>JARHVA010001443.1:1927500-2575000 GCA_037957365.1 Torreya grandis
CAAATGATCACTTGAAATTAGATACTTAGGGCATGCCAAAAAAAATTATTTAGATCTCGGGTGTGATCTATGGTCAATCATGTCCTTGGGATCAACTAGAGTACATTATATATCATTAAAATAAGGTAATTAAAAAATGAATGGTTATAGGATAGTTCATCTTCTAATAGATTCAAAGTACACCTACCTACAAATGTGGTGGTTTGACTTCCAATGTCATAGTATAGTGACATGTGCTTTGTCATGATGAAAAATCAATAAGTGACACCTAGAATGTCATGAATAAAGGGAAATTTCTACATTTTTTAATATCGATGGGCCTCTATGGCATTATGGAGTTGTGTGTTATGTTTTAACATAATGTGGTAGTGTACAAGAGTATTATGAGGATGTGGGTGTGGTGTGAGATTACATGATGTTGATGAGATCCAAGTCCTTGATAATAACATGAATATGAGCACATATATTCTCAAATCAAATAGCCAAAAAAATTGTATGCATAAGGTTTCCAATGATATCAAGGGCCAAAGTGTATAATGGCCAAGGAGTAACTATATCTTGTGAATCCTATGATGGTATGTGAATAGTGTGAGAAAACTCATGAAACTTATTAAAATTTATTATGAACTTTAATATCATATTATAGTATGGCCTATAACTAGTCCATATAGTCAATATTCCCAAGAGTTGCATGGCCACCTAAATGACCACCATAATTCCACTGTGACACTAATGAAAAACTCTATGGGGTTTTATCTCATCTATGTACCTAAATAAAAAAAAATCAAAGGATTTATAATATAGGGTGCCTCAATGGATGTTATACTTGGTTTCAAGGACACAAAAGTGTCACCTCTATTGAGAGGTGGACCTTAAAGGATAATAAATGATCCAGGAGGATCTAAGCATGTTCATTTTATGGAGAAACATTTATTAAGTATTTTCTTAGGAGTGACCCCTACTCTTTTAAGCATAACTTTCTCATATGGTATCAAATTTTAGAACCATCTGATCTAGTGGAAAGTAGATTCAAAATACATTTTAAAAGCCAACCAACATTGTCGTGGGCTGGTTGGTTGTCATTTTCATGATTCAAAGCCATTTTGACCCTGAAACATGAAAATAAACACACTTACTATTTTTATAATAATAAAATGCTAATAACTTACAAACCATAAGGAATTTTGAGGGACTCCAAGAGGGACTTAGGATGTATTTTCTATTCTAAATGTAATTAGTCCCTTTTGGGCACCACTTACTATTTTTAATAAGTAGGGGTTTTTGGCTACCCTAACCCTAATTAGGGTAGGGGAAAGCATCTCTATTGTATTATATATTTATGTAAGCCTTTGTATTTGAAGGGAAGTGAAACAGAGAATCACGGAGCTACAATTTTATCCATTTCTTTGTATTTGCATTCTTTGCATGTATGTGCATGTTTTTAGATTTTTGCATTAATTCAAGAATCCAAGTTTGGAATAGTTAGAAGGAAGTGTTTTCTTATCTCTACTATAAGATCAATAAAGGTCAATAATCCACTTGACAATGCTATAAAATTATGTGAACTAATAAATATGATGTAATTCAATAATAAAAATATGTTCATCAAGAAAATAATAAGCTATAGGCTCAAAAGCATTCTTCAGTGATTCAACCATCCAATTAGAAATTACTTAGCCTTTGATGGATTTTTGGTTGATGTAAGACAAATAAAATTCATTAATAATAGTGATAAAGTTACCAACCCTTTTAGAGAGTTTTTTAGCTAATAAAAATTTAAAAAGGCTCATATTTTACTATAATGTGAGTCTCTTAACTCAATATATATTATCTCAACTATTTTATGGTAAGGACTATGCAAGGCACTCATTTTTAGATTAAAAATAATTTTTTTCATAATCAAGGATTTTCTCTCTAATGAAATAGATCACCCTTTCACTCCCATTATCATCCTCTTAGGCCAATAAATAGGTGATGGATAGATCCATTGATAAAATATAAATAATGAGGGTATATTGTGTCTTAGTAAGCATAAACATAGTGGGGGGAGAAGGATCACATTTATGGCATCAAATGTGCCTTGAAAATTCTCAATGCATGTGAGATTTCTCTAATTTTTAGGCATAATCATGGGTAGAGATAGAATGATCCAATTTATGGAACCAAATTTGCCGTGGAAATGATCAGTCCATATAATATTTATCTCATGTTTCAGTAACTTTTTGATAATATGAGCTGAAAATTTGAGGTCAAAATTGCACCTCCTAATGGACCTAATTTTTTTTAGTAAATATCTAATACCATGATCATCCTAAAGAGGTTAAATTTAAAATATAACTTTGATATTTGTGGGATAAATATTTATCCTACACCTAGATAAAATTAACCTTGTAATCTTACCAACCATTACACTAAAAACATTCTCCCTACATTGAGTTTAATTTGGTAATATCTAAGATAACTGAAAATGGTGTGTACGTCTATAGTATGGTCATCTCTCTTTTTATATTTTCAAATTAGGTCATCAGCATAATATTCCACTATTAAATTAATAAGATCATGGAACATGTGAGGTATATCCCTTTTATAATCAAATATGCATTATTTGGGTTGAAGGGCAGTAATGCATAGCAAAGTGTTCCTCTAAGGTGGTAAATATTGATTTGTTATAATTTTCCTTAGATATTTGTATCTAATTATAACCCAAGAATCCATCCATAAATGATATCATATCATAACCTATGGTGGCATCAATTATAACATCTATATAAGGTTAATAAAAATCATCTTTAGGACAAACCTTGTAAATATCTCTAGAATATATGCAAATCCCAATCTAACCATTATTTTTTAGGATGAAGACAATGTTATAAATACTTATGGACTAGTCTATAATTTTAATGAAACTGGCCTTGCTCAAGGAGTTTTATTCTCTCTTCCTTAACCATCAAGGATATTTTATGCTTCATGTGATGCAAATTTTCTTGGAATGGATGTGTTTCAGGGTTGGTGATTAATTTTTAAACAATAATAGAAGGTTTAATCCCAATTATATCCAAATACTCCCAACCAAATCATAAGGTAAGAGGAATGCCCAATGTGTCTTCATCTATCTCTATAAATTCAAACTATTTTCTAATATATTTCTAAGGATAAACAACAAAGGAAAATCCCCTCTTATTATTATCCCTCAAAAAAATCATAAGCATGAAGAGACCCAAGGACATCCTTGAAACTATCATCATCATGTAAGGTAATAGGTTCTTTTTCCTTTTCCACATAAGATAGAATTGCATAAACACCATCACCTTTGACTAGTGGCTCTAGTTTCAATGATACCATAAACTCATAATATTTAATCTTTGTGTGGGGAAAAATATAGACAAAAATGAATTTATAGAGTCATAAATATGGTTCTTTTCCTGAAAAATGGAAGTAATGGATAAAATATTGAAATATTTGGTAGTAGAAAGCATGAAATCCTTATAATGATAGAGATACTCAGACCTAGTCTAACATACCTCAAAAAAATTACCAACATCTAACTTTGGATCCCAAAATAGTCTAATATTTTGGACTCCCATCCACCTATCAACCATGATTCCTAAGAGGAGGGCCTCATACTATGAAACATTTTTTAGGGAAAAATAAATATATCTTGAATAGAAATGACATGATTTTCCTATAATGTAAGAATGTTATTTTTCTAGCCTTTGCACCCAAGTGACATTTAGCTCCGTCAAAATAATGATTCTTAGATAAAATAAATATCTTACCTCAATCTCATAAATCTCAACCATGCATATATTATCAATATTATATATGTGGATGTAAGAAAATCCCTTTGGATTATAAGTCCTAACAATATGTAGGTTGAAAGGAAGGATAATGGGATGGTCTTTTACTAGTAATTTAATGATATTAGATGTATTCTTAATATAAAAATGGCTACCATTTCATATTCCTCTTTAGGATTCTAACCTTGTGGGGATTTTGGAGATTCAGTATTGGGTTTTGATAGCCACTGAGATAATACTAGGATCCTTGGGAGGAAGATGGAAAGTAGTCAACTTATTGAATGGAATGTGATAATTTGTATGCACTCCTTAATTATTCCTAAGGTTAAAATGGTGGACATTAAAAGGTTTTGGATCACCCTTATTAAAATAAACTCTCCCTAGTTGAATAAATTGTATCCCTTGAAAAAGAGTGGAAGGGATGGTATTGATAATATGGACCCAAGGCCTACCTAAAATCATATTATAATTAGTTTCATTATCAAAGATATAAAAACTCTATAAGAATGTATTTTACCCTAAAGTTGACAGTTAAAATAATAGTCCCTATGGAATTTGATTTGATATTTTCATAACCTTTAAGGGTGTTTTGAATGGCTATGCAATTAGCCCAGCCATAAACCATTTTTGTAGAAATTAAAATGGGACTATATTAAATGTAACCTCATTATCAATCATAACTCTCTTAACATAATGTTTGTCCACCAAAACCTAAATATAGAATAGTATTTCCTCTTTAGGACATCTTAGAATTGAAATGAAATTGCATTATATTAAATAAATAGTTGGTATCCCTATATCCTTATCCACTATGATAGACATCAGTGTCAATGTGATTGATTTTGACTTTTGGAAGACTAACACTAGTAAGGTGATCAAGACCTAAAGCCTCAACATATCCATATGATGTGTAGGATAATTCTTCAACAAATCCATGAATGATATATGTGAAAAGGTTTTCATTATGTACATGACAAGGTCATAGACATTAACAAGTATAGGGGTTCCTCATAAATCTTTAGCTATATTGAAAGAAGAAGGAACAATTTTTATATGATACTATTTATGTGATTGGAAACACTGACTTCCTAATCTTATATATTGAGATTCATGAGTCATATATGTTTAGGCTTTACTTTTTGTCCAATGAAGCAAGATACATTATAAGTATATGATCTTGATGCCTTAGCCAAATATGTTAGAGATTGATATGGTAAATTGGTCTTGGGGACTTGCAATATGTTTTCCCATTAGGGAGTGTATTTTTCCCTTATTGATGATTGGGGAAGGCGTTCCTATAAATTCATAAATTAGCATTTTGAGGTGTCATAAGCTCCATCCTAGTATAAGGTTTATTTTAAATCATCAATCTCATAAACATGTCAATATAAAAATTCCTTTGATCATATGTGAGTATTTATATGAAATTTCAAACTCCCTACAAGTTATTTTAACATGCCCAAAAACTCTATGTAATATGTAACATTTTATTGGGTCATAATCTCTAGACATTTTATTTTGGTTTTTTTGATTGAAATTATAGGAAGCTTGAGGTTGGGCTTGGTTTTGATTCATGGGTTTTCTGAAATAAAAATCATTGATGATGGGATAAGTATTCATATTCTTTGGTTAGATATTTTTATCATTATTTTTTTTCACATGATTGATGTTTGTATTCTTCTTAGGTTGGGTTGTATCTGTAACCCCATCTATGGTTATATTATGATTTTAGTATATATTTTTGGGCATATTTGTTATTTTTTTAAATTTCCTATTATTTTTATTAGGAGATATGAGCTCACCATTAGTCCTAATAGAATATTTTTTGAGAATCGAATTAATGAAAGTTGAAAACAAGAAAAGAAAATGCTTAAACAAGATTACCTTGAAAATACCACAATCACAGGTTGAGATGAAATATTTTATAAGTGGGGGAAAATGTCAAATGGTGAAAAAAACCCACAATATATCATTAATAATATTGAAACAATGAACTCCAAAAATAATAAAATGTATAAGATTATGAGATTAGTTACCTTAGGCCAAGAGAGCATCAATGATGTAATAGCAAGACTTAAAATAATAAGAATGACTTGTGTGTTGAGAATGTATAGGAATGAGAGAGGTGAGCTCTTAATATAGAGCTAAAAGAGAAGAATAATTACATGTGAAAGCTTATCCATGAGTGAAATGTGGCCATAATCCTCTTACAAGTGGATATTATGTGTGTGCCATGTGTGGGGAGAGTAGTTACATGCAAGTAACTCCAAATCCAACAAGTGGACTAAAAAGGTGAGTGAAACCTTATAAAGGCTATAAATAAAGTATATTTATAAATATAATAAATACACACATAACTAAGACTTGGGAAAATCATATAAACCTATATTAAAGACCCAAATTAAGGTTAATTCTCCAACAGGTCCCTTAGGTATTTTTACACTATCTACAGTTGCTTGTTCAATATTGAGAAATTTATCCATAACACCCTTATATATTTTTTAAGAAAAAAATTGAACATATTCCCTAGTCTCTTTGTTAATGGAGTGAAGAAAGAGATCACAAAATTATTGTAGATACATATGGAAATGAATGGAAAATAAATACAAAACTTTGTGCCATCTTGTATTAGTTGGGTTGAAAACTCATTAGAATATTGTTTGATATGCAAAAAATCTCGTATTAATGTGTGGTGTAGTTTGCTCATATCAAAACTTGTCAAAAACTCCTCTAATAATTATTTGAATGAATGGATATACCCTTTATGGAGATGATAAGACCAATAAATATAAATACCCTCTAAAGTCTTTAGAAAAAAATTGGTAACATAATCCCATGGGAGAAACTCCCTTACAACTGTGGCATAAGCCTAGATGTGAGCACTGGGATCACCTTCTCCTTTGTACTTTAGAAGTTAATTTTAAGGTTTTCATAAAGTGACATCATGGATAACTTGATTCAAAGGATCCTTTAGATATTTAGGCAAGCTTTGTCCATAATATTTCTTTTCAAATGGATGTTTGGGTAACACATACAATGTCAAGGTGTGTAAATTAGCATTTGGTTCCTGAATATGCATTTAATAATAAAATTAATAGGTGGGAATACTATTATGATGTTGGAATAATTTGGGGTACATTTTATAATGATATGGAATCTAATTATTCAATGGTATAGTGGTGGGATTGTAGTTGTGGTTAATATGACTAGAAAAATATCTCGAATTGTAGGGTGAAATACATTGATTATGGGAAATATTAGCTTTCTCTTGTGTGAATTATTGAGTGGGTGTTGTTAAATTTTAATTGGGTGAATTAATAAATTATTTATTTAAGTGATAAGTATGTTAGGTTTCCCATTGATGTGTGGGATAAAATGGAAGTATAGTTTGACTAGATTCAAGATCATGGATGCATCCCATTTAAGTGGTGATGAGATCATTAGTGGCGTCGTTAGCCTAGAATGAAGTGGATTATTTTGATGATGCACTCCCCTAGTATTTTCAATGGGTTAGGTGATCTAATCAAATTTACATGTGAAATAATAGCTATACCCCATGAAAAATTATTACAATGGTAGCTACTTAGAAAGAGGTATATTCTAAGTGTTATTTTAATAAATAACAACTTGCTTTATTATTTATCTAGCTATTTATTATTCCATTTGTTTGATTAATTTATTAAATAAACTTTTATAACCTAGATTCACCCATGTTCTTGACGTGATGAAGCTCAATGTGAAATAAGTTAAAAAATTGGGTATAATAGCTCACCAATCGTGTTCATGCTATTATAATCAATTTGGTTGTGCAGTGTGTACCAAATTCCCATAGTGGATTGGATCCTCAAAAATAACACTCTCTACCATTTTTGGGACAAGGAAAATAGGACTAATATATCTATTTTTACATGTGGGATGATGTTACTACTCTAGTTGATTTCAAAAATGAGTTCATTCCTCCAAACAGATTTGGTCTTGGATTTTGTTGTGATTCGATAAGGTGGTAAGGGCTAAATTTCTCTTCAAATAATACATTTTAATAGGTTTAAATATGAAAGAAATGATGGTGAAATAGAATATGAATAAAATTTAATAAAATTAATAGGAACAACAAAAGGATGAATTTTCACATCAGGTTCACTATAATTTGCATGCAAAGGATCATTTGTAAGAGTTTATAGACTATTGGAGAGTATCATCTAAACCTCATGGAATTCATTATAAGAGAAGAGAGGTCAACTAGGATGAATTATTGATAATAAAATTAAAAAAAATAAATAAACATCAGACACATAAAAACTAATAATAATAGAAAACTAATATAATTTAATCTAATAAATCAACTGAACACAACTATAAATCCCTAATCTATGACTAAGGTTTGAAGAAGAACCATGGTCAAATGTCCTCAAGTGATAGACTTCAAGTTGAATATGTTGCACAATTATTTTAAAAATACCACAAATGCAAGATAACATGCTCCAAAAGCTAACTAAACATATGTTAATGATGAAAACAATAATATAATGATTGTGTGTTACAATATGATAAATAAAAAAATTGCATACATGATTTTTTCAATCTTTTTCAATGATATAAGGATGTGCATATATAGGTGAACAAGGTAATTTTTGATTGTTTGGAAAACCTAGAGTGTACTATAGGTGTATAAAAAATTTAAATGGCATGTCAAATATTTTCATTTCAAATCATGTCTTTTCATTTACCTATGTAAATAAGCATTGTAAAACTAGCAGTTACACAACCAAAATTTTAGTTAAGTAGTGCTTTCATCACAACCATAGGTAAAATAATATTAATGGGACAAATATGAACTAATTACTATAAATAATTCAAATAATGGGTACATGAAAATCCAATCACATCAATTCATTTAACTGAGACTATCAAGATATGGTTCATGTTTATAGTATAGAGCTCTAGCAGTCATAATTGGCCTACAATGTTGAAATTTGAAAAATTTGGGTGTTTACACTTACCTCATACTCCTTTTGATGTATTTATGAAATAACAATAAAGGAAACCAAAAAAAATCATTTTGTAAATCTATAACATTAAAAACTATGTCAATAATATAAGGAAAATATACCTCTAAGTGGCATATATGAGGAGTCTCGAGCTAAAGTAAAAGGAAAGACATGATTAGAATAGATTTGAGAATGTGTTCCTATTTGGGTACAAGTTATGGTTTTAATTGACAAAATAAAGACTTAGAATTAAATTAAATAAGTTAAAATTAAATATGGGTGACATTGAAATTCTTCAACAACTAGAAAATGATACATTCCCATATTATCATGAAATAGAAAATGATTTTAAATGAAAAGGATGTGTTTAACTATAAATAATATACATCAAGGGTATATTATAAATAAGATGTGTGAAAGTGATAAAGTTAGATACCACAAATTAAATATGAAATCCTTAGGGAAATAAGAAACTCTAATTATGTGAGTAAGTAAGAGATTTCCACATCGAAAAGTTAGGAATCTTGCCTAGCTAGTCTAAAGTTTAGATTAATTAGTGAAGTATATATATTATCACATGAAATATATGAAATAAAATTAAAGGCTTATAAATTCCCATGATGTGTTCCTATTCCTTATGACCCATCACCCCACAAGAGCTATTATCCAATTATGAGTATTGGGTACTTGTGCAAGAAGATAGGTGGGATGAATGATAGATATGAGGCCTCATATCCTAGTCTAATACCCTACCACACTCCAATGGACATGGAGCTACTATGAGACCAACTATGGAGTTAAATTTTCAACTAGGATAGGGGTGTGAAAATTATTTTGATCACATCTTTTATTTGATTTTACTTTTGAATTATTTTTGCATTTTTATTTTTCTTTGATATTTTCACTTTTGACTCTTTTTTTTTTACTTTCCTCCATAATAATTTGGAGGGTCATTAAAGATATTTTTAATATGAGAACACAAGAGATCTTACACCTATCCACTAAAGAGGACCTAAAAACCATTATGCTTAGATACTCCTAGAGCTACATGTTAGAATAAAGTGTGATATTATCTCTAACCTATGTGTGCCTCAAGTGAAAATACAAGTGGAAAAATATGGGGATTGTAAGTAGTTTGTAGAAAGGTAAATTGATATAGTGATGAAATTGTATTAATTTACAAAAATAAGGGAGGATTTGCTTTAAAATAGACTAGGAATAAAAAGTATTTGGATGTACATTTGAATGTGCATCATAATCATATGAGTGTGGAAGTAAGCCCAAGAGGATAGTGAGAATAGATGAAATATGTAGTAATGTCCTTAGATAGATAATGTAAACATGTGATAGGTATATCACAGTAAATAATAAAGGTAAAACCAAAGAGGGAAGAGATAGAACATGTGAGTAAAACCCAAGAGGGGAAATATAAATGACAAACTACCAAAGGAATAAAAACATCAAACTTTGGATAAACCCAAGGAGGAGGTACATGAACAATAAACTCAATATGGAATAATGCAATAAAATATATTTACCAAATGTAAATTAGGCACAATCATTGGATAGAGCCAAGAGGGAAGATGCATGAAAACTAACTTACCAAAAGGTTAAAAAGTGTAATGGCCAAATAAATCCAAGATGGGAGGTGAAATAAAATCAAATTAATAAAGGGATAAAAATTTCAATGGATGAATAAACCCTATGGTAAAGTACACTAGAATAAATGAACACAATAAATTTAAGTGCTAAAGAGAATAATACAACATTTAAAACATGATGAAATATATGATAACTCTCAAATTCTTTAGAATGTTATTACATACTTCATCAAGGATATCATAAATTTCTTGATGTAGATTGTATCTTTCTGTAATCATAGCTTCTAATACTTTCTCCAATATTCATGTAAGGAGAGCCTTGAAAATTTTCTCGATGGAGAAGATGGGTAAGGTATAATGGGAGGATTTTGATGCTCTAGTTGGGAATGAATTATATGAGAGGGCTCCTTCAACTGACTAGATTATTCTTATTTATTTAAGGGAAATTATTCCTCTGTCCTTTAAAAATGTTTAATATGTTGTTTATATGGTCAGCACTCATTAGTGGAGTGGGAAAAACAATCATGACATAAACTACAACACTCCCCTTTATTTGAGATGTATACAAGATTTATCTTGGGAGATTGATTATCTAAGTAGTGAGAAGGTGATTTTGAATATCTTAGTTATGTGTGGAGGGACTCTTGATGTTGTTGACATACTCTAAAAATTATATTAAAATGTGCATTGATATTATGAAACTTATAAAAGCACCTAAGTGAAGAATATGAGTGTGATTTTAGACTTTCAATTGTATGTTCTTATGATTTCAAATATTTTTGTTCTAAATGCATATTATGTTATATATAATTTTGAACAGGATGTCCATTACCTTGTGTTTTGTTTAAAATTGGGTTGGATGATAACATCCTAAATATTTAATTGTCGTCTTCCTCTTTGTGGTCATGGTGTTGAAATCAATATGGGATAGTAAATAATGGAATCCATAGGTGAGTACCTAATATAAGATACTATATAATTTTTATCACTATTAGGTGTGTCATTAGGAGTGCTACAAGAAGAAATTAAATCATCTTCATGAATGTAAAAGTAAGAATAGAGATTCACCATATTGATATTGATGTTAAAATATGTTTGATTGTGATTATTTTCTAAGGAATTTTGGTACCATATAATATTTAGATTCTTTAATTAGACATAGATAAATAAATAGGAATCATCGAATGTGTATTTTGATAGGAAAATAGGAATAATTAGGGTATTAGTTATTGAAAGATGCATTTGTAATAATTTTACCAATTTCCCTCTTACAAGAATAGGATTTCAAGCAAGGAGGAAATAATCAATGATGTGTTGGGGTAAGTCAGATGTTTTTATTATAAGATTTATCTCATCATATCATTATCGTAAGAGTCAAGGAGGATTGATAGGACTCTCCTAATAAGCTCAAGATAGATATTATATCCTCCCAAGGACTCAATGGGATAGTTAAAGAATTTTCTAAAGGGTACACTTAGCAGCTCCTTAAAGGTAGGTAATTTTTAGACACCATGTTATTGAAATTACTCAATTTTTTAAGGGTTGGTATCACCTTGGACCTTGTAGATAGTTCTAGTGTATGGAAATTTCATGCATTGACAAGTGGGAGAATATTTGGCCCTCATACGATGAGTTCAATGGTACCTAAGAAAGATATTAAATGAAATAGTAAATTTGAAGATCATGACTTTCACTCTAAGTGTTATTTAATGTACCATGATAGGAACTCAAGTACACCCCATGGGAGATAATTTTCTATATCCATAACCTTGGCACATGCTAGTAGTGGACTTTATGTTTCATGTTGAGTATACAATATACTTATCAAAGTCTAAAGATGCTAAAAAAGTGTTGAAACCTTCATCAATGAGAGCTTTTTTGAATTAAACATCACCAATTCAGGCATCAATAAAAATTGGTGGATCATCTATAAAAAAATAGGATTTATTTAGTAATTAATTATTGTATTGGTAATTTGAGTGATAAAACTTTATTTATTATTTGGATTATTTAGATGGATAAATTTTGACCTCATTGCATGATACTCTCATCAAAACCATGCAATGTGGATTATTGTCCAAAAGCAGGTGGTTGAGGAATATTCATGTCAAAAAGTTTGCATTAATTAATTGTGGTGTTTATAAGAGGTATGCATGATCTCAATGAAAAGAATCTTAGTTAAAAAATTATAGAGTTATGCAGTGGGATCTCATTTCTCAAAGCTAATTTGGACTATAATTGAGGAATAAAAGTCTGAATGATACAAAATTTGGCCTCAAGAGGAGTTTAATATAGGTTTTTATTTTTTTGTTTCTATTTTAAGTCATCATTTATATTGGTAAAGGGAATGTCATTATCCCAATATATGATGTTGTAACTAAACAATCTAAATTTGTAACATCATCAGTGTCATCAGGATGTCATAATTTAGAAAACATTCTAATTTTTATAGTACAACTTTGGGGTTACAAAATAATTATAACTTGTAAGAAATCCCTAAACCATTTGATAGGTCGTATATGTGTATGTATAGATAGCTTGAGTGTGGTATTTTGGGTCTATGAATACAATAACGTGCTTCATTAAATTCAAGTGAGCAAAGTTTTCCTCATTAATAGTAGAATTAAGATTAACTGTAGTTTCTATGACATTAGTGGGTGAATCAATATTTTGAGGGTTTTGAGGATTTTACATATTAGTTTTATTTTGAGTGATATATAAGAGCATTGATATAAATCCCAAAATGGATGGTTTTTTGGTGAATGGCTTCACACTTAGTGAAAATTTCATGATTTTTGGAAGCATTGAGAAAGTCTTGGTATCGTTATCTAGCCATAGCATCAAGTTAAAATTTAATTCCAAGTAGTAATTTGTATTCCATAATGAGAAAGGAATGATAGTTTTGAAACCAAATAAAGGTTTAGTATCATACCATTGAGGTGTTGGTCTTGTAAAATATAAATCTTTGTGTTGAGGTATAGGCAGTCTTTTTCTAATCACATAGATGTTGGTGAGTGTAGTTATCTGATTGAAGACATGGTTGAAAATCCTAAAAGTGGGTGGGAAAGATCCACATCTTAAGTACCATTGTGCATTATTTCATGAATTTTTATTTTGGATTCAAAACTTGATCATGAGTGCCATAAACACCATCATAAATGGTTTGTAAATTTTTATTAGGTATTATAAGTATGTGATTATTTTGTTTGGTTTGACGAATGTCAAAATTTCTCATGAATTAGTCTTGTATTTTATCTTGTTAAAGGCTTCTTCCAACATCTTTGGAGAGAAGGGCCTAACCTTGTATTTTACCTTGGGCTCTAATGCAGTTGTGAAATGTTTAATTGGATATATGGGTCAAGGATTTCCACTACTTGATGAAATCGTGAGTTGGCTCATTATCATATTGCTTGAAATAGATGAAGTTACCCAAGTTGTCCTTAAGTAAGTAATAAAATTTTAATTCTTAAACAAATGTGTGAACTAAGCCTTTTAATTTAACAATAAATTTAGGCTTGATTTGATTATACCATTATAAAGCATCATTGGTGAGGTTTTTTTCTACTACTTTGGTAGTTGCATAGGTGTTAGAATCGAGCCAATATTTGTACAGGTTTAAAAAGGCCTTAAGATGTAAAGTGATTTTAGTGGATAAATTATTAGTGATGGTTGGGTTGATTTCCTCAATGTCCATGGCTATAATGTAAGGTGTTAAAGGTTAATTTTGAAAAAAAATTAAGACTTTATTTTGAATTGGTGGTTTTAAAATTGGGTCACAAAGATGGTATTTAAAATGGGAGGTAAGAGAGGGCATTAATTTTACATTTCTCACTAATTTTTTTTAGCTGATTTGACATTTTTAAGAGTTAAATTTGCATTTGCATGAATTGATTGAAACTAAATTTTTGATTTTATGTCATGTGGTTCATAACTTGCATGATCATCTTAATAGGATCCTTAAATTATTTGGCATTTATTGATTTTCTTGAGTAGCATGGGTGGTTTTAATGGCTTGGGGGGAACTAGTGGTCAGACCTACCATAGTTATGACTATATTGAGGATTATGGAAAAGGGATGGATAGAAAAAATCATGGCTTGAATTTCCCCAATGCCTGAGGAAAAATCAGACCTAGGAGGAGTTTTGAAGAAATCAGGAACCATTATAGCTTGAATTTCTTCATGTGACCTTTATATGTGCTCAATATTGTTATCCAGAAAATTTTTCATTTTGAGAGTGTTGATGTGGGTTTTATGCATGTCAAAGAACTCATGGGCTTTCACCCTCTTCTTTTAGGACTACTGGTAATTTTTATAGGGAATAAGTTTTAAGATTTAACTCTCCTACATAGTCTACATGGAATAATAACATGTGACCTATAGCCCAACAAGGGAGATTCACCCAACTGATTAAACAAACACCTTAGGATGTATATTTACAAGATATTATAATAAAACAACTATATCTCATTAAAAAGTAAAAGAGAGGGGTTAAGGTAGAAAGAATGTTCAGATTTCAGCTAATTAGTTATTTTATTTAAGCAACACCTAATATTTAATGCAAAAAACAAACATATATCAAATTTAGTTATGCACTCAAATATGAATCAATGCAGAGGCAAGATTCTAAGGGATTAATATTATGATTTAATATTAGAAGTATCTCTTTGAAAGATAAATTGATCATAAATAATAAATATTTTTCTAAAGATATAATTTGTTGCAAAAAATAATAAAAACTCATTTAACTGTAGCAAAAGAGATTAGAGATTGCCTAACTGAAAAGATCATGAAGCATAAATGCACATTTTAACCTACTAATAATAAGCAAATAAATCTCTCTAGTAATCACTTAAATCTCAAATTACATAGTTTTGATCCATTAATGTGGGTTGGGTTTCAAGTACACCAAAAACTTCATGGGTTTTCACCCTCTCATTTTAGTAGTGTTGGGATTATCTAGGACATGAGTTGCAAGTTTTGACTCTCCTATATAGTCTTGATGGAAAAGCAATGTGTGACCTACAAGCCCACAAGGGATATTCACTTAAATGATCAGAATAAAACCCTAAGATGAATATTCATAGTGATGTAAAATATAATTATCTCATTAAAAAAAAATTAAAAAGGGGGAAGGGTAAGGCAGAAAAGATCTTTTCAAACTTTAGTTAGATAGTTATTTTTTCTTAGGTAACACCTTAGATATATATTATGCAATAATCAACATTCTTTAAATATAGTTAAGCACTTAAGTTTGAATAAATCATATCAATATTCTAAAGGACAATAATTATGATTCAATCTTAGGAGTATTTCCTTGCCAGGTAAATTGATTGCATTAAATAGCTTAAGCATATCCTACTACAAAAAATTATAAATATTCAATTTGATGTATAAAATAGCAATAGCATGTTTACCTAGATAAAAAATGGTCAGAGATTAACTATATAAGATTATCAAAATAGATAAATTTAACATCCTAATCTACTCATAATAAATCACATAAACCTCTATGGTAATCCCTTAAAGCTTAAAAACATTCTCAATGTCAATCTGAAATTAAGAAGGAAGAAAAATAAAACATTCAAATAAAAGATCATGAACATTCCATATAATTTTGAAGTTCCCTCTTTGTGTTTTATTAAAATCTCCATTCTTTGGGTAGTAAAACATCAAGCAAACCAATTACCAATGTAGTTTGGCCAGTAATCTAGAGAACTAACCTCTTGGTCAACTTACCAATTAGTTAATGAATGATCCAGGCAAATAGATCAGTTGATCCCCTTTTATAATTTTTACAAATGTGCCTTTTATAGAGCACAGAACCCTGACCACTTATAATCATGATGGCCAACTTCATTACAATAGAATAGGCGAATACAGAAGCAAAAAAGAAAGTAGTGGGTACAGTTGGCCAACAACATAATGGTTTATTCCCCAATAGTCATTCCAACATTTAATTCTCTATCAAACTTATGTTGATTTCTTATGAAAGATAAAAACTAGCATGGTTATTCCATGCTTGATAAATTTTTTCTCTTTCCATGCCATAACTATTGAGAGTAGATGATTGTGGGTTATTTTATTTGTGGACTTAATAGTTTGACAAGGGTAATTGTCATCAAATTTTATCTTATGTTACTAGAGTGACATGTTCATTATGTTAGCTCATAAATTTAATATGTTTAAATCTAGGCATATGCATGGGGCTAGGATTGGCCTACAACTATCATATCTCAATAGATATAGACTAGATATGGTTGATTAAATAGAGCCTAAGATACCTGATCTTCAGTTAGTGACCAATGAATCCATAGACCTAAAAAGAGGGGTTATTATATCTCCAATACCCTGAGTAAAGGGTTCTAAATCCTAAGCTTATGGATAATGAAATATCTCTCACTATACCTCTATGAAATTAATTGATTGCCAATAATCAGTGTAAGTAGTTGTGCAATTAAACTAAATTAAAGTAAAGGGAAAGGGTTAGAATGATGAAAAAAGATAAGTTTCTATGGTCAACAAATTGGGGTCTAGGCAACCTAAAATGGAATATGGAAAGTATAAGTAATCATATAGCTACACTATATTATTTGTTTTAGAGATATCCTAGACAAGGATACACACATGTTCATTCACTAATAAATAACAAACAACTATGTACTAAGTAAATAAAGAAAAGAGTATAAGTTTATAAATACTTACCTTGATGTAGACCCATAGATCCACAATCTCCTCCCTTGGCCAATAGTGTTTTGTAAGATATTATAGTTATTGTGAAGACTTTGAATGGTTGGTAGAAGAATTAATAATACTCCCAATAACTCCTCTTATTGACTCTTCAAGACTTCCATAAGACAAGTTTCCTTCAATACAATATTATAGACCTAAGTCCTCCAAATGTGACTTAGGGTAGAAGTGTGAGTGAAATCATAGTGAATAGAGTGTATATGATATGTTTAGAATAAAATGTGACTTGTATATATAGTGATACAATACCCAAAACCAACCCTAAGCACTAAGTTGATGGCATAGACTAGATTGATAAAGTTAAGAGATGTCAACTAGTATTTAATAGTATCAGTCAGGCCAATACATTATGAAGATCATAAAATAGACTCAAATCTACATTGAAATATGTGATACATTATAAGAAGGTAAAAGGTGTTAGAAAAATGGTATCAGCCTACCTGATATCATAGGATATGAGGGAACTGACATGTTGAATGAGATAGGATGGAAGGAGGTAAGTAGCAATACAATTATTATTAATTTTAACTAGTATTAGGAAGTATATGAACATGACATAGATAGAAACATCTCTCAAAAATCACCACAATCCTAACCACCCCTTACCTAGTGCATCATTTAAGGCATGCACTCAGTAATATCGATGCTCGATAAGTCACTGAAAGATAAAGTGTTAGTAAATAATAAAATTAAAAATATTATGTGTCTACACCAAGTGCCTCCATGTTCTTATTCTCTATGCCCTTACCACCTATAAAAATTTCACATATTTATATCTTAATTTTTGGATTTTGAATGCAGAACTACTTTTATTTTTATAAACCTTGTAGTTCTAGAAAGTGGTATCCATTGATTGAGTCGCATCCTCAAATTGTTTTGAATGGGTCTCCATGATACGAAGGCTTGTGGGATCCTTCAACATGGTAGCCTATGGTTAATTCAAAGCCCCATGTTCCACATTTTTATAACAATGATCATGCCTAATTTGGAAGGTGTGAGTGAATACATTGTTTCCACTTAGCAGGTTGTGATTTCTTCACAACCCAAAAAGCCTTTATCACCATAAACTTATTTTGGCAAGTATCAAGGATGCAAGTGTGTGATCATGTAGTTATGGGTGATGACTCAAAACTTTCCCAAATCTATGAAGACTCACAAATTTTTGAATGCATGAAAAATGGAAAGATCTAATTGGTTTTTACTTCCACAGTCGAGTCTCTATGTGAAACTTCCTTTGAACTGTGAAGGCTAAAAAATTTCAAAAACATGATGAGTGGTAGGCTCATACTTATTATAAATAAACATGAGAAAATCACCAAGTCCAAATGTTTTAGACCTAATACTAAGTTCCATGTGGACTAAATAGCTGATTCTATTCCTTCAAAATCTCATAATGAGTTGCGAAGAATTATAAATACCTGAAATGATGACAAATGGCCTCAAACAAGAAGTGAACATGCATGAAAATGAAACTAATTCCAAAAACATATGACTAAGTGTGAGGAAGCCATGGGGAAAGCTCAGGTTGAGTGAGAATTCCTTAGATGAATGTGTAAAATCCTATCAATAATATGTGAAGGGTTGCGAAGCACTTTGACTGAGTCTTTTGAGTCTACATGACAAGGATGTCATATCCTGTCTAGGTAGACTTTAAATAACATGGCCACTACACTTTTATAAAAAGTAATTTTATTTTATTTGATATTTGGCATGTGTATGGAGTTCTCCTTATTTTATAAGCTTCATATTTCTATTTTAGTTTATGTTATAGATAGTCATATTACTTTAAATTATGATTATTATTGGAACTAATATTGTTGACATCACTTTATGATTACAGGTAACATCTAAGAGTTGAGCTAGGTCTAATTTTTGAACTATTATGTTGACTTCATACAAGTAAATGAGAATAAACATAAATGAATGAGATCAGTTAATTTGGACACCGTGCCCTTTGTGATGTTTTTTATTGTGTCAAACCAATGTTGTGCATGATTTATTCCTTTCTTATTAGCATCCATAATTGACATATAGTCAATTATGCTCATTGTGTTTAATTGCAATTGTTAACTTGAAGGACCTTCAGATCATTTTTGGGTAGTAAAAGTTATAATTTTCATGGATTTAAAATGTATTTAAATTTTTTGTGATGCTTTAAGCATGTGCTACTAAATTATCATGATTTTAGTGCCTTAGGACACAAACAAGGAAAATATTAGAGGTTGGTTATAGCCAAAAGGCTATAAGTAGGTTTTTTTAATTTTGAAAATGGCTAATTTTATGAAATTATACATAGATAAAATAACTTCAATTTTATAAAATTTCTTATGCATGTGTTTCAAATCACCTTATAGATTACACTTGGTCCTATTTTGGGACATAGATTCGCCATAGTTACTATGCATGTATGGTTCTAATTCACCAAAAAATTATACAAGACATGTATAGGTTAGCCTAGAATCACCAAGAATGTGTGTGTGTGTGTGTGTGTGTGTGTGTGTGTGTGTGTGATAAGGATCACCTAGGACACAATAAGCCTAAGGTAATCATTATATTTTGGTCTATGAAAATATTTTGAATATTCTTTGGTACCATTTATAAAATTGAGTAAAATAAACATGTTCTTCCTTATATATGATTT
Source organism: Torreya grandis (assembly GCA_037957365.1). Classification (NCBI taxonomy): domain Eukaryota; kingdom Viridiplantae; phylum Streptophyta; class Pinopsida; order Cupressales; family Taxaceae; genus Torreya; species Torreya grandis. The sequence continues at coordinate 1,947,276 of JARHVA010001443.1, forward strand.
TAATAACTAAAAAAATTAATAATAAATAATTTTTAAATTTAATGTTTATTTTATTTTTAGCATTGAATGCAATGCAGGTGGAATTAAAGTTACAAAGATCAAGGATTAGATCTTTTCCCATTTTTTAATTAATTGGCACCTGCATATTGAGGGGCCCCAAGTCAAAATTTAATACTGATCTAACACACCACCCATAGGATTAATATAAGTTTCTCGAATACATATGTGATGATTTATATATTTTTCTTATCATTTATACAAGCTATTGGTGGAAGTGAAGCTTTGGTAGTTATAAGATTGAGATGAGAGGTTGGAAATAAAGGTGCAAACAATTTCTAAGTTGGTTTCCTTGTGATTGAAAGGTATGGATTTGTATTTTTTTGGTTTTAAAAATTGATATCAATCATTTGTATACATATTTATCTATCTTGAAATGAATATATATAATAATAAATTCTCTGAAAGATATTTGTTTCAAGATATTTGCTCAAAACATTGTGCATGTTAGTTTTCTTGGAAATTTCATGTATATCTTAAATCTTTTTCTTAAACTCAAAATCTATGAAATGGTTATTTTTGGGTTAGTCAAAAATATGGTTGAAATGATCATGAGGCTCTATTGTGTTTATTTATTTTATTCTTTATGCATTATTTAAAATAAGTATCTTACATGCCATTGTTTCTCAGAGAAAATCAATTTCTTGTTTGTTTAAAAGAAGTATGTAGTAAAGACCAACCAAATAATATAATTCATTTTATTCTTTGTGTATTGTTTAAAATAAGTATGTGGTAACGACCAACCAAATAACATATTAAACTGAGTCTAGCAAAAATTGGGATAAAAATCAAAGTATATAGTATAAATAATAAACCAATTATAGGACCATATGGCAAGACAACTATGAAAATTAAGGATGACATAACTAAAAAATATAATTATCACCTTAAGTTTATTGTGTCCTAAGTAGTCCTTATATATTTGTGTGCATGTGTGTACTTTGCATTATCTTCTATCTCAATTTTCAAAACCCTAATGTTCAATTTACATATGTGTGTGTGTGTGTACACACATAAACATATACACATGTACACACACACACAAAATATAAATTGAACATTGGGGTTTTAAAAGTTGAGAAAGCTTGTGGAAGATAATGAAGAGTATATAAATAATAAATTTTGACATAGTGATTTGTCATCATTAAACATTTTTCTAAAATGCTTGAGGAAATTTTGTTCAAAATGAGTATTTGATTATTTGGCATGGTCAAAATTGAAAATATTAGTTTCAATTTTTTTAAGATACAGTTGCATGTATTTTTAAAAATATATACATGAAACTCCTAGGGCCAGGGATTTATATAGATTTGAGTTTTATGTATTTGATTATGGCCTATTTACCATTTTCTTGAAAGTGAGATGAGGATTGTCAAATAAAAATAGGGCAAAATCTCAACTCGATCCCCATAACTTTAATTCCACCTACACCACATTCAATGCCAGAAATAAAATAAATGTTAGGTTTAAAAAATATTTATTATTAAGTTTTTTAGCTATTAAAACCACGTATAAGGAAGAGCATTTTTTTTTACTCAGTTTTATAAATGGTGCCAAAGAATATTCACAATAATTTATAGTTCTAAAATTATAAATTATATAATAAAGTCTGCCAAAATATCTTAAACATATTCATATTGGCCTTTCAAATATTTTTTTTATTTCAATTTCAAAACCTTAAATCCTAAACCAAAATATAATTATTACCTTATTTCCATTGTGTTCTAAGTGGTCCTTATCATATATACACACATACAAACACAAATATATATATATATATATATGAAAATTAAATGATAGGGTTTTGAGAAAGCTTATTGAAGATAATGTAGACTATATAAATGTTCAATTTTGACATATTAGTTTGTCTTCATTAAACATTTTTCTGAAATATTTGAGGAACTTTTATTTAAAATGGGTATTTGATTTTTTGACATGGTCAAAATTGGAAATATTGGTTTCAGATTTTTGAAGATACAGTTGCATGTATTTATATAAATATATTGATGAAACTCATAAGGCTATGAATTTATATGGATTTTAGTTTAATGTATTTGATTTGAGCTCAGTTATATAAAATATTTATTATAGCATACTTTATTAAAATGTCAAGTTAGAATCCAGGGTCAAATGATTTAGGTAGAGATGTTTGGGATCTTGATGATGATCAACATAGTGAGGCTACTCCTTCATGGGGTAGTTCTTGAGGCAGCTAATTATTTCATGGTCATAGAGTTGCTAACACATTGCTTAGATCATTTAACTAGGTAACCCATGTTTCCTTGCATTTCGATGCCATGACCCTACCTTTTGGAATGTTCTCAACTTTTTGCCTACTAACTCTTTGAATTTATGTGGAAATAGAGGATAGAGAGGAGCACATTGGAGGAATCATCTTTACAAATGAGGCACTCCAAATGATCCCCCTCAACACATGCATGTTATCATTCAACCTAATGAACATAATGTTCCATTTCCTGAGCCACCTAAAAATATTCTTGAATTAACTTCAAAATTTCATCCTAATGATATTGTTCTATTTAACACTAATATTCCACCCCTTGAGCCTAAAAAAACTTCTTCTACTAGTAGGAAACATGTAGCAACCCTTATCACAACCTATGGAGGTTAGAATGTTAAAAAATGTTAAGTTGGAGGTAGATGATTATGAAGTGGCCTCAACCTAATTGATTGAACTTCACACTGATTCCATGGAGTATATTAAGTACTTGACTGATAAGGGTGCCCCTTTGATATATTTAGTTTCTAATATAGACTCTGGTTAAAACTTAAATTTTTTGTTGATATTTGGTACTTATGAAATACTATCATGATATTTTTAAGTATGTTGATAGCATTTTTGGTGGTTTTGATAAATACATGGTAGTATTTTATTTCCTATAGAACAATATGTTTGAATGGTTTACTCTTTAGTAAATAATTATGGAAACACACATGGATTTTAATATTTTAGTAATATTTTTTATTTTAATATAATATTTTTTTAAGTTGTTTCTACATATTGATCTTATTTTAGCTTTGCCAAAATCAGTAAATAAATATATGTAACATGATCAAGATTTAAGATGAGCCTAAGGGAGAGGTTGAAATCAATAATGTTTTTTGTTTGTTATCTTTTATGTCCAAAAAATATGATGTGCAATACATTCGGTAAGATCATGTGCATTACTTAGTATACATTGAGTACAAACCTTTGTAAGTCTCTCAAAAAACTAATCTAAGATATAAAATAGATATCAAGATATTGATATAAAATAGATATCAAGATATTGATATAAAAGGGATATCAAGATATTGATATACAAGAGACTAATCTGTGAGTATACATTGAGTATTTTTCTCTCTTGGTTGTTTTCATTTTATTTTATTTTTTCTCTTTTCAAATATAAAGATATAAAAGGGATATCAAGAGATTGATAAAATACTTTGATAGAATCATAAATCTTTCTTTCAAGAGATTGTCTCTTCTATAGGCTTTACTATGTTCAATAGGTTAGATTATATTATTTCAAATTTGATTCATAGATGTGTGTGTGTGTGTGTGTGTGTGTGTGTGTGTGTGTGTGTGTGACAACTAAGATATAAACTATAAACTAAGGTCTGCCAAAATATCTTAACCATATCCATAAACAATAATGGCCTTTCAAATATTATTTTTATTTTAATTAATAAACCATGCCAACCAAAATATAATTACCTTAAACTAATTATGGGGTCATAGGACAAGACAACTATGAAAATAGAGGATGGTAAGCAAATGTATTTAAAAAAATACTTTTAAAGTAACCTATCATTATATTTATTCGTTTCAAGACAGATGAATGTTCAATCAAATAACTACTCTCAGCCTTCTGTTTGATTAAGAAAACATGTCTATAACAATTGTAAACTCTATTATAAATATGCATATGTATTCAATCATAAGTAAGTTGCTCAAATACTTATGTGATGGTTTCTCTATTTTTCTAGTCATTGATGCAAGTTATTGGCAAAAACAAAGCTCTAGTAGTTGAAAGGTTGGGATGAGAGGTCAGAAATGAAAGAGTAGACAATTTATAATTTAGTTTCTTTATGATTATATGATAGAGTTAAGAAGACTCTTCAACTAAGATCTCTCCAAGATACCATTATCACATCCATAAAAGCTTCAACATTGCATACAAAGAATAAATTATCTATTATCTACTCTATTCTATATTATATAAATAATTTATAATAGAGATGTAAAAATAGATAGAAGATATGTGAATCATAATCATATCATGAATGTGGGACTAAATTCCCTAATATGAGTGGAAGTTGGGCATAAAACCATCATCCTCATGAATGTGGGATAAACATCTCTAATAAAATAACACCTAAGTAAACTAAAGAGTAGGAAAGTAATATCCTACATCAACACCCCATTAAACGTAGCTTAAGTGGGTATAATAAAGGATGTAGTGTGAAGCCATGTACCCCTATATATGCTAATTCATCTTGCTATAGTACATGTATGTTGATTCACTATAACCGCCAAGTGAAAGTAGGAATAGTGTTGAATATGAGGAGAATTGAATATAGACAATGCACTCCAAAATACTAGGTAGAATGATAAATTCAATGAAGCATTACTTGAACACCCTATAACAAGATGGTGATAATTAAACATAAAGATTGGTGGGGCTATGACACTGGTGTCACTAGTGGAACTACCACAGTGGTGTCATTAGAAGAATCACCAAGAAGGCCATAGAATCAAGTAAAAAATTATCATATGAGTTCTGACAAACAAAGTACATGAATAAGATACCTATGTATAAAGGAAGAATCCAAAAACTACTTAAAAAAATGCAACATATACATATAACTCTCATAAAGTGAAGAAAAAAGAGAAAATTCATAATAAAAACTCCCCCTCTCAAAAAGAGAGATAGAAATACCTCTAAAGATGATGTTTAAGTAGTTTGCATTTCACGCAATTAAAATTCATAAAGGAACTCAATCTATGCACGTGGTTTTAATCCACTACTCGATCACCATAATAATTGACACTAGGCTTCACCAGATTAACTCCAATCAAGAAGACTATCAGTCATGTCAAAAGTATAAAAGAGCATTGCATGTACAAGGAACACTCAACATCTAAGTAGTGAAATCTACACTATAGCCCCAAACTACTGACTGGGTGATGACAAAAAAGTTGTATGAACAGCCCCCCATAATGATAAATAGATGGAGTGGATGAAAAAAAATTGTACAAGTGGTCTGAATCCACTAACTAAAACACCAAATAAGTTGACATTGTATACATTAGAATAACTCCATATGTTGTGGGAGATTGTCAACTATCAAAAATATAAATTTAATCTCTCAAGAGGATGTCTCTAGCAGTGATGGAAGAGACAAGCAACTAAATAAGTGAAAAAGTGCCCAGAATAGAGCACATAAATACATGAAGGTAGATAAGTTTGAATCAACAAACCCCCCATGACACTTTATAACTTAGTGTGAATACAATATATCCCATTAAATACCAAATAAAAATATGAAAGACATTAGGCTTCACCAGAATGGCTCCAATTAAAGAGATTGTCTACATGTCAAAGAAGTCATAACCAATCATGAGAGTTACACCAAAAATAAGGGAGAAAAAAAGTGTCTCCATAGAAGAAGGCAAGGCACTAAGAACGGGGCCTTGATGGAGACATGACACAAACTACAAGTGTGTCAAAATGTCATCTAAAAAAAATGATAACCTAAAAATAACATATAATAAGATGTCGAACTCAAATGAAAAAGCATCTGAGATAGTACAAAATGCAATAATAGATAAATAAGTAAATCCTCACAAATATATGAAGGTAGACGAGGCTGAAATAGCAAACCCCCTATGGTTATTATATAGCCCTTCTCTCAAATTTGACACTTAATATTTTAGTATATTTTTACAAAATAAATGACACCAATATATCAGGTATTAAAAACATACACTTTTGAAAAAAAATAGCATTTTATTTTGAGTTATCAATCAAAAGGTATAATTTTTACAAGGTTATCCTGTCATAAATGGGTCAAAAATAAAACATTGCACCAGAAAATATTAAATTCTTGGATAAAATTAAATTATTTCTACGAGATCTAGAAAAAATAGATTTTAAAAAAATTACAACAAAGAAAAAGAACAATCATCCACATAGATTAATCTTTCATGCTGATTTTTCACTTTAAATACAAGATCTGATTTTTTTTCCTTGATCGCACATAAAAAATAGAATTATAGGTTCAACTTCAGAGATTCATATATCCTTAGATATTGATCAGAATCTTTGATATGACCACTTTATGAAAACCTCTCGAAGACTTATTTCTAGTAGTGAAATAATGTTTTGAATCAGACACCTATGTGAAAAGAAAATGGATCTGTAAGATAGTCATAATTTTCTAAAAAAAAATTATAATTTATCCCAAAAACTGTATGGCCAGCACGACAGATCTAAGCAACTCAAATGCAAATTATTATGACTAATTAGATATAAACACAATAGATATAAGCATACTCCAAACCAAAAACTCTCCACAATAGAGGTGTTTTGAATATAAATTAAAAAAACTCATATCTGAAAAGGAACCATGTAATTTATCTGAGTAGACAAACAATGCAAAAAAAATAGTTGTAAAAATGGCAGTTGGAGACCACTCTGACACCATGATAGAGTTAATACAACTCTTCAACTAAGATCTTTCTAAGATACCATTATCATAGCCACAAAAGTTTCAACATTGCATATAAAGAATAAATTATTTATTATTCACTATATTATATATTATATAAATAATTTACAATAAAGATGTACAAATAGGTAGAAGATAAGATAATCCTAACCATACCATGCATGTGGGACTATCTTCCCCATTATATATGGAAGTAAGGCATAAACCCATCATTCCCATGAATGTGGGATAAACATGTCCAATGAAATAACACCTAAGTAAGCTAAAAAGTAAGAAATTAATATCCTACACCAACATTATAAGGTATAGATTTGTATTTATTTTTATCTTGAAGATAGAGAGTAGCATTTTTCATGCACAGTCATCTATCTTGAAATAAATAAATGTAATGATAAGTTCCCTGAAAAATATTTTTTTAAAAATATTTTCTTGCCATCCTTACTTTCAAATATCTTAACCATATACATAATCAATAATGATAAGTTCTGTCAAAATGTCTTAACCATATCCATAATAAATAATGGTCTTTCAAACATTTTTTTATTTCAATTAATAAACCATGTCAACCAAAATATAATTAGTACCTTAAGATTATTGTGTTCTAAGTCACAAGTGGTCTTTAACACATTTATAAAACTAAGTAAAATGAACATGTTCTTCCTTCTATATGGTTTTAATAACTAAAATACTTAATAATAAATAACTAAAACTATAATTAGAAATTGTTAAGTTGAAATTGCTACATCTTCAAGACTTAAAAAACTAGGTAGTATTAAAAGAGGTTAATGACATAAATGATTTCACAAACCTAATGTATATTTTATTTTTAGCATTGAATGTGGTGAAGGTGGAATTAAATTTATAGATATCGAGGTTGATATCTTACCTCATTTTTTAATGAATTAGAGATAGCATATTGAAGGGGCGAGAAAAACTTTAATATTGATCTAACATGTCATCTATGGGATTAATGGAAGTTGCTTGAATACATATGTGATGGTTTTATTGATTTTTCTAATCATTTATGGAATCTATTGGCAAAAGTAAAGTTGTTGGTCCAATATAAATACTTATAGTTCATTACATTATATATACCTCAAATAAGTTTAGTATAAAATAATAAGGGAACCCAAGAATATACTTATGCATCTCTATAATAGATTTTACAACTATTATAGACATGTTCTCTTAATCAAACAGAACACAAAAATACACAAATTACTTCTTAATCATTTATATACTATGCATTATCTTCAACAAGCTTTCTCAAACCCTTGATAAAATAAATCTCAAAATCACTCACAAAATTTATTGTCCTTCCTTGATCAACCTTGAATTTCAAATACCTAGTTTTCAAATTTCTCATGTCAATTTTCTTCATTTTGTTTTTGATAATTGTTATTTGCATTCTCTTTAAAATTTGTTGGATTTGCATCTAGTATTGCATAACTGTGGTGTATTTGAAGAATTATTAGTCCATCATTTTATTCTAGATGTTGACTACCAAATTTCTAGAGCTCTATCAAATAAAAAATCATGGACATTGTATCTAGTTATATAGAGCCTCAAGCAAGTCTCCAATTTTTGGCAAGCTTGTTTCTTAACTTTGACTTTTAAAATGACAATGCACTAAAAAAAATCTCATTTTCCACTAAGCCCAAAATCATCTTTTAGCATTAATTAGCAAGTTAAAAATATTTTAAGATACCATCACGTAGTATTTCACTCTAATTTAAGGTAGTTTATAGTCTAGTGATTGAGACATCTTTGAAATCATGGTCCAAAACTTTAACTTGTTCCAACATTATTGTGATAAATCAAATAGACTACTCCCTTAGCTTTGGCAAATCTAAAATGCCTTCAGTTTATTCACCATTCAATTCTACACTCTTGCAAAATTATTGGTCCAAGGTTTTTATTTTATTCTAAAAATATGATGAGCTAACATTTTTTCAATATTGAGGGTACTTCATTACCATGGATTCTAGTAGCTAAACTCAAAAAAAATGATATCTAATCTCTGAAGAGAAATATTTTGTAATTTCATTAAAGGTGTAACTTACAGAGGATACAACCTTAAGGAATCGATCCCTTGTAATAGGAACTTCTTTGAGTCTATTAAATCAACTAATTGTGTCAAAAGTGTGAGTTATGGTCTACACGTGATATTACCATATGTATTGCATAAAATGAGTCCTAGAGCTTCATGATCATATTGTATTTTATTTTTATATGTGTAAGGTAATAATTATATTCTGGTTGGCATGGTTTGTTAATTGAAATTTTAAAAAGAAATTGAAACGCTGATATGGATATGGTTAAGATATTTTGATAGACCTTATTATATAGTTTATAATTTCAAAACTATAAAAATGTTTTGAATATTTTTTTCAGTTATGTCATCCTTGTTTTTCATAATTATTTTGTCCTATGGCCCCATAGTTGGTTTATACTCAACACCCTAATTTTTTGTCACTATTTTTCTATACTAAATTTATTATATTATTTGATTGGTCTTTACCACATGCTTATTTTAAACAAATGAAAAAATAATTTCCTCTGAGAAATAATGACATGCAAGATACTTCTCTTAAACAATGCACAAAGAACAAACTGAATAAACATAATAGAGTCTCATGATCATATTATATTTTGTTTTTAAATGATTAAGGTAATAAATATATTCTGGTTAGTATGGTTTGTTAATTAAAATAAAAAATTGTTTGAAATGTCAATATAGATGTGGTTAAGACATTTTGGTAGATATTATATAGTTTATAATTGCAAAACTATGAAAATGCTTTGAATATTTTTTTCAGTTATGTCATCTTTGTTTTTCATAGTTGTCTTGTCATATGGCCCCATAATTGGTTTATACTCTATACTTTGATTTTTTTCATTATTTTTGCTATACTCAATTTATTATATTATCTGGTTGGTCTTTACCACATATTTATTTTAAACAAACAAGAAATTGATTTTCTCTGAGAAATAATGACATGCAAGATACTTCTTTTAAACAATGCACAAAGAACAAACTAAATAAACACAACAGAGCCTCATTATCATATTATATTTTGTTTTTAAATGTTTAAGGTAATAATTATATTTTGGTTGGCATGATTTGTTGATTGAAATAAAAAAAAAAATTGAAAGGCCAATATGGATGTAGTTAATACATTTTAGCAGACTTATTATATAGTTTATAATTTTAAACCTATGAAAATGTTTTGAATATTTTTTTTAGTTATGTCATCCTTGCTTTTCATAGTTGTCTTGCTCTATGGCCCCATAGTTGGTTTATACTCTATACTTTGATTTTTTGTCAATATTTTTGGTATACTTAGTTTTTTATATTATATTGTTGGTCTTTTGAGAGGCTTAAAGAGTTATGTACTCAATTTATAATTATTCATATGGCCATCAAATTTAGCACTTAACAAGAATAAATTTAATCTTTAAAAAGATTGACAAATTTAATTGTTAAAAAGGAACTGTAAATAAGATCTTGACTTTAGACTTCTCATCCTATAACCTCTTTCTCCATTGATTTTTTAATTAACACAAATTACTTCTTATAAAATAAATCTACATAAGTGCTTCAAATTGTTTAAAACCCTAGAACCATGAAACCCTAAAACCTAAATTTATATAACTTCATTTATATTAAATTTTTATTCTTTTGTGGTTGTGGGAATCGTAAAGTGAGTGGCAATTGAAAGAGAAGGCCAAGGAGGAGTCTAAGAAGCCAACAATGAAGTAAAATCTAAGTAAGAAATACAAGCCCTACATGTTGTGGGAATAATGAAGTGAGTGACAATTTCAAGAGGAGGCCAAGGAGGAGTCTAAGCAACTAACAATGAAGTACAATCCAAGTAATAAATATAAGCCCTACATGTTGTGGGAATCATGAAGTGAGTGACAATTGTAAGAGGAGGCCAAGGAGGAGTCTAAGCATCCAACAATGAAGTACAATCCAAGTAAGAAATACAAGTCGTACATATATGTAAATGTTTTCACACTTTTAATGAATTTTGCCTATATTTTAAGGGATTTATACTATTTGTATGTTATTTTTTCATTAGATCTTTGCTTGCAGTGTGAAAACCCTTTTTATCTTATATCAAAACCCTTAATATTAGACAAATTTGGTTATCACACAAGATTGTTTGTTTAGTAATGAGATCAGTAAGATCTTTGCATTTATTTGAGATTGTTTATTTAGTAACGAGATCATCAAGACCTCAAAAATCTTGTGAATGTGTGTCTGGGCATTCATGTGGTGATGATTTTTTTTGGAGTCACACACACCTACTTAGGGTTTAGGTTTCAATGAATATGTAGCAGTTCTTATCCGTGTTGTCTCTCATATCCTCCTTACTTGGATTTATTCATTCGAGAAAGTGTTTAAAATCACTTGACTACCCCCAACCTCACAAGGCAAAGTAAAATGGTTGTTCTGGAAATTTTAGGGTATCTATTGATCATAATTGTTATTCTACCTCAAGCATCTTTGCCCCATGAATGTGTTTGAGTAAAGGGTTTTAACTATGGATTTTTATCCATTATTTCTTGATATGAATATGATCTTTAATTCACTAGATATTTATAATTTTTTTTAAAGAGATAATATAAATCGCCAATCGATTTACACCTACATGGAAATTTTGTAAAAGATTTGCCAGTGGAATTATACTTGAACTATAGGATTCGCTAGGATTTTATAGTAAGTTTTAGAGGTCCATTCTTAAAATTATCCCTAGACACAAACGATATTGTAAATTTATAAGAGGCTTAATGTTTATTATTAAAGTATTCAGGGGTTGCTTGATTTTGAAAATTACTCTTTTTGTGACCCACAAGGGAGTCATGGACCTCCAACTCCAAAGTTATCAATTGACTTTATGTTGGATAATATAATCATTAAAATAATAATTAGGGTTTTTCATGTATGGGAAAAAATATTGGAATTACCATAAATTAAATTTTGACTTTGATGAAGGTGAGAAGTGGAAAAGAATAAGGAACCTATGGTTTTTATGGAAAACTTGTGTATCACCCATTGTTGCAGTGGTTGGTATGGGTAATTTTAGGACCTCTATGTGGATGAGTTAATGTTGTTGACAGCGATAGAATCAAGCACAAAATCTTATGGTATTTTAGAAAAGTTTCTAAAATCATAAAGAGTGAAAAAGGATCAAGGAAAAAAGAGAGGAAAAAAATTTAAAAAAAAAAGAAAAGAGGTTTTAGTTGCTTAGTTGGATCTATCAAAGTAAGTATTGGGTTTCTCTTTTACGCCTTGTCTCGGATCTTCTCTTTGGTGTGATGCATCTTAGTTATTATTGTATTATTTATATTTTTTTGAGGACTCTAAACCCATGTGGGGGCTTCATGGAAAATTTAAGAGTGAATTTAGGCTTGTATGAGACTAGTTACCTTTTCAATATTATCCTCGAAGCTCCACCATGTTCCCTGTAAGAGTCTTCTAGATATTGTATCTAGTGGTGCATTCAAATTTGAGTATGATCATGGTGAATATGTTATATCATGTGTAAAAACCTTTATGAGTATGTCTCTAATGTCATATCACCCTCAAACAGTGTACAAATGAATGATAGATCATAGAATATGGTTTTGAAATAAGTTTGGGTGGTTTTTTTATTTTGGCTTATGTCTCCTTATTATTGGACTGAATGTTGTCATTTTGTTGGGATTTTTTCAAACCCTAAATTTGGTGGACACTATATCTCATTATGAAATCTTGTTTTTATTAATTTTTGGTTACCATTTAGTGGATATCACAGCCCCAAACTGATGGATCGGGTGGGTAGGTATACCACCATATGGAAGGGCTTATCTTTCACAATTTTTGTTGTATGGTTGCTCGTGCACAAGGATTTCATGGATGTAATTCAGTTAGCTGGTATAGACAAGAATGTTAAGAAGAAGTTTTGGGTTATAGTTTAATGCTAATGATCCATGAGGCCTTTGGGTTTACTTTATTTAATCTTAAGCATTGTTATTTCTATAAACTAAAACTAAAATATTAATGTAGAAACTATGAGATATGTGCTAGCTAAGTGATGTTTGTATTGGACTTACTTATCAGTCTAGTATTTTGGGACAACTATGTAATTGTTATTTTTACATCAAGATGGCTATCTTGTAATTCATAATCTAAATTTTGATGCAATTTCTTAATTATTGTTGAGTTATTCCATTGCTTCATTAGGAAGGTAGAGCTCATTGTGGCATTTGTTTCTGGGTAAACAAATCTTGACATTATGGGTTATTCATAGATTTAATATTTTTCGATATGATATGTTCTTGTGAAATGTTGACTGGAGTTATACTCTAAACAAAATCATTTATTCTATGCTTATTTTGGTTTGTATCAATTTAAAATATAATGGCATTTTGGACCCTTGTTAAAGTCAATATAAATGGTTGTAACTTGTAATTATAAGTATAAAATATGCATTGGTTTTTGAGTTAATCAATATCCCTTAAAATTTTATGGAAGCTTTGAAATTATATTGACTTATGACTTATGTCTTTTTGTCGAGTAAACTCATTTTTATGGATTGATTATCTTTTTTTAGAGTTATGGGCATCATGAATCGAATACGGATATAATGCTTGTTCAGGTGATATAGTCATAGGAAATTAAGTAATTGTGATGGAATTATGTTGGAACAAATTGGTTTGTAGTCAATTTTGTTGAAGAAAGAGAGGCATTTATAAGGGAAATAGAATTAGAATTCATGCTCATTGAATTCAATTTTTATATGTAATTGTAGCATATACTCATATATGTAAAATTTAGTAGTATTAGTTGTTGACTTGGTTGTTATTTAATTTGATTCATTAGGGTATTAAGATCTTATAAAAATTATTAGTTTCATTGTGTGGAATTTTTCTTCACGATTGAGAGCATTTGGTAAATCAAAATTTTGTTAGAGGTGTGGATTGGTAGATTTACCATTATCTTAAAGTCTTATTACCTTGGTTTATTATATATCATGTTCTTTTGATGAATTTTGTAATAATATTGTAACATCATTCCAATTGATAGGCAATGCTTGGCTAAGTCATTTTCAATTTTGTAAAATGTAGTATGGTTAAGTAATACTATGTATCGATTTGGAAGATGAAGAGTTTAACATTCCATTTATTTTATTTTTTATTTTTTTTCTAAAGGATAAAAAGGGATATTTTAATAGGGCCAAAGCCCTAATACATAGAGAAACTAACAAAAAAAATAGACAACCACTAAGATTGTACAAAATACATATAGACCAAAACTAATTAAAAAATAGAACAAGGACCAACATAAAGCAAAACTACAACAAAACCTCCTCAAAACCAACTAGATCAGATCTTACGACTTTTCATATTCTCCGTGTCTAAGTTAGTCTTCCACCCATCTTTCATAAGATTGAAGTAGTTGATCAAAGCATCTAAGTTGTGGCACTTTCATTCAATGAGTGGGTTGGTGCTTCTAATATGTTATCGTACTTTCCTGCTCATAGCCTAACTCAGCTTTGTTCTTTATCAGATAATCCTAGAATCAATCCAAGTCCTTTACACAATTATTAATGGCTATCATACTCAAATTCTTGACTTTGTCAATGTTGGTTTTGATATAGTCTTGTTCAGCATCCAGACTATCCACTCTACCTTTATAGATAACAACCTCCTCGCTCACCCTGTCAACTTTTATTTTTGATTTGGTAATTTCATCACTAGGAAGAGTCTTAATATAAGTATAGCTAGTCTGGTCCTTGCCCTTACCACCTTTATCCTCCTTCATAAATTCTAAGTCCTATAATACCCAACTAAGAATACTCTTTTGAAGGGTCACATCTTCCTATAGACTATCCACTTTGGACTGAAAGTGCTTCCCATCAATGTTATTGGGAGGATAACTATGTAGGACTCTTTCCATAGGAACCTTAGTAAGGAGCTAATGGACTGGATCTTGAGCCACCTTCTTAATGGCTTCGTTCCCTCCTCAAATTCCTCCACCTCCATCTCTACCATCAAACTAACCTCCTCTTCATCAAGAATCCTCAACACAACACCCTCAACATCCCCTTGAATCTTATTAATGTATTTTCCCTTGCTTCTAAATACTTTAGGCCTCTAGTGAGCTCCACCCTTGTCTTTTCCTTTGATTTCATTTCTTACTTGGTGGGATTCCTACTATGTTTTTCTTAGGCTTGGGAGGAATGATAATTTTGACCAACTTAGATTTTGGCCCCATTTCTTTCTTATCCATACTGGTATCATCATAATTATTATCCTCCTCATTATCACCATGAATCGCCAACCTAGACTCTATGAGATAAATGGATGGGAGGGCACCCTAGAATAAAATAAATATTAACCCCTGATGAAGTGACTCATCCCCCTTTCCACTTTGAATATCCATAACAAATCTCTCTAGTGACATTAGCATAAAAAATGGAATGCTCATAGTGATATCATGCTTGAAGTGGTTGAGAATTCTAAAATGATAGGAGTAGAGCCTAGATAATTTACCTTCCAAAGTTATTTATATGATTATTTGCAATTTGACCTCTATCAAAGGCTAAGGGAGAGAATTTTTGATAATGTCATCACTATCAGGAGAGTTTTCTACTAACTCATTTTTCCCATAAAAAGTATTAATCTTGAGATGCTTACTTATCTTATCTTTGAACCTTTTTATTCCCTTCATAGCCATTCCAATAATCAAAGAAATTGACTCCTTAGAACTTCCATTCTTACACCTCTCAAAGAAACTAGCATGCCTTTCCAAGTCTTTACAAATTCGATTGAGAGAGGTGGGACACAGTCTCTCACTCTTTCCATGAAATTTGACATACCTCCTTTCTATAAAATCTTCCATGAACAATTTTTCTTCCTATTAACATCACAAGAAGATAACTCAGTTTTGTATTTCCTGCCTCCAATTATGGCTTCAACACTTATTACCCACAGAAATCTCTTGAACTCTAAAGAAATGCCTTTGTTAGAATTGGTCTCTCAAGAGAAAGTAAGAAAGTACTCTCTATATTCCTTGGGTTTCAATATTATCATATCAGTTCCCTTCTTTCTCCCTATAATTAAAATCTTCGTACAGGTGGGAACAGAAATATTGATGCCACTAATGTTGGCTAATCTCATCTCAATCAGATTGAAGATCACATGCTTGGGCATAATGATGAGATTATTCAAATTATTTAATATTAATGTAAGTGATTTATTTATTAAATTCAATTGGTATGTTTCTCAAATAAACTAATCTTGTAATAATCCTAATACTCTGATGGGTGGTCTAGGATCAGATTGAGTAATGAACATATTATGAAAGATGCATGTGGTGCTCAATCTAAGAGACTAAAAGAAAATGGAGTTATTATCAATTATTAATTTTAGTTCAAATCATTCTTTTAATCTTAACAAAAATAAAGTGAAACAAACTACGAAGTGGTTAACCTATCAAATCACTAAGATGTTTATGGCATCAAGATTGATAGGAATGGATAAAATATATTCCCACTTCGTTTTAGCTTTGTATACCTTACTTAGATGTAAATTAAGAGTATCTCTAAGTGGATAAAACTTCCTGGTTAAAAATTCCTATAATGTATAGTTTATTATTTTATCATTTATTTCAATAATAAATATATATAAACCCTAATTATTTTCATGTTCATACCATCAAGGTTTGTAACCGGATGACCTCAACCTAATATCGGGTTAGTTGAAGGTTCTAACAAACACTTCATATGTTGGGTATTAAAGAGAAACTTGAAATATTAAATAAAGTTTTGATGTTATTATCATTGTTCATTATGGCATTATGGTGTGTTATCAATCCTTTGAATACATTTGACTTCTTGATGAGTAGGCAGTTAATACATGACAAGGTTATAAAATAGTGGCTTATTTGTTAAAGATATTATTAGTAATTAATAATTGTATACTCTTTGATGATTTAGTTATTGATTTTTCCTTACCTCATGAATATTGTTCTTAAAATTTGACATCGGAATATATTAGCGCAAAGGCCTTAGTTTGTTTAAATTGTCTTCTCTTTCGTATGCTAGCTAATGATGATTCTTTATTTAAATAAATGTTATCATTCACCATGGATGTGTATTGTTGCTTGATAATGCCTTAGAATTACAACCTCTTTGGGTGAATTGGAATTATTTCCCTTAAATCCATGTACAAAAGATCTTATGTTCATTAATATGTATAAGGTATATGTTGACCACTTGATAAAGGGGGTCCCAACTAATTCTACCATAATGCCATAATTAGTTGACCAGTTCAATCAAGTGCTAAGTCTATAAAATTGTTGGTAAATGTGTATGCATACATAATTGGTAGTTGTAATTAGATGCTCACAACCCTAAATAGACAAACAAAATTTAGGATGATTTTTGGGGTTCGTGACAAAGGCCTCTATTCAATTATGATGTGCGTGAGTGCCAATGCATGTGATAAGGAGCACGAAGTTAGTGACCAAACACTGATAATTGGCTAAGTAAAATATGACTTGTGAGATAATGCAAAGGAAACAAAAAAGTTTATTATAAAGCCTTTGAAAAACTTTAGCTTGAATTTTGCCCAAAATAGTGTGGAAAAAATCTAGATCATAGTAAAAACTTGAGAATAAGTTCTAAAAAAGTATGATTTGTTTGTATATATCCAACTTGGAATAATCCATAAGATAATTGTTAGCAATTATTATAACAAACTTTTATAAAGCAAGGACTTATCAGACTTAAACTATCAAATTTGAACTATTATTTTCATTAGGTTTTGAATGCTTTGCATATTTGGTTGTTCTAAATGTGGGTCCCAATTTTGAAGAGAATGGGTCATGTTGGGTAAAACAAATGGTGATATTTGCAGGGAAAGCACTGTTAAGTGTTTAGAACTCATAAATTCTAGCTAAATTTTGAAAGAAGATCAGAAATTATGTGAGAAAATATCATGTTTTCAAAGGAAACTTGGATATTAGTTTCAATATTATCACACAACATACTAAGCCTTAACATCTACATATAGTCATATGTGTGTATAGTGATTCATTCATTTTCCTTTTTGATTTTTGACATAGTTCAATAGTGATTATATGATTTAAAATTTTAGATGATTTTATATTTTATTCCTTTTTTTTTGGAATTGTTTGGAGGGGGAAGGCTTAGGTCAAGCATCTATAGCTTCAACAGAGATACCTATATCTCCACCCTAGGTCTTTCTCTATTTCCAACTAGGAATTATAACCCTAACGGAGATTTCTTGAATCACCCTTTAGAAGAAAGATTATGACTTTGGTTTAAAGATTTTATATTCCCCCTTTTTTTATCTTTTGGATCTCTTAAAAGGTTCAAAACCAATAACCAAGGTGAAATGGATTTGTCAACCTATTTAATCAAAAGTAATATTTTCATTATTGTTCATGCACTTCAAGGAAATGCTTAATGTGATAAAGTGTAGTCATGACTCTTTTTAGATGCAAAATTATTTTTTAATTCATGTGATAAATTCAAAACAAAGACTCAGTTTTCTAGTGAAAACACAAAATATTCAAGCATGATGTCAATATTCAATCATTCTTTTACCTGATTTCCTAAATGTTAAATATTTCACAATGAATGTAGCTTTGTTCAACAATCAAGGGATCTAGTGTTATGGTAACTTATCCAATCAAAACATTGCGAGGAAGGAGAAATTAAAAAAAATGTTTTTACTCCAAACCATTCATTGAGAACTCTAAAATTGATAAAATTAAGGAAGGTAAAACCCGCAAAGTAAAAATGACATAGAGAAATAAAAATTAGGAAAACAAATAAACAGAAAAGGATCTACTCTAATATATACTATAAGTCTACACTTCCCCTAGACTAAAAATCTACAACCAAGGCTTGGAGGGTAGACCTGAAAAACTTTGCATGAAACATTTAGAATTTCTTAGCAAGAGTAGGATTTTAGTTTTCATAGTCCTCAATCTAGCAAATTCTCCCTTATATTCTTTTCAAAATTCATTTAATTTTTACATTCCAAATACAAGAAGATGCACTAGCATACAATTCACATAATGATACTTATTAAACAAGAAATCAACAAAAACATTAAATTCAACGAAGCATACCTAAAAGTTAGACCAAACAAATTCATGAAATTATTTTACCTGGACCTTTGTGATATTTGAAAATGGTGGGGCAATGGATACCAACTCTTTGAGAGGGGATTCAGCTAGGAGATAGGCATCTATTCCTTCACTTTGCGTAGGCTCAATGAGAATTTTTACATCATTGTTATCCTCTTTTTTATCTTTAACACCCAATGTCCTACACCCATTAAATTTTCATATCCTTGTTCATACATGGCAAAAAAATCACAATTAATATCGTGTTCTTTCATTTATTCTTGTTATACGCAGTCAGTGTCCTTTTTCTCTTCATCACCAGTATCTTGCTTTAACGAATTGACTTCCACAATAATGTGTTAATCGAATTCCATTCAAGACATTGTCTACTCACTTGATGGTTCCTAAATTTCCTATGATTCTTCTATGTGAACCTCTTCTGCATCACTCTCAAAGTCATCATACTCATAAAAAAAATTGTGCTCAACATACTCCTTAATATCACATTTGTTTTTGTCTATAACACATGATGTAATTGGTTCAACCATAAGATTTGAATGAAATGAAGGATAGTTCATTATTCCCTGGGTAGACAACTCCCTGTACAATGTGATAGCCTATCCATATGTCAGAGCAATGTATTTTTGCGGATGTTTTCAAGAACATGCATATGAGGGCATTTAAAGCATTTATGTATATATATACAATGGCAACCTCTTGAGGTCTATAGTTGTTGGGAATGTTGTTATTGATCTCTTGAAATATGAGATTGAAATCCATTATTGGTTGATTGGGTTTTTTTTTAGTATGAGCAATTAATTTACTAACATAAAAGGGTAAACTAGTTGTCCAAAATGTAAAATAAACACATCTTCTAATTCTTTCCAGCTGCAAATTGAACTAGTCATTAAATTTAGAAACCAAACATATTAAAGGCCATCTAATGTGAAAGTAAACAACCTATATGATACATCCTCATGCTGAATATTTAAGAATCCCATAACATTTTTAAAAGCATAAATATGTTTTTTAGTTGTTCTATTATTTTGAAACTTTGGAATGTACTTAAAAGCATTTGTCGTAATTTCTTGTTGGACTCTAGGGATGTTAATAATTGTTTCACCAAGCCAAGACATGTTTTATCTATTTTTGATTTTATAGTTTTCTATTTTTTAGGTATTTTTGACATATTTGACCAAAATTGAAAAGAAAACACATAGGGGAGAAAAAATTATCAAAAGAGTGCCCTCCTAGTGTCAATGTTGATCTGTTGGTGTGGGTTTTAGCCACACAACAACAAACAACAAATGTAAAGGAATGACTACAAGACAAGACATAAGTCATAGACCACAAATTAATTCAAATTGTCCTCCTTCTAGTGCCAATGTTGATCAGTGGATGTGGGTTTTAAGAACACCATAAAACTCACATGTTTTCACCCTCACATTTTAGGATTGTTAGTGTTATTTGAGGCACTAGTTGTAGGTTTCAACTCTCCTACGTAGTTTTCATGCAATATCATTGTGTGGCCTACAAGCCCACAAGGGAGATTCACTTGAATGATCAGAATAACATCTTAGGATGCATATTTATAGTGATTCTAAAATACAATAATCAGATCTCATAAAAAATAAACAAAGAGGGAAGGGTAAGGTATAAAAAAGGATTTCATTCTTCAGTTGAGTAGTTATTTTTTCTTAGAAAACACCTTAGATATATATAACATAGTAATCAACGTTCTTCAAATATAATTAAGCACAAAAATTTGAATAAATCAGAGCAAGAATCTAATGGACAATAATTATGAGTGAATCTTAAGAGTATTTCTTTGTAAGGTAAAATGATTTCAGAAAATAACTTAAACATATATTACTACAACAAATTTATAAAGATCCAATTCATTGTAGAAATTAGCAATAACATGTTTAACTAGAGACAAAATAGATCAGAGATTAACTATATAAAATGATCATAATAACTAAATTGCACAGCCTAATTGTCAGGAACCTAGAACAATAAACATGCTATGATACCAACTTGTCAGGATCTTGCTCCTCAAATAGAGCACATATGATTACTTCTTGTATTAGCAACTAAACACAGAATTATACCAGAATCAATAAGTAACTAGAAATATGAAACAACACAGGACTTGAGAGACAATACACAATTGTATTAATAATCACTCAGAAGAATATACAATAAGGAAGATGTCACTTCTTCCTCCACCTCAAAGGTTCGCCACACCTCAAGACCTTCTTCCCTCTCTCTCGGTCACAACAATCAACTCCAATATAGAATTGATGTTCACCTCTCCAACCAATCAATAACACGCTGCCAGTACACCAAGTACACAACCGTACTCCAAGTAGATCTCCTGCTCTCTGCTGCTACCTGCAAATCACTAGACCTTACTCACCATGTAGATATCTCTACACCCCTGAAGAACCCTTGTCCTTGCCTCACCAAGTCCTTATGATTCTTCAACCAGTACCCCGGTGGATCAGCTCCTTGACCTTGCAGACCTTGCAACTCTCCCTGATCATACACTCTCAGCACCCCTTTGGAACTAGGAGGAGCTAATCTAGCTCTCTCTAAAAGCTCTATGGCTTTCTAGCACACCTTTTACAATACAACCCATGAGTCCATATATAGATCTCATGCTTACAATAATTAGACTAACCTAATTACAATAATTAGACACGCAACTCAAGACTAAGACTAGCCTTCAACATGCAAACAAACAGTCCAAAAATAGACTCTCCGGGATCAACATGCGAACTGCCTGTTCACGCACAGGTTGCCGACGCCGGCACCTCCAAGACCGATGTCGGCCAACTGGTAACCGACGTCAGTTGCTTCCTCACTGCCATCTCACCGACGTCCGCTGATCAGATCGACGCCAGTTTCCCTGCAACTGATTCTGTAACTCCCTGCAACTCTGCATCCTCCATAACTTCTCATGTTTGCATCCTGGTCAAGCTTTTAGCTCCACAACCTAACAATCTCCCACTTGGAGATAAATAGTTGCACCTGTACCTATACTTGTACACCGTCTAAATTATTCCCTGGCTTGTATTCCTCTTCAAGATCAATCCTGAAGACCAACCACCACACAATCTGTGATGCTATACCTGTCATTCAAGTAACCTGCCACATCCGAACCTACATATCCATGTAGTGAAGAACTTGACCCTGCATAACAAGAATCCTTGCTGCTAGTCCCACTGAACTGCCCTCCAGTACTCCTTCCCAAAATTGGCTCCATACTTTTTGACAACCCCCACTGATTGGGAAAACTCAGGTCTACACTAGACCTCATGTGATTTCGAACCCTGTTTCAAGCTAAGCTTGAATTGTCCAGCCATTGGTGTGCTTTCTGATTCTGCATTCTGCATCATGAACTCCGCCAACACCATCTTCACATCAGCTCCCACTGGAGATAAAATCTCCATGTCTCTTGTGCCAAAGAATTTCGCTGCTCCAAATTCTTCATGACACACCTCTGAACTAACCTTACCCTTAGCTAAGCAAATACCTGTATGTACAAACCTACTAGTAAATCACCCACATACAGTAACAAGATGATGTTGTGACCATCATCTACCTGGTAAGATAAACACAATAGTTACACTGACATTGACTGAAGCAATGCTTAGTCATCTACCTGTCAAACCTGTACCACTGTCCTGCAGCTTTCTCAAGACCATATACCTTAGCCTTCTGTCTCTTGTGTCCATCCACTCTCTTCTCTAAAACGGGAATCCATTCCGTCTCTCAGTGCTTACTTCCAGCTGACAACTCTACCAACAAATACCTGTTTGGTTCTTCTCCAAGGACTCACACTCCTCATCCATGACAAGCTCCCACTGTATCTGGATTCTACCTGCATTGCCTCTTCGCATCTTCCTGGTTCTTGACCATCAATAAGCAATATAAAGAAGGTGAACAACGAATATGAGGTTCACTTACCCTTTCTAACCTCGACATGAGCGTTTGAGACTTGTTGACAGCGTGTTGTCTGCCCAATATCCGTTCTAGTGACCGATCTTGGCCATCTCACAGTCTGCTCTCGACCGATGTCGGTTCCCTGCACTGACCCTGACTGTCGACGCCGTCTCCCTGGCCGACGCCGGTATCCTATCTGCCGACGTCGGTTCTTTCATGACCGACGTCGATCTTCCTATTGCCGACGTCGGTTACTGTATGACCGACGCCGGTACCTGTGTTCGTCTGTGAGTGATAACTTTTTACCCGCGAGCTCTCCATGGATCAAAGTCCTATTCAAATCAACATAGCCCTGCTCAGAATAATTCAGTCTCCTCACCTAATCTCTGTCCGTCATCTCCTCCATGAACACCAAGGCTTTCCAATTCTTTAACTTGTCAAAAACATCTGTCTTCCGCTTCTAAACATGCATTCTCCTCCTACATATGTAACCAAGCCTACAAAGCCACATCTCTATAACAGAAGGTGAATCAGTAATATAAGTAGATAGATAAAGGATACCTACTTTCTTACCACCATCTAATTCAAGTGTATCCGTTGTGAGAGTTACAGTGCATCTCTCATCACCCAAATTTCTTGAAGAAATTAGACTCATCTCCAAGACTGGTACCTGCATGACTTCCTTCAACCACTGTGTGTCATCCGTCTGCAATTTCAGCTTCACTTCTCCTTTGCCAATTCTTTGGCAAGGCTCACCAGCTCCTCTCCCTGGGGCTGCATGGAAAGAGGCAACATAATCTGTTATCCAAGATGCAACTTCATCCAAGAAACCTCCCAAAGCATCCTGTGCAACAACACCTGCAACATCTGCATCTTCAGTTCCTTCATGCTGATCTGCTACCAACCAACAATATATTTTTCCCTGCTCCTTCTTTCCATCAATCAGACCATTCGTGCTATTCAGTTTCTCCATTCGTAGCTTACTTCCTTCTGCCATTGCTATACTCCCACTCAATCAGAAACTCCTGTGAGTAACCTGTAATCAATAAATACTTCCAGATCTGAAACCACCTGTTAGTCAACCCAACCAAAAGCTCTGATACCACTTGTCAGGAACCTAGAACAATAAACATGCTCTGATACCAACTTGTCAGGATATTGCGCTTCAAATAGAGCACATATGATTACTTCTTGTATTAGTAACTAAACACGAAATTATACCAGAATCAATAAGTAACTAGAAATATGAAACAACACAGGACTTGAGAGACAATACACAATTGTATTAATAATCACTCAGAAGAATATACAATAAGGAAGATGCCACTTCTTCCTCCACCTCAAAGGTTCGCCACACCTCAAGACCTTCTTCCCTCTCTCTCTCGGTCACAATAATCAACTCCAATATAGAATTGATGTTCACCTCTCCAACCAGTCAGTAACACGCTGCCAGTACACCAAGTACACAACCGTACTCCAAGTAGATCTCCTGCTCTCTGCTGCTACCTACAAATCACTAGACCTTACTCACCATGTAGATATCTCTACACCCCTGAAGAACCCTTGTCCTTGCCTCACCAAGTCCTTATGATTCTTCAACCAGTACCCCGGTGGATCAGCTCCTTGACCTTGCAGACCTTGCAACTCTCCCTGATCATACACTCTCAGCACCCCTTTGGAACTAAGAGGAGCTAATCTAGCTCTCTCTAAAAGCTCTATGGCTTTCTAGCACACCTTTTACAATACAGCCCATGAGTCTATATATAGATCTCATGCTTACAATAATTAGACTAACCTAATTACAATAATTAGACACGCAACTCAAGACTAAGACTAGCCTTCAACATGCAAACAAACAGTCCAAAAATAGACTCTCCGGGATCAACATGCGAACTGCCTGTTCACGCACAGGCTATCGACGCCAGCACCTCCAAGACCGATGTCGGCCGACTGGTAACCGACGCCGGTTGCTTCCTCACTGCCATCTGACCGACGTCGGTTGATCAGACCGACGCTGGTTTCCCTGCAACTGATTCTGCAACTCCCCGCAACTCTGCATCCTCCATAACTTCTCTTGTTTCAGCCAATAAGCCAAAGAATCGACCTCTTGGGTAGCCTACCTATAAGCTAGCAAGTGAGCCAGGCAAGCCAATCAACCGAACCCCTTTTACAATGTTTAAATGTGTCTTTTATAGAGCATGGGACCTTGCCCATTTATTATCATGATGGCCAAGTTTGTTACAACAGAATAGGAAAACGTAGAACAGATAAAACATGGAGTGGGCACAATGGGCCAACAACATAACGGATCATTCCCTAAAGTCCTCCCATGCATCCAATTCTATGTCAAACCTATGCCAATATCTTACAAAATATCAAGGCTAGTATATCTACTCCATGCTTGATAAATGATGTCTCTTCCAATTTCATAACTATTGACAGTAGATGATCATGGGTTGTTCTATTTATGGATTTGATAGTTTGGCTGGCAATAACTGTCATATAATTTACCTTGTGTTGTTGGAGTGACATGGCCACTGTGTTGGCTTGGTGCTCTGCTTTGTTTGATCCATGGGTGCCCTCATGTCATTCTTCTCTATGACCTTGCCACTTGGTGGCATTTCGCATAGTCGAGCATTGATTTTGAGCTTTCAAATACATGACTCCTTTTCTTTTTTCAAACCATGCAATGCAAAAAAGTGGCATCCATTGATTGAGTCACATCCCTGCATTGTTTTGAATGGGTATCCATGCTACAAAGGCTTACAGGGTCATTCCACATGGAGGTTGACAGTTGCTTCGCAACCCTATGATCTAACTTTGTCGACAATGTTCATGATTTATTGTGAAGGCATGAGTGAATGTGGCATTGCTACTTTTTAGGGTGTGATTATTTCGCAACCTCAAAATTCTTGATCACTACAAACTTATTTTGCCAAGTTGTGAGGATGCGAGTGCACAATAACTTGATGTGTGGCATTAGGTGATGACTTAGGCCTTTCATAAAGCTACGAAGACTCATGAAGTTGTGAATGCATGACAAGTGATAATCTCCAATTGGGTTGCATTCCTGAAGTTGAGTCTCTACGAAAAACTTCATTTGAACTACGAAGGCCACGAGTTTGCAGAAACATGACAAGTGGCAAGTTCAAGATAATTACAAAGAAACGCAATAAATTCACCAAGTTTGAATGATATGAAGTCTTGATTAAGTGCCACATGGACTGAAGCGCTGAGTCACTACCTTCAAAAGCTCATGACAAGTTGTGAAGTGTTTTAAATGACTGCGATGATGACACATGGCCTTTGACTAGATGTAAACATGCACAAAACTGTGAGTAAGTCTAAAAACATGCAACTGAGTGTGAAGAAGCCATGAGGCAAGTTTGAGCTGCATGCGGATTCCTTAGAAGAATTTGGAAAACCCTGTGAAACTCCACGAATAAGATGTCGATGCCTGTGAAGCATTGCCACTGAGTCTTTTGAGCCTGCATGACAAGGACTAGGATTAAGTTATGTTATGCTACAAGTTTGTGTCAATGCACAGAGGAACGTGAAGTTCACGACCAGACACTAATAATTGGATAAGTAAAGGATGACTTCCAAGACAATGCAAAGAAAATAATTAAGTCTATTAAAAAAAATTAAAAATCTTTAGCCTAAACTTTGCCCAAAATAGTGTGAAAACAAGCCAAAACATAGTGAAAACTTATGAATAAGCTTTAAATAAAGTTGATTTGTTTGCATATGTCCAACTTGGAGTAATTTGTAAGAAAATTATTATCAAATATTACTACAAGCTTTTATAAAGCAAGGACTTGTTGGACTTAAACAATCAAATTTGAACAAGTATTTTCATAAGGTTTTGAATGCTTTGCACATGTTGTTGCTCTGAATGTGGGTCCCTATTATAAAAAGAATAGTGCATGTAGGGCACAACAAACATCAGTCTAAAATTGAGAAATAATAAAATCATAACAAACAAACAAAGCCCATGAATATTCCACCAGAATTTTGAAGTTTTCTCTTTGCATTCTATTAGAATCTCCTTTCTCTTGGCAACTAACCAATGAAAAAGCCAACTAGCAATGTAGTTCAACAAATAACCCAAAAAGTGACATTTTATAATTTTTACAAAAGATGGTTTTATAGAGCACGAGACTCTACCCACTTATGGCCATGATGACAAAGTTTGTTACAAAGATTAGGCAAACACAGAAGAGACAAAAATGAGGAAATGGGCACAACTGGACAATAACATAATGAGTTGTTCCATTGGGACCACCTCAACACGATCTACCACTTCAAAAGTCTTCCTATGCCTTTAATTTCTTACAAGCCCATACTGATTTCTTACAAAGAGTCTGATGCATGAGCATCACTCCTAGTTTCAGTTTTGGTTTGTTCTGATTAATTTTGGTTTGCTTAGTTAGTTTTAGGGGTCGTATATGTCTTAAATTTCACCTTTGAATCATCTCCAAGTGTTTGGAGCAGTTTAGATAGCTTAGAATTTGAATTTGGCACTTTTCCACCAAAATACAAATTCAAATTCTTGAATTGTTTTCTTTAGTTTTTAAACTCTTTTTCAGCATCTTGAAAGGTGTTTTTGTTTGGTCTTGGTTAGGTTAGGTGTCTTAAGTCTCTTGAATGTCATTTACTGTTTGATCACCCTTGGTGGTCTCTTTAGCTATGTTAATAAACTTGTTAATAGTTCAAGACTGCATGGTGTTCATGTAAAGACCTACGTTGGAACAATCTTGAAGTAGTTAGAGCCTTTGTAGGATACTAATGTTTGTAAAAGATTCAAATGGATCGTAATGAAAGATGAGAAGAAGGTTTTCAAGATCCAAGAACGAGAGAGAAAGAGAATATAGTTCAAAGAAGACAATTATTAGAATTATGTGCAAGCATATGTAAGACATGAATGCTAATGAAAGAGTCTAGCTTTTGGGAATGTGTTTTGTTTGGAAATGCAGTCTATATGAGGGTAATGACATTGTTGCATTGAATTTCTTGACACATTGAAGGAAGACTGATCATCTACAGGTAAATACAAGAGTAACTTAGTCTCTACACAATCTAGCATAACCGTCATTCAATTTAAAAAGGCATATTGGAGGTTCTTGTATTCTTTTCATGATCTTTGTGCTAGAAAAGTTGTGAATATAGTATAGAAATTGGGAATAGCTTGTTTGGAGACTCAAAAACTCAAGAAAGATTCAAACTTCATCAAAACCTTCAATTTTGCCCACATAGGCCTGTGCATTGTTGTTTGGAGTCTTGTCCAGGTGAGTTTTGTAAGTATTTGAATCTTTTTGTCAATAAATATTGGTGTTTTATACCCCTGAGTTGTTCTTGACAATGCACATAGCTTTTCCAATCCAATTCAATCCATGAAACCTCATTTTTCTCTTGAAATCATTCTTTTACTCTCTCTCTCTCGGCCTATGTCAAAAACCTAGTGAAGTTTTAAGGCCATTTCATGGTTTGGGTACTTAGGAGTGGAACCAAGCCTTAAAATTTGGCATGGGAGTTGGGTTTTAGGTCTTAAAGGTGAATCAAATACTTGTTTGCAATCTTGGCATGTATGGAACTTGTAAGAGCAAAAATTCAGTTTTAGGCCTAAGAGACCTAATTGGCAGAGAGAAGGTCTGAGTTAGTGCACTTGTTTTGAGAGTTGGACCCTAAAACTTGCTAGAGAGTTGTAAACCCTTAATGGGTATCTGAAAAGGTCTTTTGTTTGTGTTGAAATCATGTGTGCTTGACAAACCATCAAGAAAAGTGTCTTCAGAGGGCTACTAGAGAGAGACCTAAAAGAGATGACCTTGAAAACAAAATACTTACCTTTAGAGTTTGAATCTCCAATTTTGTGTGTTGATCAAGGAGGATAAAGGGAACTTGAATCCCTAATTAGTTGGCTTGGAGACCTTCTAAAATTGTCAAACCATCCTAAACAGTGCTTTGAGAGGGCTCGTAGCTTAAGCCTTGCAAAAGAAAAGGTCATTCAAACTTGTTTTTCATTCTCCCTTTGCATTAGAGTCAAGGCGACTATGACTTTCCCATGCCTAATAAATATGCTCCCCTTTCAATGCCATACATACTTGATAGATGTTGACTATGGGTTATTGCAATGCCTACGAATTTGATGATTTAGTGAGCAATGATGGTTGTCAAATTTGACTTTGTGTCCTTGGAGTGACATGGTCATTGTGTTTGACAATTGGGTTCCTCTATGTCCTTTTCTTTCCATGCAATGTCATTTTGCATAGCCACAACCTTGGCTTTGCGCATTTAAATACAAAGAACCTTCCTTTTTTTGGCAAACAATGTGGTGATGACAAGTGGCATCTGTTGATTGAGTTGCATCCCCATGAAGTCATGAATTGTGTCTTTGTTTGTGAAGACATGCTACGTTACTCCATATGGCAGCATGCAATTGCTTCATAGCCTCACGATCCCTCTTTTGCTAAAAATACATGCGACTAAGTGTCAGAGTACAAGTGAACACAATGTCGACACTTAGCAAGTTGTGGTTGCTTTGCATCTTTGAAAGTCTTTGGCATTGCAAACTTCTTTTGTGAGTCACGAAGATGCGAGAGTGTGAAAACATGACACATGGCATGCTTGAATTGACTATGGAAAAGCATGAAAAATGTGCTAAGTCCAAATGCTACAATGCAATGCAACAAAGTGCAAAAGCTTGTGACTAAGTCCTTGACACTATATGACAAAGAATAAAAGTAAATATATGAAAATTGTCTAAATAAAGAAAGGCAACTAAGAATATTGCAAGATAATGCAAAGAGAAAAATAATGTCAATCATTAGATAGTGATTTGACCCACATTTAAATTATACAAAAAAATGTGAGTATTGAATCAAATAAACAAAGTTAAAACCAAAGTCCAATAGAACCTGAATTTTGCAAACTAGTGGAGGGTCGAAAGTGGGTCCCTATTCAGAAAAGAATGGGGCGTGTTGGTCACAACAAAGAGTAAGCTCAACATAATTATCTTGTTCTCCCTCTAATTATGACTTTGACTTTTCATGAGGTAACAATCGCTTTTGTTGGTATATTATGGATCTTGTGTTGACATTTGAGTTGGTAGGAATATGATTGTTTTTATTGGCATTGATAAGAGCTATGTTACAATTGTTGTAGAGGGGAAAGTAGAAACCTTGAGTCATTTCATCTTGGGTATCGTTGATATACTTCATTGTAGGAATATGGGAAAATAGCCTTTAGGGATGTTAAAGAAGGAAAATAATGGAAACCAAAGTATGTTTGACAAACCAATAATGCTAAGAAGTTCAAAGAAAACGTGAAGAAGACCCAACATAATGATGGAATAAGATTCACATCGGGTTTACTAGAATGTATGTAAGTCTAGAATGGTCAATAATATAATGATTCTCTACAATAAGAAAAGGTAGAAGACCATACTAAACCCAACACCATAGAAGACATTAGTCCACAAATTTGTTTGGGGCTATAGACAAGGGTCATGAGAAAAAATGTTGAAAGGTATCTAAAAGGA
This sequence comes from Torreya grandis, assembly GCA_037957365.1. Lineage (NCBI taxonomy): Eukaryota > Viridiplantae > Streptophyta > Pinopsida > Cupressales > Taxaceae > Torreya > Torreya grandis. The sequence goes on from JARHVA010001443.1 coordinate 1,977,704, forward strand.
AAAATTACATAAACAATAGCAAGCATAGAACCTAACCAGATGCAAAGTATCCTTAGATGTTGAAGCAAGGGTTGTAAAAATAATCAAAGAAAATAACATGCCATTATGCAATAACTATGAGATATCTAATATAAGGGATGTGTGAGTGTCATTAGATGTTAACCATGAAATGTAAATAGAGTGGAAAGATGATGACGTACTAATAAAAATGTACTAATTTAAACATGAATTGACTTGTCGACGCATTAATCTCCCCTTTGACTTGTAACACTATGAGAGATGGTTGTAGATGAAATCAAGGTGGAACGAAAAAGCCCTGTTGGAGACTCCAAAGACTAGGTGTACCTCACTACCTCAAGTTCTCTTTCTAAAATTTTCAAGTACTTGTGTTAACTTGTCTTCCCTTAGTCTAAGTCTTCCTTTAGTCTAAGTTAATTAACGCTAAATCTTCTTCTTCTTAAGGTGGAATTGTGTGCGCAAACAAAGCTAATTGGATGTCTATATTTTTGGAAATGACAAATAAGAACCCTCTATATACAGATCCAAACCTTAGAAGTCAAAACTTATAATTTAGTTGACGTCATCGGCCCACCCAATGGTGTATAAAATGTTTTCAGTGGAAACAATATGTCATCAGCCCAACCAATGACATCAGCTCAATCCGGGGAACTACAAGATGTCATCGATTAGATTGATTGGATCGATTATGTTGGGTAAACACATGAAAAAGGAAGAGAGGTAGAAAAGAGAGCAAGGACTTCAAGGGATGAGCAAAGTTGATGTCATGGCATAATGAACGTGGTAGTAAGAACGAATAAGCATGACAAAATCAGTGCCACAAGCCAATCCAACTTGATCTTGGTGTACTCCTTAGGATGTACAGTTAAGGAGATTAATGCATCAACCAGCCCTACAAGAAAAAGGTATCAATAAACAAAAATTAGATGTAAACAGTTCTCAATTGATCTGAACACCCTAGGGTCAAGAAACAACTAAAGGAACTCTTGAATGTGATATAAACTGAGAGCAATTCACACAGTGACAAAACCACAAGTTGTAGCAAGGCAGTGCATTCATTTTTTTCCATGGGAATTTTAGATGTGTCATGGTAGTTGCAAATGTGTGGTGGCAATTTGCCCTAATATATGTGGTGGTTATGTTCATCTTAAAAAAGGAAAGTAATAGATGAAAATGATGTGTCTTCATATTCTTTGTCGTTTTGTATTGAATGTTTAGTTTATCCTTGTTGAGTTCAATTATGTACGACCTATAGGGGTCATTGTAATGCATTCTTTCAATTCTTCCAATGATTCACTGAAGAATTGATGGATTCTTAGTAGAGTGCTCTAGGGAGATGAGTGCAACAGGGGAGTGTGTATATTTGAATCAAGTTGTAGAGCATGGCAAGTTGTAAGGACACTATAAAAATGTTGTGTTCTTGGAGACCTAAAAAAGGTAGCAAGCTTGTAATAATGCGTAGAGACAGTGGCAAGAGGAAGGCAAGGCCTTACTCTTCTAGAGTTTTCCCGTATTGGGTTTATCCAAGGTAAACCCCTTTGTTGTATGGCATGTTTTTGTGATGTTTGCAATTCATATTGTTTCACTTCATGCAACCAATAGTCTACTTCATTTACAACACTTAAAACACATTTTTAAGCAAACACTCTTGTTTTCTTAAGCAAATCATAAAGGGGCATTCATTCAGTCAACTAAGTTGTTTCTTCATGAAATAATATTTGTGTCAATGAACTAGTAATGGAATATCTATTCTAATTGTGGATTAATGAACTCCCCACATTATGAGAAGTCCTTGTCTTTGGTATAAAAGGGTAATATATTGATGTATATGGCATGGCAACAAAACAATTGCTTTTGAACTTGTGATGCTATGAAAGAGGAAGATGTTGACTAATTTGAATTTAGCCAATATCACTTACAAATAATATTATTACCTACAAATTGAAGGACTTGTGATCTTATAGAAGATAAAGATGTTAACCATAATATGAATTTAATATTACTACTTTCTTTTAAAGGGCAGGAAGCGCCCACACATTCTAACAAGGTTAAGCAAAAAAAAAGGATGAAACCAATGTGATTGACCATTCCTGAAGTTAGGTGGAAGTCAATTGCCTCAACATCTATAAAACACCAAAAAAACTCCCTTGAAAGGGCATCATTACATATAGTTAGCAACTATATGAAACCTTTTTCCTTGCAAATACAATTGGAGAACCTAGAAAGTTGAATTTATTGTAAATGAATGAGTATAGAATATCCTTTTCAAATATGAGTATCTTTATCTTAAAGAATAATTGCCTTCCTCGACCTTTTTGCTCAGAATAATTTCCTATTCATGGAGGTTTTCCATTATCCAAGTCCTCCATAACATCAATATCATTTCGTCTTGTTATTTTCTGTACATATCCTGCAACAATCAATAACTTGAGATCAGAACCAGCAAAAAATGAACATTATTCTAAAGATCAAAACCAGTCTTAAACAAAGAGAGTATTGAGCTATTACTCTAACAAATAATTATTTCAATGTATCCTTCAAGGAGCGGAAAACATAAAATGCTAGAAAAGAAAGGCCATAAATGGGTGTCACAACAGAAGGTGACTGTCCATATAGTGACAGGATATCACCGTTGGATTATTTATTTGCATGCACATCATGTCCATGTGCCACAAGCCTTCTATGTTGGCAGCCACAGACAAATCCATCGATTTCATATTCATGAAGGAGAAACACCAATAATACTGACTGTTCAAAACCGTTTATCAATCTCGCACTCAACAAGCAATAACAAGATGTTTCAAAAAGTCCATTACAAAAATCAATTCTTCTGGCCGAAGGTGATCCAAATAATGACACTCTGTAAAATACAGTTAGTTTACAGCTTCCTATAATTTGATGATAGAAATCTTTTGTCTACAGTTTTGAAAAGTTGTATTAATCCTAGATCTACAAGACAACAGTTACAAATGTCTTTCTACTCTAAATGCACTTGTATGAGACACATGTAAAAAATGATTAGATACTCTTGCACGTGAACTTTTCTTTTAGGAAAAGTCAACTTGAAATTTCATACAATGTATGTGCATGAGATTTATCAAACCATTACGGTTACAGATTATCAGACCCAACTTTTGACTTAATAGTTGAGTTGCATGAATAGTAGAAGTGCATGCAAGGATAATGTTTTGTTACTCCTCAAACACTATCCAAGCTGTGATAGTAGTGGCACTATTCTCCAATTGACACCCATTGCTGACACCTTTGAAAGTGATCAAGTTTGAACTACTGACATTCTCGGATATTTTAGATCCACATTTTGTAAATTCTATGTTAAATGAGCTAAACTGAATTCTGAAGCAATTTTGGAGATGAAAATCTGCCTTAAAAACTGAAATATTATTTTTCAGAGCTCAGAATAGAATCTATTTTATGGCAGAATAAAAACATTGATTTGTTTACGACCAATAGTCAAAACAACCCAAACACTCGGGTGAGCCACTCCCATTTTCAAAACAACCATCTTCAGTTAAGTGCGAAATCACATAATTTCATTCCAAATAATCATCCCCTTGTTACAATCTGTATTGCCTTATTTGTAGGCAAGGAAACATTCTCTACAAATAACCAACCTTTTCTTCATCATGAAGTGATGCTGGAGCATCCAAAGGGTACAGGAAATCTTGCATCAAAAAATAAATGTAGTGGTGTGTTAGTGTAGACTAGTCAATGTGCTTCCTGTTTTGGCAAAGGTAGAAGTTGATTCAAGGGAAGCACCAATACTACTCCAATTCAAGGGCATCAAGTACATCAAAGATATCATTTTTAGGCAACAACATGGTTCCAAGTGAGTCAGTTGAGTTAATCTATTGTCAGAACAATTTGGGAAGTGGTTGCATCTGCTAAGACCTAAAAATGATAGGTTCTAGTGCAGAGGCAAAAAGGGTGTAACACATCAATACCATAATTTGATTCGAATTTGGATTCACTTTAAAAACAAACGGCATCTCTTTTCGAGCTCGTAAGCAAAAGATATGGCCTCCAAAAGTTGATGGGTTTTGCACTTGACGAAATTGTCAGGGCAGTTTTGCAAGGCTTAAGTGGCAATTACCGTCAAAGCGGTTTCGTAACCGTCGGTCTGCAGTAAGAGATAGTTTCGTAACCCTCATAACCATCGGTCTGCATTAAGTGATGGTTTCATAACCATCGCAACTGCTGATTTGCATTAAGTGGCATTCTCACCCATGAGGTAGGTAAAAAGAAAAGAACTGCCCGAAAAATCATCTTCAACATGTGGACCATTTTCTAAGATGAAAAAAACTCAAAGAGGCCCTACAAGATGTGTCAGTCATGTGAGATTCAAATCAGTCTTGCAAAGGCAGGGAGTCAATTGGCAAAGAGTTGAGTTAGTTCAGCTTCCAAGAGAGGTGGTCTCCAAGCCAGGAAATGGGAGAGGAGAGAGTGATGCTAGAAGAAAGAACAGTTGAGAGAAAAACAAAGTGATTGTTCTCATGAACTGAGAGTGTGAGGGAGAGAGTATCTTCCAATTCGTGAAGTATATGGGAGAATGTAAGAGTAGGGAGTAGCAAGAACTGCTCAGTCCATTGAGGGACTGAACTGGCACATATCTTCATGTAATGTTGTGTAAGACTGTAAAGCAAGTGTGTGCAAGTATGTGTAATCAAATCTATATACATTCTCTTGGAATTCAATAATGATAGTGTATTTGATTTCCGATTTGAGTTCTCGAGTCTGAGTGTCCATTGGAGAGTGAGTGTAAATCTCAGCTATCGAGTAAGGAAGCCATTAATTTGGCCCCCTCATTCCCATCTGCATTAATTGGTATTAGAGCAAGGTTATTCCTTGTTGGATTGAATATTTGAGGCTCTAGCGGGGTTGTTGCAGATGTGAGAGAAGTCTTGCAATTGCAGAGAGCTTGTGAGGAGAAGAAATGGAACATAAAAGTGTACATCTTGGAAGAGAAGGAAGAGCACCAAGAGTAGGAAACTTAACAAATATGTTTGGAGGAATCCAAGTGAGATTGGATGCAATAGAGACTGCACAATGTAGAGGAACTATTGTTGTTGTAAATGTGAATGAAGATGAAAAAGGAGGAGCCCCAAAAGTTCAATTTGAAGATTTGGTAGATGAACCAAAGGGCAGATTGTTGAAATCCAAGATGGAAGACAATCCAAGTTTGGACACCCCTAGCTATTCAAGCAGTTTGTCATGAAGATCTAATTGATTGCATCATGAAGATGGAGAAGTACTTTGAAAACGAGCCAATGGAGGACCCCGAGAGAGTAAAGTATGTTTGCACAAAGTTGAAGGTACATGCATCCTTATGGTGCGATCATGTGGAGATGGATAGGGTGAAAAGAGGCCAAGACAAATCATGACTTGGAAAAGGATGGCTACAAAGTTGAAAGATAAGTTTTTAACTTCTCATTATCGGCTTTATTTGTTTAATAAATTGTAGAAATTAAGGCAAAAAGAGATGAATATAAGGGAATACACAAAGGAGTTCTACAAGCTCACAATCCGGGTAGGTCATGCTGAAGATGATCAAGAGAAGATAGCAAGGTACGTAAATTGCTTGAGGTTGAGCATACAAAATGAGTTTGAAATGGGTAAGTTGCAGTCCGTGGAGGAAACCTATCAATTGGCATTGAAGGTGAAAGAGTGGTTGTCAGGAAGGCACCTAAAAACAGCAAAGGCTAGGAGCGATTTGATGGAGGATAGAGATCTGCAAGGAAAGGACAACCCTTCTCCATATGGATAAAATGAAGAGGAAGATGAGTTGGATGCCTCGTGGAATAGTGCGTATGTTGAAGCTCAAAAGAACAAGTGGACATGTCATGGAGATTGCTATGAATGCAAAGTGTATGGACATAGGGCATTTAAGTGTCCTCAAAGAAGGGCTGAAACAAGTTACAAGAGTGATATCCAAGGGACAGCAGGTCAGTCATGTTACCAATCAGCAATGAATGAGTGGGATGAGGATGAGCAAGGGACTTTTGAAGGTTCAATTGCAGCCAAGAACCAAGGAGTGAACTTGATGGTGAAGAGAAGCTTGAAGACATCAAGGAAGCAAGAGGAGCCATGGCAAGGAAGGCATATTTTCAGAACTAGCTGTAAAACACGAGGTAAGTGATGTAATGTTATAGATGATAGTGGGAGTACGGATAATCTAGTGTCCGTGGAAGTCATAGATAATCTGAAATTGAAGTGTACATCACACCCCAAGCCATATAGGGTGTCTTGATTATTGGAAAGGCTTGAAATTAGTATGGGAACAATGCCAAGTGGATGTGGAAATAAATTCATATCATGATAAAGAGTTTTATGTGAGATTCATATCATCATATATTTTTTGTGATGGTTTGCCTATGGATGCATGCTATATTTTGTTGGGGAGACCATGGCAGTTTTACACAGTAAGGCTAAGTATGATGGAAAGAACAATGTAGTTTCAGTTGAGAAGTATAGAAAGAGGTGGAGTCTACTTCCGTTGAAGGAAGAAAGTGGAGTCATGAAGCACCAAAGCCATTTGGTTTTGCTAAATGCAATAAAATAAGCTATAGGAAAGGTGGAAAAGGAATGGGAAATTGCTGGTCATGATGCACTTAAGTTTGTGGATAAAGAGGCAAGAGAGATTGAGGATATGTTTCTAAAAGCATTAGAGACACATAAAGAAAGAGAGATGGTAGAAGACAAAATTCAGAAATTTTTTATAGAGGTTGATCCAAAGAGCATTTGGAGAACGGAAGATGAAGAGTGTCACCCATGTGATAGAGGAAAAGAATGAGACGGAGCAGCTGATACTGTTATCAGCCCAAGCATATGTAGAGGAGGATGAGGTTGCAGCAGAGATGTCATTGAAAGAAGAACATTATAAAATTGCAGCAAGTGATGAAGTAGATGAAGAGAAGATAGAAGGATTAGATGAGACATCATTCCAAAAGGAGATGAATGACATTTTTTAGAACATCTTGAAGATGAAAATAGCCAATGATGATGATGTTGCAGCAGAGGTAGTAAAAGTGTTTGACATTGCAAAAAAGGCAGCAGAAGAAGGTGACACGAAGACTATCCTAGAGATAGCAATGGATGCTGTAGGTAGTCATTTTGATGCCCAAAGCTATGTTGAATTCTTTGGCAAGCAAGCTATGAAGGAAGAAGCACAAAATGAGGTGTACTCTTAGAAAGGAGTATGTGACAATAGGGTTGAAGACACTTAGTGGAGGTGGACAGATAGGGGTGGGCAAAAGCCTACAAGAGAGTAGAGAAAGAGAAAAATAACATAATGAAGGACTCAAACGGGCTATGCCCAAGCAATGGGTAAGATAAAGATAAGGGTAATCAGAACTAGGTGGAGAAGAACGGTCTATGGTTAAACAAGTGGCTGTAAAAATATAAGTAAACAAAATGAAAAACTTTACAAGTACCTAACAAGGTGGAAGTGGACACCATGGCCATGTTACTTGGCCAAAATAGTGGTTCTATCACTCAACCTACATTTGTGAGCAAGAGCTCACAAATTTCCTACCCCGAGTGTATGATGTAGGAGCATCCAAGGAGTATAGGCAATCTTGCATAAACCAAAAATATGTAAGGGTGTGTCTGTGTAGATTAGTCGGTGTGTGTCGTTTTGGCATGATAGAAATTGATCCAAGGGAAGCATCAACACTCCAACACTTCAACGACATCAAGTACATCAGAGGATCAATTTCAAGCAACAACATGTTTCCAAGTGAGTTGGTTTGGTTATTCAACTGTCACTACAATTCAGGAAGTGGTTGTGTCTGTTGAAGACCTAAAAATGATTTGGTGTAAAGGAAAAAATGCCATGACGAACTCATTAAAACCATGATTTGATTCTATATTTGGATTCTCCTCGAAAAATCATGCACATTCAAAACAACAGCATTTCATTTAGAGATCGTATACAAAAGATATAGCCTCTAGGAATTGACAGGTTTTGCTTTGCGATGAAACCACCAAGGCGGTTTTGCAAGGCTTAAGTGGTGATTAATTAACCCCCATGGTGGTTTCGTAATTGTCAAGGTGGTTTCGAAACCTTTGCGACAATTACAAAACCGCCACTCTACATTAAGCAACTATTTCACCCAGGAGGAAGGTATAAATAAAATAACTGCACAGAAATCAATCTTTCGACATGTGGACCGTTTTTCAAGATGAATGGAACTCGAAGAGACCATACAAGCTATCAGTGTCAATCATGTGAGATTCAAATTAATCTTGCAAAGGCAGCGAGTTAGTTGGAAAAGAGGTAAGTTGAGTTAGTTTAGCTTCCAAGAAAGAAGCTCTCCAAGCAGAGAAGTGGGAGAGGAGAAAATGATGTTGGAAGAAAGTCCAGTTGGGGGAAGAACAAAGTGATTGTTTTCATGAACTAGGAGTGTGAGGAAGAGAATATCTTCTAGTTGGTAAATTGTATGTGTGAATATATGAAATATCCCAAAATGGAATAAATTATTGAAATTTGGAATTTCCACAAAACCCTAGCCAAAGCAAATACTTTTCTGATTTCTAATAGCAAACCCTAATGATCATACTCACACACTACTACAAATTAATTTTATCAAACCCTCACAATAATCCATCAATTATTTCAATGAAGAATAGGGCATAAAAGAACCTTTCCAAACTCAAACCCTAGGTGCCACAAGTGCTGGAAAATTGTAGAATTTTATAGAAGCTTTACACCATCAAAACCCAACATTTTATGATCAAATAATTACCATAAAATTACCAAATAATCCACTGATTTAATATTTTTTTCTAGAAAGTTTTGCAACAATAATTATTGGAAAAATTCCAATAAAATAAGAGAGCTTATGCAATGTTCAGATCTGCAAATTAGGCCAATTAAGCCCTAGAAAGTGATACATACACTCCCCGAAGGTTACCCAACTATAAAACAACAAATGATGATGTCCTTATTCACGCAACCCTAGTTAAAGGGGTCTTCGACACACAAACCTGTTTGCTGCCCATAAACATCCCTAAAACCCTTGTAAATGGCTCCCAACAACAAGCCAAAACACCACAACCGATAGTCACACTTGCCAATGCAAGTCGTTGCCCTGAAAGAGGGTCAAATCATTGAATCATTGAATCTGAAATGCAATTACAGCACTTGAAAGTAGTGCTGCCATGAATAGAAGTGGAGGTTTTCGTCGCCAAACCCTTGTGTCCTTGGAGGTTTTTGTCTTCAAGTCATTTAACCAAGCGTTTCATGTTTTAGGCTCAAAATCAAATATCATAAATTCATGGTAACCTCTCAAATGATCATCATACCACCTTTTATACCATATCTTCCCACAAGTCCTCCCCAAAAAGAGGTGTTCCACATGGAGGGAGAGTTAAAGTGATATTAATATATCTTTTCCCTTTTTTCATTAAAGGTTAAGCTAGCCCTTACTCACAAGTTACCATTTATGTTATAAAATAAAAAGATATATCAAGAGGTATCTTTTTATAACTTAAAATTAAAATCAAAGTTTCCCTTTTTATTTTCCCTTAGCCAACGGAAAACACTAAACGAACTAGGCTAAGGGTCAGTCCATGTTTATGCTAAAAGCAGGGCATGACAATCCTCCCCGCCCAAAATTGCTTGTCCTCAAGCAATAGCAACATCCATCTCCCCCTCTCATTATAAGTTTGTGCTTAACAACATGGTATCAGAGCCAGGCCCAGGCAAGGAGCCCCAAGCACACGAGAGGTGTGGCTTAAGGGGGGGTGTTGGTGTTAAGCCACACTCGGACCGAAGATGGACTGGTCCAAGAGGGACCAGTAGCTCAGTGGTAGAGCACTCTAGCAGCATATGGAAGGTCGTAGGTTCGAGTCCTAGCTAGTCCATGTCTCAACATATTGTTGGAATATTGTCATTGATGTCAAATGAACTATTGCCGAAAGTGAACGGAATTGATTGCCAGAAGTGAACAGAATTGATGGCCGTAAGTGAACAGAATTGTCGACGGAAGTGAACGGAATTGTTGATGAAAGTGAACGGAATTGTTGCCGGAATTGAACGAAAATGTCGACGGAAGTGAACGGAAATGTCGACAGAAGTGAACAGAATTGTCGACGGAAATGTTGACGGAATTGTCAACCTTGGCCGACCTATTGGGAGGTGTGACCGTTCGAAAGGACCTTTTCACTTGAAAAGTCACAACCTTAATTTGTGGCTTTCCGTGGGTTATAAATAAGTCCATAACGAATGGCAAAAGAGTAGATTCGAAAGTAGAAGATATATAAAATAAGAGCAGAATTTTTAAAGGGAAATTTTTGTGAGAATATTGAAAAGAAAAAATCAGCAAGTATAAGGAAGAGTATAGCAGTGAAAACACTCAAGTGTAGATCGAATCTAAAGGAGATAAAGCAAGTGTTCTATCATCTATTGTTTTGACAACAAATTTGAGATTGAAGAGTGATTTTTTCTGATAAGGTTGGTGCCTTCGTTTTGAAGAGATTGGTGTCTCTTGCTGAGTTGGTGCTCAGTGAAAAGGGTCGGTGCTCCTGTAGATTGGTGCCTACAAAATTGTTTTTGGGGTTGGTGCTTCTGTAGGTTGGTTCTTGTTTTTGGAGTTGGTGCTTCAGTAGGTTGGTGCCTACAAATATTTATATTAAGAGAATTTCTCTGTGGTTTTCTCCTAAAAGGGTTTCCACGCAAATCTGTGTCTATTTGCATTGTGTGGTTTTGCATTGTATTCTTTGATTGCTTTGAATATATTAATTGCGGAGTAATTTGAGGTTTTGAATTTAAGATTAATAGTCGAAAGTCAAAAAATATCTTATACTGATTCACCCCCCCTCTCAGTATAAGCTTGTGCTTAACAATTGGTATCAGAGCCAGTGCCTTCGGTGTTAGCACAACTGCTAGAAGGTAGATCTTGGAAAGCACATATGGCAGGATCTCAAGTGCTAGATGGTTTCTCCACCAACAAGGCTCCTTTGTTCGATGGAACGAATTACGCATTTTGGAGCATAAGAATGAAGACTTACTTGATGGCCCTAGGTTTTGATATTTGGCAAGCAGTGGTAATAGGATACACAACACCACAATTTGCACCAACGGATGCCACCGGAAAAAAGGCCAGTGAGAACAATGCGAAAGCTATGAATGCAATCTTATGCGGGCTTTCAGAAAATGAGTTTGTTAAGGTTATGCATTGTGAATCTGCAAAAGAGATTTGGGATAAACTCAACACTATTTATGAAGGTGATAGTAAGGTTAGAAAAGCAAAACTCTAAACCCATCGGAGGCAGTTTGAAAGTTTAAAAATGAAGAATGATGAAAACATTGTTGGGTATCTTCTTCGTGTCGATGAGATTGTTAATGTCATTCAAGGATTCGGAGAGAAAATTGAAGAATCTGTGATCGTTCAGAAAGTCCTAAGATCCCTACCATTGAGATTTGATGCGAAGGTCTCCGCCATTGAAGAAATGAAGGATTTAGACACGATGAAAATGGACGAGCTCCATGGAATTCTTACGGCCTACGAAATGAGAACCGAATCTGAGAGACAGTCGAAGAAGGAAGCATCATTCAAGGTCTCAAAGAAAGAGAAGATCAAAGAACCAGAATCAAGTGAAAATTCAAGTAGTGAAGAAGATGAAAATGAAGCTCTATTCATTCGGAAGTTAAAGAAAGGATCAGGCAAATATAAAGGAAAGTTACCATTTAAATAGTTTAATTGTGGTAAAATTGGTCATTTTGCAGCCAAATGTCCAAATAAAAGAAATAGCGATGATGAGAGAAACAAATCAAAGTACAAAAAGGGATTCAAGCCGAGCAAAGACAAGCAAAGATTTGAGAAACAAAAGAAAAGCCTATACTCGAAGAGGTATAGCAGCTCATCCGAAGAAAACAAAGAAAGTGATGTTGAGAGTGATAATGAAGAGACTCTGTTCATGGCTACAGAAGAAAATGCCACCACCAGCAAAGATAATTTGGAGGAAGACGAAGACATGGAAGAAGAAGGTGAAGTGAACCTTGAAGAAGAACTTATTTGCACGTTGGAAGAAATAAAAGCATTTAAGAAGAAGAATCAGAAACTAAAGTTACAACTCCGAAAATATGAAGAAGAGAATCGAGACTTCAAAACGAAGACATCACAAGTCTTTAAGGAATCAAACAAGGTAATTGCTGATTTTAAAGGCCAAATCGAAGAAGCAAAGAAAATTGAAGATCTAATGGATCAGCTAAAGAAGAAAGGAGAAGACTGTGAAAGGTATGAATTTGAAATAGATGTTTTAAAAAGGGATCTAGAAAAGGCAAATTCTAAAATAACAAGTGAATTGAAATCTGAGAAAAGCACTCAAGTTTTGAATAAGATTCTAGAGAGTCAAAGATCACCATCTAACAAGTCAGGCATTGGGTATGAGAAATAAAAAGAGAAAGCTAAGAGCTACGTTGAAACTCTTAAGGAACCAATGAAAAAGGAGACCAAGAAGGAAGAAGCCAAGAATACAAAAACCAACTCTATCAACAAAGAAAGCAAAGGAGAACAAAACTTCAGAAGACCATTTGCTCCAAGATATACAAATAAAACCAGGGTTGGTAATTATTTTGATGGATATTGTTATTATTGCAATCATTTTGGTCATAAGAAATTAGATTGTAGAAAGAGAGCCAAAGATATTGAAGTCAGGAGTAGAAACAAAGGAACCTATGGAGCTTTGAACAGAAACTACAATTCATTTGCTCCCTTATCAAACTTTGATGAAGCTATAGTTTGTTACAAGTGCAACAACTATGGACATATAACACACTATTGTAGAAGTGTTTTTGAATCTGTAAGACACGATCAAAAGTTCAAAGCTCCAGTGATAAAGAAAAAAGAACCATCAAAGATCTAGAAGAAGCAAGAAGAATCCATGATTGTTCAAACAACATTCCATGCTAGAGATGAAGGACAACAATGGTTCATTGATAGTGGATGTTCGAGACACATGACTGGAGATAAAAGCAAATTCATCTAGTAAAAAAAAGTCAATGAAGGCACGGTGAAGTTCGGAGACAACACTACAGCCAGAATAACAAGAAAAGGTACACTTAGTCTCGATAATGGAAAAACCAAAACAGAAAATGTGTTATATGTGGAAGGGTTAAAGCATAATCTTCTAAGTGTTAGCCAAATGTGTGATCAAAGACACACACTCAAGTTATTTTCTAAAGGTTGTGAGATCAGAAAAAGAGATACAGGAGAACTAATTGCAGATGCTCATAGAACCACAAACAACCTATACATGCTTGGAGAAATGAGAGGAGAGAAATGTTGTCTGAGTCAAGTTGAAGAAAGTTGGCTATGGCATAGAAGGTTAGGGCACATAAATTTTGATAATCTTGTGAAAATCAGCAACAAACAGACTGTGCGACATATGCCAAAGATAACAAAACCTTCAAGCACTCTATGCAAGCAATGCCAACACGGGAAGCAAATCAGAACAAGGTTCAAAACGAAGGAATATTCAACTACCAAACCACTAGAGCTGATTCATACGGATCTTTGTGGTCCTACCAGAACTGAAAGCATGCAAGGTGAGAGCTACTTTATGTTGCTCATTGATGATTATACTAGAATGACATGGGTAGCCTTTCTAAAAGAAAAATCAGAAGCATTTGAAAAGTTTAAAGCTTTCAAGGCATTAGTAGAAAATGAAAAAGAGCTGAAAATAAAATGTCTAAGGTCAGATCGAGGAGGTGAGTTTATTTCAAATGAATTCATTGAGTTTTGCGAAGATCATGGAATTAAGAGACAATACTCAACTGCAAGGACTCCACAACAAAATGGAGTGGTGGAAAGGAAAAATCGAACCGTTCAAGAGATGGCTAGAACTATGTTGAATGAATCTAAGCTATCAGATAGATTCTGGAGAGAAGCAGTTAATACAGCAGTATATATCTTGAATAGAGGGCAAATCAGAGTTAATAATGACAAAACTCCTTACGAATTGTGGAAAGGAAGACCAGCTTCGGTCAAACATTTCAAAGTGTTTGGAAGTAAATGTTTTATCAACAGGAATGAAGAAAACTTGGGCAAATTTGATTCAAGCGCTGACGAAGGAATTTTTCTTGGTTACTCCATCAAAAGCAAAGCCTATAGATGTTATAACAAAAGGCTACAAACTATCGTAGAAAGTGCTAGTGTTAGAATAGATGAAATCATGAATCAAAAGGCAAAAGAACCTTCAGAAGAGCCTCTAGAAATACCCAATCTTGTAGAAGAAGGGGAGGAAGAAAATGTAGAAAAATTGAGTGAATCTAAAAGGCAGGACACCAAAGCACCATCTCGCTTTGTTCAGAAGAATCATGCTGAAAGTCAGATCATTGGCAACATTGATGCTGGGGTGCAAACCAGAAGAAGAATTGTAAGTATCCCTGAGCATGTAATTTTTTCTTTGTTATCCAAGGTAAAGCCTAAGAATTTTTCTGAAGCTAGTCATGATAAACATTGGGTAAAAGCAATGGAAGAAGAATTAGATCAAATTGAGAAGAATGAGACTTGGGAACTTGTGCCCAGGCCAATGGATCAGAATGTAATTGGCACTAAATGGGTTTTTCGAAACAAATTGAATGAAAATGGCCAAATCACTCGAAACAAAGCAAAGTTGGTATGTAAGGGGTAAGCTCAAGTAGAAGGTGTAGATTTTGAAGAGACTTTTACTCATGTTGCTAGATTAAAAGCAAGTCGAATATTTCTTGCATTTTCAGTATTCAAAAATTTCAAAGTTTATCAAATGGATGTTAAATCAGCATTTCTAAATGGCAATCTAGAAGAGGAAGTTTACATAGAACAGCCAGAAGGATTTCTCTTATCAGAAAACAAGGATTATGTGTGTAAGTTGAAGAAGGCTTTATACGGATTGAAACAAGCTCCTAGAACATGGTATGCTAGGCTTGATAAATACCTACAAGACCAAGGATTCAAGAGAGGATATGCTGATAGTAATCTTTACATCAAAACTGAAGGAGATCACCAGTTAATTGTTGTGGTGTATGTAGATGATATAATCTTTGGAAGAGACAATAAAGAAATGTCTAAGATATTTGTCGAAGATATGCAAAAGGAATTTGAGATGTCCATGTTAGGTGAGTTGTCATTTTTCCTTGGTTTACAAATCTCTCAATCTAACAAAGGAATATTCATATCCCAAAGCAAGTATGTGAAGGAGATGTTGAAGAAATTCCATATGGAGGAGTGTGCCCCTGTTAGCACACCTATGGCTACAGGTATGAAGTTGAGCAAAGATGATGAATCTCCGAATACTAATCAAACTCTTTACAGATCAAGGATTGGGAGTTTACTATATGTGACATCTAGGCCAGATATCATGCAAGCAGTAGGTATGGTTGCACGATTTCAAGCAGCTCCAAAAGAAACACATGTGCAAGCCGTGAAACGTATATTTAGATATTTAAAGAGAACCTTGGATTATGGGTTGTGGTACCCAAGAGGTAAAGACTTCACATTGATAGCGTACACGAATTCAGATTGGGCAGGTTGTGTAGATGATAGAAAAAGTACAAGTGGAGGAGCATTCTTTCTTGGAGATAGCCTAGTATCTTGGTTGAGTAAGAAGCAGAATTTTGTATCTCTATCCACAGCAGAAGCAGAGTACATAGCGGCAGTGCTATGTTGTACACAAGTTCTATGGATGAAACAAACCTTGAAAGATATCAAAGTAGAGTATAATCATCCAATCTCTATATTCTGCAATAATACTAGTGCGATAAGTATTTCAAAGAATCCAGTTATGCATTCCAAAACTAAGCATATCCCTATACAGTATCATTACTTGAGAGAATAGGTGGTAGAACAACAAGTAAAATTGGAATATGTTTCCACATCCGAATAGATGGCAGATATCTTCACTAAGCCACTTCCAAAAGAAACATTTGAGTACCTACGACAGAAGTTGGGAGTAATTTCTTTTGCGTCTTGCCACTGAAGGGAAGCATCAGCTAAGGGGGAGCTAAGTACTAGCTCTTGGATAAACCCTTTGCCATTGATGTCAAAGGGGGAGAAGTACAGAAAGAGGATGTCACAGAAAGGGGGAGCTACAGCGAAAAAAAAAATGGGGGGGATTCAAACAGAAGAGACAGTGCAGCAAAGAAGAGCAATTTCAGTATGTGGTTGCCATCAATGACAAAGGGGGAGATTGTTGGAATATTGTCATTGATGTCAAATGAACTATTGCCGAAAGTGAACGGAATTGATTGCCGGAAGTGAACAAAATTGATGGCCGTAAGTGAACAGAAATGTCGACGGAAGTGAACGGAATTGTTGACGGAAGTGAACGGAATTGTTGCTGGAATTGAACGAAAATGTCGATGGAAGTGAACAGAATTGTTGACGGAAATGTCGACGGAAGTGAACGGAATTGTCGACGGAAATGTTGACGGAATTGTCAACCTTGGCCGACCTATTGGGAGGAGGTGTGACCGTTCGAAAGGACCTTTTCACTTGAAGAGTCACGACCTTAATTTGTGGCTTTCCGTGGGTTATAAATAAGTCCATAACGAATGGCAAAAGAGTAGATTCGAAAGTAGAAGATATATAAAAGAAGAGCAAAATTTTTAAAGGCAAATTTTTGTGAGAATATTGAAAAGAAAAAATCAGCAAGTATAAGGAAGAGTATAGCAGTGAAAACACTCAGGTGTAGATCGAATCTAAAGGAGATAAAGCAAGTGTTCTATCATCTGTTGTTTTGACAACAAATTTGAGATAGAAGAGTGATTTTTTCTGAGAAGGTTGGTGCCTTCGTTTTGAAGAGATTGGTGTCTCTTGTTGAGTTGGTGCTCAGTGAAAGGGGTCGGTGCTCCTATAGGTTGGTGCCTACAAAATTGTTTTTGGGGTTGGTGCTTCAGTAGGTTGGTGCCTACAAATATTTATATTAAGAGAATTTCTCCATGGTTTTCTCCCGAAAGGGTTTCCACGCAAATCTGTGTCTATTTGCATTGTGTGGTTTTGCATTGTATTCTTTGATTGCTTTGAATATATTAATTGCGGAGTAATTTGAGGTTTTGAATTTGAGATTAATAGTCAAAAGTCAAAAAATATCTTATATTGATTCACCCCCCCTCTTAGTATAAGCTTGTGCTTAACAGTTTGCTGCCCATAAACATCCCTAAAACCCTTGTAAATGGCTCCCAACAACAAGCCAAAACACCACAACCGATAGTCACACTTGCCAATGCAAGTCATTGCCCTAAAAGAGGGTCAAATCACTGAATCATTGAATCTAAAATGCAATTACAGCACTTGAAAATAGTGTTGCCTTGAATAGGAGTGGAGGTTTTCGTCACCAAACCCTTGTGTCCTTGGAGGTTTTTGTCTTCAAGTCATTTAACCAAGCGTTTCGTGTTTTAGCCTCAAAATCAAATTTCATAAATTCATGGTAACCTCTCAAATGATCATCATACCACCTTTTATACCATATCTTCCCACAAGTCCTCCCCAAAAAGAGGTGTTCCACTTGGAGGGAGAGTTAAAGTGATATTAATATATCTTTTCCCTTTTTTCATTAAAGGTTAAGCTAGCCCTTACAAGTTACCATTTAAGTTATAAAATAAAAAGATATATCAAGAGGTATCTTTTTATAACTTAAAATTAAAATCAAAGTTTCCCTTTTTATTTTCCCTTAGCCAACGGAAAACACTAAACGAACTAGGCTAAGGGTCATGTCCATGTTTATGCTAAAAGCGGAGCATGACAATCCTCCCTGCCCAAAATTGTTTGTCCTCAAACAATAGCAACATCCATGGAGTTTTCCCAACAAGTATCCCCATGCTAAGCTCAACCCTCCATTCCATGGAAGGGAGGCCTCATGTTGACGCCTTTTCTTGTTGTTCTTGAAGATTTTTGGCTGCCTAGTCATGCTGGAAATGATACAATAGCAGTGCATTGTCTTCCTCATTCCCTCCATTGAGGCCTTCCACCCTGGTCTTCCCAACAAGATGACGAAAGAAGCCCTCGAATTTGCAGCAATGTAGGGGCTGGAAAAGTTTATTCCAGCACGGTAGTCTTCAAAATTTTGGGCTTTGGTTGCCCATATATCAACCCCTGCACAAGACACAAACATGTTAATCAAAACAAGAGTTCTCCACTTCTTTTTCATATTTTCACCCTTGATAATGCCCTCCATGTGTGAAGTGGCTGGAAACATGTGTGTGGATGCCCTTGAGAGCATAGAAAGGATGTACATGCTGCCCACACACCCAAAACTTGCCAAAAAACTCAAAAATCTTCCTACTAGAGAAGTTGAAAGTCTCCTCACCATGCTTGAAAACCACCCTTCGCCAAAAGACCACCAACACATGTCCATATACTCCAAAATAAAGGTAGAACCAGCCACTTCCCTCTTGATTAGTTGGCTGAGTGTGCAAACTTCAGACCTCTTATGACTCCAAAATATGAATTCATTCCTCCATAACTCACCCTTAGAAGGTAACATCATGCAATCAATCTTCCCCAAACTTCCGAAAACCTTCAAACTCACCATTTCATGCCTCTCGTGGTCTGAAAACTTCCTTAATAGGGTTATAGTCCAAATCTTGGCCCTCAAGCTCACATGTTCACTTGCCTTAGAGGGAATCACTTCAAAAGGAAACCTGTACCTTATGTTTTGAGGGCTGTGTTTGTACATTACAGCCTTGCAAGTGCCCCAAAAAATCAAACTTTTCACTACCAACTTGCTCCTTGATGAATCCATCATATTTACAATTCCAAGAGAAGTCAAAGTGAAGCTATGAACCACCTTAGAAGAGCTGGAACTGTCATAAAAAACATGACAGGAAAATACACTAAGGCTGCCCCTTATGGTCTTCCTCCCTTGCACGTGTACCTTGGAACGTGGGCTCCCTTGGAATGCAACCCAATGCCCTTTAGGGTCCTCAACATGCCTTGATACTTCTTCATCAAACCAAAGGTATGGCTCACTAATTCGAATTAAGAGAACAACTTGGAACAACATTGGACACATACCTTTTGTGTAGACAACGTGGTGAAGTGAATAATCTTGCCATGATGCCCATATGAAAGTCTATTGCTTAACCTCATGCTGCCCCCTCCAATTAGGTCTCCAATATGCACCACAAGTGCACAAAGTTTTAAGGATTTCTCCTTCCATAGTGCTTCCCCAAGTGTATTGTGCCTTATGAAACCTACAACAGTTGTTGGTACCATCAATTTTGGCTCTCAAGCTCACAATTCCATGCCTCCCAAAGGCTGGAAGCTCCCACATTGAAGCTATGACCCCATCCTTGGCCCCCATACTCAATTGTCCCCTCACCTTGGAGAGAATCATCTCAAAAAGAGACCTGTACTTACTGTTATGAGGGTTGTATTTGCCATTTACCACCTTGCAAATATCTACTAAAGTCAAACCATTCATGCCTTCTGTGTAGATACCATGAAGATGTGAGCAACCTTGCCTTGGTGCGTTCATGAATGTTTCTTGTTTCTTCATTTGCTGCCTTTTACCAACATGCTCTTTTCCTTCAACTTGATTACAATGAGATTGACAGTTTTTTCCCTCTATAGTGCTGCCCCTTCTTTGTCTTCCACCCCCTATGAGTTGGAGACTTTGAGCAACCCTCCTATTGTTCATTGATTCACATTTCTGAACCTACCGCATTATTGCAAGCTCAAACCATTTCAATTGAATGTCCAACTCACCACCTTCCTGCCCCAACACATAGTCAACAACCTTTGGAAAACATATTAGGCCTGAAAAGTGTTAAAATTTCATACCTTGGGAGAGTTGTTCATCCTTTGCACATACCAACTTTTTGTCACAAAAAGGGCTCAAACTCCCTTGCATTTTCAGAATTTGCAAGGGGCTATAACATGCCAAAATTTTCAGATTTCTCTGGATGTGTGTACAACTGAGTTTGCCTATTTATTTGGACATCTGTCCATTCATAATTTCCAGCATGGACTATCCCCTCATTTTCAGACCTTATGGTGCCATTTTCCAGCCGAGTTGGCACCCCTTTTATTGATTTTTCTAAAAAAACAACCAATTGGTTGGGCTTGTAAAACTCAAAATTTTCTGAATGGGTTAGTGGCCTCCTTCCATCCAAAAAATTAGTTTCCCTCATACCCCATACAATCTGATTTTTTGCCCACTCCATAGCCTGCGTTAATTCGCCATTTTCAAAATTACCAGTGTCTTTCAAGCATGTAATGGAGTGAATTTTAACATACCTTTGGGGCTGCCTATGTTCAGAAATTGCTGCCCCTTGGACCCCATTGAAGGAACAACAATTTTCTGAATTTATAACACTTACCAAATTTGAAGTGGGGTGAATCCCTCTTGGTAGTGGTGGCTGCCCAGACTCAAAAATCGCAGCCTTTTCCCATCGTCTGAAAGTCTCTCCTCGATCTCAAATAAAATCTGCACTTTGATCCATCTCAACATCCATCTCAAAGAGTGGATTGTCAAAATATTGGAAGTTATTTCTATCTCTTTGCTCAAATTCTACATTTGCAACTTCTAATTTTTCTAAAAAATATCCCAAATCAAGGTCTTTTTGAAGTCTAACGAGCTTCATCAAATACTTGCTCGACTTCGCTTGCCCTTGCTTCATTCTCTTGCTCCCTAAACTTCCTTGGAACATCAATCTAGTTTTATGCCTCAAGAAGTGTCCTTTAACTATTTTTTAAGGAGTCCTTGAGAGATTCAAGCTCAAGGGTAAGCTTATCCACCTTAAGCTTCATTGTCTTACGAGCATTTAAGGCCTCATGTGCACATTTGTTGGCCACCTCCTTGTCTATGACTACATGAAAATATTTTGATTTTGTTGTTTCTATTGCAACCTTAATTGTATGTAAATTCGCAATAGTGCCAATTTCCTTCAAGGGTTCTTCTTTCTCAGTTCTAGTTTCTTCAACAACTTTAAAAATTTCATCTTGAGGTTCACTTGTTCCCCTCATACTCTCTAAAGTCTCTTCCCTTAGTTTTCCACTTTCATTATTTATCATTTGCAGCTCCCTTTGCTACCCACAAGCTTGATGTAAAACCTTGCCTTGCCGCCCCACAATATCTGATTTTTTGTACTCAGAAAACAAGTACTTGGCTTCACACTAATGATGCAGGAGCATCCTCACTTTAGAGCGCATTTATTTTGGCTTTGATGTAGCATGTTTTAGTTGTTTTGTTTTCCCTCCGTTTTCTACATTTTCAAAATTTGTTTTTCTTGTTTTGCAATAATCTTTAAACCTGCAAATATAGTCTGTTAGGCAAATAGTTAAACCGTTTTGAATCTTCTTATGTTTAGAAGATTGTTTTAGGCAGTTTGGGGAAATTGTTGCGCCCAGCTCAAGAGAGAATCAATTAGCTATATTGAGAGCATATGCGGATTGGTGTGGGTGAAAAAGACAAAAAAAAAATATACATGAAAACAGGGGAGAGTGTGGCAATTTGGAGAGCAGGGGCGTAGGAGGAAGGAGATGGGCAACGCACAGACAACACAAAATGTATGTCTCCCTACAATATAATATAGTGTATTTTTTTCTGCGTTGATTTGTTTCTGTATTGTTTTCTGTCTGCCTTCCAATTCTGTGGGAGTTTAAAAAGATAAAACAAGGAGGCGTAATAAGAAGCTGTTGTGCGTAGAATTAGAGAAAAACAAAATTTGTCCTGCTGGGTCGTATAACTGCTGGGTGTTTCCATACTGGCTGGGCCGTTTTGTTATCAAATATAATGATCTTAAATTCTAGTTTATTTTAATTCTGAGTGTTCCATTTTGGCTAGGCCGCCCCAATGAACTATTGCAACTTCGGCCAAGTTAATTACAACTTCGGCCAATTTAAATGTTATGCTGGACGTTGTTAAGGTAATATGCGACCATTTGAGGCTGTGACTGAAGACATGATTGCCATATATTTGGCACAAGCAAAGCAAAGAAGCACTTATTGTTGATTAGCCGTTAGAAATGCACATTGCTGAAGCTGCGAGTGAAAAGAACTTGGAGTGTGAAGCTACAAACCAGGATATATATGTGGCTTGGGAAGATACTATAGAAGCAGAAGACACTGATTCAAATGCAAATGCACGGACGAATGAGTGCAGGGAACAGTGTTTAAGCTTGCAAGAAAATATTGATTTTGTTTCTGCAATTGGTGTAGACAAGGATCAAGGGATTCCAAATCCTACAGAAGAAAATAAAAGTTTGCTAAAAAAATTCAGTTTAGCCTGTGTTGCAAGTTAGTATACCTCAATTAATAAAAGTTTGCTAAAAATTCAGTTTAGCCTGTGTTGGAGATTCAGTTTTCATCAATTTGGTATCAGAGCACAAGGGATTGTGATCCAAGCCAAAGAGAAGCAGAACCAGACTTGTGAAGAAGCAGCAAGATGGCCATGAGAATCAGGAACAAAGGTAGAGCTGGAGGAAGGAGACCTGGAGGATAGTTGCACTGGCAGAAGAGATTAGGAACCTGACAGCTAGGCTACAAGACCTGGAGATGGCTCAAAGAAGAGGCGCTGACATGGGTGAAGTCAGTGACAGAGAAGAGGAGCCACCAGAAGATGAATTGGTGGTGGAAGAAGAAACAGCTGAAGGGAGGTTGATCAAAGCCATTATGAAGGTGAACACAAAGCCAAAAATGGAGGTTCCAATGTATGAAAGTAATTTGAATGTGGAAGAATTAATTGATTGGATTAATGCATTAGACAAATACTTTGAGTATGAAGGAATTGAAGAAGATAAGAAAGTCAAGTATGCCATGACAAGGCTAAAGAAACATGCATCCCTGTGGTGGGATGGAGTGCAAGAAGAAAGAAGGAAAGGGAAACCAAAGATCAGAAGCTGGGACAGAATGGTAGCAAAAATGAAAGGTAAGTTTATGCCTAAAGATTATCAAGCAAATTTTTTTAAGCAATTACAAAATTTAAAGCAAAAAGAAATGTCTATGAAAGAATACACTGAAGAGTTTTACAGATTAACTATAAAATCAGGACATATTGAATGATACAGAGAAGGTAGCCAGATACACCAATGATTTGAAATTTTCCGTTCAAGATGAAATTAGTCTTCTCATTCCTAAGACAGTTGAGGAGGCATATCAATTTGCCTTGAAAGCTGAGGAGAAGATTGCAAGGAAACAAACATTCTTCTCAAGAGGAAGGGGCAGGTTCAGCAGAGGTAGAGGATTTCAAGGAGGTAGAAGACAGCTGCAAACATCTCATGAAGAGGCCAGCAACTCACAAAGTTCAAGAGGCAGCTATACACCAAGAGGAAGAAGACCATACCAAGGATATCAAAGAGGAAGAGGAAGATTCATGGGCAAATGCTTTAAGTGCAATAAGTATGCAGGACACAGGGCATATGTGTGTCCAGAGAACCCTTCTACCAGCCATGAGAGACGTGTACATGTGACCCAAAGTGAAGAACAAAATGCAGAAGTTACAACAGCTTATGAAGATACCCCAGAAGAAGGTGAGTCTCTTTTGATGAAAAGAATTTTGTTAAAGCCAAATAAAGAAGTTGTGGAACCACCTCAAAGGAAAACTTTATTTAGAACCACATGTAAGAGTAAGGGGAAATGCTGTAAGGTCATTATTGACAGCGGGAGTACTGACAATCTTGTGTCAACTGAGATGGTGGAGAAACTAGGCTTGAAGAAGGAGGTACATCCTACACCTTATCAAGTCTCTTGGCTACAAAAAGGACACAAACTTCTGGTAAGTGAACAATGCAAAGTAGATATTCAGATAGGAACATTTAAGGATCAGATTTTATGTGATGTCATGCCCATGGATGTATGTCATATCTTGCTTGGAAGGCCTTGGCAATTTGACAGGAAGGCCATAAATGATGGAAGGCAGAATACATACATGTTTGAAAAGGATGGGATCAAGCATACACTCACACCATTGAAAGAAGAGGCTGTTGCTGTTGTTGGACAGAATTCTAAAATTTTGATAGTAAGTGGCAAAGAATTTCTACATCAAATGAAGAAAGAAGAGGTAAACTTTGTTGTAATTGGTAAGCCAAGGAGTGTAGTCACTAGTACTAAGTTGATTGATTTGCCCTTAGAGATTCAAGATATGTTGAATGAATACATTGACATTGTGGTAGATGATTTACCTGATGAGTTACCACCATTGAGAAGTATTAGCCATCACATAGACTTGATTCCAGGAGCAAATCTTCCAAACAAGGCTGCATACAGGTTGACACCAAAGGAGAATGAAGAGATCAAGCATCAAGTTCAGATCAAGCATCAAGTTCAAGAATTGTTAGACAAAGGATTGGTAAGAGAGAGTTTAAGTCCTTGTGCTGTCTCTACAGTGTTGAGTCCTAAGAAAGATGGGAGTTGGAGAATGTGTACAGACTCCAGAGCAATCAACAAGATTACTATCAGGTATAGATTTTCATTGCCAAGAATTGATGATTTACTTGATTGTTTAAGTGGAGCTACATATTTCTCTAAGATAGATTTGAAAAGTGGTTACCATCAGATTAGGATAAGAGAAGGGGATGAATGGAAAACAGCCTTCAAGACTAATGATGGACTCTATGAGTGGTTAGTTATGCCATTTGGACTAACCAATGCACCAAGCACCTTCATGAGGCTGATGAATGAAGTGCTGAAGGAGTTCACTGGTAAGTTTGTGATAGTGTATTTGGATGATATTTTGGTGTTTAGTCAAACTAAAGAAGATCATTTGAAACATTTGAGGATGGTGTTGAGTAAACTACATGAGAAGTTGCTAATCAATGTCAAAAAGTGCAGTTTTCTGAAAACAGAGTTGATATATTTGAGATTTGTGATTTCAAAAGAAGGATTGAAGATGGATAAGGAAAAGATTAAGGCTATACTTGAATGGCCTACACCCAGGAGCACATATGAGGTAAGAAGCTTTCACGGTTTGGCTAGCTTCTATAGGAAATTCATAAGGAATTTTAGTGGGATTGTTGCTCCAATGATAGAGACAATCAAAGGTGATAAAAGAAGTTTTTGTTGGACTGAGGCTGCTGATAAGAGTTTCAAATTATTGAAAAAGAAGGTAACTGAAGAGCCAATCTTGACCTTGCCTGATTTTAATAAGCTTTTTCAAGTAGAATGTGATGCTAGTGGAACTGCAATAGGCGCTGTTTTAAGTCAAGATGGGAAGCCTATAGCATACTTTAGTGAGAAGTTAAGTGATGCTAAGAAGAAATATTCAGCTTATGATCAAGAATTCTATGCTCTTGTACAAGCTTTGAAGAAGTGGAGGCATTATCTTTTGCCTAAAAAATTTGTTTTATTCACTGACAACTATGCTTTACAGAGCATTAGCAATCAGAATAAGTTGAATCAAAAGCAAGTCAAATGGATTGAATTTTTACAAAGTTTCACATTCACTATTAAGCACAAGAAAGGACAATCTAACAAGGTTGCAGATGCCTTAAGCAGGAGAAATCTGATCATACAAGAGTCTCAAGTAAGTATTGTGGGATTTGAAGATTTGAAGGAGCTATATAAGGAAGATCCAGACTTCAAGGAACCATATGAAGCTTGCATGAATCCAGTGGGGGTTGATAGAAGTCCTTGGATAGATTTCATGGTCCAAGAGGGTCTGCTGTTCAGAGGCAGCCAGCTTTGCATTCCCAAGAGTTCCATGAGGGAAAATTTGTTGAAGGAAAAACATAGTGGCAGCTTATCAGGACATTTTGGGCAGAACAAGACATTAACACAATTGAGTGCTCACTACTATTGGCCAGGTATGAGTACTGATGTTAAGAAATTTGTTGAAAGGTGTAAAATATGCCAATATGCCAAGGGAAGCAGTCAAAACACAGGTTTGTACCAGCCACTACTCATTCCAAATAGGCCTTGGGATTCAATAAGCATGGATTTTGTATTTGGTTTGCCAAGAACTCAAAAAGGCCATGATTCCATATTTGTTGTGGTAGATAGATTTTCAAAGATGGCTCACTTTATTCCGTGTTTCGAAACAAGTGATGCTACTCACATAGCTAATCTATTCTTTCAAGATGTTAGATTGCATGGATTGCCTAGAAGCATTATTTCTGACAGGGACACCAAATTTGTTGGACATTTTTGGAGAACCTTATGGAAGAAATTGGGAACACAATTGAGTTTCAGTTCAGCCTATCATTCCCAAATGGATGGCCAAACAGAGGTTGTCAATAGGAGCTTGGGCAACATCTTGAGAAGCCTGGTAAGTATGCATCCGAAACAATGGGATCTTGCACTTGCACAAGCTGAATTTGCCTATAATGATTCTCCTAACAGAAGTACAGGATTGAGCCCATTTCAAATCATGTATGAAATGCATCCAAGAGGCGTGTATGAGTTAAGAAATCTAAGTAGCATGGAGACAAGGAGTGCTGATGCGGAAGAATTTGCCAATGCCATGCAAAATTTGCATGAACAGGTAAAGAAGAAACTTGAAGAAAACACCATCAAGTACAAGCTAAGGGCAGATCAAAAGAAAAGAGAGGTCAGTTTCAGTATTGGAGACTTTGTTCTTGCTCATCTCAAAAAAGAGAGGTTTCCAAAAAAAGAATACAAGCTGAAGGTAAAGAAAATAGGACCATGCAAGGTAATAAGGAAGTTTTCAAATAATGCATATGAAATAGAATTGCCAAAGGGGATTGGAATCTCTCCAATTTTTAATGTTGCAAATTTATATCCATACAAGGACGAAGGACAATCAGCCAAAGAAACTGAAACAGGAGTAGATGAAGTTATCCAATGGGAGCAGCAGCTACCAAAGGAAGTGCCAAAGGAAATTGAGAGTATTTTAGATAAGAAAGTAGTTAAAAAGACAAGGAACAAAGAATACTTCCAGTATCTGACTAAGTGGAAGAATCTACCAGCTGAAGATGCAACATGGTTGACTGTAGATGACATCCTTAAACTGGGCACAAGTATAGACGAAGTGATGCTGAAAAACAACAAGTGAAGAATATTTTTTTTCTGCTGGTGGGAAGAATGATGCAGGAGCATCCTCACTTTAGAGTGCATTTATTCTGGCTTTGATGTAGCATGTTTTAGTTGTTTTGTTTTCCCTCCGTTTTCTACATTTTCAAAATTTGTTTTTTTTGTTTTGTAATAATCTTTAAACCTGCAAATATAGTCTGTTAGGCAAATAGTTAAACCGTTTTGAATCTTATGTTTAGAAGATTGTTGTAAGCATTTTGGGGAAATTGTTGCGCCCAGCTCAAGAGAGAATCAATTAGCTATATTGAGAGCATATGCGTATTGGTGTGGGTGAAAAAGACAAAAAAAAAATATACATGAAAACAGGGGAGAGTGTGGCAATTTGGAGAGCAGAGGCGTAGGAGGAAGGAGATGGGCAACACACAGACAACACAAAATGTATGTCTCCCTACAATATAATATAATATAGTGTATTTTTTTCTGCGTTGATTTGTTTTCGTATTGTTTTATGTCTGCCTTCCAATTCTGTGGGAGTTTAAAAAGATAAAACAAGGAGGCGTAATAAGAAGAAGCTGTTGTGCGTAGAATTAGAGAAAAACAAATTTTGTCCTGCTGGGTCGTATAACTGCTGGGTGTTTCCATACTGGCTGGGCCGTTTTGTTATCAAATATAATGATCTTAAATTCTAGTTTATTTTAATTCTGAGTGTTCCATTCTAGCTGGGCCGCCCCAATGAACTATTGCAACTTCGGCCAAGTTAATTACAACTTCGGCCAATTTAAATGTTATGCTGGACGTTGTTAAGGTAATATGCGACCATTTGGGGCTGGGACTGAAGACAAGATTGCCATATATTTGGCACAAGCAAAGCAAAGAAGCACTTATTGTTGATCAGCCGTTAGAAATGCACATTGTTGAAGCTGCGAGTGAAAAGAACTTGGAGTGTGAAGCTACAAACCAGGATATATATGTGGCTTGGGAAGATACTATAGAAGCAGAAGACACTGATTCAAATGCAAATGCACGGACGGATGAGTGCAGGGAACAGTGTTTAAGCTTGCAAGAAAATATTGATTTTGTTTCTGCAATTGGTGTAGACAAGGATCAAGGGATTCCAAATCCTGCAGAAGAAAATAAAAGTTTGCTATAAAAATTCAGTTTAGCCTGTGTGTCAGTTTAGCCTGTGTGTTGCAAGTTAGTATACCTCAATTAATAAAAGTTTGCTAAAAATTCAGTTTAGCCTGTGTGTTGGAGATTCAATTTTCATCAACTAACCTCTTCCACTTCTAAATTTGTGCCCTCTTTTGGTGATGGATCCCTTGGGCAATTCACTAGAGACTCTTCCTTCTTTGCTCTTCTACTTTTATTTCTTGTGTACACCTCTAAAAATCCTTCCAAGGGGTTATAGGATGCCTTCATATCAACCTCCCTCTCGTACTCATCAAAGGCCATAAGCTTGTCCTTGTCTTCTTTATTTTGTTCCTCCAACCATGCCCTTTGAATAGGATCATTCCTTCGCCTTTCCTTGAATGATGTTAGCGCTGCATCGTTGATAGCAAATTGTTGCACAAGTTGATAATGTCTTGTATTTTCATTCTATCCCTATCTCTTTTATGTACATGCATCAACAACTCCCGAATAGGATCCATTGTAAACAATATTAAACCCTACAACTAGCCAAGATTTTGGCTCTGATACCATTGAAATATCCAAAAATAGAATAAATTACTGAAATTTGGAATTTCTACAAAACCCTAGCCAAAGCAAATATTTTTTTAATTTCTAATAGCAAACCCTAATGATCAAACCCTCACACTGCTGCAGATTTATTGTATCAAACCCTAGCAATAATCTGTCAACTATTTCAACGAAGAATAGGGCATAAAAGAACTTTTCCAAACTCAAACCCTAGGCACCACAAATGTTGGAAAATTGCAAAATTTTCTAGAAGCCTTTACACCATGAAACCCCAACATTTTATGATCAAATAATTACCACAAAATTAGTATATAATCAGCTGATTTAAATATCTTTTTCCAGCAAATTTTGCAACAATAATTATTGGGAATATTCCAATAAAATAAGAGAAATATTATGCAATGTTCAAATCTGCAAATTGGGTCAATTAAGCCCTAGAAAATGATGCATACACTCCCCAAAGCAGGTTGCCCAACTGTAAAACAGCAAATGATGATGTCCTTATCCACGCAACCCTAATTAAAGGGGTCTTTGACACACAAACATGTTCGCTGCCCATAAACAGCCCTAAAGCCGTTGTGAATGGCTCCCAACAACAAGTCAAAGCACCACAACCGATAGTCACACTTGCCAATGCAAGTCGTTGCCCTAGAAGAGGGTCAAATCATTGAATCACTGAATCTGAAATACAATTACAGCACCTAAAAGTAGTGCTGCTCTGAATAGAAGTGGAGGTTTTTGTCCCCAAACCCTTGTGTCCTTGAAAGTTTTCGTCTTCAAGCAACTTAGCCAAGTGTTTCGTGCTTTAGCCTCAAAATCATATATCATAAATGCATGGTAACCTCTCAAATGATCATCATACCACCTTTTATACCATATCTTCCCACAAGTCCTCTCCAAAAAAGGGCGCTCCACTTGGAGGGAGAGTTAAAGTGATATTAATATATCTTTTCGCTTTTATTCATTAAGGGTTAAGCTAACCTTTACTCACAAGTTACCATTTAAGTTACAAAATAAAAAGATATATCAAGAGGTATATTTTTATAACTTAAAATTAAAATCAAAGTTTCCCTTTTTATTTTCCCTTAGCTAACGGAAAATGCTAAACAAACTAGGCTAAGGGTCATGTCCATGCTTAGGCTAAAAAGGGGGACATGGCAATATAAGAGCAGGGAGTAGCAAGAACTGCTTAGTGTATGGAGGGACTAAATTGGGATGTATCTTCTTTATGTAATATTTTCATAAGCCAGTATGGCAAGTGTGAATGTGTGTGTAATTGAATCTTTGTAACATTATCTTGGAATTCAATGAAGAGAGTGTATTTGTTTCAAGTTTGAGTTCTTGTGTCTATGTGTGTCCACTGGAGAGTGAGTGTAAGTCTAGGTTGGGGAGTAGGCAGCCATTAATTTGGCCCCCTCATCCCTGTCTACATCACGAAGCAATCTAAAACTAACTAGTTTTTTATTCATCACAAAGCATTCTAAAATTAACTGATCTTTGTTGAATCACACAACAATCAAAAAATTCCTACAACAATTCTATCTATAGAATGCAACTAACTAACCTAGAAGAAATTTTATTTTTATCCTTTACTTGCATGGATATTATCTATAATATCATTTATTCTTTTCTTTTTTTAATCTTCTCATAAGATGTGTCCAGCTCATTAAAATTCCACCTGCCTGAATTGATTGGTCCCCAATCAAATAAACAATAAAGGGTGTTGAATTATTTTTGGTCCCTCTCACAAAGCATCCCTACAAGGAGGCCTTTCCATTGCACCTGATATTATGTAAGGACTTGGTTCCTCAACCTTCTATATCTAGTAGCTAGGATGCCCTTAGGTATTAGAATGATCAACTTCCCTTTCTCATCAAGGGGAGGCAATGTCTCTGAAACTTTCAAATTTTGACAAATTGCCTTCTTTAAATTAGAGACATGGAAGGTGTTACGTATCTTGGCACTATAGCTTATATGCTATTGCTCCAACTCACAGAAGAGTGGTGAACCATCATAATTCGGAGATAGTTTCTTTGATGCTTTCTTCTTAAGAGCAGTCTGTTTATAAGGCTGCAACCGAAGGAAAACTTGATCTCCAATAGTGAACTCTTGCAATGTCCCCTTTATAGCAAAATTAGAACCAAAGAGGTTTCCCAACAAACCCTAACAATACATACATATTTATGAATTTCTTTTCAAACCCTAAGCACACGAAAATTGCAAAATTCTGAAAGTGCCAATTTAGGGCACGAAAACCATATTTAAGTCTTCAAATAATTACCAAAATTAAGAAATATTACAGTCAATCATTATCCATTCAAATCTGATTTTTAGCCCAATTATATGGCTGGAAAAATATGATAAAAAATACCAAAAATGCTTTGTTGCCTTCAAAAAGCAATTAAACTTGAAATCAGCCTTGGAAGTGCCACGACCAACCCCAAGAGGGGGTTCGTTGCCCTCCAAAAAGGCTCGCTGCCCACCCTAGGTAGTTCGCTGCCCTTCTAGGGCTCCTCAACCAACTCGCCAACCCTCCAAACCTGCTCGCCACACTCCTTGAAGCTCCTGCTGCACTGAAACCAAAATTGGTGTTTACACACCTCAAAATGACCAACGATGCCCAATACAACCTCTGATTTAACGCTGCCCAGTGGATAGGTAAGGGTTTCCGTCCTTCAGCCTTCCCGTGAAGGTTTCCGTCTTCAATGGATGAAGTCAAGCCAATCGTGCTTAAACTTGTGAGTTCAATTCATAAACATAACATGAGTTTCCAAAAGAAACTCCTCTTTCCCTTTTATATCCTTTCCCCAAAGGGGTGCATTCCACTTGGAGGGAAAATTCAAATAATCAAAAAGCAACTTTCTTATAAATTCACTTAAGAGCTAATCTTGCCCATGACCCTTAAAAGTCCCCTCCTTAAGTCAAAAATAAAAATGAGTTGCTGACATATTCACTTTTGGCAACTAAGACATATTATTACTTTTATTTAAGTATTTTAAAACATTTTATAATTTTAATAATAATATTATTTTATTTTCAGAAAAGGGGGCATTACAACTCCCTTTTTGACGATGTTGATCTGCCTGTGATTTCATCCCATCCTGAGTTGTTTAAGATCATCTTTTAAAACTTGTAAGGTTTGTTCCCTCTAAACTTGTAAGATCTGTTAACTTTACATAATGAAATCTCGAACTGCTAGTACGTTGTTGTCTTGAATACACCAATTCAACAATGAAGGTGTATAATACCCACACAAAGCCTTGAATGGAGTCATAGCTATTGACACATGATGGGTGGGTATTATATCAATTTTCTGCCATATGCAACCACCAAAGCCACTTCATCCAAAAATCTGCCATGCAGTTCCACAAACAACCCTGCAAGGTCTTATTTACAATTTTTGTTTGCCCATGAGTTTGAGGGTGGTAGTCACTACTAAAAGATAAAGTTGCACCAGTCAACTCAAAAAGTTCCTACCAAGATTTGCTAGTGAATTTTGGATCACTAACACTAAAAATTGTTTTTGGAAGCCCACGCAATTTATTAATGTTTTCCATACACACCACTGCAATTTGATTGGCTTTATAAGTGTTATCAATAGGCATGAAGTCCATGACCACCAGGATGCAATCTTTACCACTTACTTTACGGAGACATATGATGAAGTCCATACCAATAGACTCTCATTTCTCATTAGGGATGGGTAATGGTTGAAGCTAACCTGATATTTTTACCATTTCCACCTTATTTCTTTGGCATTGCTCACAAGTTGCCACAAAGTTGCAGACATCATTCTTCAACTCTTTCCAGTTGAAGGCATGCCTAACTTTTGCATAAGTTTTGAAGAACCCAAATTGCCCAGGTGATAGAGAAGAATGATTTCAGTCATCCTCTTCATTTTGAATTTTGATTTGCCACTCAAAACCACTCTTTCCTTGTGATAAATGAGCCCAATATGGAACAAATACCTGCTGTCCTTGGCCCTAACTTCCTACTGATCCTCAAACAAAGTTGCCAACTCATCATCCTTGACATAGTCTGCCTCAATATCTTGTTGCCAATTTGGAACAGCTGCTGAAATAGACTGAATTTTTAAGCATCAGTTACAACATTTTTGCTGCCTTGTAATACTGAATATCAAAAACAGATGCTTGCACTTTGCTCACCCACTTAGATTACCACTCATTGAGATCGTGTTGTGATTGAAACTAATTTGGGCTATTATGGTCAATCTTAACAATGAATTTTCCACAAACTAGATATTGTTTGAACTTAGCCAATGCATGCATCACTGCTAGCATTTCCTTATCATAAATGGATAACTTCTCATTGTCAGTTAGCTGGCGGGGGTCTGCCCTGCTGCATCAAAACTGCTACAAGTCCCAATCCAAACTTATCACATCCAACAATGAATGGCAAAAAGAAATCTGGAATCGCCAAGAAGGGACAAGTGCACATTATTTCCTCAAGTTTTATGAAAACTTTTCCAGCTGCATTTGACCATTCAAATCCATCTTTCTTGGTCAAATCTATAAGCGGAGGACCCAGATGAGAAAACCCCTTGATAAAATGTCGATAATAGCTGCATAATCGTAACAACCCTCTCAACCGAGTGTGTGTCTGGTTCTGGCCATTCCTTAATTGCATGAATCTGGAATTCACCTGCTTTGACTCCATCTCCAGAGATAATATGTCCCAAATATAGTAGTTCAGGTGCAGCAAAAGCACACTCTCTTTTGCAAATAAACCACTAATCTTCATGTTATTTAGAACAATCTGATCGGCTAGGTTCTCCTGCCAATTCTTGTTATAAACCAAGATGTCATCAAAAATGCCAACACAGACTTTCTGATAATAAAGATGAAATACCTTATTCATGGTATCCTGGAAAGTTGTTGGTGCATTTGTGAGATTGAAAGGCATGACCAAAAGTTCAGTGTCCATGGCCATTTTGTGTGAATACTCAGGTCTCATCCTAATCTAATCGTAATCAGATCTCAGGTCAATTTTAGAGAAGGCAGTCACTCCATGCATCTGATCAATCAACTTGCCCATTCTAGAAATAGATAATCAGTTCTTCATATTATTCTTATTAAGGGAACAGTAATCAATGCACATGCGAAAACAACCATCCTCTTTTCTAACCAATACCACTGCTGCGGCAAATGGGCTCTTTCTTGGAACAATGTACCCCATGTCAAGTAGTTCATGTGTCACCCTTTCAATTTTATCCTTAAACAACTTGGGGTGACGCTAAGGGGTAATCATTATGGGTTTTGTGCCCTTTTCCAGTTCTTTGGCATGCTCTTGACCCCTAACAGGTGAAAAACCCTTAGGGAGGTCTCTAAAGACCACTTGGTACTGTTAATCTATTATATCGGCCAGATATATGCTGTTTTTTTCTGAACTAGTTGAAGCATGCAAGTCCTTCAAACTGTTACAAGTTACAACTTATTATATAGCCTGTGTTGTTTTGACTGCTCTGTTTTTGCATTTTATGAGCTGATATGATGGACCATTTAGGTGGCTGAAACTCTCTAATTTCATGTTCGTTATTTGCTTGCATCAATTTCAAGTACAACTCTTTAAATTCAATGTGGATTTCACCAAGTCCATGAAGCTGTTATATGCCCAATATCACATCAGCACCACCCAAAGGTATTTTATAAAAATGAAATGTCAATGAATAAGATCCCATCCTGAGTTTGTGCCTTTATTATACTCCTTACAAGTCATATTAGTCCCATCTACAATGCTAACCTTAAAATGAGGACATGCACACATATGTAAGCCAAGTGCTAGTGCAAATTCAAAATCAATGAAATTATGTGTGCTACTTGAGTCAATTGGCACTATGACTCGTCTCCCTTTAATCCATCCTCCTACTCTCAAAGTAGGGTGTGAAGATAACCCTTTGATAGCAGCCAAATATGCAGTGGGCTGGTTAGTTGGCTCCCCTGATGATGTATCCTCTAGAGGTGGCATAACCGCATCAATCTGATCTTGTTCATGCCCGCTGCTACCCAACTCATCTAAAATTTCAACCAAATGAGTTTGTCTCTTACCCATGCCCCTGTGCCCTGGAGACCGCTTCTCTTTGCATGAGAACCAATGGCCTTGCTTTCCTTAAATCTTCCATAGCTGCTTTATTAGCATCCATTCCAGCATTAGGTGGCCATTTTGTATAGATATTTGGGTGTTCTATTTGTGAGATGATTCTTAAGAAGTGTATAAATTTGTTTGCTTTGACTCTTACTTCTGAGCAATTTTTCATAATATCTGGCTTACGCAATAGCTCCATCAAAGTCAGCTGGTTTAAGAGCCTCAACATATCCATTTAATTCATAATTCGGACCATTGACAAACAAGTAAGCTTGTCTAGATGTTGTGATGCCACAAACCCGCATGCAAAGTCTTCTAAATTTCTACCATAAACATCAACAGACTATTGCACGTTCTGATGTAAATTCCTCAACTCTATGTAGTGGTCATCACTAGTCTTTTTATCAAGATAAGAGGAGAAATCGTACCAATTAAGGATTTCATCCTTGAGACTGTCTTGAACATCCAAGTCATAATGATGCCCCTAATCATATGCAGTACCCTCCAAGTGTAGTGGTACAAACTGATTTTTCTCCAAATCAATCATCAGATGCATGTTACATTAAACTTAAAGTTTATGGATCCATATACATGGCTCGAGTTTCTTTGATCCATCAAATCTGGGATGTCAAATTTTGGCATCTGAGGTCAAGATTCAGCTCTATGACGATTATTTCTTCCTTCAGGCCCATGTACATCAGCTCTTTTCATATCACAGCATGCCTGAAATTCATAATGTAATCTGAAGTCATCATCATTGGCTCTGTACGCTCTCTATAATATTCTGAAAGGGTCTTCATTAAAGTCTCTTGCCTCTCTTTTTGGATTCCTTTTCCTAGGAGCTGTCAATACTCAATTGAAGGCTTCCTTCTAGAAGTAGTCTGATGACTATGCAATGTTTCAGTCCTGAGTAGAGAGTGATGTGATGAAGGATGTTTGATGGCC
Source organism: Torreya grandis (assembly GCA_037957365.1). Classification (NCBI taxonomy): domain Eukaryota; kingdom Viridiplantae; phylum Streptophyta; class Pinopsida; order Cupressales; family Taxaceae; genus Torreya; species Torreya grandis. Next base: position 2,013,394 of record JARHVA010001443.1, read on the forward strand.
ATGTTCAGTAGTTCTTGCGTGGTTTGGGTCCTTTCAACATCCTTACATTGTTTATGCTTTCAACCAAAGGCTAACCTTTCTTCCATTGCCAGTTTGATTTCACTTCTATCTCATTCTTCCTAAGACCGCATTCTAGATATGTTATTATAACTTCACAGGCTGGCAGAATCACAGCTCTAATACCATTGTTAAAAACCAAACTAAATTCTGAAGCAATTTTGGAAATGAAAGTTTGCCCAAAAAATAAAATATTATTTTTCAGAGCTCAAAATAAAATATATTTTATGGCAAAATAAAATCTATTTTATGGCAGAATAAAAACACTAAACTGATTACAACCAATAATCAAAACAGCCTAAGCTCACACATGAGCCATTCCCAATTTCTAAGACAACCAGTATTCAATTAAGTGTGAAATCGCAAATTTTTATTCCAAATAATCATCCCCTTATTACAATGTGTCTTGTCATATTGATAGACAATGAAACATTCTCAAAAAATAACTTAACTTTGCTTAATCACAAAACAATCTAAAAATTCCTACAACACATCTATCTATACCCTTTGCATGGCTATCTCTAAAATAAACTAAACGCTATCTCTTAACAATACAACTAACTAGACTAGAACAAATTTTATCTTTATCCTTTATTTTCAAGGATATTAGCTCTAATATCCTTTATTATTTTTTTCAATCTTCTTATAAGATGTGTCCAGCTCATTTCATTCTAGGAATCCTATTTCTATAAAATACTCCAAAGGGAAATGCTATCATTTTGGCATACTCTGTATTTATAGATAGATAACAGTGCAACTCATGAATACGCAAGACCACGAATTGGCCAACTGTTCAAATTTACTCATAACACATGAGAAGGCTATCTCCAGCAAAATAGCCAGACTTGGACTCGGCACAGGCTCAACAGACTGATTTTCCAAGTCAACAAGGACTCGCCACCAAGACTTGGTAAAGGACTCAAATTGAAATATCATAAAACATATGTACTAAATATCAAAATGTAACCATTGCACATGAAGCAAAATATATTTGTTATGAACTAAAAGTTCCAAAAATATAGTACAAAGTCAAAAATCAATCTTGCAGTCATAAAGCAGAGTACAGTTTTATCATATATGGTGAAAAATCAATTTTTGTTTGCCCTAGAACCCTTGTTTTCTTTGTATTGACATGTTGGGAGAGAAAAAACTATGAAAGAGGAAGCTGGGTGTGTTTTAATAATTATTTTGCTTGTCCGGGCCAGCCAAGCCTTAAGATCAGACTCACCAATGGTTACCAGGAGATGGGTACGGGTATGGGAAGACGGAGACATGGAGGCCATTTTTCAGAATAATAGAAGACAGGTACTCATGTGTGTATGTGTGTATGGGGTGGAGGCGGGCAGAGGGCATCTAATTTATTTACTTTAAAAAGTTATTAATGTTTTCCTTGGGCTGTATTAGGCTGTATAATATTTTTTTCTTTAAGTTTGACAATAATAACTTTTTAAAGTAAATAAATTAGATGTCCGCTCTATGTTTAATCCCGAAATATGGGCAGAGATGCCGACATTTTATGAAATTCAGTGATTCCCTATAATGATTAGGCATTCAATCAAAAAAAAAAAATGATGTTGACAAAAGACGAGTAAGTATTGATATTTGTCTTTGATGTGTCATCATATCTAGGGCCAAGAGTACAAAATATATTTAAAAAAACACTGAAATGCAAGTCTTTGAGACAAGTATCAGTCTCTGCTATGCATCTCTGGTGGTAGGAGACAATTCTCCATACAACATTGGACTCGCCTAATCTCTATGAGACAAATGGGTCTTGTCACATCTCTGACTCATAAGTCTAACGAAGTCTTGGCCCCATAGCCCAATGAACTCATTTTCAGTGATTGACTCAAAATTCGCTTGTTTTCCCAAGTCTGAGTGAGCCCTACTACTACAATCTTGAGTAATTAAGTACACGTGCATTTAAGGTTATTTCATAAATCTTGTATGCTTGGACTCCGGTCTGATACTATTAAATGTGTCAAAGCATAGATACTATTAGATGTGTCAAAGCATAGTCATAACATACAATTTAAAGATATAAATTAAAAAAATGTGCCCTATTGTACACCAATGTCAATTTACAAAATTTACATTAAAAATAAATAAATATGCTAATTGCTTTAGAACCTTGACAAGGCAACAATAACTACCATTCTAGATTATAACTTTTTACCTAAGAATACATTGCTCAAAGTTGGAACTCTTAAGCCCAAGTAACAAAGAGACCAATTTCTTCTTCACTACAAATCCAGGCAAACAAGCATAAAAAAACAATTCATAAATTTTGCTGTACTGACATGCCCAGTATATTATTGACTTTCTTGTGGTAAGCTAACTTTTCTATGGGTGGAAGAATTTTGGTCTCAACTGGTAAACCTCAACAGGTTGGGGTATTGTTGCCAATAAGTAAATACAGAAGAGAGTAACAACTATATCCATGCATGCCTACGTTTTATTAATGTCAAGGGCATGACCTCCAGTTAATTCAAGCATTCATTCAAAGATATGACTTACATAATAGAGATAGAGGATCACAAACAAATGAATAAGAAAAAACCCAAAGATTTCCAACATTACTATGATATAAATTATATTCAAGCTGGGATGCAACCTTGGAGACAATGTTAAGCCATAACACCTTATTTTGTCATGTATGTAGGAAAGAAAGAAAGAAAGAATTCATGTTTATTTTCATGGGTGACCAAAGTAGATCAACGGGACTCAAAAGTATATCCAGTTACAACAGTAAGGAATCAAATTTTACTCCATGATAAAAAAGGTAAATTCTATAAGCTAAAAGTGCAACAATAAAATATTCCAACTAGGAGAGTGGGTGAAACCAAAACCTATAAACCCTAAACAAGTCAGAAAAGACAGCCATATATTGCAAATAACCATGCACCTGAGGGCAATCTGTTTATAATCTGTATTATAATATGGTCGACCGACATAATTATCAATCACCATAAAAGGTCTAATACAAGATCTTATGATGTCCACAAGAGAATGGCTTGGACCATATTCACAAGACTACGACTCAAAAAGATCAAATTGGACATTCCAACAAAAATCGACAAAAAATCTGAACAAATTAAAAAATCCTAGAACATGGGATATTTGACAACGATAAATGTTATTTTGCATTCAACAACAAATTAACAACAATGACATACAAATATAATAAAATGCATGCTAACATACATAGCACATATCGAAATGGAAATAAGGCTATTGTACATAAAATAGAGAAGATTCGATTTTATATTAAAGTTCAAATGCTTAATCACATAGTCCAAAAATCCATGGATTATGATATCCATGCCATCAATAACATAAAATACATAATGTCAGCTACTATCAACATGTCCAATAGGATTCAATGTTCCCCACGACACTCGACCTACACCTCTTTCCCCTCGGAATTGAAGTAGTAGCAAGTGTATGCAATGGGCCAAGATCAGCCTGTAACTATCGTATCTTACAAGATCTGAGACTCAGAGAAGGTTAATCAAAGAGAGCCCAATGACACTTAAAGATTTGGGATGTGACCAAATGAATCCGCAAACCTAGCAAGAGGAGCACCTACAACACAAATGTCAAAGGAAAGGGTTACAAAGCCTTTACGCCAATAACACAATGAAGTAGCTCTAACTAGATTTGTGTTTTATAAGTTATCTGATATTGCAAACAAGCAATGTAAGTAAAGGGGGAAAGGTTAGAAACATATCAAAATGGGTAAGGAGCCATGGTAGCCAAATGGAAGCCTGGGGTACCTAAAATGGATAGATGGTAAGTTCAAGCAATCCTATAGCCACACTAAGTATAGAGAAAGCTTAAACAAGGAGATATACATTCATTAACCAAACAATTATGCAACTTCTATCTACTAAATGAAAGAGCTAGGGTTAAAATATACTCACCTTGAAGAGGACATGTCGAACTTCAATCTCCCCCTTGGCCAATGGTGTTTTGCAACAAATTGTTGTGGTTGTAAACATCTCAAAAGTTGAATCAAGCTCTAGGCTAAAAGGACTCATCTTAATGCATCCAAGACTCCACAAGACAAGATACTAAGCAATAATTCCTCCAAGTGTAGATGTAGGGCAAAAGTGCGAGCAATAGCAATCGAAATGAATGTATCTCTATTGGAATGAATGGTAACTTGTATTTATAGTGGTCAATGATCCTAATCCATCTCGAAAGTTAAGTTGATGCCATCGGCCAGTTCAATGTAGTTTGTAATATGTCGACTAACCTCGAACTACATCGGCCAAGCCGAAATAGTTGCAAAGATTGCCCCAACACGTTCAAAACTGCATCAATCAGGTCGATGTAGTAGGACGAGGCAAGTGCCAAATAAAACTACATCGGATTGGGCCGATGTAGTAAGAAATATAGGTCCTGATATAGCTAGAGGGTGTAAGATGGAAGGAGATAACTTAAAGGATCAAGTCTGAGGAAGCTAAAATGGATATGAGAATGATAGATAAACAACAATATCTCTCGCAAAACACCAAAGGCTTGCCCACCCCTTTCCCGATGCACCCTTTAAGGCGTGCACTCAAGGAGATTGAAACATGATAGGTTTTTATAAGAGAAAGCATCAATAAATGATAAAAGTGAAAATTATTGTGGACACATGCCCCACCCAAAGTTCATCACATGTCACAATAGTGTAACATGGGATGGTACTTCGGAAAAGAACATAGAAACACAGTAACTGAGATATAACTCAAATAAAATGCGTAAATAAATGTTGAAGAATGAATAACTCAAAGTACCACATACATACCTTGGCTTACCTTTATCATTGAATGGTTGCATGTTGTAATTATAGTCTCGATCGTGGAGGGCGCAGTAACTGCTTTGGACAAACCCTAGGGATACAAAGTTGAAAGTAGAAGTAAAGCAAACAATCATTAAAGGCAGTAACAAAGACTTTGAAGGGATTGTCATCGTTCATGTTATGTTTTGCTTTGTGAACTAGAGACTTCCATCGTTTAATAAAAGCATGGGCAGATTCGTTAGGAAGTTGCTTAGCATTAATGAAATGGCTAGGGCTATTTTCAGGAAAATCACTATGTTGAAATTCTTTGACTAGAGCATTGACTAAATCCTCTAATTGTAAAATGAAATGTCTAGGAAGTTGGTTATACTATCCTAGCACATCTCCCGTGAATGATTTGACTAGAAATTTAGTAGTGACGAAAGTATTAGTTTGGACCCATTCCTTATAGAGATTGCCAAAATATTTAAGGAAAATAGCAAGATCTTTAGTCCCTTTATAGGCAATATGTTTCTCATAGTTTGCATACCCGTACTCGATGAGTACTTGCCAACGGCAAGGGGGGAGGCGGGGATTTTAACCAGTGATGAATTGACAAATGCTTGCGATCAATTGGGAATATTCGACAAATTAAAAAATGCTTAAATTTATCAAAAAATAAATTTCATAGAAATTACAATTGAAAAATGTATCAAATGAGCCTGTAAAACATTGGGGAAGTGTTTTCTATTAGATTTGAATACAAATAAAGTACAAAATCACATAACCATGCGAATACAATTGTGACACTTCCAAGTGGTCAACAACAAACTGATACAGTGATACTTATACAAATGTACTAACCTCGAAACGTGTTTGCTGAATTTTTCTCCTTCCAATTTGCTTTGAATGCTCCAAATGTTGTGTGAATCCAATGAGGGGGCATGTATGCATTTATAAGACAAGAATCAATGTTTTTGAGTGTTTTTGGAGTGTCCAAGATGCGTTTGTAGAGTCTCAATGCGTTTGGACGCATTCTGGATGCATACATGCCCTACAACGATACCCAAGGAGTATTGGCATAGTACTTGCCAAGTATTGTTGCAGGGCCAAGAACTGTGCCAGTACTCGCCATGTACTGATTTAAAAAAATTGCAATTTTGAGTGGCCAGTACTCGTTTTCCATGAAAACCCTCAATTAATCGACAAACCGGCGATTAACCGGTGATTATGCCATCTATGATGTTTCCAATGTCTATGGATACAATGAAGGGGGCTAAAGGTTCATTTTGAAGATGTTGCAGCATTGTGTCATGCATGGGAGGTTGAGGCATAATATTCCCATTGGCATCTCTAAGAAGATGGACAAAATTTTGATTTTGTTGAGACATGATGACTTGAGGTTGGCTAGCCATTTGCAAGGTGTGATTTTGCATTTGAAGCATTTGGGAACTATTGGTGGTTTGCATGGTGTTTATTTGTTGAACCATTTGTGCAAGGATTTGAGTTGTATTAATAGATGTATTTTGATTAGAAGCAGTAGGAGGGGGATTATCAATATTAGCATTGAGAGGACGATTCCCAAGATTGGTATTGATTTTCCCAACCATGGTAGAGAAAGAAGTTTAGATAAACTACCATTCTTGTTAGGTGTGTAAGTGGTATTATCGTCAAGGTTTTTAAAGATGTGTGAATTATATAGATCATCATTATGGCTAATTTCAACCATGTTACATATAATAAATTGAGATGGATTTTGGGAATACTTGCACCATAAAGTATTAAGGTTCAATGGTGGGTAAGGTAGGTAGGAAAAAGCAACCCATGTAAAATTTGAGTGGGTTGAGGCTAGCAAGGAAAACCTTGATAGGAGACATGATGATGCTAACTGGTTTTAAAAGGAAAATATGAAAATGTGATTGTTTACAGAAAACAAATTGTATCAACTAGGTCAATTAAGTTGGTTTATGTGTTGGTCAAAAGGAATTGTATTAAACAGGTCAATGCAATTCAGGGAGAAAATGCGGCATTCCCAACAAATGCTTTGGTTAGACTATATCAATCTAGTCGATGTAGTCAATTTCTATGATGATAAAGAGGTATTGTATCCAACAAGTTGATGCAATTCAAGGAGAAAAGGCGGCACTACTGGTAGTCGCCCCAATTTGACTCTATCAATATGGCCAATGTAGTAGATTGAGAACTAGTAAAATGCAGAGTGTATCGAGCTAATCGATAGAGTCAGATTTGATAAAAATGAGGATAACTGGGGATGGACTATATCGAGTTGTTCAATGCAATCAAAGATGCAAACACAAGGAGCTGTATTGAACTAATTAACGTAGTTCGCACACACAAGTAACTGTATCAACGCTAGTCAATGCAGTTACAACACACAACAAAATACTATATTGACACTGGCCAATGCAGTCTGCAATACAACATACAAAAGCAAGCATTAAATTGTAGATTTAATAATTTTTGCTAATTATTTTTACAAAAACAAGATAAGGTAGATGTACTAAAAGGATGTGAGTGATAATGTAAGCTTTCAAAGATGCTTTTCCGTTGAATAGTATCGGCCCAATGTTTCAGAGTACTAACTACAGAGGTAAAACCATGCATGCAACCCACTAAACCCAATTTTAAAGGTAAGTTGAGAGTTTCTTTCTAAGGCTAATTGCTTACCAGTGCACCACAAAATCAGATGGATGGTTAGCTTCCTAAAGTATAAAAACGAAATCTTAGGGGTTTTCAATATACCATGAGACACATGAAAACTAAACTCCATATTTAGCTTTGTAATATGGGTATGAGTATTTGGGTAAACTCCTCATACTAGGATGTTTGTAAACAAAACACCGCATAGCCCTTCACGACAGTAATTAAGTAGTTTTAAAATTGCTAGAACACAATTTCTAAAAAAAGCTAAACAAATCGAAAATAAAGTTTAAAAATCGATATTGAAAACCAATTTATAGCATTCAATGAATTCAAACAAATAAGTAGCCAACTCAAAATGAAATATTTGATTAAGCTTTGACATGAAAAATTAATTTTTCTTTGCTTGTGCTTAAAATGAAAACAAACAGAATTGTACAGCTGATTGACAAGATGGAAATATAGAACTGTATTAAGTTGTTCCATACAGTTTTTCTAGAAAAATGCAAATACAGAACTCTATCGAGTTGTTCGATACAGTTGGCTTAAAGTAAGGCTGCAATAACAATGTTAACAGGACTGTATCAAGTTGTTCGATATAGTTGACTGGAAAAAAAATGCAAAAAAAGGAATCGCATCACGTTATTCAATACAATTGGTTGAGGGACAAAAAGCATGCTAAAGTTGTATCGACATTTTCGATGCAACTTGCTAAAAAGAATATTGCTATAGAACTGTATCGATCTGTTCAATATAGTTGGCTAAAGAGGTGAAAGCAATGGTAAGTTTCATGTCAAGTTCACCAGAATGTATGCAATAGGCTAGGATCAGCGTGCATCTATCATATCTTAAAAGATTCAGACTCGGAGAAGGTTAATCAAAGAGACTCTGATGATACTTGATGGTTCGGGATGTGACCCCACAAATCTAGCAAAAGGAGCACCTACAACACAATGTCAAAGGAAAGGGTTCCAAAGCTTTTAGGCCAATAACACAATGAAGTAGCTATAACTAGATCTCTATGTTGTAAGTAATCTAATATTGCAAAAAACCAATGTAAGTAATGGGAAAAGGGTTAAAAACATATCAAAATGGATAAGGAGCCATGGTAGGCAAACAGGGGCCTAAGCTACCTAAAATAAAGAGATGGCCAGTTCAAGCAATCTTATAAGCCACATTAAGTATAAGCATACAAAAAGCTTAAACAAGGAGATATACATTCATTAACCAAGCAATTATGCAACTTATATCTACTAAATGAAAGAGCTAGGGTTAGAATATACATACCTTGAAGAGGCCCTGTCGAGCCTCAATCTCCACAAGACAAGTTTTCCTTCAAGACAAGATCCTAAGCAATAACTCCTCCAAATGTAGATCTAAGGTAGAAGTGCAAGCAATAAAAATCAAAATGAATGTCTCTCTCTATTGGAGTGAAATAGTAACTTGTATTTGTAGCGGTCAATAATCCTAATCCATCCCGAAAGTTAAGTTGATGCCATCAGCCAGCTCAACGTAGTTCGGAATGGACCAACTAACCTTGAACTATGTCTACCAAGCCTATATAGTTGCGAAGATTGCGCCAACATGATCAAAACTTCATTGATTGGGTCGATGTTGTAGGGACAAGACATGTGCCAAATAAAACTACATCGGACCGAGCAGATGTAGTGGGAAATATAGGTCATGATATAGCTTGAGGGTGTAAGATGGAAGGAGAGATAACTAAAGGGATCAAGTTTGAGAAAGCTAGAATGGATATGGGAATTACAAATAAACAACAATATCTCTCACAAAGCACCAAAGACCTGCCCACCCCTTTCCCAATGCACTCTTTAAGGCGTGCACTCAAAGAGATTGAAACTCGACAAGTTGTTGCAAGAGAAAGCGTCAGTGAATGATAAAAGTGAAAAATATTATGTGTATACAACAGGGGCATTATCCTCTCTCAACATGTGCTTTTGCCTTTTGTTTCCTCATGGCCACTACAAATTCTTCTCCTACAAACAACGGCTCTATAGTCTTAGTGATCTAGTCTTATTGTTGATCAATCTCACTCCATCTTATTAGCATATTTATTGGTTCCATCCAATTGTGCATGGTAGAGGCAAAGATTGTAGTGCACAAAAACCAAGCCATTCATATGGTTCTAGGACAATCTGTTGGACCCACACCCAAAAGCATTGAATGGCTGATTTTAATTCGAATCACAATCTTTTGAAAATTTGGTGCACTAGTGCCATAATCCTCCCACCATACGCCTTGTACTAGAAATGATTTAAAATTAAAAAAATATAAGACGGTGAAAGACAAAATATTTGAAAAAATAAAATTACTAAGTTGCTTGACCAAATTTAAAACATTCAACCTATCATTAAAGGCTTCCTTACATTGATTGCCATTTTAGCAAAGAGAGGGCCCTTCAACCTCTTGTAAAGTTGTAACTCATTGTCTCTAGTCTCTTCATCTGACACCAACCTCTATCCAAGTGTGACGGCCTTCTACAACCTCTTCATCGTCATTACAAGAGACATCATAAAGAATGTCGGGTTCAAGTAGTAACCAGCTGCATGTTTTCACAGCCTATGGAGTTTCTATTGCCACCTACCATCAACAATGTCCCATAAAGGACAAAATTTTCACTCCTTGCCTTGACACACAACTCTCCTGGCCTCCTTGGCCTGGTCCATGGCCTCATAAACATAGATCCTATAGGGGACTTTTCCCATCCGCTTGACAAAGAATTGTGACCAAAGGGCATGTCACCAATAGAAATTACAAGTTAGGACTCAAATAAAAAGTAGGAAAAATAAAAACTAAACATAGATGGAAAAATTGGGAAGACAAACTCAAATGTACAATATCATCCATCGTCCTTCAAGGTGCCTTATCAAGAACCCAATATACAACATCAATCCCATTTGGATTCCTCGCACAAGTGGAAGTGGTCCATTCCTCACTAACAAACATCCTTTTTAGACTTCCTTTTTCTCATAAAGGGATTGCAAGGTAAGAAAGTCATGGAAAATCTCATGATTCCACATCAAGAAAGCTCCATCTTGACTATGTGCTTCTTCCTCAAGCTGAGGTCACAAACATGGTTGTAGTTTGTAGATGTACTTGGTTATGTTATTTGCCTAAACCACAATGGGTTTTACCATACTAAGTTTGTCAGTGCTCCACAACACAAGATCTACGCATTGGGTTGCACAAGGAGTCTAGGATATGGTAGGATATGTCCATAAGAAGTCACCCTATAGCCGTGTAACTAGCCATGTTGTTTATATCTATTTGGACAACATTTTCTTACACCCACATCCAAAACGATCCTCCAATAGATCACACAACGGTTCTGCAATCTTTATTCTGTCAAAAGTGTACAAATTTCAATAAAAGAACACTACCTAAGGAAGTACAATAAAATTAAATAAGTGTTTGTTTCTCCAGTTGATCCCTCCACCAGACATGATTTTGAAGCCCTCCTTTTTCAATATTGAGCATTTCTCATCGATTTACTTACCCAAACCAACTACAAATTCATCCAACATTGGCCCTTCAAAATCATAAAGAGGGGGGACTTTAAACCCTACACCACAAATTGCAATGGTGTCAACCATAGTTGGCCAGTGTTTTTTTTACCTTTAAATCTTGTTTTATTGGCGTTGTTGGGTCTTACTGTCACACCCACAAAATCCCTATTCAAATTTCTAAGTAAGATGCCAAATGCCTAGAGATGGGCTTGTCAAGCCAATTCATAATTTTTCTTGAAAATTCGTAGTCTCTTAACTATAGAAAGTAGGCATGGTTGGGCCGACATGGGCAAGACACAAGGAATATCTCTCTTAACATTTGCAGTTCATAAGTAGAGAGCAAGTTCGTAATGTGCATTTGCCTAGATATAATATATTGCGAATGGGAAGTGAAGTTGACCATCTGTGCCAAACAGTAGTGGACCCATCTCACCTAGTGTGAAAAGAATAACATGCAGGGACCGTGGTAACTGACATAAGGTGATGTGTTCTAACTGATCTATTCACATCTAGAATCCAGAGGATGCTTAATACCTCCAAAAGTTGGAATAGGTTGATAGGAGATAACTGATCTAACAATCCTCAAAGCCTTCTACAAATCCCAATGTCTGAGAGTGACTACTTCCCAGAGGTAAAGAGCCAAGCACTGGTAAGAAGGGAACATTTGTACTTTTAGTAACTTTGTGAAAACATCCCAATTTTGTAAAATAAGAGTTAAGCGCAATGCCATATTATGCATATGAAGTACCCATGTATGTGATGTACAAATTTTTATAACAATGTATTTTTACCATAATCTAAAGAATTTCATTACAAATTATATAATGGCTACGAAAATAGTTAGAGATGAGAAGATGAGTATTCTTGATAATCTAGGGGCCTAGATACGAAAATGAAACCCTTCTAAGGGCTTAATGTGAATTGAGTGTCGAGCAGGTTTGAGAGAGATGAACATTTTTTTAGCACAAACTGTTGATACCCTTGATGTGATAGGTATGTCGTTTTAGGGAGATATGAATAGTGATTAAGCACAACAAACAATTGATACCCTTGATCGGATGGGTATGTAATGAAGAGTGGAAAAACACTAATCCTTCCACATGAAGATCACACGTTGAACACATAGTTGTAGTCATGGATTAAAAACTCACCATTAATCGCCAAGAAATCGCGATAAATCATTATCCGACCCTGAAACGAGATATCTTCTAAAAATTGCTTTTGAGTTTACTCGGTCAAAATCGCAACTTGATCGTTGGGGCTCACACAAGGATGGAATAAAAGCCCACATCAAAAAAAAATGATTTTATCAATATTTCTACATTTTCTCTCTATATTTTTCCTTGCAATTCATGAATATAATGCACAGTTAATGGAGGTAGGGCTTTGAGATTTGACGACAAAAACGTGGATTCCTATCTTTGAAATATCACTCTTCCTCTGACTTTCAAATTGTTGTTGGTCTATATTGCTAAATATTGGTTGTATTGTTCATAATCAAACTCTCAAGAGTCAAAGACTCAGAGTGATGGACAGTTTGACAGTGGTACATGGGCAGCACACTACATATTGATACAATCGGTGGAGCCTAGGGTTTCATTGTCACTTCAAGGCTGCCTCAAGGAATACATACTGATACAGTAATTAACATTGAACAAGCCCAAGGATATACACAGTCACAAAACCTACAGTTGTCGACAGATTTTTAATACATACTCTATTTTCAAGGCTCAAGGAAAACATAGTCACACAGCCTAATGCCTACACCCACATGTATTTATTTTATTTTTCATATTATCTTTCTAGTATGAATCATGATATCTAATTTTTCATTTGATTAGCACCTAGGGTTAGATTCTAAAACACTTTTTTGTGTTTTATAGCACTTAAGCTTGTTGTTTAAGAATGGCATTGACATCCGGTTCAACTGCCCGTCATAAGCCTAATCCAATGACCCTTCTTAGAAGCATTGTGAAGTGGGGGGAGAGAATGCTTGTGTTATATTGTGGCGGAATGAAGATGAATGGAGGTGTCTACCGCTTTAAATACCACATCGTACAACTACCATGAAATGATGTCGTATTGTGCACACAAGCACCACTTGAGGCTCAAAGAGAGATGGTTGTTTGCCTTAAAAAATAAGAGAGTTGATGCACTTGCAGCCCTAGTGAATACGATGGCATCAAGAAATGATTATGACATTGAGGCTTCTTCTATTGCCCCAACTCCAAGGGGTGAGAGACGGGGATGAGGCTCATCCACTGAAGACAGTTCGGCCAAAAATTTGTGTTTCTTGAAATAGTTCTAAGTCACAACCTTCACTCAAAGGTACCGCATGAAAACGAAAAGTGCACAATAAAGCAAAGATGGCTACGGCAAACTTTTGGTACTACAACAACATTCATTTCAATGTAGCGAAAAGCCCATATTGGGAGAATTTGGTCACTACATTGACTATTGTCAAGAAGAGGTTCAAGGCTCCTACTCCTTATGATTTGAGTGGCTCATTGCTGAAAGATTCCATCAAACATACATAAGGTATTGTAAAAGAGCAAAAAAAATAATGGCAAAAAAAGGGTTGCACCATTTTGTCAAATGGATGGACAAATGGTAAAAACAACATAGTGATTAACTTTATAGTGGATTCAAGTGGGCAGCTAGTTTTCTTAAAGTTAACTGATGCCTGCCACCAAGTAAAAAATGCAAACAGTGTGATATGCTAGATGAAGTGGTGATGGAAATGGGTGTGCAAAATGTTGTCAAAATTGTGACAGACAATGCAGCAACATATGTAACAGTAAGGAGACTTTTTGAAGAGCAGCACCCTACACTTTTTTGGACCCTTGTGTAGCCCATTGCATTGATCTCCTACTCGAGTACATAAAAAAGATGTCATGGGTGAAAAATGTGGTTGAAGAGGCAAGAAATATCAACAAGTTCATTTACAATTACACTTGGGTGCTAAATTTGATGAGAGCACACAAAAGGAAAGGAGCTTGTACGATCGGGAGTCACACGATTCACTACAAATTTCATCACATTACAGAGCATTGAAACCTCACTAACATCCCTTAAGCAAATGTTTGTGATCACCCGTGGTTGGATTCTTCCTATGCTAGGAAGGTCGAAAGGGAAAGGGTTGTGAAGACCATTTTTCATGATGTGTTTGCGAAATACATGGACGAAATTCTTAAGACAACCTTAAGTTTTAACTATTTTTTTGTTTATCATTTATTTGTTGTAAAAAAAACTCTTAATTTTGATTATAAATTTGTGCGTTGTTTTGTTTTCGGTGTTAGAGCTTTTGGTTTGAGTTCTACAGTTGATGGATGAGGAGAGAAACCCAATGGGTTATTTGTATGAGGCCATGGACATGGCCAAAGAGGCCATAGCCAAATATTATGAGCAAAATCAAAGAAAATATGAACCCATTTGGCACATAATTGATGGGAGATGGAACAAGACACTCCACTGACATATTCATGCAACAATCCACTACTTGAACCCTAAGTTTTACTATTTCCATTCATTTAAGGCCAATGAAGAAGTTATGGATGGCCTTAATACATGCATAAAGAGGATGATCCCTGATAATGACACTAGAGATGCAGTGATTGAAGAGCTACAGATTTACAAGAATGCAAAAGGGACTCTTTTTTTCGGCACTGTGTTAAAAGAAGAAACACCTCTCAGCCAAGTAAAAACAAATTGAGACCTTTATTTTTACTTTTTAGTCACATTACTAATAGATACTACTAAACTTTTTTCACTTATTCAAGCCTAGTTGACTTACAAAATTATAAATGTCCTATTTGCAAGTATGTGGTGGGAAGATTATGGTGCAAAAACACCAAATCTTCAAAGGCTAGGCATCCGCATTTTGTGCTAGTCATGTAGCGCTTCTAGGTGTGAAAATTATTGGAGCACGTTTCAAGTTGTTCACACAAAGAAGCGCAACAAATTGACAACACAATGCCTCAACGACATTGTCTTTGTGTGATACAATCTTCATCTTCGTATGAGACAAGTGGAGGGGGTAGAGAGTTATGATGCAATTGACTTGGATGAGATTGATCCATATGCCAACTAGATTGTTGATGATGTAGAACCCATGTTTACCACGAAGGAGATCACAAATTTGGAGAGGGAGGCAGGAGGAGTAATAGCATCAGGAGGGGTTGGTGAGGATGTAGATGATATCTTTGCAAATGATATTGTTGCAAAGGAAGAATATTTACCTTCCACTTCCAAGAGGCAACCGCAACAAACTTATACTAGGTGCTAGAGATGATTTATAATATGGATATTTGATATTTCGTAATATATATGACTTTATGAGGCTATGCACATTGTACTTTGTAACTTTGTACTTTGTACTCTTTTTTTTGTCAAAAATTAATAGAAAATATACTTGTGTGTTTTTCTACATTTATTTCTCATGTCAATTAACAATGTTTTATATTTTATTTAAGTTTATTTTATGAATTTATATACTTTTTAAAGTAGCGATAAAGTTGCCAAGTAATTGCCGAGTAACTCCCGAGTCTCAACTAGGAGTCAAAATTTTGGGCTGCTAAGTAATTGTCAAGTACAAGTTTTTGAACTATGGTTGTAGCACAACTTAGCACACAAAACATACAAAGAGAGATCATCACATACAAAACATATAACACAAATGCTCCAAAGATCTTTATATTCTTATAAGCTTCGAGTACATAAATAACTCCACAATGATATACTCATGCACCCTCCAATGATTCAATGATGACCAGTGCCTATGAGAAATGTACGCTATATAGAGAGCCTAGGAAGAGTGGCAAAAAGTATGGGAACAATTTTTTGAACCACCCATACACTGAGATTTTAACTATCCCCTCCTAGCTAAATACAAGTCCTAACGCAACATATTGCTCATGATTAATAACCTAACATATTGCTCCAAATGCCTTTATTTCATTATCATCAATAACTATTAACAATCAAAGAGTGCATCTATCCCCCAAAATTAAGAGAGAGTCGCCATCCCTTATGATAGGTTGTGGGTAGAGTGTAGCTCATTATGGCTTTAGCTCTCCTAAGGTGGAGGTGGTGTTGCAGGCAAGGTTGGAACAGTAGTGGAGGTCGAATTCATAGTAGTCAATGTCAGGCGTCATGTTCTACGTGTTTAGGAGGAAGTTGAGTAACTCCATTCTTCCAGCTGCCGCAACTCCCTTTCCAACTTCAATGATTGGGCTACCGCATTCTTTGCATTGTCGTACTATGTTGTGTACTTTGATTGCCATTCCTCATCCTTGGCCTTCATTTTATTTTCCCAATCTACTTCTTGATTCTTGTACTTGACCAACTCAACCTCTTACATGGAAACTTTGAAAGAGGCCTCCCCCAACCACTTGTTGGCCTTCTCTCCTTGCTCCCAACTACTCCTGCATTCAAGATCTCGTACCCGCATCTAATTTTCCTACTTTGTCTTAGCTTTTTTCAATTTTCAATTTTCAACCTCTGAATCTCCACATTTGGTCTTAGACAAGTCTCCTATGTTTACTTGTGTATCAATCTAGTCAAACTTTGTTGTTGTCTCACTGCCTACAAATCGGACTCTAAATGCCTCTTCTCTTCAACCTTGTGGGCCATGAACATGTGCCAATCCACATGCTTGATTAAGTAGGCCAAATGATCCAAAATAGGTCAAAGGAATGCATCCTCCACTAGCTCTCCTAATACATTGCCTCTTTTCATCTCCAATATATACATCTTCCGCCAAAAATATATATATTGATCATCGTGGCACACCTAATATTAATGTTGCTCTGACTTGGCCTTGTTATAGGCCTCTCAAATCTTGGAAACCAAGCTGCACATCTTCATCTCCCATTCTCCATTCTCAAAATCAGAGGTCTTCAATACTTCTAGAAAATGTGTGGAGTTGTTTGAGGCTCTCCTGGATTAAGATATAGGTCCTTGCACTGGGCTTTCCTCCTTCCTCCCAAAATAAATCACATCCAATACCATTTGTTGCTCCTCAATCTAAGTATAACCCTCCTCTGGGTGGGCCTCGAACTTGCGCATGCACACAAGACTCTTTTATGACGACTTGCTCCTCTGCACTTCCCCCAAAGTGTGAGTCCACATCCACCATCCTTTTGAGCTCTAGTTATGTATCTATAACATTGAGACATTGTTGATATGTGGTTTCATCCCCTATGCTCCATCTCTCTCCTCCAAGTCCAAATCAATGTTATTCGCCACCTCTAAGAAATACCATCGTGCAATGCTAGAAAAGTCCTCTACTGATGAAGGAATGGGACTAGGGCCTGGAGCTATTTTAGTCCTCACAAACAACTCTATAGGACCAATAGTTTTTGCATAAAGAATGATGTGTTAAAGACCCCTGAAGATGCAACTCCTGCTAAACCACTTCACTTTGGCACCAATGAAGCTTGGCCAAGAGTACTTCCAAACCTAATACGAGGTATTGTCTCCTACTTGGTGTCATCCAAACCCATCTCCTCATTGTCCCATCCCTCATGGTTATCACCACTCTCCTCATTATCCTCCTCATGCATCTCCTCACAAGGCCCATCCTTATATTCTTGTTCCTTGTCAAAGGAGCCCATCATAGAATCCATCTAAATATCCCACTTTTATTCATTTGTCATGTCCCCCTTTTGGACATGAAGCTTTTGAAGACCCTTAGCCTATATGTCCTTTGTTTTCCAAAGCTAAGGGAACTTGAAGAAAGAGGAAACATGTTCTAATTGTAAAATTCAAAAAGTTGTTTTATTGTCTAACATTCACTTAAGTTGTGGTCTTTTGAGGGTCATGAGCACCCAAGACCTTAAGTCAAGGTTATAAAGCAATTAATCTTCTTTTAAAAAGTTGAGTTCTCTCCAAAAGTGCAACACCCCTCTTAGAGGGAAGGGTATAAAAAGGGAATGGAGCACTCATTGAAAGTTCTTTTTTATGCTATTTTGGATAACTGAATTTGTAAGCAAAAGCACGAAAACACTTAGCTTATCCATTGAGGACAAAACCCTTCAATGGAAGTTGAAGGATAAAATCCCTTCTATTCTACTAGGGCATTCTCATCCAGGGGTTGCATAGAGCTTCAATAATAAGATTTGGAGCATTTCGTCAATTTGAAGGTTTGTGATTTCACCCTACGTGTGGCGACTAGGGTTTTGAGTGGGAATTCCAGCTTGAGGATAAATTTGCAGCTATTTGCGGGCAGCTTCAGCAGCGAATTGGTTTGTGAAGGATGGCGCTGAGATTTTGAGGACCATTGGCAATGAACAGATAGGTTTATGGGCAGCGAACCCTTGTGGAGTAGACCTAGGGCAGTGATTGGATTTGGGGAGGGGTTTGAAGCCCCATCAAGGCAGCAATTGGGGTTTTGAGGGTTGTCTACAACACTAAAGGTGCAGCGTCCCCCTTAGGGACTACAATTGACAATTTGAAGGGCATAACACAGCCCTATTTATGATCTCAAAATATACAATTGAAGCTGGTAAAATTATTCTAATTTACAACCATTTGTTGAAGGAAAATTCTGATTTTTGGAATAGATATTGTTGGCTGTAATATTTATTAATTTCCTATAATTGTTGAAGGGAATAAATATTGTTTGGATGCCCTAAAATTGGTACTACATAATTCAAAAAAAAATTATGAACCTCGGGTTTAAATATTTAATATACAGAATTTCATAAATTATTGGCTAGGGTTTGATATTCAGAAATTAGCAATTTTGAGTGAGGGTTTGTTGGTAAACCCTTTTGATCTAAAATACCCCAAAAAAGAGACATTACAGTGGTATCAGAGCCAATTTATTGGCCAACTGTGGGGTGTGAGTGACTTCAATGGATTGGCAACCCAAGTTTTTGTCAAAAGAAGAATACAAAGATCCCCTTCAAAAGGTGAGGATGAGAAGAAGGCAATGGATGAAACCATGGATGATTTATTGCAAGCCATGGAGAATTATCAAAGGGAACTAAGGCAATAAGTCCCAAAGTTTTGGCAAAGTCTATGGAGTTAAGCCCTAGACCTCAAAAGTCTCTCTTAGAAAAAGAGAAGATTGAACTACAGGTGAATATGAAGCTTCAAAAGTCTGAAATTGTAGGGCAACTACAGAATAACCTCCAACTACACAAAGGGCAGCCTAGCAATGTGAATGATGAGCTTCAAAAATCTAAATTTTTGGGGGAGCCAATTGAAATTTCTGAGTTTCACAATTTAGAAATAGTGGGGCAGCAAGAGGGAGTTGTCCAACAACTTCATGAGCAGCAAAAAGAGCAACAGGGAAAGGAAGGTAAGAAAGGAGAAGAATCCGTTTTGCATATTGAGGGAGGAAAATCAGATTTGCAAAAGATATGTAGAAGGGCCTTTCAGGAAGACCTTGTTGGGCGATATGCCCATGAGGAAAGTGCTTCATTAACTCCTTATGACGGTTTCCAATTTGCTGAAGTTTCTAGATCCACATTTGAGGGTAAGCAAATTGACTATTTATTTGGTAAGGATTCATTGTATTTTCCTCATACTTTGTTCTCACATTGTTTTGCTTATCATAAGCATTGTGCTAACAATAAGGATGAGATGAAGGGCACTAAATGGAGAAAGGAATTCTTCATAGTGAATTCAAAGATAGGGCAAAGCAAATGCCCAACATGGATATGGGATCCAGGGGAGCCATACAAGAATATTATTGTTGTTATGTTATGTTGTAGGACAAGGAATAGAGCTTGGATAATCATAGGGAGGGAGACAAGCAAGAGATGTCATGATCTAAGGATCAAAGGAAGGGTTGTTTGTAACTTATGGACTGTTGTTTTTCACATTTTCAGATTTTTTCCTCTAATAAGGTTAATTGTCACCTTAGTGAGTATTGGCCATAGGAAAGTGTGTTTCCCACACCTCAACATGGAGGTGGTCCACGCATGTGTAAGTGGATTTCCAGCCACTAGGAGTTTGAAAAGAAAAATAACATACTACAGCCATGATGGGAATGACATGAGCACATCTTCTAAAATCTGGGTGAGAAAGAATTGTAAGGAAAAAGCATGGCATCAAAAGGGAGTGCGCATCATGCTTTGATAAGGTATAATCAGAAAGGTGTTGTTAAACACCCTTGTTTTTACTAACATGTTTGCTATAGGTGTAGGATCACAACGGAGCCGGTTGCAATGGCAACAAGGAGTGCACAAGGAGCCTCAAGTCTTGAATGGGGGTAGCCACTGTGGTGTCCTAAATATCATCACATTCCATGCTTGAAGGAGTTGGTCAATCCCGAAAATGGTAAGGTCATAAGAGCTGGAAATAATGAAGAGACTGTCCACATGAACTTGGGAAAGGAAGATGAAAAGGCATAGAGGGAAGGCTGCAATTTCCGAATGTTGGCGGCCCTTAACTCCAAAAGGGAACAACCCTACTCCACATTTGGTAAGATTTACCAAATCTAAAGGTTATTGCATTTGTAAGAGGACAAATGAGAGGAAAATTCTTGTGCATAGGCAGCCTATTAGATGTAAGGGGCAGCACCCTATCCCTTATTACAAAGGTGTATTGGAGGATGAGGATGAGGGTCTTAGACCCCTCTTAAATTGGGCAAAGGCCCAAATCATGAACAGCAGTAGCAAAAGTGTTTTTTTTTGGTATAATCCGCCTAGTATACACTTAGAAAATTCTGAGTTTGTGAGGCCAAATCCGCTGCCTACTAAGGACACAAATTTTGATTTTTTTGGCATGCTACAGAGCATGACAAGTTCTGGAAATGCATGTGAATTGGGGCACTTCTTTCACGACAAGAGGTTGGAGGGTGTAAGTTTGGTACAGCTCTCTCTAAATTGTAAGTTTGGGTCTTTGTTAGGCTCAAAATGTATTTTTTGCATGATTAATAGTGTTGTCAAGGTGGAGCAAAGGGAAAAACATAAGGCACACATAAGGATATCAATGCAAGATTGCTTGCATCTACATGATACCTCCATTCAAGGTATGCTTTCAATATAGTTCAATGTTACTCTCTTGTTGCAAATTGGGAAAGGTTTGTCATGGCACAGGGGAAGCTCTAAGGAGTTGATGGATACTTGCCAAGGTAATATGCACTCAATGACTAAGGTTCAAATAAACTTTTTTATATGGCGCAGCAAGGTTTCAATTTTCAGTCACAATCCTTTTGGCAGCTCTAGGCCATCTAACACACCTTGTAAGTGCATGATGATGTCCATTGGAGATAAATTTGTGAGGAGCTCTTCTAAAGGCAACTGGGTAATGAATAGGTTGACATTTTGGAGCAATTGCAAGGCTGTACATCCCAACTACGGCCCACCTATCAGCAAGTGCATTCTCTTTAGTGAGTTGATTTCTTTCTTAATGAGGGAACAATTGACCATAGCTTCAACATAAGGACTTCCAGCCCTTGGGAGGCATGTTTGGGAGAGTTTGAGGCATGAAATAAAAGGTAATGGCAGTTGTTTTGAGTTGCATAGGGCAGCATATGTAAGGGGTAGCTGTAATACATCTTGTCATATTTATTGTGACAGTTCTAGCTCTTCTAAGGTCATACATAGTTTCATTTTTGCTCCTCTTGAAGTTGCATACATGATCAGTTCATCAAAAGGCAAGTGGAGAGGGAAAAGGGTGATCTGTTTGGGCAATTGCAAGGATGTAAGGTGTAAATACAGTCCTATAAACATCAAGTACAGATTTTCTTTTGGAACGTTCTTCTTCAAGATGAGAGAACACGAGTGTATGGGTGAGGAATGGATTCAAGCTGTGTTAAGGGAGTTTCTAGCCCTCATAAGGGGAAAAATTCTGAGCTTAAGGACAGATTTGGAATGTAGGAATGGCATGAGCAGCCCCACTAGACCCTCCAAGGCAGCCTTACACATATTTCCATCCATTCAACATCTGGAAAATTTGATCAAGTATGCAATTTTGGGAAAAGAAGAGAGCCATCCCCACATGGAACATGAAGGAAGGGGGTCCTCCATTGTGACTAACATGTTTGTGTTTTGTGTAGGTGTTGATAAGGGGACTTTCAAGGCCTGTTTTTCTAGCAAACATCTTCTTAAAGCTAATTGTTCCAGCCACTTCAACGCTACCATTTCTGAGAACTTTTTTCTCTTCATCTTTTTGGTAGATCCAAGGTGTAGGACCTCAATGAGAAGAGAAGAGAAGGATAAGAGTTGCTGTTATACCATTTTCAGATTGCATAAGCAGCCACAATTCTTCAATTACAGTAGTAAGGGGCTTCATCCAAGGGTCTTTTTCCCATGGGAAGAATCAAGGATCGAGATTTGCATAAAGCCTATGGTTGGGACAGCCCCGTGGATGTTGCTATTGCTTAAGGACAAGCAATTTTGGGTGGGGAGGATTGTCATGTCCCCCTTTTGGACATGAAGCTTTTGAAGACCCTTAGCCTATTTGTTCTTTGTTTTCCGAGGCTAAGGGAAGTTGAAGAAAGAGGAAACATGTTGTTTTAATTGTAAAATTCAAAAAGTTGCTTTCTTGTCTAACTTTCACTTAAGTTGTGGTCTTTTGAGGGTCATGGGCACCCAAGACCTTAAGTCAGGGTTATAAAGTAATTAATCTTTTCTTTTAAAAAGTTGAGTTCCCTCCAAAAGTGCAATGCCCCTCTTGGAGGGAAGGATATAAAAAGGAAATGGAGCATTCATTGAAAGGGCTTTTTTAATGCTATTTTGGATAATTGAATTTGTAAGCAAAAGTACGAAAACGCTTAGCTTATCCATTGAAGACAAAACCCTTCAATGGATGTTGAAGTAAGGACGAGATCCCTTACATTCTACTAGAGCATTCTCATTCAGGGGTTGCAGAGAGCTTCAATAATAAGATTTGCAGCATTTCGTCAATTTGAAGGTTTGTGATTTCACCTTACGTGTGGCGACTAGGGTTTTGAGTGGGAATTCCAGCTTGAGGGTAAATTTGCAGCTATTTGTGGGCAGCTTCAGCAGCAAATTGGTTTGTGAAGGATGACGCTGAGGTTTTGAGGACCATTGGCAATGAATTGATAGGTTTATGGGCAGCAAACCCTTGTGGAGTAGACCTAGGGTAGTGATTGGATTTGGGGAGGGGTTTGAAGCCCCATCAAGGCAGCGATTGGGGTTTTGAGGGTTGTCTACAACACTAAAGGTGCAGCGTCCCCCTTAGGGACTACAATTGACAATTTGAAGGGCATAACACAGCCCTATTTATGATCTGAAAACATACAATTGAAGCTGGTAAAATTATTCTAATTTACAACCATTTGTTGAAGGAAAATTCTGATTTTTGGAATAGATATTGTTGGCTGTAATATTTATTAATTTCTTATAATTGTTGAAGGGAATAAATATTGTTTGGATGCCCTAAAATTGGTACTACATAATTCAAAAAAAAATATGAACCTCGGGTTTGAATATTTAATATACAGAATTTCATAAAAAAATTGGCTAGGGTTTGATATTCAGAAATTAGCAATTTTGAGTGAGGGTTTGTTGGTAAACCCTTTTGATCTAAAATACCCAAAAAAAGGGACATTAAACTATCTACAAGTTTGAATCCATCATTGGACACTTCCGCTCAGGTCCCTTATAAATTATCTCCTTCTTTCCTTGCCGTTGGGTCCATTGCATATAGGTTCGTTGTGTGTCATCCTCAAAGAGTGCATTACTTTCCTCATATGCTAGCCTCTCTTCCTAAATTTTCTTGTCAATTTCTCCTGGATGGTGGTGGGGTACATGCATCCCCAAGAACTATTCCCTGAATAACTAAGGGAGACTAGACTCATATAGGCGTCCAAAGAAGAACTAGGTATTCACTCCCTCTCCTACCAAGGGAATACCTTGCATACAGATCACATCATTCACTAAAGAAAGTGCATGTAAACTCATGTAGAATCCCTTGAAGCAACGCATCGCGCTAACGTATCCTCCATCTTCAAGGACAAGAATTCTGACCGGTTATAAATTTTCTCATATGCATGACCTTGCATATAGGGTAATACCCAAAGATGCAAGTCAAAAGTTCTTGTTTCCACAATCAATTTGAAACAAATTAGATATCGTAGACTTTTCATTGCATCATTCTTGAGATGTATGATTTGAATGTCCTGACTCTTTTGTACTACTGGTCAAACGTCTTCGTCCTAGTCATCTCTTCCTCCTATGTATCCATGCAGTCTCATGGAACTTTATCCCCACAAAGCACGTCAATGAGTTGTTATTTCTCCTCGCTCGTAACCTTGTTCTCAACTTTTTGTTATGTACATGACAGCCCTAGTACTCTATGGAAGTTCTCTACCTCAAATGAAACCTTGACCTCATGTTCCCCAACCATGAAGCTTGACTTGGACATTGTTGTATCACAAATTTTAAAAAGGGCTACCAAAACCTCTTGTTGGAAAATTCTCTAGTCAAAAATGGGCACTTGGGCCATGTAGTGCACCTCTACTGTCTGCAAATTCCTTGCCATTGGGTGTCCATAGTTGGCCTTCCACTAAGGACAAATATGGTTCCCAAAGTGAAGATAAAATTCATCTCCTATGGGTATGTGTTGGCTTTTGTTTTTCTCTCCTCTATGCTCCCCTTCTTGGTGGAACTTGTCCTCTTTTGTTGGGGATGTGTGGCTTGGCACTTCCACTCCTTCAAGGAGTCATGCATGACATTACCAACATTCATCGTACGAGCCATTCCCGAGCTACGACCTATCATGGACACCTTGGGCTTCTCTTGAACAATGGCTGATCTAAACCTCTTCAATGAGCTTGAGTCCTCTATGCATATTAAGTCACTCCTTTGTGTTTCCTCTTCACGTCGATGCCAACCTATTAATATTATGCTGATATTTTCTCTCCGATATAAAGAAACCTCACCCTTAAATGCTTCGTGGAACAAACCAACTTCTTTCGATAATTTTGTTTTCCAAGTTAATAGTCTTCATGTAATGCATCAACTGCCCTCACCTACAACTCCATGAGGTATCCCAACTTCCTCTAGGGTCTTCAAGGACTCTATGTAGAGAACTCACTTTGATATTTCGCCAAACAATTATCCTGTAATGTCTTGTCCGTTGAGTATTGGTCTTATATTATTTTCACTGTCCTCCTTGGTGTAGAACTGATTGTAAATTACTCCCTCTGTGTCCTCTTTGCTCGAAAACTAAATTTGCTTACTTTCCCTTGCTGATTTGGTCTTGGCATTATACAAGCACTTCATCAAACAAGTTGTATGCAACCTTCTTCCTTGCTCTTCCCCTTCAACCAATGTATTCTTCTTGAACAAAAAACTCTTCAAGGACTTAAATTTTTTCTTTGTCAAATGTATTATTTTATATTTTAATTAGTAACAAGTTAGGAAAATGTCCTGACATGTGGTTAAGAGCTTAGGGTGGGTGAGGGGTTTAGTGGGGTAAAACCATGTACAGGGATTGGGGAATAAAAGTAGGTATTATGCATAACGGATATAGGATAGATTGTTAAAATTTAAATCACTCAAACTTAGGGAAAAGAGGTTTACGAAGGAATGATTTAATTTGTTCCACGAAGCCAATAATGTATTGACCTTCGGACACTGAAACTTAGCCTAATTCTTCAAATTGACCTAGGGCCCTTGATTTTTATTCTTCTTCTCACACTTTGGTGACTTCGTTAATTTTTATTTTTCTTGGTCTTGTGCTATGACTTTGCCAAGGTCCCCTTGTGTATTATTTTTATCAAAAAACTTTAAAATATTCTTTGATACTCCTCTATTTTTAATTTCATCAAATGTCCCTTGCTCATGTTCTTGCTCTGCTTAATTTCCAGCCCTCTTTCGAGTTTTGGAAAGGTGGTAGCCGATATGTGTATTATTATTAACCCTGCTCTTTTTTCATAAACTCTTGTAACTACTCCCCTCTTCAACTATATGCTTAACCTTTCCCTTTCAAGCTTGAATGCACATTGCAACCCGACTTTCCCTAATGACTACTCAATTAAATGCCTCCATGAATAACACTTGTATGTTTTCACCTGTATGTTGCTCTCTCTCTTGTCCATCTCACTTTTCTTCATAACTACCCTTGTGTCACCATCTCTGATTTGGCGGAGTTTCATTTTTGAACTGTTAATTACATCCTTACCCAACTAATTTTTAAGGTTATCCGACACAACTGCTCCATTGTCCTGTATTTCATGCATTTGGTATGGCCCTAAGCATAACATTTTAAATTTTCCACACTAAATCTCTCTTCGGTCGTTAAACTTTAGTACTAATATTCCTGGTTTTAAGTTCATTTGTCTCAAATGTTTGTCACGCCAATACTTCCTTCGTATTTGGGATCCTTGATAACCCATCACCTCTTCTTGTCCAAGAAACTTGATTAGTCTCTTAGTGAGGCTCTCCTTGTTCCCTTATTGATTCTCATGCTTACCACAGAGTTGTTTGGCAATGCTCTTGCAAACGTCCATTCAGTCAAATATTCCATCACGACTGCATCAACACCTTTTTTTGATGCCTCTTCTAGTTTGGTTCAATGAAGTCTAGGCCCCATCTCTCAAACAACTGTTGTGGTTGCATATGGCATAGAGGCATGAAGTCTCTTTTTAGTGGTTTACCCATCCTTTGGCAAGTGTCACATCCAACCGCCCATTAATTCAAGTCTCTAAATAGGGTAAGCCACCAAAGGCCTATGAGGAGAACTTTCCTCACAGTCGCATCTAGCCAATATTTCCTCTGCACAGTACTTTGTGAGCTATTCTTAGGACCCCTTGGATTTCCAATCAGAGCACTCATGTCTTAAGTACTTGGTCGGGGACCACTTTATATAGGAGTGCATATATCAGTTGGAATGACATGGATTTATTCAAAATCTTATTTTTCTTTGTCTTTTACTCATGTCCTTTGGGAAGCTACCTGTCAAGATAAAATTTCCTATGTTCTCATACCATAAAGGTAGTGTTACACAAAGTGGAACAACTACGAATCTGGGCATTCATCACACACTCTGTGTAGTGGCTCTCTTGACTTGATTCTTAATAATTGGTCTATCATGACATAATGCTTCCCTAATCTCACACGTATCTTGAATGTAAGCTCTTGGAGTAGAAGCAACTATCTACTCAATCTCCCTTGAATTATTGGCACATTCACCAAGTATGTTAGTGCTTGGTGGTCCACATAGAATGCAAAGGGGTTTGCTACAAAGTAATGTCAAAACTTGTAGTAAGCATACACCATCTCCAATACTTCTCTCTCCCTCGTACTATAGTTTATCTCAAATTTTGTTGTCAATCTACTTGCGATGTAAACCATGTGATCTAACTTGTGATCACCTTCTTGTGCCAATGTACACCCATTTGTCAATTTTGATGCATCAAAATGTATTTGAAATTTCTTACTCTATTCGAGGTATGTTAGGATTGGTGCACATATCAATCTTAGCTTCAATTCTTCGAAAGCTTTTTGTTTCTCCTCTCTCTAAATGATGGAATCCCTTTTCTCACTAAGATATCCAATGGGTATGCAACTTGTGCAAATTTATTTATGAACCTCCTATAGTGCCCGATGTGTCCTAAGAATGATCGAATTACACCCACACCCAGTGGAACTTCCATCCGTTCGACTACACTAGTTTTGTTTGGATTAGTCTTCAATCCACTCTAATACATGATTTCATCACAATAACTTCCCAAATAAAACCATGAAGAACTTTTCTTTGGGTTGCATGGGAGTTTGTCCTTGTGGCATTCCTTCATGCATTCCTTGATGGCTTGGAAGTGTGTCATCTCTACTCCATAAATCAACTAGTCATCAAGAAAGACCTTGAAGTTCCTCATCATTCTTTCAAAGATGTGAATTATAATCTTCTAAAACATAATTGGATCATTGCACAACCTGAACGGCATCCTATTGCACGCGTAGATACCATTCTAAACCACAAAGGTCGTCTTCAACTTGCCTTCCTCCACAATGCCCATCTAATTATATCAAAAGGACACATCAATGAATGAATAGACTTACCACTTCCCCAAGGATCAAGTCCGTAAATGGGATAAGGAAGGAGGCCTTCAATGACACCGTAATCAGGCTCCAAAAGTCTATACATATTTAGATTTTCCCCTTCTCCTTCAAATTCATAACTGAGTGATACTAGTCATGCATGTTAACTTTGAATATCAACCTCGCTTCAAGCATTTTTCAATTTCTTCTTAATCCTTCGTTGGGTGCTTAGGATTCATCTGATACAGTCTCTCTCTTATAGGTTGTGCTCCTAGCATTAGAGGTATCTTGCTTCCACATCCCTCCGATGGAACACCTTTTAGGTCCTTATACATCCATGCAAATGTCTTTATAGTCAAGGAAATTTCAAAAAGTGGTTGCTTTCAACAATCAGTTCAAGATATATTCTACATAGATGACTTGCGGGGTCTTCTTCGTCCCAAGGTTTATCTCCACCATCTTAGGACCAACATGCTGCAATCACTCTATGTTTGAAAAAGAGTGTGCAAGGGTCTTGTTCATCTTCAACTCACCCAGGTCAAACTTTGTAAAGTATGGCAAGAGCTTCCAACTCCTAAACAACACTAAAACTATTTATTGTTCAATCTTATGAGTATCCTCCTCGAACTTATTCTCTTTATTCTTGTCTTCACGAGCTTCTTCCCCATAGATGGTTCTCCCTTTTCAAGAGAATCAATTTTAACATAACAACATGAGGAAAAAACCTCACGATCTCCCATTTATAAATGTAACAATCCATTGCCTGATCGTTCCCCATCCTCAAAGCACTGCAATAGTTTTTGAACTTTGTCATTCGTCACGGTTATGACTGTCATCTTGTTGTTCTTCTTCCCCCCGAGTCGGATGAAATAGCCTCTTGACTTATTGCTTGTGTCTTGATGTCAATCTTAAACTTCTCATTTATTTGTTCTATCGCAACCACCTTCTTCATACTCAACTCTCAGTCTTATCTATCCACAATCGTCTTGACAACATGTCATAGGTTGGCTTCAACAAGGATATCACCATAAAGTCAGCCATGAACTAGCATCCTCCTATCTAAACCTTCTATAGCACCATGTCTCTTAGAGGTCCAATACCAAATTGGTTTGCCATTGCCAATCTAAACATCAATGGCCACAATACCAGCTTGTTCAACCCCCTCCAGGTGATTTCTGAAATCACATTCACTCTCGAGCCAAAATCTACAACCACTATAGTTAGTGTTTGTCTTAGAATGTCCATGTGCATTAAAATAGGTTCAATTGTCTTTATCATTAGAGTCATGGGATTCAATACTCCTATCTTCCTTTGTTGGTACATACATCTTTGTCTTGTTTGGTGGTGTTCCACGCACAATGTGCAAGGATGGTACAATATATAGCAATTCTCCAATTTTGACACAAATTGAAGTCTCGATTATCTATCTTGCAAGTGTCAATGTTGAGGAGAATACTTATAAGATGGAACAAGATACCTAGTCTTCTTATTTGGACTTGATGAATTTTCTTGTGTGTTGAACTCCTTGGCCATAACCTATGGGACTTGGTACCTAACATTTGCCAACCTTTCTTCCTCAATTACCGATTCCAGGTACTGACTCCTTTTGGCATGTGTTCTTGCTATCACCGCATTGCACCTTGGCTCCACCTTATTCATAGTAGTCACAACTCTATGTTTCAAGTAGCTTTTGTCATCATGGTCTCCTAGTCCACTCCATCTGTAAAATCGAGGACCTCCTTATAACTCACTCATGGAGCCTTGAGCAAGATCTCACCACTTATCGCATGCTCAACATTGACTTATAGGACATCCATTTTCATCTCTTTCTATTTGTTGTCCTCCTCCCTGGATTTGGTTTCTTTGTCCACTTCCTTATCTCAAGTTGTTATCCACAGCTTGTAGCTTGCTTGGAGGTCAATAATTCCATGGACAACACTTGATATTTCTTGTTTTTCAAGTCATAGGGATAGTCCTTCACTACATACCCAGTCACCGTACATATCTTGCAAAATTGGATACTAAGACAAATTTCACTTGTGTGGCCCTCGATGCAAGAGGCCATGTGCCACACTTCCTTCTTTTCCTTCATGTAGCCCTTTAATTCCTTAAGCATCCTCGTCATGTCTTCTCTTAGAGAAATTATGTGATGGCACTCGAAAGTGTCCTCCTACAAGTCGTTGTTGGCCTTCATCCTTGCATTGACTTTGTCTTTACTCTCCAAGTTCGTGGCTTAGTTGTATGCATCATTGTACATTGTAGGTGGTACAACCCTGAGCTTAGTTTTGTATTTTGGTCTTAACCCTTCGACAAGCCACATTTTCTTTATACCATCCCTAGGAGGATTCTTCACCTTGGAAATCAATTCTTTCAATCTCCTATTGTTTGTGCATGTTGATTCATTCTTAGCCTACTTTGTGGTGTAGATCCTTGTCGCAATCTCATTGTCATTCCAAAGTAACTAAAACTCTTTCTTGAAGGCTTTCCTCAACTTCTCCCTAGTTTTGTTCCATATACAAGTCTTTGCAATCCCTCTCAAGGTCACTACAGAGGACCTATGCCAGTATCCGTTGTTATTTTGTCCATTCCTAATCCAAATCACAATGCAATTGTTACAATGCTTGACAAGGTCTTGGTTTGCCTCATTTATGAACTTCATAGTTGCACGGAGTTTCCTGACGAGGGGATGGGGGACGCGGGGATGGGTTTCCAGGACCGGGGGATGAGGGGCCTAAGTTTCGGGACGATGGGGGGGCGGTAGAGGGTGCAAATACATATAGTACTTGCAAAATTAGTTATAAAAAGATGTATAAGGAATAAGTATATTGCATTGAACATCAACAATTTGACATTTAAGTTTTAAATTTTTAACAATGAAGTTTCAAGTTTGAACCATTGAACCAAGGAACATTGAACATTGAAAATCAAAATCAAAATATCAAATTCAGAATTTTCAAAATTTCATAATGATGATTCATGATTACAATCAAGTATCAACAATGTTCAAAGACAAAATACTAAATACTAATGAGTCAATGGCTAATCATCCCCAAAGTTCTTGCCAAACTCCTCATTACTAGAACTATTGGACTCCACATGCTCAAGCTCCTCCAAACCAAGACCAACCAGCCCTGTCTATGTAGAATCATCATCAATCTATGTTGGCTCCTCTGGCTCTACATCCCATCTGGCTGCTGGACTCTCCTTGTGCGTGTGTTGTGGTCAATGAGATGCAAGGCACTATGTATAGCCACAAGCTTCTCTGCCCTCCTAGATCTCACTTTCCCTCTCCTAATGCTCTCTCACTCTTGCAAACTTCTCCCTCTTAGCTTGTTGCCTCTATTTTCAGCTCTCTACTTCACTCAATGAAGCTTTTGTGTGATTTGGAATGAGAGTGATAGGGCATTTTATAAGCTTTTGGGAGGTCTTGTGAGTGGAGGTGGGGCCCATTGGCAATTAGGGTTTGTGTAAAGGCCTCAAAAACCAAAAAAAAAATAATAATTTTAAAAAAAATATCTTTTTGGCATCCATCAGCTGGGGATGCCTATGCATTCCCTGAGGGGTCGAGGGACGTCTGGGCATCCCCTGGAAATCCCAGAGTCCCCCAGACATCCCCTTTCTGAAGGGATGCCCTAGAGACGTCCCCTATTAGAGGGAAACATCTCGGGGCGGCGTCGGTTCGGGGCAACGATGGAGGTGCGACAAGGTGATGTCCCCATGTCCTAGGGACATCCCCACCCTGAAAATGTGGGGATTTTGGGGGGACGCATCCTCGTGGAACACTGATGAACTTAGGTAACTTGTGTTTGTCCCCCATCAATGGTGGATGCACCATAGTGCCTAAATTCCTTGGTGGTGGTGGTGGTGGTGGTGGTGGTGGACCCTGTGGAATCCCCTTATTTCGTTCAACTAGCATTGCCTAACCTCCCCCACCCCTTGGCCTGAACCCCATGTATCCTCTACTAATACTAGTTTTTTTGTACTTGTGCTAGTTCCCAATCAGCACTGCAAGTCTTGAAAACCAATACGCCTATTCCCAAGAAAAAAGGTATAGACTCTACGGCATTGCCCCTACGTGCCCTATTTTTCTCTATCTAGGGTCCAATCTCTCTCTCACCACCCACTCCTCTCCAACCTTCACCTTCAATATGGAGTTTCCTCCTTTCTTAGACAACTCTCCCAATGTCGAGCTAACCACCCTATGCCTTGACAATCCTCCTACCCTCGATGTGGTCCTTTGCTCCACTATTCCTATCGACAATCATCCTATTGTCCTCACTTCCACTAATTGTCCACCCTAGGGAAACTATACTTAGTCCTCCATCGAAGAACTCCTTACTTGATCCTCTATTTGTCCCTTGTGTCCCAAGGATCGTAAGCAAGTCACCCGTCCTCTCAAGCTCAAACGCCATCATCAGGGTTGTTGGTTCCCATGTTGACTTCATCCTTGATAATCTGTCTCTACTCTATCCACAATCTTAGCAAACCTTTGGATTATCGATCTAGGAGTCCTCTTCACAATGGGTAGCAACTTGTTCTTATAGGCACAAAATTCTATTCATAAATCTCCTTGACAAAGTCAATCAGTTTCTCTTTCCAGTTCTTCTCTCTTTACTTTGTCCTCATAGCGCTTGAGGATGTGCACTCTCAACCCCTCATTGTTATTCCTTGTGCGTACTTTCCAATCAAGGTACTGATGAGCAAGAAATGTTGGGGGGGCTCAAAAACATCCGCTCAACATATTCATTCTACATGAGATTGTCAACCACATCCAACCACGAGGGGAATTTGTGCGTTTGCCAACTCCCTTCAAGTGAAATTCATTGCAGCCACATCCCAAACCACAATTGGGTCCTTCGCGTAACTCTTCCTCCTTTTTATTGCCTTTGCTTGCATCAAACTCTATTCCCTTTACAAAATTTCCATTTTTATTATTTTTTCCAATGTCACATTACACAAATTCCACAAGCTCCAACACAGGCAACATCACCAAAAATGTAGAGGGGAAATCTCTATGGACACACTAACCCATCTAGATGAAGATCACATTGAACACTTAGTTGTATCATAACACATGTAAAACATAAAAAGAAATATCATCACATAGAGAACATATAACACATAAATAGTCCAAAAATCATTGTACCCGTATAAGCTTTGAGCACATAGAATAACTCCACAATAATATACTCATGTCCCCTCTAATGATCAACGATCAGATGATGACTAGAGCCTAGGAGCAATGTACAATATACATAGAGCCTAGGAAGAGTGGGAACGAGTATGGGCAGAACAGATGGAGCCACCTGTCCACAAAAACTTTAGTTATCTCCTCGCTAAATACAAGTCCTAACAAAGCATATTACTCCTCATGATTACTTAAAAAACACGTTACTCCAAATGCCATTATTTCATTATGATCAAGTACTCTATACAATCAAAGAGTCTGCATGTAGTTCATTAATGATCAGCATGAGACATGGCCTTAAATATAGACAAGACAAAAAGTTTATACAGGTCCCCACAGTGTCTGACACAAACACTGAACTCATAGAAATGTGAGGAAAATAAGTACTGACTTTCTTAGAATTGATTACTACAGTCAGATTGGAAGCCTCTATCAGAGTTACCTTTTCTAGTAACTGAATGAACATTTTTAGAACTGACAGACATAGATGTTAACAATAATATTCATAACACATTATATCCATGTGACAAGATATACAGCAAGCAATAAATAGCATGAATTGCCAATAACTAACGAAGAATCCTTTCATGAGCACTAAGACTTTTTAAGTGACATTACATGCAAAAATATAAAATGCTAACATGTTTTGTTATTTTCTCCCTCCTTAAGAGGAAATCATCCCTAATCTCTACTGTAAAATTGTAAATGAAAAAATTGTTGTTCAAACGCAGACTGAAAGATCTACCTAGCTTACAAAAGCAAGCTACGCTTCCTGCCAACAAGGTATAAGCTGATCTGTTTACTCTTGATAGTCCTAGTCTTAGTGTCAAAAAAATGTATACTCTGGAAGCGGAAATTAAGTCTGGAATTGTGTCTTGTGGATATGACTTGAACCTCTTCTTTCTAGTGTAGCAGCTTAAAAAAAATTGGATTGTTGACATAAATATGCATATACAGATGTACCAAAGCGTCAATGTATAAAGTATTCAGTCCAACGACCTGCAAAATGGATGAGCATTGTAAGTACATTAAGCGTGTCTCTGTAATGTCCCCATTTCCACATCATGAATAAATAGGTCTTAAAGACCTTTAGTCTATTTCCCCATAGACTAAAGGAGCCCTTTTTGGGGAATGTGTTGGGATTAGTTTTCACATTGTGTAAAAATAGGTATTTACAGAGAGGTAAAAGAATTAGAGCAGAATATTATTATTGTGTTGAAATAATTCTCTTTGTGTATTCGCCTTCTCTGTGCATGAATTAAATCTGTATTGGCTCCTCCAATTCTCAACAGTGGTATCAGAGCAGTTTAGACTTGCATTTGTGATGGAGTAGAAAATCATTTACTGATCATGGATCTCAAAGTTCTTCTTGAACTGAAAGCTATAAGCACATACTTTTGTCAAGTGATCAGTCTCGAAATAATTGAATAAAGAAGCGTGGAATCTTCTAGCATCATGTGTAGTTGTGAGTCTTACAAGCAAACCTTATTCACTATTTTTACTACATCATATTTGTGCTCATGTCTATAAATTAATTCTGCCATGTCTAGAGAATGCCTTTTTTGTTGAAATTTCATGCATATCTTTGACATAACTATATAATAGCCATAGTCCATACATCAACATATAGATGCCTTCATCTCAGACGCCATAGCCCTTTGAATAAGATGTTAGACTTGCATCATTTTCACATGATATCTGGAAAATCTATCTCATTTTTCAAATGCATTTCCATTTGTCTATTTTGCATCGACAGTCACCACATATTTGGTTATTCTGAATAGCCCTGTGTACATATCTGAGCCTCTTAATACAAGTTTGTGAAATTTATGGAGGTTTAAAGTCATTCAAGAGGCACTAGTTGGTTGTGTTATTTCCTTGTATAGTGGAAAATATTACCTTCTCTATCAAACCGTTAGGATCAAAGATTCCATTGGTCCCTCAAGATCTACAACTATCGTTGGATGTAAGCTAGGGGAAAATCGTGCATATTTTTGAAGAGAGAACCACTGGAAAGGTTGCACTCCACATGTTTTTGCCACTATTTGCAAATGTGACACTCAATGGCTTCCGTGAGATCCAACAGGAACGACTGCAACAATTATCTCCATGTAAGCTCTCTCCATGAGCTATTTGGTGAAGATTTATTGTAGATCAGTCTGGGTGCCTCCATCTTGGTCCACCTAAGCTCTGTTCTGTAATCAGGGTGGCATTAACAAGCAAAGACGAAAATCATGCAACAAAATCTGTGACTTAGGTATTTGGGTCTATATTTAGTTTTTTGTTTATGAATTGTGGTTTGGTTTTTTTTAGGTATGGGTTATTGTTATAAATTGATTAAGTTTAAAAAAAAAATATATTGGGATAAGTTATAGTTGTGACTTTTTTATTGGTTATTAGCATTTATAAATTTTTTAATTATTGAAACGTTGATTTAAAATATTAGGTGATTCATTCGGTCATTTTCAAAAATGTCTGTAAAAGTCGTTATCATCATAATGAGTCAAATGTTAGTAGTTAATAGAGTTAAGTCGATAAATTCATTATTGTCAAAAGTAAAAATTCAGAAGTGTCAATTTTTTATTGGGTCCATTGTCAAAAATTTGTCATTTTGTCAAGAGTCAAAAGTCGTTTGTCAAGAGTCAAAAGTTGTTTAGGCTTAGAGTTACAGACGCATTTTTTCTTGTACGCGATGTCTGCATTGTGGAGGGGGGGGTTTTCTCGGAAAATTCATACCCCTGAGCCACATTGACATACCAGCTAAGTAAAGAGCTTCACATACTAGAGGCTGGAGGATACATGGAGGATGGAGGTCTTTCAGCGACCTCTTATCAGTCACCAACGATGGGGCCGCACCAATGTTTTGGTGACATATATAGTATGGTGTGTTTTTTATTTCTGTTGATGTGAAAAATATGAACATAAGAGTAATACCTGTTCATGTAATGTAATTTGTGTGTAGATTTTCAAACATGATTCCCTGATGTAAAAACATTGTGAAAGGACAAAAAACACCAATGTAAGTCGGTTCATGGATCTTGAAAGGGTTTGTGGTAGATCTAGAAAACTGCAGGGGATGATCAGTGTTTTGGCAACAGTTAGGAAAACAGCTACTGCAGAGATCCCACGATTGCCTTACTTTTTTATAGAGATGACCCTCAGTGACACGTGCATTGCGGTCACGCAAAGTAAATGCGGGATGCGTTCCTTCACATAATAGTGGTCATGTGCAGCAAGATTGCGTCAGGTGTATGCAGACCTAAGTGTATGCTGTGGCATACAGTTCTATTCGTTTTGTTCTTCTCAAAGTTTGTGGTAAACCTGTAAAACCATGGGAGGAGTGAGGCTCTTTTTATATCAAAGTCATGAGCCAAATAGGGCATACTACAAAAGGTGAGCATACTGCAGATAAGAGTGTGATTGTTTTTGCACCATGTAAAAACTATGGGGGGAATGTTAGGAAATTTAGCTTTTATATTGTTTTAGTTTCAGTGTTTACTGAGAGGTAAATAGTAATAGGTTGTTTGTTAATTAGTTTTGGTTAATCGAAATATTTTTATAAACAATATTACGATATAGATTAGATTAGATTATTGTTGTACGAGTAAAGATGTTGAGAGTTTATAGGGGTTTGGGAATACCTTATTATAGGAAACATTATTCCTATATATTTGTATTATGCTCGTATTGATTAATTAATGAGAATTAGAGCTAATTTTAATTACTATTTTAATTAAAGCCAATAATTAATATATTATTCAAAAAAAAGATGTCGGCATGGTGAGTTAAAGTAAAGATAAGAAAAGGTGTTTTATCTTCCCAAAGTGGTTCACCCTATTTGGAAAGTTATAAATACATGGCGAAGGCTACAATGGAGGATATGCTGAATTTTGATAAATTGTTCTTCATGCTTGAAGAAAACTATTGGGATGCATGCCCAATAGATATTCGCTACTTTTGATGTTGATCAATCTAAAAATGTGTCTTCTGACACCACTTTTTGCTAAGGAGATCATGTTCTTGCCCTAGAAGTGGAGCGATTTGCTTTAACGAGTTCGTGTGGATTTTTGTGAAAGTTTTGCGGTTATTTTCTTGCATATTAACCTTGTTAAATATTTATACTATTTTTGCAAGTGGAGCAAACCACCTTGGAAGCTTGGATCTAGGGTTTGGAGGCCTCTTTTGGTCTATTTATTACAAATTAAATATTATAATTTATTTGCTAATTTTCTCTGTGTTGGTGTGAAGAATTGGAGGTGTACGTGAAGAGTTTGAAGTAAAAAATTAAATAATAATTTTCAAAATTATTATTTAATTATTTTGACAGAAAACTAAGGTTTTCAGAATTTCAGAGTACCTTTTGGTGAGATTCCCATGAAAAGAAATTTCGAAATTATTTTTAATTGATAGCCATTATTTTTATGATCAGTTTGAGCTCTTGTTTGCATCATAATTCCAAATATTGAGGAAGTTATGATTTTTTTAAGTTTTCAGTTGTTCGCAGGAAATAAATATTTGTTGAGAGTAGATTTTTTGCAAGGGTTTGAAGCGGAAAAAATATTCGGAACCGTTGTATTTTTGAAATTAAATCAGATTTTCCAGCCATCAAAAAGTGGCGTTTGAGCTTCAAAAATTGGGCAAAAAGGTACTTGTTTTGTGCAACTTAATTTCTAGTTATTTTCTACCAATTTTCAGTTATTTTTGAATAATTTATTGGCTAGAATTCATCCATAAAACCCTACCATTTTGGCGTCTAGGATTTTAAAAACTTATTTTGCAAACTAGGGTTTGCTGATTGCATTTTCAGAATTTTGGGATTTAGGGGAAAACCCCTTTTGCATGAAAACGTCTCCCACTTGAAAATAACATCAAACCCCATGCTTACTTGCAGAGGTTTATATTCAGGCCCGTCTAAAGGAGTGTGCCCTCAACTGTAGATGTATTTGTGTTTCATGCTCTGTAAAGGCAAGAACTTTCTATTGCTCCTTTTGCTTTTGTGTGTAAAAGGCACAGGAAGGGAAACTGACAAATTGCATGGTACAAGTGGCTGGAAGCTATAGCAAAATTTCAAAAGGTAGATTAGCCAATGAACAAGTGTTTGTCCTGATGGGACTGTGGAATTACACGAAGGATTTTGTCTTGTTACTTGCCAGAAGGAAGATATATATAAACAGCATAAACAAAGGTCCTAACAACCACTTCATTTTGACAGGCTAGCTGGCTAATACATCTACAGATGTTGGAGTGTTTTATGGACTCCTAAATTTCTTCCATAGGACGGAGTTTTCCTCTCTTTGTACTGCTTAAGATCTCTACCAACTAGTGTATACAAGATTCAACTTATACAAAAATCTATCCTTGAGATGATAATTTAGGAAAGGTTCTTTGCGAAGGATTGTAGACTGCTACAAGGCTGAAAAATAGACTCAATGTTTGAGTCAAAAGGATAAAAATATATTTCTACATCTAGCATCAAATATGCTTCTGAGGAAAGTAGGAGAAAAGCTGACTAAATCTGCACCTTTATTTGCAATTCCCTTGTATTTCGAGGCAAGGTCAAAAACTTTGCATGCAAGATACCCACTTCATGTGGTGATGCTGTTGAGTTTTAGATCGAGAATTGAACAATTATAATTGTTGACGATCGGTTACAAAGGATAATATCCATGGGAAGAATGAAATAATGCCAATACTTTAATTTTCCGAGACAGATTGTTGTAATACTTAAAGGTGATTTATATCCAATGTTACATGGGTATGCAGGTATGGGGGTACATGGGGCGCAGGAATGGAGCACTTGGTGAGTAACCTCAAAATTTGGGTATGTGACTGCGAGGGTGCAAGAGTATGCAGTGTGTGCACCCCCAAAACTTGGGTACATTGTAGCCTTGTTAAGATCAGAACATTAGAAAAACCTTATAAAGTGATAAAAAAGCTAACCATAAAACTTGGCAAATCAAACATCATATTATATAAATCTAAATCAATGCATCAAATATATGTTGGCTGAAAGTTTAAAACATAAGAAAGCTGTGATATGCTTTGAATCATTGACTGAAATGCAAATTGGACATCTGGTGCACTGAAATGTCAGCTAATGGAGATAGTCATCTGAAAAATACAAATAAACAATATCATGTGCCAGTTTTTTTCACAAAATCATCGTCTCTGACTTTTCTTTTGAATTTTTTTTTGGCAAAAAACGATGATTTTTATTAGGGTGCAACCAAAAAATCAGGCAAACACACAAGGTGCTCATGGAGTGCCTTAGGCTGCATATGGGGTCCAAAATTGGGTGCATCTCTGGTGCGGACAAAATTTAGTCAGGTACGCACACCCCAACAACACTGTTTCTATCTGGAGCAGGATTTTTAAGACAATTCAAGCTAGTAGATTTTCAAGCTAGTAAAAAACCAGATATTTGCAAACCCTGGTTTTGTAGAAGACCCATGGTTTTAAATCAGCATTTCTACAAGAAGGGAATTAAAACAGTGCGGGAATTTTTCCATACTTAATGGGAGATTGGATCCCTTGCATTGAGATTAAGAATATATTTAAACTAGTAAATTCAGATTTAATGTTGACAAATCTCAAGAGTTTGATTCCCAATTCTCTAACTTTAAGCTCAACATAACTCTCCTTCACATTGCAGGCGAGAATATAGGTGAAATTATAATGAATACACACATTCAGAAGGTTTTTGATGGCCGAAGTAAAATCCTCCATGGGAAAACAAAAAATCTTAGAGAGTTTGAACTATAAGTCTAATCTTATACCCTAGTTATTCAAAATATGGAGGATTTGGAGAGCTAGTGTCAAACTTAAAAGCACTTGTGTTGCTTGGCCCTAGCTACCATAAGAATTATCCCTCGGCAGAAGTGATGCAGGAGCATGCTACAGTTCAGAAATAGTTAGAAATTAAATAGTAATAAAGAAAAGCATGCAAAAAAAAATCATGAACAAATTAAGTGTCAGTTAACAGCGTTCTTCTTAGAATAAGATAAGTGTAGTTGGACTCACATATGCAAAGAGTGTAATAATGTGCATGGTCTATAATCTATATTTCTAGATAAAGATGCTAATAGTAATTTAGAAATGCATGTAGCTCTTCTATATAGGAAAATGAAATGCAAATATGTAAGCAGATAGAAGTTCAAGTGTAACTTGAAATTGAATCAATGAAGTTACAAGGAAATCTGTTTCATTCTTGTGATGTGATATTTGAGGGTAATTCCATGGTAGTCCAGAGTTTTTATTTTTTCTGTGCTTTGGTTTGTGTTAGTCTGATCCCTCCTATCAAGAAGACCGATCCATCATGGTTTATCATCACTTCTTGTGTTTTTTGTGGTGAGCTTGAGTTTGCATGGCATGTCTTTTGGTGCTGTTGCAAAGCTCAGGCTAGGTGGCACTTGGATAAAACAATATGTGAGCATTTGGATGGTTGATTTGAAAAGTTTGGTAATTAGTTAGAATGATATTTTCTATCATCTGTAGAAATTTTGTAATGCATGTTTATTTGGTCATCAAATATGCCACTCAAATTTCAAATGTGTTGATCAAATCTCACTCATTGGCCACATGTCCTTGAAGATGTAATTCCAAGTGAAGACAGCGGTCATGGAGTTGAACCATCTCAAAAACCTCATTTCTTACTAATATGCTGCACCTTACACAGTGAATTAAGCACCTGCATATAGCAAGATGTTCTCAAAAGCCTTGGCGCAGTCATTCCAAGCCACATACGAGCCATTCTGGTGGGTCGTATAAATTAGAGATCCACCATAGTATTTTGAAGGGGAGTTGGGGTGACATGCAGGCCACATCATTGTGGAAGACAAGTATCCCAGTGCACTACTCGCTATATCGTGAGGTGACAGGCAGCAGGACATAGGGACAGACAGAAAGTAAATGACTCACAAGAAGACGAGCCTCAGACTGCATGGGGCACATTCAATAAGAAGGATGATGACCCACCATCACCCACCAGACTAACTGAATTGAGAGCTTTCCTATGCATTGCTTCAATCTTAACTCATTGAGGACTTCAAATCAAAAGACGTGGTTTATCTTGCACCCTCCACCCAGGACATAAGTCAATGTTGTTGATCTTGGAATTTTGAACTTTGTTTTTTATTTGCCCATTATTAGATGATTATGACATATTTGATAATAATCCTTTCTTAGGTAGTATTTTAATAATGCGCCTCATGCCCTGTCCCAACTGCTTTTATAGGTGCATGAATCCATTTTGTCATTTGTTTTGGATAAAATACATGTACTATAATGCATTATTAGTGCGAATTTTGAAGCATTTTAACAAGGAATGCGGAAAAAACTCATCGTCTCATCTGATATGTATTTCCCAAGAACAAAAGTTATGGCATACCTATTCCAAGACAAGGGATGCACTTGCTAACGACTTCACAGCCTTTTTTTGTGTAGTAACTACTATATCCACTTCCTTGACAACTCCGACATTTCCCAGTCCACTCATAGACAACTTCCTTACATTCCTGCAAAAGAAAATACAAACAACCACATGAAATCATGACATTGAAAAAGAACTATAACACATTGATTCAAAAGAAAATCTAACAAAATTACCAAACGATTCCCCCTGTAGATATCAACTTGTAGGTCAAAGGCTAAGCATTGCATCAACAAGTAAAACACTTACAAAGTAGTATTAGATGCATTTAGTGACAAGAAGCACAGCTAAAAAAATAAAAAAAATGCTATGATCTTATATAATCTCATAATGTAGAAAAATAAGGGCCTATATACCTCATTCCTTTGATTGGAACAATAATATAATCTTGTAAGTCAATAAAGGAATTACACTTAAAAATAAAGGCAACATGTACACATACAAATTTCAAAGGTGGAAGTGCCATACCTGACCATATGGTTTGGGTAGTTACCCTACCATCCATGAGCTAAAATTGATATGCTCTTGGCCAATAACCTGATAGTTATGTCATCTATGCAAAATTAAACAACTAGGAATTTTGCATTGCTGAAATTTAATATTTGACAGAACTGAATAAAAATACTTTGACCCTGTTTCCCACTTTTGAGCCCCCATTTCAGACCCTTCCCAAAAAACCAACGTGAGTGAAATATTTGTAAGATAGCAATGCTAAGAAACAAGGCTTGAAATCAAATTTTGATTCATTTGATTAAAAAATCTGTTAAGAATTTGGAGATCCTTCATCATCAACATATGGATATATGTATTGAAACGTATATACATCAAATTCAATAATATATGTATGTATTTACTATTTATATGTTGACCAATCATTCTCAAAAGTCAAACTATAAGGAGAGATTTACAGCAGAATAACTTTGAATATTATAGTTTAGACAGAGTTTTGCATAATTCATAATACCATTCACAAATCCAGCCTACAAAATAAAATTTGCAGTGCTGAGGGAGAACAAAGATGCAAGACGTCAAGGACTTTAGATTAATGTGCACTTGTAGATCAACATAGTTGACAAGAGATTTAAAGGACAATATGTGCACTTCAGTGAAGTGGATAATGATGTACAAAGTCCACTACAGAGTGGAGAACAATATGCTGGTGCATTATGGGCAAGGAACAACACAAAGGTCCGCAATGAGGGGAGAATAATATATAGGTCTGATATGGAATGAAGAAGATGGGTTGAAACAAACGAGAGAGAAA
Organism: Torreya grandis; assembly: GCA_037957365.1. Lineage (NCBI taxonomy): Eukaryota > Viridiplantae > Streptophyta > Pinopsida > Cupressales > Taxaceae > Torreya > Torreya grandis. The sequence continues at coordinate 2,056,251 of JARHVA010001443.1, forward strand.
AAAAGTTATAAAGATGAGATGTCAAGTTCAGTTAAATGTAATGAAGGAAAGGCAAATCATCAAGAAGCAACTACCACCACTATAAATAAAATTGATATTTTTGTTGATTTCTTCAGCCCACTTATGAATTGCTTCAAAACAACATTTTCCTCAAACGCAAAACAAAAATTCTAGCATAGCTTGGAACGTTCATAATTATTTAGCATCAGGAACATTTTTAGGAAAATGGTTTTAAAAATGAAGAGTGCTTAATTATATACATACAAAATGGCAAAATACAAGACAACTACTCCAGGACTTTGATATCAGCAGCACATACCCCACAGAAATCAATAATAAAACACAACAAATTCAGGCCAAAGACAGGCATCACTTGATGTTCATTACCATAAGGTATCATTAATTTGGCATTCCACTCAACTCTATTTTCACCATATAATTTAAATAAATAACCATTAAATGAAACCAATAACTCGATACAGTCTTGTCCATCTAGTCCAAAACAAATAATCATTAAATTATTCTCATAATTCAATGCAGAGCTTAGTCCATCTTGTACGAGGAATTTTCAAAATTAGAGTGAGCTTCAGCTTAGAGAAGGATTATGCAACCAATAATAGGCCCCATCTTGATACGAGGATATCCATCTCAAACAAGGAATTTTCAATACCAGAGATCCATCTCAAACAAGAAACTTTCAATGCCAGAGGTTACATCCTTCTCACACAAGGAATATGGAACCAATATTGAGACCCATCTTGAAACAAAAGGAAAGATAACCAAAACCTAGGCGCCCTCTCCAGATATAAACAAATATTGATACTAGGCCCCCTCTCCAAACGAGAAATATACTAGAATCGGGCCCCATTATAGGACAACAAAATACCGCAATTGAGCACCTTCTTGAAACACAAAATATACTAAAACCAGGCCCCGTCACAATACAAGGAAGAATACTGGAGTTGGGAGCCCTCTCAAGACAGAATATATGAGAACAAGACCCCATCTCAAGACAAGGAAGAAAAGCAAAACCAGGCCAGCTCTTGGAACACAAAATAATACCAACACGAGACCTCATCTCAAGAGAAGAAATCAAACCAGGTTTAAGACATCATAACTCATAACAATCTAATTCATCAGTATTTTAAAGTACAGCAATAAATGCTCATCAATACACACAATAGAAGTTAAAATTAGCAAGCCCTAATAAATTTTAGGTCAACACCAATCAGGCCCTGTCAATAGATAAATCTTCCATCCAACAAAACAGAATTTGCAGTCAAAATGACCAATACAGTGGGTACAACATTCAAGAAAGTCAACCAAGCAATAATCATTGGTCGATGCAATCAAACAACCGTTTTTTGGGTGCATACAGCAAAATAGGAAGTCAAACAGAGGTCAAAACAGGTCTGGAGGTTCAACATAGCATATCTGTCTTGTCAGTGTCAGCATTGACATCAGATGCAAGGAATGTCTATGAAACCCCCTTTTATTCCTTCAAGGTCAGCACAGGTCAACAGAAAGAAAATTGTAGACCATAATTCTGAGGAAATGTAATTGTTTTGTAGCCGATTGTATTCTGTTAAGACAAGTGTTGTAACGACTTTATGTTCGGTTGTTGACAGTTGTTTCAACCACCAACCGCTGTGTCTTGGCATTCAAATAGCATCTTACACGTTGGGGTAAGGGCGCTTGTATCAAGTCCTCCTTGTACTGAACAATCTGTACTGAGCACTACTCATTGATAATCCAAAGCTGTTATTACTCAATTGTTCTGCTGCATTGTGGTATGTGCTTTACTATTCTGTAAGTGATGCTACTTGGTAGTGCAGTTTTATATTAAACATTTTGGTGCTGTGCCTTTAAGAACGTCAGGTCAAGATAAAGTGTAATGTCCCCATTTTTTGAAGAGTTAAATAATATTATTGCTAAAATAAAATGTATTTTTAAATACTTAAAAATAAAATCAATTAATAGAAAAAACACTTTATGCTATAAATTCCACTTAAGTTGGGGCCTTTTAAGGGTCATGGGCACTTAAGGCCTAAAGTGAAATTATAAGGAGTTCATTTCAATATTTTTAAATTAACTCTTCCCTCCAAATTGGGCGCAACACTTGGGAGAAAGATATAAGAGGAAAGGACTCATTTAAAGATATGTGAATTTGGATATTTAGAAAAGAGGTCAAGTATGTCAAGCTTGATTGTCTTCGACATAGTTTCTTGGAGAATGTTACCCTCCAAGAGCTATGATGCTCTATAAACAGCGTCTATTGACACCACCTATCTTTCGAAAATTGTGCTATGCTTCGAGGATTTATTTGAAGGTTTTCTATCTAACATTTGCGGCTGTAGCGATTTGTTTTGGAGGGCTAGATCAAGCTATTTAGAAGGGTTGGAGGTCACCAAGGTTGGCGAATTGGTTAGAGATAAAAGAAGGCTGGTTGCACCTTGAGCGATCCACATAAGGGCTGGAAAAACGACATTTTTGGAGGTTTTTGTTGATTAAACCCCTCTCCTAGGGTTTTAATAATTTCTACTATTTTTCCTAAGTGGAGCGAACCATTTGTGAGATATAGTTGATGCGTTTTGGACTCATTGACGCTCGAAAAATATTTAGAAAATTATCTATATAATTTTCGGGTGAAAACTAGGGTTTTCAAAACTTTAGGATTTACTTTTGAGAGACCTCCTGTAGGTGGAAAATTCTGAAAATATTTTTGTTTGATAGCTGCTAATTTTGTGGTTATTTTGAGCTATTATTTGCATTAAAATTCCGAGTATTTCATAAGTTACGAATTTTCTAAATTTCAGTCTGTTTGGAGTAAAATAATAAATTATTAAAGGCAGATTTGAAAAGAGAAAAGGTCAGAAAAATATTTATATATTTTTCCTTGAAGTTGGACGTCTTGTGTGAAGTTTTGAAGTGATCTTATCAAGCTAAATTTACTCTAATAAATTATTTATTAGAGCTTTTGGCCTAATTTTTTAGAGGAATATTCAAGGGCTTCAAAGGTTGTTTGCAAAGGAAAGAGACTGCTGTACCAGCACTTATTAGCATAATTTTACAACAGCTACATCCCTGATTTATGCTTCAAAAAAAGGTACATAAGAATAGCTTTTTATTGGTTATGTATTGAAGCACTTGTGAAGTAAAATTGTGAGGGTTTGTGAGATCTTTGTGGTAGGGTTTTGCTGAGTTTTTAGACAGCATTCAATAAATTTTCAGATTGGCTTGAGTTCATAAGGAATAAATCATTTATTTTGCTTGAGATCCTATTTGGTGTTCTTACAGAAAGTCAGTTCAAAAGGGAACATCAGTCCACAATAGATATTGGCAACAAAGCATATATGATGGAAGCTTGTAATATTCCAAATCAGAATATTTTACATTAATTTGGTTTTCTTAGAATTCCTTTTTAAAATAATATTTTATAAAACAATGATTTAAATAATAATAAAGTCAAATTGGATTAATTGTTTATTTTTGAATACGGATTTTGAATGTTCCAAAATTACACAAGGGGTTTCATCCTTGGGTTCGATAACAAGGGTTTTCATTCTTGAGATCACGTTTGCAATTAAGAGGCCACGTCCTTAAGAGCCTTGTTGATACTTGTACAAAATTACATGTTTGATGAATATGATTGGATGCCTTTCCTTCTCACCAAATGCTGAATATAAATACTTTCATAGTGTTCCACCAAACGACATTTCTTCTCCAAGGATTGTGACTTTTCGTCAAACGACATGTCTTCTCCCAAAAGTGGCAACTCTCCCAAATGTGGCAACTTTTCCAATCGTTGTTATTAATTAATGAATATTATAACGAACTAAATACTTAATGATGATAATTATTAATTAATGTTGTTTCAATGATAGCCTATCCTTAATTCCAATGACAACCTTTTCTTAATTCCAACGCTCGCTTCATTTAAGGTCAGCGATCTCTTCATATTTATTGGGAATATGACAAACCTCCCTTCCTCAAATTGCTTGTCCTTAAGCAATTGTAAATTGAGATGCTCAAGAATTATTGCTCCTTTTTCAGCATCAGTTGTAACATTTCCATCTAGGGAACTTTTATTAATTGTCCCTTCTTCAGCATCAATTGTAACATTTCCATCTAGGGCAGTTTTATTGATTGCCCCATCTTCAGCATCAGTTGTAACTCTATCCCTACATACTGTAATATTATTCCCATCTACAACACTCACCTTCCGTCTAAATTTTCTACTCTTCTTGCAAATCCACTTAACAGGAACTGGAATAAGCAGAGAGTTAATACAGCAATGGTTTGTTGGTTCAACCAATCTCTTAAGATCCTGGTGCATGTGAATGCCTAGTGAGATAGCATGGTCAAGAACAACTGATCCATTTGGTGGAGCCTGCAATAGGCTAAGCAAAGCCTAATGATACGTCTACAGAACCATTGATGGTCTAGCCGTCTGACGATTGCGACAAACCATATTAGCCTTAATAACATGTTTACAAAGATTGCCTGACATAGACCAAGAATACTCACAAAGAGCAAACTCTGAACCAAGATTCCAAACAATGTACATCCTTGTACGATCACTTTGGCTAACAACCTTTGTAAAATGATCTTTCTCATTGAAAATAACATCATTGTCTGCAATAAAGAGTGCCTTGCGCCATGATGTGGAAGCATAATTTTCATCTCTGATATATCCACATAAATCATTTTCTAGTGAAAACTAGTCAACCCAAAAGTAAGCATGCACCTCAATAGTTTGTGTACCAACCAATCAGCTCGTTGATTTGTGCCCATGTTCAGTGCAGTCTAGTGCATTTAACAACATGGATTTAAGTCTAGAATGGTATGCTTCAATAGCTCCACATGCCTCCTGACTTGCAAGAGGTAGAATCCTCATTGCAGTCACCCACATCTCTATTCTCTGTATTCATATTGCCTTAAAGTATTCCAAGAAGGCACTGTGATCTATAAAATCTTCCATGGCGTCGACAGCATTTGACTCATTCCATGTATTATACATGATGTGCCTAAGGCGCTTCAACACCTCATGTTGCATCTCAACATTGGCACACTTCTTTATAATATTTCTATGTCATACACGACGTACACACCAAATTCATAACAGAATTGTGCACTGAAACACATCCTTGACTATAGCAATTTCTGTTGATGCGTCATCCACAATGAAGCCATTCAATTTCCATGTAGAATCCTTTGCGTGAACTCTATCATGAAGTGCCCCCATCCATTTGCAAACATCGTGACTTTGTAGACTTGCAACAATTATCCATGCTATAGGAATTGTAATTTGGTTTGAATCGAAAGCAAGAAGTGTGTAAACCGGATACTTTAACTTTTTAGTTCCAAAACTAGAATCAACCGCTATAAGACTATTGTTTCCGAAATGAATCATTTGTTGCAGTTGCCACTCTGTTTGAACCGTCCCCTGATTTTGATGACTTTAAAGCCATGATTTAATGCTCAATGCATCATCTGAGTCCAATTCATGCATAGATTGTCTGATATTCCACTCCAGTGTGAGGTCATAACGGGGAGAGAGAAAAGCGTCACGATTGCATGGGCCACCTTGCCTCTCCACAATTTTTGTATGATTTTGTATTATCCTCTCAACAGAAAATCCAGCATATAGCATTGATGTTATTTGTTGTCGAAGTTCTTCTAAGATGCAAGGAGCATACATTGCCAGTGTTCCAATGGCTTTAATATCAAGTGGTCCATGGCAAGGGGAACCCTTCTTATCAACATGCTTGTGTTGGTTGTATATAATAAGAGCAACAAATCGTTGGGCAGAAAAACATTTCACAATAAAATGACACATGCAGTCTCTCTTCGTATGTGGTCGCCCAGCACTGCTTTTTTTCTTAGATGGTTTAATACACATACTAGGTCGTGAGGTTCCTCCTTTCATGTGATCATTGGGGTCATAGCAACACCAACATAGAATATACTCTAGATAACCATCTACCCTTGGCTTATATGAACTGCAATCTGGTTTTTTCCTTCTTGCCTCAACACGGAATTTTGTGGGATATTCAATATTGGAGGATTCTCCCTTCACAAAGTCATCAACTCTAGATAAAGGAATACGAGCAACATCATCAACATTTTGATACCAACCCTCCACCTTGACCCAAACAAGGTCAGAAGAGGAAAACTCAATGGTGGATGGCTCTTGCATAGGAAGTGTCAGAATATCATCCCATCTTGCCATCTTTTTGGAGCATTGAGTAAGCAGGGGACATTAATACGTGATAAAGCCTCATAAGGATTGTCATATGTTTGTTCAAAAAGACCTAACTCTTCTTTTTGTCATTGATTTAATCATACTACAACGCTATAAGACTCCTTCAACTGCTTAAGTGCTAGTATCATGCTTATACGACGAATGTGGAAAAGGAATGGGAGAAAAGTTTCTTAATTCTAGCCACTGACCTGAAGTGGTATAGATAGCCACAACTTCCTCTGGTGTCACATATGGACCATCTTTCACGTAATTATGTTGTTGTTTCTGTGACATTTTTTTCTTCTGAGTTCATCCAATCCGATCTGCAAACTCTAATGTGTTTGTTACCGTTGTAGGGAAAAGTACAATATTGATATATCTTGAAAGCATTATAATAACTTCCTTCCAAACAATTCCTCACTCAACATCATTTACATAATGGACTTTATCAAATATAACCCATTCAATGTTACGGATAATGTTTGCTCTTTTGAAGAGCATAAAATTTATATTGTCATAATAAGATGAGAGACTTCTGGTCTCAAGCTCATATCACCAGTCAGAAGACCAACATCAAACTTCTTATTTCCAGGCATATGGATATCTAAATCTGAACAAAATGGCATGGGTACTTGTATTCCTGGTAAGCCTTTTAATTCGTTTATTTCATCTACAATTATTAGTGCCATGTTACATGCATCAAGGTTTCTTTTCCTTGAGGTTGTCCCGACACTATTAGAGTCTCTAGAGTTAATATAACTAGCATCATTTGGTTTTGTTAGAGGTAACTCATTGTCAGCCTCTTTGTCAGGAAACTTGTCAAAAGTTTCCCCTGATTCCTTTCCAAGTGAAAGTGTCTTCTCTTCATCTTTTGAGCGTGAAGCAACTAGAGTCTCCAAGGATTTTTCACTTTGCTTAATCGTATTGGTTTCCCTGTAATTCTGTTTTTTGTCCATAAAATGAATGATATTCATCATAGTTTATTTCTTCTACGACCTCTTGAAAATTGAATTTTTCTTCATATTCTGAGCTGCCATAACTATGATTCACGAACTCGTCTTCCTCATAGTGTCTCTTTCCATTCCATGACTCTTTCAACTCCAAAAATTCTAACAAAAATTTCTTTTTGAATCTCCGCTAAAAGGCCATTGTATGACTCGAAACTGTCCATAATTTCCTTATGTAGTGACCCCATGGTTCACAGGCTGGCAAGAAAAACAACTCTCATACCACTGTAATATTCCAAATTGGAATATTTTACATTAATTTGGTTTTCTCAGAATTCCTTTTTAAAATAATATTTTATAAAAGAATAATTTAAATAATAATAAATTCAAATTGGATTAATTGTTTATTTTTGAATACGGATTTCGAATATTACAAAATTGCACCTCAAGGGGTTTCGTCCTTGAGATCACGTTTGCAATTAAGGGGTCACATCTTTAAGAGCCTTGTTGATGCTTGTACAAAATTACATGTTTGATAAATATGATTGGATGCCTTTCCTTCTCACCAAATGTTGAATATAAATACCTTCATAGTGTTCCACCAAACGACATGTCTTCTCCAAGGATTGTGACCTTTCGTCAAACAACATGCCTTCTCCCAAAAGTGGCGACTCTCCCAAATGTGGCGAATTTTCCAATCGTTGTTATTTATTAATGAATATTATAACGAATTAAATACTTAATGATGATAATTATTAATTAATGTTGTTTTAATGACAGCCTGTCCTTAATTCCAACGACAACCTTTCCTTAATTCCAACACTCTCTTCATTTAAGGCCAGATATCTCTTTATCTTTATTGGGAATATGACAAAGCTTGATGGGTCAACCAACCGAAGAAGCAATTGAAATTAATTGACCATGAAAGGACAACGTCACAAAAGGATTTCAAGTATTTGTGGGATCTCTCTATGTGTGAGCACCTCAAGGAAGAATCTGAAAGGACCCAAGTGCCTATAGACTCTATCTTGGGCAACTTCGCAATGATGGGAGAAGTAGATCGACTATTTGATCATTTGCCTAGACTCCTTGCCAAGCACTATATTGTCTTGCAAAACCTGTGTCAAACGTGACCATGAAATACGACAACTTTTGCAATGGTACAAGGAGAGGTGTCGTTGGGAAGAGGAAGAAAGATCTAAAGATTAATGCCAAACCAGAAAGGATTAATGCCATTGAACTGGAACAAAGGTAGGAGAAGAAGACAACATGGTAGGGGAGTAAGCCAAGAAATTCGACGGTCCACCGAACTCTTGGAGCAATAAGTGTGAAGACAAAGGTTGCAGGAAGCGGCCACCTCTAGAAACCCTTGCAGGCAATTATGGGACATTAGTGAAAGCATAAGCCGAAGACGAAGCCAAAGCTGAAACCAAAAAAGGGTTTAGACAATACCGTATCACTATACACCACTCACAAGTACACAATGGGTGGAGATTGCGAGGCGAGTAGCACTTCCCGAGGAAGAAAGTGTGCATCTTTCCAACTAGAGAAAGCTGGTAAGTCTTGCAGAAGAGTCCACGGAATCCCACAAGGATGGGACAAAGCCCACTCTTTCAGAGGGAAGTCTTTATTCAGAGTCAACATCTAATAACAATTTCTTCACAAGAGAAGAATGAGCCGTGTATAGGACAAACATCTGAGGAAATGAGGATCTATTTATTGAAGATACAAAGCCAACTACACCAGGGAAATTCGAACGCCAAGTGGGAGGTAGTACAGAAGAGGAACCTGACAGTGAGCAAGATAGTGCACAGATACCTACCAAAAGAAGTGTCGAGCATAGGGACGTGTCCAAGGTACTGAGAGAGCAAAGGAACGTCTAGAGAACACATTTTTAAGGAGGAGAATTGTATTTGAAGAGCCACGTCAAAAGCAACCCATAACCATAGCCATGGTTACCCCATAAACTCCATCTCCAAAAAAGCAAAAGTTGCCAAAATTCACTAGTGATGGATCGAAAGATCCGATATAGCATTGCAAGATATGCATTACAATTTGGATTGCCAATCAACACACAAATGAGCGTCTTTGGTTACATTGCTTTCTAGCCACACTTCGAGGAGTGGCACTATTGATTGGTTCATAGATTCGCCAAGTACTAATAAAGTATCAAGGGAGAAACTCAAGGAGGCATTCAAGGAATTTAGACTACTGAGAGACAAGAAGAAGATTGTGTTTGAAATTTATAATACCCAGCAGGGTATGCATGAGAATGTGTGAGCCTACAATAAGAAGCTTAAGGAGCTGCTAGACAAATATGAAAAAAGAACCACCTAACAACTTGAAGAAGAGATGGTTCATTGAAGGGTCGGCACCCTCATTGTCGAGGAAGATGAAGGTGGTCCCACTTTCGTTGTACGAGGATGCATACAATCCATGATGGATATTGAAGGGGAAAACAAGACATTCGCCTTCAAGAAGGAGCAAAGACAAGGATTATGACTTTAGTGACAATGAAACAAGATCCGTTAAGGCTCTTCGTAGTGACATGTTGTGGATGACAAAGGAATTGAAAAAGGACACCAAGGAGGAAGGCCAGGACCTTTGGTTCACATACTAGAAAACAAAAGCTCATACAAAGGCTGCTGCCTGAGGAAAATGTTCTATGAAATCTGCCAAGTTACAAGCCATATATTCAAGGATTGCCCATATAACTTAAAGAATAAGGGTGCCCAAGTTATCTTCCCTCAAGGAGAACCATTGACATCACCTACCACCACAACAAAGCCTCAAATGAATAAGGGTGCCCGAGTTCTCTTCCCTCAAGGAGAGCCATCGACATCACCTACACCCACGACAAAGCCTCAAATGAATAAGGGTGCACCCCCTGGTTCATCCCCTGGTGAGAATCGGAACCAAAGAAATAATAACTATTGGGTGGAAGTGGTAGTCACATCCAGTACCACAGCCAAGGTCAACCAATCTTACAATGTCAGAAATGCAATGAGTGGGACCATTTTACAAGAAACTAGCCCACTAATCAAACAACATTGGACTTTTATGCAAATGGTGTGGGTCCAAAGAACATAACAATGGTAATTGTCCAAAGAAAGCAAACGTCAACATGTATGATGTAGCTAAGGACAAGGTTATGGCAATCACTGGGACACAAGCAAAGAAAGCTAACTACGCGAACCCACGCAGGGAGAAGGAAAGATTGGCTGAAGCAAAGGGTGGAAGTCAAGAGGGCAATGAGTGAAGAATGATGACAGTCACACGAACATGCAAGTATAGTAACAAGCGAACTCTAGCCTAATAAAAATATTGTAAGACAAGTTTTGGAGACTATTGTACCGGTGAAAGTAGGTGACCTATTGCACAACATTCTAGAACTCAAGAATGTTATCACTACTATTGTATAAGACATTGACCCAAACATGAAGCATACAACGGTGCACCTAGTACTAGATGGTGTAGCATCGAATGATGGAGAGAGAACGAAGCACAATAATGAACCCATATTCGAGCCCCCATTGTCAGGTGACCTAGTGATTGATCCTCTACTCTTGACAATGAATTTAGCTCGACGGCCAACGGTAGTGCATATGGAAATCATGGGAAGGAATCTCACAAATACTATTGTGGATGGCAGATCTAGTGTGAACATTCTTCCAAAAGAGACTTGGAAAATGTTGGGGAAGCCCACTATATAGTCACCGACTTTCCAATTGGTGGGTGTCGATGAACATGGTATAAAGGTGTTGGGAGTTCTTATGGCTCGAAAGGTAATCATTGGCACCCAATCTTTTATACTAAATTTCGTAGTCATCTTGCTGAAATAGAAGGCCTATGATGCACTATTGAGTTGGGGATCGTTGATAATAGCCAAAGCCAACCATAACTGGAAAAGGAATCTGGTCTCTATTGAAAACAAAAGCTGGAAATATGCCATAGATTCGAAAAATCAGGCAATTAGAGAAACATCAACCTCGTCAGACTCATCTGGTTTGGACTCCAAAAAAGAACACTCGGTAGATGAAAACCGAGGCACGATGAAGCCACATGATGAAGGGGTCTTGGAGCTACAGTCATGCTCTTTGGACGAGACAAAATCCCTCAATAGCCTTTTCCATTGGCAAATGGAAGATTATGAGGTGTTTCACCCTGGTTGTAATTTTGTCAAGATCATGGAGATTGGAGAAGGCGAAGACCTGAAGCAAGAGGATTGTAAGATGAAGTATGCTATGTCTGATCCTCCAAGTCAACATCTAGGTAGCATGATAACTGGAAACTGATGGCAGTAATGCCAAGTCCAACAAACCCTCATTCTCACACTTGACTTATTCTCTAGAATTCACTAAAAATTAGATGCGGGATGAAAAATTAGATGAGAAATCAGCTCACCAATTTGGGAGTGTCAAGGATATGAAATACAAGGAATCTACCATAGTCGGTGAATCTAGGATCATAAGGAAATCCCAAAATGATCGTGGTTGGAGATGATTGGGACCCAGAGTTGAAGGTAAAAATGTTTCGGATATTCATGGACTACAAGGATGTGTTTGCCTGGACATACAAAGACCTGAAGGGGGTACCTCCTGAAATGTGTACATAGAATTCCATTAGTGCCAAAAGCATGGCCAGTAAGGAGAAAGCTTACAGAATGAACAAGAATTATGCTGCTGCTAATGTCCAGAAAAAGATCGATAAATTGCTAGAATCAAGTATAATCTTTAAAGTGGAAAAAAGTGAATGGGTGTCCCCGATAGTGATCAGTTTTGTTGCAAAATTCTGCTCCCCAAGATGTTCGCAATATTATCCGCTAAATCCAAGTTATCCACGATGGCAATCTGTAGCAGCTCCACCATTTTATCTCGTCTAGGGACTAATTTTATGCATGCCCACCTTTGGATTATATGAAGACAGCCCACCATATTTATTGAATAGCAAAGGCTTTATTTAAATGGCCACCATTTATTTAAAAGCTTCTAAGCTTTTGGATTTTTAAATCTACAAAGGCAATGCATATGGAGGCAAAAGCATTTTAGCCTTTATTTAAACATGGAGGGGCTCACTTTACCAATTAAAAGCTTTAAGCTTTTAGAGATTTAAAGAAATCCATGGGAGTGGAATGCTAAAAGGATGGGCAAGCTATTTTGGGCTATTGGGCATTTAAATAATTGAATATTGGAAGGCACACAAATTTAAACAGTGGAATTAAAGGCTTCTGCCTTGGCAGCTCCACCCATATTTGAATGCATGGGGATGTTTTGAAGGAAGCAGACATAGAGGTGTGGAAATATTGGACACAATTTTGGCATTGAATGTGGCTACAAAATTCTGACATTCGGGTGTACATCTCTAAGTTCATTCATTCCTCCTCTTCTACTTTTTGTATAAACAGGGAGCCTCTATATTTTTCAGGTCATTAGCCTGTGCAATTTTTCCAGCTAACTGGGAACCCACTGTGTAGTTTTATTGCCTCAGCAAATGTTGTTTATCCATTTTATGCTCATTTCCAGCTTTGTATGTCACTATGCAGTTTAGTGCAGCATTATATATAAATCTCGTGCCTTATTTCTGCCCTCAATTCACTTTTATATGTGTTTTGCCTCTTGCATATGAGTTCTGGAATGATTCATTTGGGCTTTATGTACAAATGATAAAATAATAGAGGGACCTTCTGAGAGGAAAAAAAACGAAGGTACAATTATTTTTAACAAAGAAAAAATTATAAATAATATAACAGAAACTTATAAAAGTGGAGACAAGGGTCATGGTCTTAAATCAGATGACTAGCACACTAAATGGACTACTCCCTCAACCCTAACTATCATTCTACTAGTCATCCATATGCACACCTACAAACTTCCACCCCTCCGTATGATCCCCTCTGCCAACGTACGACCCTGCACCATACACTCCCCTCTACCAACATATGACCCTAAAACCTTACACTCCTCTCTACCAACGTACGACCCTAACATATGCTTCCATTTGCTTAATGTAATCCTTCGCAACCCATACATCAACTCTTCATTCTGCTATTTTGGATGGTAACCTCTTGGTACCATACATCGTGCCTTTTTCCAAGTGTACTCTCAGACATCAAGCCTACCATGTTGTCATATGGCCTCTTACTGAATGCCGTTCAGCCTTTGCACCACCGCATGACCCTTATTCAATTATTGTTGTGCCATATGGTCACATAAAACCAAATTTTCATATCAGTCCCATTCATTTTCAGAGTTTGAATTGTAAAGTAAATCACCTTCACCACCTATGGTTAGTGTACTGGGAAAAATCATATTTTCACTTCTGCAAAGAGAGGGAAGTTTGAAAAACGACTGTTCATTGCCAACAGCATTGCCTTCACAGAGCAGCTCAAGGGTAGGCTTCAAAGCAATCTCAAAGATTCAAGGACCAAAACCTAGAACCAACAATTCGTGGTAGGAAGATTTTAGTAGGGACTTTTGAATTGAAAATTCTAGTTTTGCCGCAACAGTCATGCCAAAAAAAAACAAAAATCCTCCTATGTCAGCCACATCATCTTCTGTGTGGCAGAAGAATGTCACGGACACGGAATTTGAAAAATTTTGCATGGTTAGGGAAGGCCATAGCTCTTAAGCCAATCTCTACCACAGATCCAAAGATGGTGCAAACATCATTGGTAGCAAGTAGCTCTAGGCAAGAGGCAGCAAAGGGTGGTAAAAAACTGAAGTGGGTGAACCCTCAACAAAGAATGAATCTAAGGTACTGCCCACGACCGATGCATAGTTGGAAAAACCCTCTGGCCATTGAATCTAGCACTCAGTGGGTCAATAAGCCAGAGGACCATGAATTGAAAGTGGCAATGCGAAGAGTGAGGGTACACAGAATATGACAAACGCCCTAGTTTGGTCCAAGGGAGTTTGAGCTATACTTGGTCCAAATGGTGTCCAGCTACAACCAGGAGAGCAGGTGCTCATTTGTCAGATATATGGACAAACAGGTATTATTTATTTACATTGCCAAGGATTTCACACAAGTGTTTGGCCTGCTGTCACATGGACAGTCGGTTAGCAAACCCATAGACAACCCTCAAATTGCTCAAGCTCAGGACCATGCTGAGCATTATCAATGCAAACCAGATTTTATTGCATAGGAGTTAGCTTGCATGAGGGCCAAGGGGCATCACAGCATAAACAAAGAATACTTGGCCTCAAAGGAGTGGTGTTGTCTTTTGAACTTGATGCAATGTCGGCTAGTGGGGGCCACTCAAGCACCTAATATTGCAGTTTGGATGATAGATCACATGCTCTACATACAACGAGGCAAGATTTACAATTGAGGTGAGCTTTTGTCGATATAAATTCACAAGTTCCTTGCCCTAGCATACAAGCGTTTCTATATGACACATCATGCCATTCGATTATTTCTAGATGTCGTGTATTCACAGTCAATGTTGGAGGGGGAATTTACTGGGGATAGTTCATATGACCCGTGTTGGCCATCAGTTTTCCTGTGGAGACATCTTGGCATACCTGTAGTTGATGCTACGGATGATAACACTGATCATCATGTAGTAGAGAAAAAAAGGGAGCCAATAGAGCTGCCCACGTCAGAGGAGGATGAGGGAGAAGGTTCTAATATGTAGGGAGATGAGGCAAACAATGGTGGCCACAAAGTTGGGCTTCAAGAATCTCACACTACTACTTTTTTTCTTGCTCCTTCCTTCAAGGAGCCTATGGGTTTTCCTAAGCCACTAGCCCCATCGACCATACCTCAATCTAAATCAGTCATAGTCACTTCCTGATGACGGGAAACAAGTAGAACACCAGCAAATAGAAAACTAGTTGAACCAACTAGGTGAACCAGTTAATTCAAACTTGGATATCCTAGTGATCCTAGTGTAGCCCCCAGAGTCAACACTACCAGACCCTGAGAGGGAACATTTTCAGTTGGCAGTTCACACAAAGTTGGATTCAGAGGCAGGCCATTCCAAGACTGGGCCCACTAATTCTAGGGCTCGTGATGTGATTTTTCCATTGTTCCTTCCTAGTCTGGATAGTATTAATCCCTATGAGATGACGTCTCAATTTTTTAGGGCTATGGGACACGTGGTCCAAGCACTTCAAGGCATTTCCGATGTGGATGGGCATTTGGATGTTGCAGGTGGTCCGTCATAGATTCAGATGATTGTTCGTATAAAGAGATTTTTGCAAGAAGGGTGTCACCTAGGGTTCACATGAATCTACATTAGCAACGGATGGTCAAAACATAATACTCCAAGATACATGAGCAGTGGCTGCCCATTCCAATTCCTCGTATTGTTACTTCTCCCATTCAAAGTGTCTTGGAGTCCCCATGCATCATTGAGCATACCTTCAGATACCAATATTTGTTGCTTCAGTCATCCATGTGTGAGCAACATCAGTTAGAGGATGAGAGGGACGATGCTACCAACAAAATTGCAGCCCTAAGGAGTCAGCTAGAGGATCAGCATGGCCACTTCCAAGACCAGCCCAACCAACAAACTCAACTTAGGTAGGCACGGATTCAAAAGTTTGTTGAGCATGAGCAAGAGCTCACATGAGTGAAGGGCAAGCTACAAAATGTTGAGCAAATAATCAGTCATGGGAACGGAAAGATGCAGGTAAGTTGTGCATATGGCAAAGGGTTCACATGAGTGTGAATTTGTGGCAGCCAAGAAGCTACAATACTGCACCTCTAAAGTCTATCCCCTTCGAGCCAAACTTCAGACGCTAAAAGCATCCTCTTTAGGTCACTTTCAGTTGGAGCTTCAACACCTCCAGGGACGTCTTTCTCTTGAGTCTTCGCCCCCTCTTCCTTCTTGAGTTGTTAAGGTATGGTTGTTGTCAGAAGGGACTCTAACTTATCTAGAAGGGAGGGATAATGTAAAATGTCATTATGAATAAATGCAATTGTCTTGTAGCCAACTGTGTTCTGTTAATCTTTTGTCAGCATTAGGTAGTGTTGTAACGACTTCTATTCAGTTGTTGATGGTTGCATCAACCGCCAACCATTGTGTCTTGGCTTTTAAATCGCATGTTACACATTGCGGTAAGGGCACATATATCAGGTCCTCCCTGTACTGACCAATTTGTACTGAACATCACCAATTGATAATACAAAGCTGTTATTACTCTCATTTGTCTATGTTGCATTGTAGGACAGTTGTGATCATTAATGCAAATATAAAAGGAACTCGAGAGTTACGAGAATATATTGTAGTACGGTTGTTAGTTATTGGAGCAAGAGAATGGTTATGCCATTGATGTAACAGCGGATTGATCCTGATATTAATCGAAATCCTGAGAGACCCTTGCCCAGTGGTTTTTCCTGGAACACTTCCAGGTTTTCCATGTAAATCTGTGGACTTCTGATCTGTCCGTTTTTATTGCCTTTCACTGTGATAATATTTCTTTCTGTACTGTTTACTTTATTAACACTTAGTAGTGTAGTTTATAATAAAAAAAAATAGAGTGTAGTTTATAATAAAAAAAAATACAAAATTATGCAAGGAATCTGGTCATGATTTAAATTAGAAATGGCATTTGGTCATCTGGGATCAGGTTTGATTGTGTAAAGCTTGAGATGGATCAGGTCTCAGAGATCCAACCAAAAACAAAAGCCCTTAGCTGTGAATTTCTACTCAAGATGGTGTAAAAGCATAGGTGAGTTATGGGTATCCACCCTTCGAAACAAGTATTTGGGTTTTCTTCAAGATAACCATATTCCTATAAGCTCCAATTTCAGCTTTGGCTACCCTATCTGGAATTGCCTTAGACATGGAAGTGACCTGATTAAAAATGGCCTACTCTATATTATTAACATTGGCATATCTGCTCTTTTCTTGGAGGACTCCTGAGATCAACACCCCTCACCCCCATCTCCGGCATGGCATCTTGACTTGGTTGACATTGAGCTTGTCTTTGGCAGTTGGATCAAGTTCAAAGTGACTGATTTTGAGGAAAATAGGAGGCATGGTCTCACCCAAAAGATTTGGAAGCCACCTGATTTGTGGCCCGACATCATTAACCCAAATTTATGTGATGAGTTGTAGCTGATGTTAGAAAGCATGCAGTGTTTCATTGGCTTCGAGGGGGTGGGCTCTGCATGTGAGTGGAACCTATTCTATTAAGAATGTATATCTTCATTTTCTTAAACAAGAAAATATTGTGGCTAGAAACCCCAAAAGGTAGAATATCTCATTGTAAGGGATAACCTAAGGTGAATGTTTTACTTTGTTGATAGATGAGAATTGCCCTTGTAATCATCTCCTCTCCTATAAGTATCTACATAACATCAATTTGTATTTGCACTTGGCCCAATTCTCTGAAGCCTCAAGTATCGCATGTAAGTTAGACTAGTTAAGGTGGATTTTAGTTCACTGGAGTCTCACCGACTACATGAAAATTAGACTACTTGAGGTACATTTTGCATGACCAGTTCTGGGGTTATTTGAATGTGGTTGTCTTTATCCATCCAGCACACATCCTCTATAGTCAATTTAATTGTAATAAAATCCCATGTGTTGCACAAATGTAGTTGAACATGATTGTGTATAATAATTATAAGTCAAAACATGTAGTGTACCTAATTATTTTTTTTGTCAGTGCGGTCGGTACCTTGATGGTTGTGGTCTAGTCAACACACCTTTTGGTTGACCAACCTATATGTAGAATCATGAAAGGTCAGGGAAGGCAGCTCTCTGTTTTCATATTCTCCCTATACCATAGCTAGTTGATGCACACTATTTGTATCAATAAAGTTCTAGTCATCTCAATTGTTGTGTCCAACCTCTAGGATGTTCATTCTATTAATTATGAAATTTTCATGTTCTTTATTGGTATAAAATTTCTGGTGCCATTCCCTGCATGAGAGAGGTTGTGTAGAACGTTCAATTGGAAATAACCATTGAAGACAATGCACCAAGCTGAAGGCATAATTGAGATTGAATGAGCCAACTAGGTCTGAAGAACCAAAAGAGGACGAGCAGGAAAGAAAAGAGCAATTAGCCAATGATTTAAAGTTTCTTTGGTACATATCCATTCGAAAGCATGTACAAGGGGAGTCCAAGCAAGCCTAGGTGTCTACAAACGTTGTTTGGGGCAAGCTATCCTGCGTTGAACACATTGATCAGTTGATGTGAAACCCAGACTATTGGCAAGGCGTTATATCATTCTTCAAGACTTCCATGCCGAGAGAGACCAAGAAGTTAAACAACAAAGAATACTACAAAGGTACAAGGAGAGCATTGTCAAGAAGAACAATGATTTGAGGCCCGACATCACAGAAGGAATTAATGCCCTTGAGCCCAAATACAAACAAGCGAAGACGTTATTAGTGTCAGGGAGAAGAACGAGAAATAAGAAGATCAATTCGGCTTGTGGAGGAAAGCAAGTGAAGACAAAAGCTATGGGAGACAGCCAATAGTCTACCAGCAGAGAACAAACTGGACTCCCGAAGATGAAGCTGAAACCGGACAGAGGTTCAGCTAGAGCCAGAAAGCTATCCACCATTCAATACGAAAAGTGGGTCGAGATTGTTAGCAAATTTACCCTTCTAGTGCAACCCTTGCCAACCAAGTTGGATTAGAAGATGTTGCATAGGAGTCAATTGATGGTTATCCGCCTTGGCAAGAGGGAAACCACTGTCTCACAATGGAGCCTAACAACTTCGCAAGTGACGAGAGACATTAGGGTTAAATTTTAATTTAAAAATCCCACCTAGAGAATCATTAAATTGTAGAAGATGTTCGACTTAAAAATCCCACCAAGAGAATCCTTAAATTATGGAAGATGTCTTCTAAAACTCAAGTGAATCACTTAAAAGATGATCACCCATTATGGTGACATCATGTAAAGCTAAAATATTATAATTATTAATTATTATAATGAATTTAAGAAATCCTATAAAGGAACTCGCCATTGTTAAGTGAACCCTGCTCATTTTACTCGTCAACTAATATGTCATTGAATTCCAGATTAGAAGGTATTAAATTTTGTGAGAGATAGCACCATGAAACTAAAAAATATAAACTTCACTAAGACTAAACAATCAATTATAATGAAAACTTAAAACATGAAATTAGGAAGTATTGTAACGTTTGAGAAAAAACACAACATAAAACTAAAAAAATAGAAACTTCATTAAAAAATAAAATTAACTTTTGAGAAAGAACAATTATAATGAAAAATCTAACATTTACTTCAAAACTAGAAATTAAAAAGTATAGTTCTTCAATAAATGAGTAGAAGTTTGACATTTTAGAGAAACATTTCAGAGAAAATTATAAAGTAACGAGAATAATTGTCTTTAAGAGTTTTTATAGATATACACAACCCCACGTAACTCTTATAGTTTGGTGATTTATTTTATTTTTATTAAATTAATTCATATATAGGTGACATATTCGTTATTCCTAAGATTTCTTAGATGGCCTCTTTTAAACCCACATTTCCCTTAATGGATGCCTTTGTTAATCAGCAATGAAGAGGAGCTGAGAACTACTAGCCAACCAAGAGGACAAAGCAGACTAATTGATGAGAAAGGGTCAGAAGAAGAGCAAAGTGATACGCGGATTGCTCAGACCGAGGGAAGAATCGGAGGTCAAGGCATGTCCGAAAATGTTGAAAGAGCATCAAAACATGCAAGAAAAGCCTTCGAGAGAATGGAGAACGTGCAAGAGTAGCAGCTTCGAAAGACCAATGCAATGATGGCTAATCCACTAAGTGATCATTTGGAGAGACAAAAAATGTCGAATTTTATCAGGGATGGGTCAGAGAACCTTGTCTAACAGAATGTGCATAACAATTTGAACTACTAATTGACATACCAATGAATAACCTTGGTTGTGGTTGTTTCTGGTCACATTTTGAGGGGTGGCAATTGATTGGTAGAAAAACATGCTTGCAAAAAAGAACTTAAGTTGCTCTAAGATAACAATGAGATCGTCGCTGAAAATTTACAACACCTGGCTAGGGAAGTATGAGTCCCTACAAGCCTACAACAAAAGACTCAAATTGTTGGGGAAAGTCAAGAAAGAACTAGCCAATGAACTAAAGAAATGGAGGTTCATCAAGGGATTGATATTCTCCCTACCAAAAAAATTATGGTGGTCCCATCCTCATCATACGAGGATGTATACTATAGAGCAATGGACATTGAAAGCAAGAATAAGATGTCCATGCAGTTGAGAATGTGAAGTGACAACTACAATGAAAGTGATGATAGTGAACCAACATATCCAAAAGCTCTCAAGAAAGATATGTTGAAAACGATGCAAAAGCGTAAGGAGGACACAAAGAAGGATGGGAAAAAAGTAGTGCAGTGTCTACAAAATAAAAGGCCAAACAAGAACCAATTGCCCAAAGAAAATGTTCTATGAGATAGTTGAATATTGCCTATACAACTTGAAGAATAAGAGTGCACACCAACTATTCACCCATCCACACCTCCAACCACACCCACCAAATCAAAATAGTAGTGAAGCTACTTTTGGCAGCATAGGAATAAGAGAAACAATAATCGGTGCCATGACAATTATAGTGGGAGCAGTTGAACCCAATACAACCCTATTATACAGTGTTGAAAATGCAACAAGTGGGCACATTTCACCTAAAAGTATCCCATCTATCAAACCAATGCAGAACTTCCCCCATAATGAAGTTAATTCCCTGAAGCAATCTACAAGAGAAAATATCAACATAATTGGCGTAGTTGAAAATGCAATCATGGCAATCACGCATTCACATCCTAAGAAAGCACAATACCTTAAACCTAAGGATAGAGAAGGGTATGCTGATTGAAGCAGGGGTTAAGGTCAAGAAGGCTACGACCGACGAACATAGATAGTCCCATGAATGTACAAATACAATGACTGGGCAACTTGAGTTGGACATTGCAAGACATGTCTTGAAAGCTACAAAACTAGGGAAGGTAGCAAATTTACTATAGAGTATTCTTGAACTTGGGAATACAATTGCCGCTATCATAACTGTACATGAGGACAGACTTGGCACAGAGCAAGCAATCATACACATTGTGGAGGCCAAGAAGGAGAAATTGGAATTCATAGTGGAACCCCTACTATCAAGTGACCAAGTAATCGACCCTAAGCTCTTAGTGATGGACCTAGCACAAAAGCTTGTTTTTGTGCACAGAGATATTGAAGATGACATTTACCAGTACTATTGTTGGCGAGGTCTCAAGCGTGAACATTCTCCCTAGGAAGACATAGCAAAAATTAGGGAAACCAACTACTTGGCCACCAACTTTTCAACTTGTTGGAGCAAATCAATGTGGAATTAAAGTATTGGGTGTATTAATGGCATAGTAAGTGCTCATTGGAACCTAAGCATTACTAAAACCCATGGCCATCTCCTTGTAGAAGAAGGCCTTTGATGCATTGTTGGGTCATGGTTGGTTGATACAAGCGAAGGGCGACCATAACTGAAAAAAAGATTCTTCTCTCCATAGAGAACAAGGGTAGGAATTACGTAATTGACCTCAAAATTCATGCAATCGATGAGGAGTTAAATTCATCTAAATCTTCAGTCTAAGACTCAAAAGAAGACCTCAACCAAGGTGCAATTGAGCCAAACAGTGAAGGTGAATTGAAGTTGCAGCAAAGCTCTAAAGAGGAAACCAATTCACTTAGCAACTTCTTCCATTGGTAAGTAGAAGTTTATGGAGATAGAAGAGGATAATATGGTTTGAGACGAATGAAAGAAAGACAATTATGCCAATTTTTCTTATCCTTCCACGTCACACTCGACTCACCCTCAAGAATACACAGAATACAAGGTCAATGAAGACAAGCTTTATGGCAATATTGTGCACATGTTTGAAAGCATTGCTAACATGCAACATAAGGACCCTACTATCATGAGGGTGAACTTGGGGTCTTTAAAAAAACTGCAAATGATCATGGTAGGTGACAACTAGGACCCAGTATTGAAGACTCAAACATTCAAAATTTTCATGGACTTCAAGGACATCTTTGAATTGTCATACAAATACTTGAAGGGGGTGTCGTCAAAGCCATATTCCCACTTGTACCAAACACACAACCCATACAGAGAAAAGATTACCCAAATGAACCGCAATTATGTTGTTAAGGTCCAAGAAAAGATTGACAAAATGTTGGATGCAGATATTATTTTGAAAGTGAAGACAAGTGAATGGGTGTCGCGGATTGTGATACATCTAAAGAAGGAATTGAACATATCATAATCTACATTGACTTCAGAAGATTGCACATAGTAACAATAAATAACCCATTCCCCATTCCATTTATGGACTCCAACCTCAAAGATGTAGCGGGGCACGAGATATGCTCATTCATGGATGGCTTTTCTAGGTATAACTAGATCAAGTAGCCGAAGAAGACAAAATGAAGGCCACCTTTATAGCAGAAGACAGGGGTCTATTTGTACATAGAATGTCGTTTGGACTTTGGAACACCGTCCAAAGAATCTTCCTATGTATTTACGATAAGATGTCAGCCTAGAATTTCAAGTCTTCCTAGATGACAAGTCCATTTATAGTGACTAGAAATCGCACCTACAAGCCTTTGCCAAGTGCATGAAACATTGTTGGGCAGCCAAGTGAGCACTAAACCCAAAGAGGTATTGGTCCATGCTTCCCCAAGGTAATCTTCTTGGCACATTATTTGAAAACTTGCACTAAAGACGGACCCCAACAAAATCAGGGTCGTCATAGAGATGGAAGCTCGAAGGATGTCACAGGTGTCAAATCCTTTTTGAGGCATGTTGGTTATTGTTGACGCCTCATAAATAATTTTTCCCATCTCCCATCCCCTCAATGTGTTAACAAGGAGTATTTTCAACTAATCGGAAGAAAAGGACAAAACATTCAAGGAGCAAAGGTACATCTCATCAACTCACCAACTCTAGCATATCTAAACTAGGACAAGGAGTTCCAAATCCATGTGAACGCTTCATATTAAACAATCATCTCTACCTTATTGCAAGTAGAAGCTTATAGGTTGGATCACTCTGTACTTTGCCAGTCCAATTTTGTCGAATGTAGAGAAGAATTACATTACAACTGAACATGAGGCTCTCGGAATGGTGTACACCAAAAAATCTAGCACTATTTGTTGGCAACCCCGTTAATTTTTATCTCTACCTTATTGCAAGTAGAAGCTTATAGGTTGGATCACTCTGTACTTTGCCAGTCCAGTTTTGTTGAATGTAGAGAAGAATTACATTACAACTGAACATGAGGCTCTCGGAATGGTGTACACCAAAAAATCTAGCACTATTTGTTGGCGACCCCGTTAATTTTCTTTGTGGACCACCAAGAATTCTTGCACCTGGTAAACAAGCCTATTATTAAAGGATGAATAAGTAGGTGATTGATGTTGCTACAAGAATTCACTTTCAAGAATTAAGTCAAACAAACCACTTGATTGTGTGAATGAAGATTTCCAAGATTCCTGCATGTTCCAACTTGTTGTCGTGTTGTCTTGGTACAAGAACATAACCGATTGCCTGTCAATGGCATTTTTTTCCTAAGGACATGCAAGCTAGTGAATGAAGAAACTTGGCACTCAATGACAACACATTTCAAGTTATATATGGGCTTGTATGGGGTCAGACATGGCACTGAGACATTGTGAAATGAGAGAAGTAGAGATGTGCTTCAGAAGGCATGCAAGGGTCCATTCAAGGGCCACATGGGACTTGACACTACTCACGAAAGGTGTTGCTTGTTTTTTTGGTGGACCTTACATAAAGATGCAAACCAATGATTGTTGGGATGCGGTACATGCCAATGGAGGTGAGTAAGATACATCACTGTAGACTCTCTATTAAAACTCGCAAGTACCCGCCAAGTACCCACAGAAAACCTTTTTTTGCTAAAGGAAAAAATCGCAAAACTAACCGCGGGGCAAATAAGGGCATCAAACTCACGATTAACTACGAGTAATTAAACACGGTTACCTGCAGTTAACCATAGGTTTGAATGTCATATCCCTTTCTCAAATATGAGCGGTCGAAGACCCTTAGCCTATTTCATTGTTGTTTCCCATAGGCTAAGGAAAGGAAAAATCAAAGGGGAAACTTTGGTTCTCTTTTTCAAGTTGTAAAAAGGTAATTTTTGGTAAATCTTTTCTAATTTTGACTTGAGAAGGGGGCTTTTTGATCATGGGCTAGTTTAGCCCTTAAGTGAAATTATATGGCTTGTAGTTTTTAAATATTCAAATATTCCCTCCAAGTGGAACGCACCCCTTTTGGAGGGGCTTTTAGAGGGAAACGATATAAAAAAGGGGAAGGAGGTTCATTTTGAAGAATCATGTTATTTTTATCAATTGAAATCATAAGTTTGAGTACGTTTTGTTTGACTTACATCCATTGGAAATGAAACCCTTCAATGAAAGACTGAAGTAAGGACAAAAACCTTTAACCTTCAGTGGGGTATCTCTATTTCAGGGGTTACATTGAACAGAAATTGGCACTTTCAAGTTATTAGGGCAGTTTGGACGTGGAGTGTAGCATTTGGAGGGCATTATGTGAGGGACGCAGCTATTGGAGGCCCTTTTCTAGGGTAGTGAACCACTTTCAAACTTTGATAAGGCAACAAACACCATTGGAGACCTTCCCTAGGGCAATGACCCTCTTGGAAGGATTAAATTAGATATTGTGTACAGATTTGTTGAGGGTTTGTGAAAACTGAACATTCCTATATTCAACTGGGGTTTATTTTCAATTTTCAGTCCTATATTTAATTCAGAAAAATAAGATTTGAAGGTACTGTATTCAACTGTAATATTTATAATTTTGGCAAGTATTTTGGTGAATGAAATATTGTATTTGTGCTCTAAAATTGGCATCTACAAAATTCTGAATTTTATTTGCTTACGGTTTGAATCAAAAAATCAGAAATTGCATGTGTTTATGTTAGGGTTTGATGGAAAACCAGAATTGTTCTATTTCTGCCCTAAAACGGACATATCAGTGATATCATAGCCAATTTATTGGCTAGTTGTGGGGGTTTGAGTTGGCTTCATGCCAAACAGTGATAGGGACGTAAGGTACTACAGAAGGGAAAAGAAAAAAGGTCTAGAAAATCAGGTAGAAGATCAAGAGCAGCCAAGGCACAAATTGGAACAGCTAAGGCATAGTGACATGGATGGCAAGTTCACTATGAAGAAGAAGAAGAGGCAGGGACAGCCACCTATGGGAGGAAGAAGTGGGAAACGGAGAAGAGGACAACTTGGATAGCACCCTTGCCACCTTATCCAAAGCTCCTAGATACAACCCCTTTACAGTGAGAGGGGTCTTGCAAGGTAAGAAGGTCACCATTCTCATTGATAGTGGGGCCACCCATAACTTCATTGATGAGGGATTGGCAGCAAGATGTGGGCTGCAAACTACATATTTTAGAGGCTTTAATGTGACTGTGGTGGATGGCTTCACCATCCCTTGCACCAAGAAGATTCCAAATTTGAACATCACATTGGGTAAACATAAAATTGAAAATGATTTCTATGTAGTTGGCATAGGAGAAATTGATTTAGTTATTGGAGTACAATGGCTGCATTCACCTGGGGAACTCACCCAAAATTATCAAACAATGGAACTAAAATTCGGGGCAGCCGGTAAGGAAGTGGTGCTAGACGGTTTGAGCAATGGAGCACCCATGGTGGTGACTTCAAAGAGGATGGAAAGGGCCTTTCATAGAGGGCAGGTTGCTTGGGCAGTGGAATGTTTTGTAAGTGCTACAAATTTTGATTTGGGACAGCAACATCAGCACAAGGATATTCAACCCATCTTTGATAGGCATGCAAAGGTGTTTGGTAGTATTCCTCATGGGCTACCCCCAGATAGGGGTTTTGAACACATCATTGAATTGGAACCATGCACCAAAGCGGTAATTACTACACATTACCGCCACCCAAGGGTCTACAAGGAAGAAATTGAAAAAGTTATCAAAGAGCTTTTGGAGATAGGTCACATAAGGCCTAGTTCTAGCCCCTTTGCTTCCTCGTGTTTGTGAAGAAAAAGTATGGCACAGTGTGTGCATAAACTATCATCTATTGAACAAGAAAACCATCAAGAATAGGTATTCCATACCTATAATTGATGGGTTGATTGATGAGCTTCATGGGTCAATTTATTTCTTCAAGATTGATTTGAAGACCAGGTACCAACAAATCCGGGTAAGGAAGGAGGATGTGCAGAAAACCGCTTTTAAATGCCACTTTTGACACTAGAGTTTTTGGTAATTCCCTTTGGTTTAACCAATGCACCGGCCACTTTTCAATCATGCATGAATCATGTTTTTGGGCAATACTCGAGAAAATTTGTGTTGGTTTTCTTTGATGATATTATTGTCTATGGTAAAACATGGGAGGAACATCTACAACACTTGGACATGGTGTTGGGAGTTTTGGAACAGCAAGCACTCTTCGCCAAGGCATCCAAATGTAAGTTTAGAGTTTTTGAAATTTTGTATTTGGTGCGCATAATCAATGCCTAGGGGGTCCATGTGGACCAACAAAAGATACAAAGATTGTGGATTGGCCACCCCCCACTACTATGACACATTTTAGAGGATTTCTTGGTTTATGCAGCTACTATAGGCCATTTGTGAAGGGGTTTTCACAGCTTGCTGCCCCACTAACGGATTTGACAAAGAAATGAGCTTTCAGTTGGTCAAAAACAGCCATTGAGGCCTTTGAAAAGATCAAGGAGGTGATGAGTACTTGTCCAGTACTCATTGTTCCAGATTTCACCATTCCATTTGTCTTGGAATGTAATGCTTCCGGACAAGGTATAGGGGTTGTCATAATGCAAAAAGGACATCCTATTGCTTTTGAAAGTAGAAAACTCAAGGAAGTGGAGCGTAGATTCTCTATCTATGACAAAAAAATGTTAGACATCATGCACGCTTTGGCCAAATTCAGACAATATTTGATTTGTGGAAGATTTGTGGTGAAAATGGACCACAATAGCTTAAAGTATTTCCTCGGCCAAATTGATTTGAGTGATAGACAACAAAAATAGGTGAATAAATTGTAATCTTATTGTTACAGAATGTTTTCCTCTGCCAGATTTTAGTCCAGTGAACTATTGTCCCTTTGGCATACATATCATTGTGACACGTTGGCTGTGGTGCATGTGCTTACATTTGTGTTTAGTCTTGATATGCAAATCAAGAAACTAGATATTTGATTTTACGAGTAAATTAATAAAAATAGTGTTAATGTTATAGTTAATTTGTCAAAATAATGATTTATTATAATCTTAAATTGTTTAATTGTATTAGACAATTATTAATTTGTGATATTCAACATATTATTTATGAAAAATAAATAAGAGTATAAATCCTAATTAAAAACTAGGATAGACACATACTTTAAAAAACTTATCTAGTATTAATCAAGTGGAATTGATTATTAACTAGTAATGCATGAAATCTTACGATGACTTTACTTAAAAAGGGGAAGTTGAGTTAACTTATTCTTAACTTGGAAAATCAAGGGAGATAAATTGGAAATTTATCAGATAACTACTTGTGGGACTCCCAGTTAATTATTTGGAACAAAGCTACAGCGTTGATTTCAAATGGCATGCAAAGGATGAAAAATGAGAAAAAAGGTATTAAGGAAAGGAAACGAGAAGGATTTAGACACACGAGAATACACGAAAGATTTAAGGAAAAAGGAAGCCGAAAATTGGAAGAAAAAAAAACACTTTGATAAAAAAAAAATGGAAGTTTTATCTACAACAAAGGAAAAAGCGTTCCAGATGAGTACTGTAATTAATTTAATAGCATATTATTGTATTGAAAGAATTTTGGATTACGAATTTTTGTGTTTCCCTTTTTATGTATATATACATATATATAAAAGAATGTTTTAAATGATTTAGGAGTATAAATTGATATAAATACACAAAAGTATATATTTTGATTCGAATATGTATATATGTATGTGTATATATATATATACTTACAGAAACATTGATACTTAGAACATGGAAATAATAGGACATTCACAAATATTTGCATACAAATAACAATGAATTAGAAGTAGTTTTATAAAAAAAAAAATAGAGCACATTCAATGTTTGAAAACACACACACACACACACATATATATATATATATATATATTCTCATAGCAATGGAAGATCATTTTAAATAATTATTAAATCGCTGTATGTAATTAAATATTTCTTTAAAAAATAAAACCAGATGAAGTCGTATACAAAGTTGAGCGCTGGAAATTGAAGAATCTGTTTTATATATATGACTGAGCGAAATTAGGAATACAATGAAAATTCAAATAGAAAAATATATGTGAATACATACATATGAAGGAATAAATATATTTCTTTTAGAAAATAAATGGAATCCATCGCCCAAATGGGAAGAAGCATTTTCATAAAGCTTTAAGGCTTGAGGTAGATCAAGTGGTCGAACACCTGGGTTACATTTTTTCAAAAAAAAATTGAATCTTGACTTAGAAAAATAAATGGATAAATATGTATATGTATATTTATATATAAAATTGAGTGCTATACTCACAAGACTGGGCGCTAAAGTTGAATCGCTATGTATACTCACAAGGCTAGATGCTAAAATTGAATGGATGTGTATACTTTGCAAATGTTTTAACATAAATGTATATATATAAATAAATAAATTTATATAAAGTCTTTTCCAGCAATTGAAAACTTTTGAGGATGGTATGAAATTGTTGAGCATATGTAAACAGAGAATTAAAAACCTTGTGGAATGAAATTTAGAAATTATGAGTTTGAAACAAAATATAATATTCATGTCTAAGCGCCATATAGATGGCGGAGTGCTAGATTTGTATAGCCGTGTATATACAACGATTTGAATTTTAAAGTTTAAACTATTATTTAATGGTTTATGTGTTGTGTTAGGTTTAATAAACAGATTTCAATGTGCAAAATTATGTCTTGTAATCAAAATAAAAATCTGTTGTTATGATAGACCTAACAAATCGGAAACCCATTAAAAAAAAAAACTAAACTTTAAGTTATTTTAAAAATCAACTTAGAATGGTTGAGTCACAATTTACATTAAATAAATATTCTAGTTTAGAAAGTGAGTCGATTTAATAACATAAATTATATGAAAATAATTATGCGGAAATCGTTGGTATAAAAGTTAGTTTAATGACACTATGTATTAGATTACATCTAGTCACCAAGTTAAATCCATGGATGTGGACTTAGATAAGTCAAACAGTATTTTGAAAACCTAAATTTAGTATTATAAAACTAAAGGGCTTATGTGCATATTATCTAGATAAAACTAATAAATGTTTTGGGGAATTATTATTTGGTGATCACATATTTTTGTGTTATTTTAAAATCAAGAGAAATTGTTTATTGGAGCCTTTCCAAATTTTGATGGTATTTTGAAAACCAAATTCAATCATTTTGAGAAATGTATGAAAGGTCTTTTTTTCTTAATGTATTGTTTTGTACAAATAAATTGGATTATGCTTTGAAAATATCTATTATAATTTAGTTAATGACTTTTATTGTCATACTCGGTTGGTATGATTTTGTCAATGTATATTTATTTATAGCAGATATTGCATGTATGTGATCATGATCCTTAGATTAGTTTACTCGGATGGTGAGTCTATGTTTTGAATTATTTATCTGTTATGTATATTATGGAGCCCGCATTGATGATACTACCCAAGCAAGGAGACGATTTCTCAAACCCGGTTAGCATCACCAATTATGGGTGTGGATAACCCGATCAAGTAATGTTAGATTAACATTGTCAATTCATATGTATAATTTGCATGTTATGCGAAATCATAGTAGAAACGTATTTTTCTTTATGATACACGTCATGTAGTAGAATCTTACAACACATGGGGTACTAGCATGTCTCATTCTGAATTCTCGCACCGTTCAATCTGTCTATCCATGTAGGGATGGTCATTCCCTAATAGAGGATTGTCCGGGGGACCATTGGTCCGTTGTTGGATTGGTAAAGCACTCGGATGATGCTCTCCCTCCCCCATTGCAGTACATTCCTGGAGACAACACTTGAGGTTATCAGAGCTAAGCGAGTTAGTGGAACTCAAGCTCCGAAGAGTTAGTTATCTTTATATTGTATATAAGGCTAAATGCCTATTGAATTTGTAAATGTAATATTATTTACTTGAACAATCGTTGTTGTATTGTAAGACCAGTCGTCGCTGTGTCATTATGTATTTATACCTACTTCTTTGTATGTGCTCGTGTGAGAAAACTATTGAGTAAATATTTTTATACCTTTAGTAGTTTTTCGGAGAACAACATCTAGCCCTGATTTTGCGTATGTAGGTGACATCGCAGATATGTATAGCAGCTCGGAGAATGAGCACAGGCATAGGAAACTAACCTTGATAGGTATTCCTTAGTATGTCATCTGCTATAAACATTAGTGAAAGCAAATAGTCTTTTTGTAGCACAGTACTGTTATGCAAACTTGTCAGCGGGATCAAGTTTGTCACATCTTGTAGGGATGAAAACTTGTATGAGATATATTTCATAAGAAAGTTAACTATGCATGTGACTAGACATTTCTAGAATAACATAGTGCATTGTGAGATGTACCTAGAGTTTACGTTCTCTTCGGATTGTTATTGAAGGTATACTCAGATAGTATAATTCTGACTTGCTTTATTATTATGGTTGGGTGTAAGATAATTGTTGGTGTTGAGTCAGATACTCAAACACAAAGACCTATGACAGTATAGGATGTTATAGAGTTTTAGAGTATGAAAAGTACCCAAATGGTACATATTGTATTAGTTATATCTTGACCCATACCTAAATAAATATATATGTTATGGTTATTAATGTTTGGGTAGAGTGATCATGAACTATGATAGTATGGGATATTATAGGATACTTCAGCTCAGATGTAGATAACTCGGATGGTACATACTGTAGCTGTAAGTTTAGACTCTTATTTAAATTGATTGTTCAAACGATTTTATTGGTTATTACTTGAGCAATATATTCATAGCAGTTAGCAGGACAACATGTACGCGTGCGTACAATCTTGCGAGTATAAACGAATGAATAGGTTCAACTGTTATGTACTGTATGTCTCGCTTTGTTTTGTATACTTAGCTGTCTAGCATGTGGTTTTATATGGAACTAGGAACGTGGATTCCGTCATCATTGCTTATATCTAGGCTTATATGTGAGAGTGCTTGGATAAGCACACAAACCTGGATTAGCAAGATGTTATGCTAGAGTATGTCACTTAGCTGTGGGATTATAGACCAGAACTTTAGAAGCTCCTCTGTGTCACGAGTAGTTTGTTCCCTGTTTGGCTTAGAGTGCCAACCCTTTCGGTGGTGACGTCTCGTGGAGGAGACCATCACATTTGAAAGGAGAACTACATCGGAACCTGATTCCGAGGAGCGGATATGTAGGCTGTCCAAGATTGTGTGGGGCATCGGGTTTAGATCCTTAGGCTAGGTTAGGGTAGATTTTATTGCATAGCAATTTGTGCGAATGGTTGAATTAGTACCTATACTTAGTATGAAAATTCGGATTGTGCTAATGTCCCTAGCATGATAGTAAACTTTTTATAGCATACATTTTATTCTATTGCTTGCAGTATTGGAATGTTGAAACTGTTACTACTTGAAATTACTAATTATATGACTGACCAAAGTATTCTAGCAATTGCGGTTGAATGAATGTTCAATATTTAGTTTTTTTTTTAAATTACTGCATTTTTTAACTACAACTAGGAGGGTTGCTACACTTATGATTTTGATATTGAATATGTCAAGGGGAAAACAATGTAGTTGTTGATGCATTGTCTAGGAAGCCCGTTTTATGTTCTTTGAATGAAAATACAATGGATTGGAAGGTTGTAATCACAACTAAGTATGCAAAAGATAGATTTACTACACTTGTCATGGAAGGTAAAGTTGATGATGAAAGGTACAAGGTGGTTGATAGTCTGATTTTATACAAAAATAGAGTCCTTTTAACCCCTAAATCCAAGTTGAAACAACAAATAATGAAGGTTGTACATGATACCCCAATGGTTGGTCATCCAGGGTACTTCAAAACATAGAAACAAGTGAAGAAGAGGTTCTTTTGGAAAGGCCTTAAAGGGGGTATTCTTCAATACATCTAAGGGTGCCTTGTTTGCCAACAAAACAAGGGTGAACACACTTTTCCAGCTGGTCTTTTGTAACCCCTACCTGTTCCCACACAAAAATGGGAAAACATATCAATGAATTTCATCACGGGGCTACCCATGGCACAAGGTAAGAATAGTATGTTTGTAGTGGTGGATAGACACTAAATATGCACATTTTTTTGCACTTCTAGCTAAGTATAATGCTCCCATAGCAGCTGATTTTTTTTTAAATAAGTATTTAAACTTCATGCGCTACCTAGGAACATTGTAAGTGATAGGGATAGCACGTTCATGATTCTCTTTTGGCAAGAACTCTTCCATTTGGTGGCACGGAGTTGTCTCCCACTACTAGCTACCACCCACAAACCGATGGGCAAACTGAAATAGGGAACAAATGGGTGGAAGGATACCTCCGCAATTACATTTTAGGGCAGCAATCAACGTGGAATACGTGGTTGTACATGGCCAAGTATTGTTACAATACATCATACCACATGTCAATTGGTATGTGACCCTTCAAGGCCCTATATGGGTATGATGCATTCTCTTTTGTAGACCTAATTTTAACCGATAGTAGAGTGCCTGGGGCTGCAGATTTGGTATAGCAAAGCCTTAAAATTTTGGAGCAGCTCAAAAGGAATCTTCAGCGTATTCGAAACCAACAAAAATTGTCTACGAACCAGCATCGGATAGAGAGAATTTTTGAGGTAGGTGACATGGCATTTCAGAGATTGCAGCCATATAGACAATCTTCCATCGAGCAAAGTGGAGCGGAAAAACTTAAACCTTGCTTTTATGGACCTTACAAAGTTCTAAGGAGGGTTGGGGAAGTTGCTTATGAGGTAGAGCTGCCCAAAAGTAGCCAGATTCACAATGTATTTCATGTTTCATGCCTCAAAAAGGCACTTGATAATGAAGGCAAGTTGATTTTGGTTTCGGATTCTATCATAGAGGTTCGGAAAAGGAAGCTTAAGAACCAAAACATCATGGAATACTTGGTTCATTGGAAGGATTTGCCTCTTGAGGGTGCTACTTGGGAAGGCGTAGCCATTCTGTAGCATCCAAACTTGCATTTAATGCTTAAGGACAAGCAATTTCAAGAGGAGAGGACTATCATGTCACCTTCTCAAATATGAGTTGTTGAAGACCCTTAGCCTATTTCCTTGTTGTTTCCCATCGGCTAAGGGAAAGAAAAATCAAAGGAAAAAATTTGGTTCTCTTTTTCAAGTTGTAAGAAATTACTTTTTGGAAAATCTTTTCAAATTTTGACTTGAGAAAGGGGCTTTTTGATCATGGGCTAGTTTAGCCCTTAAGTGAAATTATATGGCATGTACTTTTTTAATATTCAAATATTCCCTCCAAGTAGAATGCACCCTTTTTGGAGGGGCTTTTAGAGGGAAACGATATAAAAAGGGGAAGGAGATTCATTTTGAACCATCGTGTTACTTTTATCAATTGAAATCATAAGTTTGGGCATGTTTTGTTTGACTTGCATCCATTGGAGACAAAACCCTTCATTGGAACACTGAAATAAGGCCCAAACCCCTTAACCTTCAATGGGGTAACTCTATTTCAGGGGTTACATTGAGCAGAAATTGGCACTTTCAGGTTATTAGGGCAATTTGGGTGGAGTGTAGCATTTGAAGGGCATTATGTGGGGGATGCAGCTATTGAAGGGCTTTTTCTAGGGCAGTGAACCACTTGAAGACTTTGATAAGGTAGCAAACACCATTGGAGACCTTCTCTAGGGCAACGACCCTCTTGGAAGGATTAAATTTGATATTGTGGATAGATTTGTTGAAGGTTGTGCAAACTAAACATTCCTATATTCAATAGGTGTTTATTTGCAATTTTCAATCTTATATTTGATTCAGAAAATTAAGAATTGAAGGTACTATATTCAGCTGTAATATTTATAATTTTGGCAAGTATTTTGGTGAATGAAATAGTCCCCTAAAATTGCCATCTACAAAATTCTGAATTTTATTTGCTTATGGTTTGAATCAAAAAATCAAAAATTGCATGTGTTTATGTTAGGGTTTGTTGAAAAACTCAAATTGTTCTAATTATGCCCTGAAAGGGACCTTTCATTGAAGCCATTACTTGGTGTTAC
The DNA here is from genome assembly GCA_037957365.1 of Torreya grandis. Lineage (NCBI taxonomy): Eukaryota > Viridiplantae > Streptophyta > Pinopsida > Cupressales > Taxaceae > Torreya > Torreya grandis. The sequence continues at coordinate 2,090,743 of JARHVA010001443.1, forward strand.
ATTCCGATTTCCCCACTAAACTTGATTTGCTTATTAAACAGATATTAATGGAGTTAATGTTGTTTAATTACTGTTGTAGTAAAACTATTTTCATTATGTTGATGTATGGATAGACATAATGATTATATTGTGTGACTCGTTACTTGATTGATTAGTTGTACATGAAATTCATATGCATGTGGATTATGCTCATTCAATATTATTATGCTTTAACAGCATTTTTATTGATTATCATTGTTACGGACTAACTACCGTTTACATTTGTGAGGTGGATGCAAGAGAAAATCCACTCTTCAGACAGATATGGAGGGAGACTATCATCAGGAAGGGTGTTGCAGATGAATATATTGGAGGTGTAAAGATTCGACAAGGAACCCTACATACACCATGTAGTACAAATAAATGCATAACTGTTTTAATTTCATTATGTTTGGTTGCTTCGTGTTTGGTCATGTTGATTTGGTTTAGATCTGTGATTAGAAGTTATTTTGATCTTGGTTGCAGTTGTTACTGTTTTCTAAGATTATGATGTTACCATTATGTAGTATGACAGTTCTATATTTGTCTTTAGATGACTATACTTATGAATTGTTGACTTCATGACTCCATACAGACGTATACCTGCAAGCATTGAACAGAAAAGTATCGTTATTAAAGATTATACATGGCATAGAAAAAAATTACATTGTAGATCATATAACAAAAAGATTTTATAAACATTATCTAACCTAAACCTAGGTGAAAGTGACTATGGTGGTACCTAGGATGACATAGTTTTTAAATACCTAAGGGTTAACTAGGTATGAAGCTTTGATTGTTTAATGTTTAAAGTTTTGGATAGGCATTCGAGTTTTTATTAAACATAATTATTATGTTTATTGACATCAAATGATGTCAACCCTAATTTGGGAGTCATCATTTGGTTTGTCTTTGATGTTCGAACCATGCAAAACTCGGAATGACTAGGGTTTGATTGCAAGTTGGAAGAGATATTGAGGTGATTGTGTTGTTTGGCGGTCAAGTCGTAAGTTGTTGGAGGCATGCCGGGAATTTTTGGTGTTATGGCGAGGCATTCTTGGGGAAATTATGATGGAGAAGGATTTGCCATGAAATTAGGGATTTTCGTATGACATACAAATGATTGTAAAACCAATAAAGGAGGATGGAGTTTTTAGAAATGCATAGAGGCCAGGGTCAACAGAAAGGAACAAGAAGAAAAAAGAGGACTTTTATACACAGACCAAAAGAGAAAATCTACTTCGAGAGCACTCGAGAAATAGGATTTGTTCTTTGGTTCATTCTAAAATTTTGTATTCATGTTATACAATTTATAGATGATATGTTTATGGGGTTTTTAAAAACGGTTGTTTTAGAATTTTAAACTCTTGTGAGAATCAAAGATTCGACCCTGTGGGAGGAGGAATCCCCCTATAGAATCGAATCAATGATTCGACTAAGTATAACATAAGTATGGAAGGTTAGGGTAACTAGTAAATGAGATCTTTGTGTGATTTTATTTACATGGTTGTGTGTTAGTAAAACCGTTGTGTTAATGAAACGGCTTAAAGACATTTTTTGATATGGGGCTCGAAACTAGGCTTTCTGATGATCAATAATATGATTGTGTTTTTCCTTAGCTCGTTCATATATTAAAACGGTTGTGTAACCATTTAGCTATACGGCTTAGGGATATTGTTCTAGATTTTGGTTACGATTTTGGATATACGAACTAGGTTTTGTTGGATATTATTTGGTTGTGTTTCATTTCATTTCAATTAGTAACCACTATGTTACTACTTTGCCAACACTTGAGTATGGTTGTATGTATGTATGGGACAACTAGAAGTTACTATCCAATTTAACTTATATTAGTTTGTCGACTGCATATAAATGATTATTGTTGACTGTGTAAATTGTAGTTGATTACCATACTATAGGATTAAGTTTATTTTGTATTCGATATATACGAGTGTTATATTATTGTAGGGTCACGGTTTTGATATATATAATAAGACAGTCAATATAAACTACAATTAGTTTGTATAAAATGACTAGGTTATTATTTATGATAAGTTTCTTTGAATAAAATTGTTACTGTTGAGTAGTCGTAATAATTATATGTTGAGTAACATAAACATCTATTCAACGAATTGACTGAGTAGTATAAAAATTACTATAGGTCACATCATCTTAAACATATATACACAGACGAGTATGAAGATAGGGATACACATCATCAGTTGAATTGTTTCTTTATGTTAATTGGTTGTGTGTAATATTGTTAGATGAATGATTGAAAGATGTTTGATAGACAGTGTTAGACGTATGGACCAGATTGACATTTGTAAAATAGTTGAAATTGAACTATTTTGAGGTCATGGATGTTTAATTTAAGGGTTAAACTTGTGTCAAATTATCTCAATAAGTCGATGTACCATATGGTATCGAACGAAATATTTCACATTTTGTGTTTGTGTTTTTAATGCATTTAATTGAGTTTTAAGTGTTGTGTGGTGTTAATGTGATTTATATTTAGTTTTAAATTGAGTTTATGTTTCTTAAGTTGGGAGCTTAAGATATAAGAATAAACTCAAAACATATATAAATATGTATATATGTAATTATGGATTATATATAAAGACATTATAATATTCTTTATGAATAGTTCATAAAAACACACACACACATATATAGAAGTATATAATTAATACTTCAAATTATATGCATAGGTATATATATATAGAAGTATGACCATATATATATATATATATATATATATATATATATATATATATATATATATCATGCCATAGGAAAACAAGTGGCTAAGGGTTTTAAAAATATACGAATATAAATGGATATATTTAATATATATGTATATGCAAATAATTTGGTATGTAAGTAGATGTTTGTTTATAGTGAATAAATGTATTCATATGCAAACTGAGACGTAAATCATTAGTTTATAATATGTTGATTCAGTTATAAATTACGATGAAAATGATAAATTGCTGATAAAAACAAATAAAGTTGTACTTATTATTTTTTGTTTGTTAGCTTAGGACTTATTGTGACATTCATGAATTGTATTATTTTTATTATAATACTTGTGAAAAGAGGTGTTTGTATGAAATTGGTAAATACTTAAATATTATGATGATTGTTAAAAAATAATTTATTTATAATATTGCCTTAGTAAAAATGGACTTTGGGCTATATTGAAATTTAGAAAGTGTGATAGAAGATATTAAGTTGTTATTCTATAGCATGTAATTATTTCAAGTTGTTTCTTTATATTTAATTATTGTGGCATTAATAATAAATCTATATAAGAATTCTTTGAAAAATTTTTATATGACTTATTGAGTAAATCTGGTATTAATGACAAAAAAAATATTATCGTGAGAAGGTTTTCATGCATTTATTTAGAGTCGTTAATACATGGAATAAATGAAATCCAATTGAGTGTGTGTGTGAATATGATTGATCTATAAGATCATTAAACTATATGTAAACTCTGGTCAAAGTAATGTTTATAGTTAAATGTTATCATTTCACCTATTTCATTAATATGCATGTATGCATGATGTCATGTTAGAACAAAAAAAAATATGATATGTTGCATGTAATTAAAATCTTACAACACACGGGTTCTAGTTGACTTCTCGATACCTGCATCGTTATCATCTGTTCATCCGTGAAGGGAGGGTCATTCCCTAGTTGGACAATTGTGAGGGGGATCTATGATCCGTGATTGGTGTGAAAAAGCACTCTGATGATGCTCTCCCTCTCCTCCAACAGTCAACTGATAGAGACTTTTACTCGTGATTACATTTTTTTATACATATGACGAGGTTGTGGATACTCGTTAATTCCATGGAACAATGTATTTATTTATATTCACTCTGATGTAAAAACTTTGTATGATTGTACTTTGATTAAAAAAACAGCAGTTGGTTGCTCATATTGTCTAATATTATTGTATAAATTTTTCGCAGTTCGTTGAGTTATTATTCAACAGATATACGTTCTGTGATGGATTGAATTTGTAAATCTGTTGAATGTGTTAATTTGATTATTATCTAAATGAATCATAACCATTTAATTATACAAGATGCATTTAGTTAAAAATTAATTAACTTATTTTAAATAAAAACAATCTGGATTGGATTATAAATTAAAAATTACCATTTTCGTTAAACCCAGTGGGGTTCTAACATTGTGGTATCAGAGCTGAGATTCAAACTCTAGAACTTAATGAGTCTGCTAACATATTCATATTCTCCTGTTAATCAGAAAGGAGGATGGTGTGTGGTAGACGTAGAGGTGAGGGTACTTTAAACAGTAACCCTCTAGTAAATCCAAACCAATTTTTCGCATAGCAAACTGTAAAGTTGGATCAGATTCTCACAGCCGTGCACGAAACTAAGGACTGAATCATGGATTTAGAGTAGGAAGTGCATGGGCATGTTGACGAAGTCAATCAAGAAGACCCTGAAGAGCACATTGTTCAGCAAGAAGCCCAACAATGGGCTCAACAAGAGCATAGACATGATGAGGTGCCACAAGATGTGAGGGCTCTTGTAGCTGCAAAACTTGCACGAGACATGAAGAAAGTTAATCCTCCTAAATTCGATAAAACTGTGTTACGGGATGGTGCTGAAGCTTGGTTGACAAAAATGAAAATGTACTTTGAGATCCAAAATTACTAAGTTACTAAGAAAGTTTGGGGAGCGTATCAACTTACTGGAGAAGCAACAACATGGTGGGCAAATAAGAAGCTTGAGATGAACCTCGACTCCACTACCACCACATGGCAGCAATTTGTGGTTTTGTTCAAATCACAAAGGTTGCCCTAGTTGTCTTTTGACCAGAAGTTGACAGATTTTCAGAACCTAAAGCAGGAAATCTTTCAGTGAACAAATATTAAAAACAATTCACTAAGTTCGTAAAATATGTTCCTCAATATCAGGCAGACGAAAGGTTTTGCATTCGAAAGTTTATTATGGGATTAAAACCCCAAATTGGGTGTGAGGTAGATGTGCATGAGCCATCTACGATGGATCAAGTCTTTGAGAAGGCAATTAAATAGGAGTCAAAACTAAAGTCTCTTGCTCAGGGTAGAGAGAAGTTCAAGAAGAAGTTTGGAGGTTTTAAACTTACTCTTAAGAAGAACTGGAAAAGGAACTCAGTTCAGAAATCAGAATGTTAAATTTAGTAACTTCTCATGTAGCAAGAAAGCAGAAGGTGGATTCAAGACTGGTTTCAAGGGGAACTAGCAGTCGAAAAGGAAAGGACTACCTGGAGGATGTTTCCTCTGAGGGGGTGATCACTATGCCAAGGAATGTACTCAAGGAAAGTCTAAAGATAATGCTAAGAGAACTTTGCAGCAAGAAACTTTTCAATAGAAAATCCATGCGACTGTTAACAATCGTAAAGCTGATTTTCAAGTTTCACCTATTGAGGTTGCAGATAATCTTTTTAATCAACCCATTTCCATTTTAATTGATACTGGAGCTACAAAATATTTTATTTCTTCATGAATGCTTTTTGAATTGTCTAGAAAAATTGATTCTATGGCAAATGCATGGTTAGTGCAATATGGGAATGAAGCCAAGGTCAAAGTCGATAGGTGTTTAGTGGAAACTGAAATTAAATTGTCCGAATTCACCACAATAGTAGATCTTTATGCAACACCACTAGGATCATATGGTGTAATTTTAGGAGTAAATTGGCTTGCTAAGCATAAAGTTAAAGTAGATTGTTATCTTAAGTAGAACGACAGGATGTTTTTGGGAATCAGACTCAGATTCAGAGTGAGAAAAGGGAGTTAAAACATAGGCAGATTTTCACAATTCAACTTAAGAAGGCTCACAGAAAAGGATGTCAGACATTTATTGTTAAAATAAATGAAATGAAAGAAACAAAGGAATCATCCATTGAAAATTACCCTTAAGAACTTTTAGGATGTGTTTCCAGAAGAATTGTCAGGATTACCACCCAAGCGGGAGTTTGGTTTCTCAGTTGACATTATTCCTGGTTCAAAACCGCAATCCAAGGCACCTTTTGGATGGCAACTATAGAATTGGTTGAATTGAAAGCTCAACTACAGGAGTTGTTATCTAAAGGATTGATTTGACCAAGTGTGTCACCATGGGGTGCACCAGTCATGTTCGTCAAAAAGAAGGGTACTTTACGCATGTGTATTAATTACAGGATATTGAACAAAGTGACAATCAAGAACAGGGATCATTTGCCTCGCATTAATGATCTCTTTGATCAAATACGTGGAGCAACAGTTTTCTCTAAAATAGATCTTTGAGCGAGATACCGCTAGTTGATCATTCGAGGAGAAGATATTCCCAAAACAGCATTCAAAACTTGGTATGGACACTATGAATTTATAGTGTTGCCTTTTCGGTTAACAAATGCTACAACAGCGTTCATGAATCTCATGAACAATGTGTTTAGGGATTATCTGGATCACTTTTTCTAGATATTATCCTCATTCTAAGAGTGAAGAACATCTACAGCATCTGGGGTTGGTTTTGCAACATTTGCGAAAGCACCAACTATATAGTAAGTTGTCCAAATGTGCATTTTTCCAACAGGAAGTGCAATATTTGGAACACATTATCTCCGCAGATGGAATTTCAGTTGATCCGATGAAGATAAGAGGCATAATGGAGTGGCCAGTGCCCAAATATGTGCACAAGGTGAGAAGTTTTAAGGGACTAACAAGGTATTACAGAAAATTTGTTCCAAATTTCTTGAAAATAACTAACCTAATTACCTCTTTTCAACGGAAAAATCAAAGTTTTGTTTGGTCGGACAAGTACGAAAAAGCCTTTCGAGAGTTAAATATGAGACTTACTTCGGCACATGTGCTAAGAGTTTTTGATCCTAATGGTCAGTTCTCAGTAATCACTGATGCATCTAGGGACGGTCTTGGAGAAGTTCTTATGCAAGATGGTTCAATTGTAGCATGAGTCCACGAAGCTTAAACCATATGAGGCAAATTATGCCCCACACGATCTGGAACTTGTTGGAATAGTGCATGCCTTACAAATTTAGAGGCATTATCTGTTGGGAAAACCATTTGAGCTCAAGATTGATAACTTGGGACTTAAATATATCTTCACCCAACCAAACCTAAATGCTAGTCAAAGACGTTGGTTAGAGTTCTTATTGACTATGATTATGATATTAACTACATCAAGGGCAAGGAAAATAGAGTTCCTGATGTCTTAAGTCATGGAAGGTATATAGAAGCTTTAGCTACTATCAAGAGTACCTTGATCAAGTTGCTAAATTCTCCCCTAGAGATGAATTCTATAAGCAAGTTAAGACAACTTTGGCAGAGGATGCTCGGAAACTTAAGTTTAAAGGATTCAAGATGGAGAATGATGGTCTTTTGAGGTACAATGGCAGAATGTATGTACCTAATAGAGAGAATTTGAGGAGCATGATGCTAAAGGAATTGCACAATGCACTTTATTCAGGTCACCCTGTAGTGACTAAGCTCATGGCTAAGCTAAGACCTCTTTATTTCTGAAAATGAATTAAAAGGGATGCAACAGATTTTGTGTCTCAATGTTTGGAATGTCAGCGTGTGAAGGCTAAACATGTGCATCTGATAAGATTGTTGTATCCTCATGATATAACGGAATGGAAGTCACAGGTAATTAATATGAATTTTGTCCAAAGTTTGTCGTTATCACAAAACCGTCATGACATGATCTTGGTGGTAGTTGACAAACTAACCAAAGTTGCTCACTTCATACCAAGTAATTTGACTGATGATGCACCAATGCTTGCAAAAAGATTCGTGAAAGAGGTGTATCGATTACATGGGTTTCCAGAGAAGATCAATTTTGATCGAGATCCAAGGATGACATCTAGGTTTTGGTTGACTCTAAATTCAGCTTTGAACACAGTTGAATTTTAGTACTGCATATCATCCGAAAACAGATGGACAAACATAGAGAGTAAACCAAGTTCTAAAAAATCTTGTTCGAATGTATTGCATGGATCAACAATATAAGTGGGAAGAGTATCTTCCACTGGTAGAGTTTGTTTATAATAACTCTTACCAATCAGCATTAAAGATGGCTCCATTTGAAGCATTACATAGAAGGGGGTGCCGAACACCAATCAGTTGGGACAAGCTTGAAGACAGGATAGTCTTTGGCCCTGAAATGCTTATAGAAATGGAGAAGCGTGTCAAGACAATCAGACAAAGGTTGGTTGTAGCCAACAATAGACAGAAAAGCTAAGTTGATCTGAAAAGGACAGCAAGACAATTTTCTGTTGGTGATAAAGTATTTCTGCAAGTTAACGCTCAGAAGAGCTCGATTAAGTTTGGTAAATCAGCGAAGCTTTCACCAAGATGTCGGACCCTTTGAGGTCTTGGAAGTAATTAATCGTGTTGCGTATAGGCTTGCCTTGCCACCAGCTCTAGCTCTCTTACATAATGTTTTTCATGTGTCCTATTTTAAAAAGTATGTCGCTGATCATTCTCATGTATTGGATTGTAATGTTTTACAGGTTCTAAATCTCAGGGTAGTCACAGTAGAACCAGTCAGAATAATTGACGCTCGCAAACTTAATTTATATATCAGAGAAGTGTCACAATGCAAGGTCCAATGAAACCAATATTCTGAAGATAATGCCACCTGGAAGGACTATGATAAGTTCTATAAGTTGTTTCCACATTTATTTAAAGCATTTACTATTGTTATTTGATTGCTACTATGTGATATTTAATTTCAGAACTTTGATTTGAAATAAGTGTCATCGGGACGATGACCCGTTTTAGGGGGGATGTTACATCCTAATTTCCTCACTAAACTTGATTTGCTTATTAAACAAATATTAATGGGGTTAATGTTGTTTAATTACTATTGTAGCAAACTGTTTTCATAATGTTGATATATGGGCAGACATATAATGATTATTTTGTGACTCATTATTTGATTGATTAGTTGTACATGAGTTTCATATGTATGTAGATTATGCTCATTCAATATTATTGTGCTTTATCAGCATTTTTATTTATTATCATTGTTACGAACTAACTACCATTTACATTTGTGAGATGGATGTATAAGAAAGTCTACTCTCCAGACATATATGGAGGAAGAGTATCATCAGGGAAGGTGTTGCAGATGAATATGTTGGAGGTGTAGAGATTCAACAAGAAACCCTGCACATACCACGTAGTATAAATAAATGCATAATTGTTTTAATTTCATTATGTTTGGTGACTTCGTGTTTGATCATGTTGATTTGGTTTAGATTCGTGTTTAGATGCTATTTTGATCTTGATTGCAGTTGTTATTGTTTTCTAAGATTATGATGTTACCATTATGTAGTATGACAGTTATATATTTGTCTTTAAATGACTATACTTATGAATTGTTGACTTCGTGATTCCGTACAGGCATATACCTACAAACATTCAACAGAAAAGTATCGTTATTAAAGATTATACATGGCATAGAAATAAATTACATTGTAGATCATATAACAAAATGATTTTATAAACATTATATAACCTAAACCTAGGTGAAAATGACTATGGTGGTACTTAGGGTGACACAATTTTTAAATATCTAAGGATTAACTAGGTATCAAGCTTTGATTCTTTATGTTTAAAGTTTTGGATAGGCATTCGAGTTTTTATTAAACATAATTATTATGTTTATTGACATAACACGATGTCAACCCTAATTTGGGAGTCATCATTTGGTTTGTCTTTGTTGTTTGAACCATGCAAAACACAGAATGACTAGGGTTCGACTGCGAGTTGGAGGAGATATTGAGGTGACTGTGTTGTTTGGCGGTCGAGCTGTGAGTTGTTGAAGGCAAGTCAGGAATTTTTGGTGTTATGGCAAGTCATTCTTGGGAATCTTATGATGGAGAAGGGTTCATCATGAAATTAGGAGTTTTCCTATGGCATGCAGATAACTATGAAAACAATAAAGGAGGATGGAGTTTTTGGAAATGCATAAAGGTCGGGGTCAACAAAGATGAACAAGAAGAAAAAAGGGGACTTTTATTCGCAGACCAAAGGAGAAAATCTACTTCGAGAGCACTCAAGAGGTAGGGTTTGTTCTTTGGTTCACTCTAAAATTCTATATTCATGTTATACAATTTATAGATAAAATGTTTATGGGGTTTTTAAAAACGGTTGTTTTAGAATTTTAAATCCTTGTGAGCATCAAGGATTCGATCCTAAGGAAGGAGGAATCCCCCCATAGAATCGAATCAATGATTCAACTAAGTATAACATAAGTATGTAAAGTTAGGGTAACTGGTAAATGAGATCTTTGTGTGATTTTATTTACATGGTTGTGTTTTGTGTGTTAGTAAAACAGTTGTGTTCATGAAACGGCTTAGAGACATTGTTTTGATAGGGGGTTCGAAACTAGGTTTTCTGATGATCAATAATATGATTGTTTTTCCTTAGCTCGTTAATATATTAAAACGACTATGTAACCATTTAGCTATACGACTTAGGGATATTGTTCTAGATTTTGGTTACGATTTTGGGTATACAAACTGGATTTTGTTAGATATTATTTGGTTGTGTTTCATTTCATTTCAATTAGTAATGGTTGTGTATTACTACTTTGCCAACACTTGAGTATGATTGTTTGTATGGGATGGCTGGAAGTTGTTATCCAACTTAACCTAGATTGGTTTGTCGATTGTATATAAATGATTAGTGTTTATAGTGTGTAAATTGTAGTTGATTACCATACTACAGGATTAAGTTTATTTTGTATTGGATGTATATGAGTGTTATATTATTGTAAGGTCGTGGGTTTGATATACATAATAAGACTGAGTCAATATAAACCACAGTTAGTTTGTATAAAATGACTAGGTTATTATTTATGATAAGTTTCTTTGAATAGAATTGTTACTGTTAATTAGTCGTGATAATTATATGTTGAGTAACATAAACATCTATGCAACGAATTCGATGAGTAGTATAAAAATTCCTATATGTCACATCATCTTAAACATATATACACAGATGAGTATAAAGATAGAGATATACATTATCAATTGAATTGTTTATTTATGTTAATTGGCCGTGTATAATATTATTAGATGAATAATTGAAAGGTGTTTGATAGACAGTGTTAGAAGTACGGACCAGACTAATTTTTAAACATTTGTAAAATGGTTGAAGTTGAACTATTTTGAGGTCATGGATGTTTAATTTAAGGGTTTAACTTGTGTTGAATGATCTCAATAAGGCGATGTACCATATGGTACATAATATAATATTTCACATTCAGTGTTTGTGTTTTTAATGCATTTAATTGTATTTTAAGTGTTGTGTGGTGTTAATGTAATTTATATTTAGTTTTAAATAGAGTTTATGTTTTTTAAGTTGGGAACTTAAGATATAAGAATAAACTCAACATATATAAATATGTATATATATAATTATGGATTATAAATAAAGATATTATAATATTCTTTATGAATAGTTCATAAAAGCACATATACATATACATACACAAACATATATATATATATATCATACAATAGGGAAACAAGTAGCTAAGAGTTTTTAAAATATATGAATATAAGCGGACATAATATATATGTATATGTGGATCATTTGGTATGTAAGTAGATGTTTGTTTATAGTGAATAAATGTATTCATATAGAAATTGGGATGTTAATCATTAATTTATAATATGTTGATTCAGTTATAAATTACAATGAAAATGATAAATTGCTGATAAGAACAAATAATGTTGTATTTATTATTATTTGTTGGTTAGCTTAGGATTTATTGTGAAATTTTTGAAATGTATTATTTTTATTATAATACTTGTGAAAAGAGGTGTTTGTATGAAATTGGTAAATACTTAAATATTATGAAGATTGTTAGAAAACAATTTATTTGTAATATTGCTTTAATGAAAACGGACTTTCAGCTGTATTGGAATTTAGAAAGTGTGATAGAAGATATTAAGTTGTTATTCTATAGCATGTAATTATGTCAAGTTGTTTATTTGTATTTAATTATTGTGGCATTAATAATAAATCTATATAAGAATTCCATGGAAATCATGTATATGATTTATTCAATGAATCTGGTATTAATGACACTAAGAAAATATTATTGTGAGAAGGTTCTCATGCATTTATTTCAAGTCATTAATACATTGAATAAATGAAATCTGATTGAATGTGTGTGTGAATATGATTGATCTATGGGATCATTAAACTATATGAAAACTTTGGCCAAAGTAATATTTATAGTTAGACGTTATCATTTCACCGGTTTGATTAATATTCATGTATGCACGATCTCATGTTAGAACCAAATTATTTATGATATGTTGCATGTAGTTAAAATCTTACAACACACAGATTCTAGTTGACTTCTCGATATCTGCACCATTATCATTTGTTCATCCGTGAAGGGAGGGCCATTCCCTAGTTGGACAATTGTGCGGAAGATCTATGGTCTGTGGTTGGTGTGAAAAAACACTCTGATGATGCTCTTCTCCTCTAGCAGTCCGCTGATAGAGACTTTTACTCATGATTACATTTTTATATACATATGATTAGGTTGTGGATACTCGTTAGTTCCATGAAACAATGTATTTATTTATATTCACTTTGATGTAAAAATTTTGTATTATTGTACTTTGATAAAACAGCAATTCGCTGCTCATATTGTATAAACTTTCAACAGTTGGCTAAGTTATTATTCAGTAGATATACTTTTTGTGATGAATTGATTTTGTAATTTTGTTGAATGTGTTAATTTGATCATTATCTAAATGAATCATAACCATTTAATTATACAAGATGCATTTAATTAAAGATCAATTAACTTATTTTAAATAAGAACAATCTAGATTGGATTAGAAAGTTTTTTAAAAAAATTACCGTTTTCAAGTTAAACTTAGTGGGGTTCTAATACTTGGCCCTGACTCGGGAATAGGGTCAACATAACAAAATTAAAAAATATAACCGTCGCGGTAAAGGTATTTTGCTGTGATTTTTCCCTATGCATCATTTGCGTTGCATTCTGTAGGGTTTTCATGTTGCTTGGTTGCGCATAGCAAAGCTTGGAACGTGGTGACTGTATGTAGCACGTTGACGGTCAAGACTCGAGCATCAACAACGAACAGAGAGAATCGAGACGCGAGCACATCAAGCAGTGAATGTTGAACAGTGAGAGACGGGACAGCGAGACATAGGCATAGAGCAGCGCAAACAATCGTAGGGATCCGGATAGCAGGTGGTCCTCTTCAAGATATTGTGTGATATGTCAGTCTTCATTCAACAATTGTGAGTCATGACTTTGAGGTTTGAGTAGTAACAAGCAACCCAATATTGCTTTTGATTGATTGAAGCAGATTAAAGTGACTTTGTTTAGTGAGGACAATTTCTCAAAAGTCAAGATCTTGTTCTTTAGCAGTCAAAACTGATAGATACATTGTGATAATCAAAGGGTTTTAAAATTTGCCAAGAATCTTATTATTCTGAGATTCTAGTTTGTATTGTGATGGGCAGTAATAGTGGCAGTGTGGCTAGGGCTCGAAACTAATATAAAACGTACTTATGACTGAGTTATATATTCTCTACAATCAATTCTCTTCATTCATTTCATTTTTTTACGTGTTTCAGTTTATTTTATGAATTTATATATTTTTTTAAAGAAGCGACAAAATTGTCGAGTAATTGCCGAGTCTCGAGTATGGGTCAAAATTTTTGGTTGCCAAGTAATTGCCGAGTACGAGTTTTTACACTATAACTGTAGATATAGTGTGGGGCCGCAGAATAACCCACCAAGAGGGCAGAAGCCAAAGCCCTACCCGACAAGTGTTGAGATCACAACTTAGTTTATCTACGAAAAGATAGTCACTAGGCTTAAAATACCAAAGAAAATCACAAGCAATCAAGGTGGGTACCTTTTCAACCATGTCATTTAGCTTGTGACAACAGAGTTCAAGATATTTCACTTGCTCTCAAGTCTATATTATCCAAGAAACAATGGCCATGTCGAGAACGCAAATAAAGCATTGATTTCTATCATGTAAAATCAAGGGAGCAGATTGGGAAATATGGCTACCAACCATTCTATGGGCCAAAAGTACAACATACAAGGCGACGACCATGCACACGCTACTCCAGCTCACGTATGGTCAAGAAGTTGTAGTACCCATGGAATACCTCGTGCCAAGCCTCATAATTGTTATATATTGCAGGAATTCTTTCCTTGGAAAATTAAAAATGTTGTCATGGATTTTTTAAGCAGTCCCTTTAGTGTAACCCAGAACCCTGACGTGGTGTGCAATTGCTCTCACAAGATCTACATAATCAACAGAAATTTTCAACAGAAGCCTATGTAACAAATGACCAGTAAGTTCCAATAACTCCCAAGTCAACAGCCAACCTCTCCATCTGTTTCTAGTCCCATCTCGATTGCCTTAACTACTTTTACCTTGTACACCAAGATATCCATTTCCATTTCAACAGCACAATTGACAGGGATAAGTTGGATTCTTGGATTCGTAATTTGGAGGCAGATTTTGATATGCAGACGACCCTCACGAAGCCACAATCTCTGAAGTCCATAAGAATGATCAGACCTGGTCGCAACAAATAATCTAGTCACTGCCACTTGGGTGGTATTCAAAGAAACTATCCAGACATGCTTTACCCTCAGGTACAAAGAGGAGCTTTAGGCATGTTGGCTCCATATTCGTCAGACATGCAGGCACTTGGTCCAACAGTATACTGATCAATTCAATCGCCTCTCCATAAATTTGGAGGTACAGGACACTAATGAGGTCCTTCACATCTAGTTTGTTTCAAGGCTGCTTTCTCATCTATGGAAGGAGTTAAAGCTCTTCACCGTCACTTCTTTAGAGAATGCTTTTCAACTTGCTTTGAAGGTGGAGGCCAAGTGGCAAAAGGGGCCTCCAAATCCAACCATCTTTTGCATCCTATAAAAAGAACCAATCTTCTGCTCCTGCCAGATCCTCTAAACCTGTCAATTGAAGAATAGGAGTTCTCTGAAGACACATTAAAAGGGAAGTAAAAGGTAAATCTAGTGAGGGTTCTGCGTTTGATGCAGAGAAGGTAAAGACTGGAGATTTTAACTAGCCACCAGTAGAAGACCCAAGCTGCTACTGAGACAGACACTGAAATTTCTACTCATCAGATTGCCCTTGGAATGGACAGTATTGATACTGTGAAAAATAATCAAGCCAAAGCCATAGTGGTTTTAGGAAGAATTGATCAGTAGATCAACTGATTGTTGCAGCAGTTTGATAAAGCATGTGTGCCCATGCAGGATGTTGATAAGTTCTGTGTCAAGGCAGGCCGGTTTAGAACAGGGCTTTGGGGGACCTGAAACTTCACTTAGCTTTTGTTGACAACAACCCACCCAAAGAATTCAAATGCTGGAGAATAGAGTGCATAGAATGGAGTCCCATAGTTACCTAAAAGACGGCAGGATGGCTGAACAGGGTTTCTGAGACAGCGAAAAAATTCAGAATATTGGGAACGGCATGGCCACAGCACTTAAAATAATACATAAATATTAAAAATATACAAATAAACTAAAAAATAACTTTAAAAAACTAATATAAGCTGAAATTCAAATAGTTAATTTAAAATTAAATTATATGAATAAATAAATAAATAAAACCATATGATTAATCATGAATTGGAAATTGGAAATGATAGAGATGTCAACAATAACATGCTAAGTTGAGATGTCAATAAAAGTGGTCGATCTTATATTTCACATCTATTTGACCGTCATAAGTTTTTCTTCTTGCTGGGAGAAAGTGATCAAAAAATCCTCATAACTCGGGCATACGGTGGAGTTTGAAGCCTGTTTTTTTTGTCCCAGAAATATTTTTTTGAGCCTGATGCAGTGGTGCAGCTAGATTAAGACCATCTGTCACCAATTAGCAGGAAATTTGTGGAAAATGTAATGGAGTCTTTAATCAGTATGGTAGGCATTTTTCAGATAAATATATTTAAGACATTTGTACTAGTATTTAAATATTTAAAATAAAAATAAATTTTCAAAAATAAAAGGAAATTGAAAAAAGGGACATCAGGAAGTCCCCAAAACGTCCCCTAAAAAGGGGGATGTTTCAGGGACGTCCCCATTTTTTTCAAAATTTGGGGACTTCTAGGGGACCTTTTCCCGCCGTCCCCAAGATGTCCCGGGCATCTCGGACAGCTGCAGGACAGGGGGGACGTGTCCTCGCGTATCTTTGGAATGGACATGATGGTCAGTACCACCATCTCCACTATGCAGAAAGGTGCTCTAGAACTTGCCCGCCGTGGTTGCTTTGTGGACCTGACAGCTGTGAAAGGAAAATGCCATTAGAGAATTCTAGTCTGCAACAAGTATGTATATTTTGTCAGTTCCGCAGCTCTGTAGGTATTCCAATAATAGCATTAGGTGTGTGAATATCAATTATAAGTCTGCTCGTGGGTTACCCTGGTACAGGCACAGGCATATCAAACCTAGCAGATATTTTGTTGCTTTTAGTTTTTTAATATCAGGAACCTCTGTAATCTGGTTAATGGTCAATTCTTTTTGTGAAAGAGCCGGGTTTTGACCCATTGTCTGCTGTACTGAAATCCTTTGATAATCAATATAATGTTTTTCCAGCAAAGATAACTCCTTACTCGATACTCAATCCAAACTGAAAGAAAAACTCTAGAAGAAGTCCTCTTCACATTGGAATTGATATGGCTTCTAAGTTTTTGTGCAGTATTTCTGCATGAGAATGATTAGAATTGAACTCTTGCAGCCAGCTCCTCTGCTATCCACTATGGGCACAGACACCACAATGGTTTTTCTATCAACTGGGACCACTGACATTCTACCCAACCAACTAACATTTTTCTGATTTTGCAATAGAAAACAAGCTCTGTTTTGCAGCTTGAAGGCAACAGGCATTGCACATTTCACAAACATATATCCACTTGTGATATTCTATGCATTTGACTTCTTTTCAATTTTACTTCGAATTGGCTTCCAGGAACTGAATTTTACCCTTCTCTTCATCTGTTCTATTGTTTTCCAAATATTTACAAAAATATCTGTTATTCATAAATGATAAAACCCACACAACAAAATTGGCTAGAAAAAACATGTTCTTCAAACAAACAAAAATGGTTAATGGGGCAAGGCACACGAATTTTCAATTACATTTCTTCAGAACATTTCACTTTAGAAATTCTGAGATAAAAAATCAGTTGGACATTTTCAATTTAAGCACAATAAAACCATAATGAGTTAACATTCCAAACAAAACTCATATCATAGCAATGTGATGAATATTTGCCTACTGCATCCAAGGGCTTGTGATGTAATGTTAACGGAAGCCCCCCACAAATCTCTCCCTGGAAATAAGATGGCTAATGGGGTAAGAGGCTAGAGGGTGAAAAGCCCAAAGTGGTGGGTTATACTTGCCATGACTTCATGGAAATAAAACTAAGCAAAAACATGGTTTTTTTTAAATTATTAACAGCTAACTCAATTCACAATGAGGTAGTGCAATGCAACACTAACAAACATGAGACAATCATCAACTGTAATGTCCCTTTCTAGGGATATTAGTTAAACAATAAATAATTCAATCACTCCAATGATAAAATATTAATTTTCAGAATTTTTTTCAAACACTAGTAATCTGAAAATGACAAAATACTATTGCATACGCCTTGAAATTAACTCCAAAAATAATATTTCAGTTTACCAAAAAAAGCAGAAAATTATATCAATATTATTGGCCAAATAACTAGCTAAAACCCTGATTTTTGGTCAAATATATGGCTGGAAAATTAGGATAAAATATCACAAAAATATGTGTGGCTGATCCACACCCTCTAATGGTCTTGTGATGACCCCAAAGTGGGTCGCCCAACCCCAAACCCCAATCGCTGCCCTTTTCTGAGTATGCAGCCCTCAAATATCCAGTTCGCTGCCCTGGGACAGCCCTTTCAAACCCTCGCCCAGCGCCTCCAATGGTTCACTCCTCCTACAATTGATCCTTGGTGTTGAACACACCCTTGTCTTGTCAATTTATGCTCAATACAACTCCATGATGAGTTGCTCTAGGTCTGAATTCAAGGGTTTTTGCCCTTGATTCAACTCTCTTGAAGGGTTTCCGTCCTCCAAGTGCAAACTCTTGTTTTTTGTGCTTAAACTCCAAGAAATTAGTTATCAAAAATTGGTCATGAATCCAACAAATGATCATTTTTTTGCCTTATGTAGTCCTCCCAAGTGAAGTGCCCAAAATTGGGACGGAAGAGTAACTTAAGGATCTTAATAGACCCTTCCCTTATGATCTTTTTCTTTTTTTTTTTCGTTTTAATTTTATAAAATCACTTAAATCATCTAAAACCCTTAAAGGTCCCCTTTTTAAGTGAATTTGAACACATAAAGTACTTTTAAAAAGATACTTTTACACATATTCACTTAAAAACATTTCAATCCTTACTTCCCTTTATATTTGTCCTTTAGCCCCCGAGAAGGGTTTTAAGGCTAAGGGTCTTCCATCATGTCCCCATAAAAAGAGGGACATGACAATCCTCCTTGTCCAAAATTGTTTGTCTTCAAGCAATAGAAGCAACCAAAAAGCTATCTCCATGGTTGGCCTTGTGCCAAATTCGAACCTAGACCCTTTTCAAAGAAAAAACCCCTCTTGGTGATGTTTGCTACAGCTGCATATGAAGCTTTTGTGTGGCTTAAGCAAACTGAAAATGCAAAACCAGCAGTACCTCATGTTCCCACTTCTCCCTCTTGACCCCATATATTCAAAAAATGCTTCTAAGATGTGAAAAGCAACAAAAATCCTTGGATTTGTCATCACAATGGTGGCTGAAAAATGGTATTCCAGCTAGGTAGTCTTCATTTGTGAGGGCTTTGATTGCCCCTATGTCCTTATCTGCACAAGAAACAAACATGTTAGTCAAAACAATTCTTTTTTCTTCCTCTTGAGAGTTGTCGACCAAGATTGGCTTGTGAAGCATGGCTGCCAATTTCTGAATGTCACCAAGTATGCAGCTCTAATCAACCTTCTTAACCCTACATCCACTAATTTTTCTTTTTTCCATCTTGCTGCCCCAAATGTAACCTGCTATATGCAACTCATAACAGCTGAAAAAACTCTTCAAATTCCTCCCATGATGAATGTTAAATCCATTTTCACCCCACCATTTTACTTGTACCTTGGCATTGGAGTGAACTAACTCCTTTGTCACACAACTACCCTGCTTCCTTATAACCCTGCAATTCTTGGTTGAAGTAAAACCATTCAACTTCTTAGTGTTTATGCCACATTCAAGAGACAGTATGATCATTATAAAAAAATCAGATTTGAAAGATATCAAAGAGCTGTCCTCCATATGTACCTTGAGGGTTTTGAAAGCACAAATTGGTTTCCCCAAGTGTGGATGTTGTTTGCCTTGACAAAGTGAAGTAGCAATTGGTCCCTTGTCTTCCAAATAAAACTTACCTTGTTTTGCAAAATCAGACTTTGTAATGGGCTGTTCATTGCCCCTTTCAACCTTGTTCCAAACATACATACCCAGCTGAAATGGACAATTCATTCCCTTCTTCACGTCCTTACTAAATGCCCCTTTGATTTCAGATCTTTGAGCATGTTCTCCCAACCGGATTGACACTTTATGGAACATGTTTTCAAATCGTATGATAGGCTGGAATGGCCCAAAACACTCAAAATTTTCTGAATGTGCTTGAAAATCTTTTCCCAGTTCATTTTCAGATTTCTTGTTTTTCCCCAAACATGAATTTTTAAGTTTCCCAAACACCCAATTTAAGCACAATTTTCCAAAATTGGTAAGGAAAGGGGGCGTTGAATGAATCATTCCATACCTTGGAAACCCAATATCACCAGTTTTTTCCAACAAACCTCTCACATTACCATGCATTATGATACATACTATAATGTGCTTAAAAAACCAGTTGATGCAAATGGAATTTTGGAAACTTTTTTCATACCTTAGAGGCTGCCTTAGACTCCTCATATTGTATTTTTCATATTGGGAACTCTTTCCCATCATTCCTTCACTCCATGTGTCATATATGAAATCTTTTTCCCTCATGAGAGTTGGCTGTCTCAGCTCAGAAAATCCCATTTGCCTAGCTGCCCCAATTGAATTTCTTCATCTATCATGCTTTCCATTCTTTTGGACATTGCCCCCTTGGGTGTCCTATCTTGCAACCCATGCAAAACCACTTCCTTCCCATTGGCATCAAACTTGAGCTCCATAGTTTGGTAGTTTTGGGTATACTCCCCAAGTGAGTGCAACCATTGTATACCAAGCACAAGGTTAGTTTCTCCAATACCAACCACATAAAAGTCATCTTCAATGAGGTGTGTTCCCATCATTATGTTTGGTTTGGGAATTTTTGTGGTACAAGGGATGGTGAAGCCATCCGCCATAGTTACACAAAATCCATTGAGTTCAATAGATTGCAAACCATTTAAGGCCACTAATTTTCTATCAATGAAATTATGAGTGGCTCCACTATCAATAAGAATAGTGACCTCCATACCTTTTAAACTACCCTTTACATGAAAGGGATAGTACTTAGGGGTACCAGAGAGTGAAGCAAAGGTGCCTTCCAAGTCTTATCCACAAAAAATTTCCAAGTGCTCATCTTCATAGGTGGCTGCCCCATCCTCAACATCCTCATCTTCTCCATCCGAATGCACTTCAATGTAGTACACTTGACCTTTTCCACAACAATGATGACCTGGTGACCAAGGATCTTTGCAATCAAAACACAATTTCTTCCTCCTTAATTCATTTCTTGTTTCAAAAATCCCTCTTGGCAGCTCTCTTTGCTGCCCCAAACCCTACTGGTTTGGTCTATCAAACTACCCTATACCATGCTAATTAAGCTTGTCTAATTGCCCCAAAGGAGCTGATCTAGGCGGCCCAAAATTGCTGCCCCTTGGTTGTCCTCAATTATTGTTTTTTGGCTGTCCATAGGGCTTAATAACATTAGATTTCTGAAAATTGAAGGGCAGAATTTTACCTTATGGTGTTGAGGACTCAAGATCAAGAGCCTTTTGAATGGCTCCTTAGAGAGTGGAAGGATCAAAAGCTTTGACTAACCCTCTAATCAAACCCATCAAACCTTCCATGAAGAGAACCACTAACCTCATTTCCGACACATCCATCACCATAACCGAAAGCCTTTGAAATTCAGTTACATATCCTTCCACTGTGTCTTTTTGTTTTAGTTGAGCCAATTCTCTAAAATGCAACTCTGGATCAGAGCTATCAAATCACTCAATGATCCTTTTACTAAATTCCTCATAAGATGAAATGAGTCGGTGACCCCGAGTAACCAAACCATGATACCACCATTCATGGGCAGCCCCTTCCAAGTGCAAGGTAGCAAACTGAATGGCCTCTTTTTCCAACATAGGTCTTAGTGAAAAATAAGTATCAACTTTTTGGATCCAAGCCCTAGTTGAACTCTTAGGAAAACCATCAAAATTTGAAAGTGCAAGCTTACCCAAAGCATGGTGGAGTCCTCCTTGGCTGCCCTTGTGTTTGTGGCCAGCCTTATTGCCTCCTATTTGACCATGCTTCCAAGAAGTGAAAGCTGAAAAATCCATTTACTCCCTAAAAGGGGATGGATATGTTATGTATTCATCATAATCCTTCAACAAGGTGTCCCTTAATGAGGGTTGTGCTTCCCCCTCAGGAATGGCCACCTCATCCTACAAAAAGGTAGGCTGGTTAGGCCTACGTGAAGCTCCTCCAATACCCTTAGAACGTTGATCCAAGACATTGTGACTTCCTGAAGCACTACCATCTCCATGGGATGGCTTGTCACCCTTCAACTCCTTCATAGTTCGCAC
Organism: Torreya grandis; assembly: GCA_037957365.1. NCBI lineage: Eukaryota > Viridiplantae > Streptophyta > Pinopsida > Cupressales > Taxaceae > Torreya > Torreya grandis. Next base: position 2,112,667 of record JARHVA010001443.1, read on the forward strand.
AAAATCTACCATCATGGTCGTCATTTGTTCTTGGGCTTGTGTGTACCTGTCAAGCCTTTGTTCTCTATTTTCTACCTCTTCTCTTGATTGATCTTGGTGAGACATGTCTTCTGTGTGTGGAAGCTCCCCCACTTTCTTCTTACTCAAGTAATATCTTATTTCTCCTTCACCTTCTTGCATGTCTCACTGCAAAACCTACAGCTAACCAAGATTTGGCTCTGATACCACTGTAATGTCCCTTTCTAGGGATATTAGTTAAACAATAAATTATTCAATCACTCCAATGATAAAATATTAATTTTCAGAATTTTTCTCAAACCCTAATAATCAGAAAATGACAAAATATTGTTGCATATGCCTTGAAATTAACTCCAAAAATAATATTTCAGTTCTCCAAAAATAGCAGAAAATTATATCAATATTATTGGCCAAATAACCAAGTAAAAAACCTGATTTTTGGTCAGATATATGGCTGAAAAATTAGGATAAAATATCAGAAAAATACGTGTGGCTGATCCACACCCTCTAATGGTCTTGTGATGACCCCAAAGTGGGTGGCCCAACCCCAAACCCCAATCGCTGCCCTTTTCTGAGTATGCAGCCCTCAAATATGCAGTTCACTACCCTAGGAGTCAGAGCAACCCTTTCAAACCCTCGCCCAACTCCTCCAATGGTTCACTCCTGCAATTGATCCTTGGTGTTGAAAACACCCTTGTCTTGTCAATTTTTGCTCAATACAACTCTGTGATGAGTTGCTATAGATCTGAATTCAAGGATTTTAGTCCTTGATTCAGCAATCTTGAAGGGTTTTCGTCCTTGATTCAACTCTCTTGAAGGGTTTTCGTCCTCCAAGTGCAAGCCCTAGCTTTTCGTGCTTAGACTCCAAGAAAATAGTTATCAAAAATTGGTCATGAATCCATCAAATGATCCTTTCTTTACCTTATGTAGTCCTCCCAAGTGAAACGCCCAAAATTAGGAAGGGAGAGTAACTTAAGGATCTTAATAGACCCTTCCCTTATGATCTTTTCCTTTTTTCTTTTTTCCTTTTAATTTTATAAAATCACTTAAATCATCCAAAACCCTTAAAGGTCTCATTTTTAAGTGAATTTGAAAACATAAAGTACTTTTTAAAAAGTACTTTTACACATATTCACTTAGAAACATTTCAATTCTTACTTCCCTTCATATTTGTCCCTTAGCCCCCGGGAAGGGTTTTAACGCTAAGGGTCTTCCATCATGTCCCCATCAAAAGAGGGACATGACATCAACACATAAATGCATCACCAAAACCACCTCAATATCACAACACCAAAATTATCACACCTCCACGATGGGAATAATAAGCCAACAGCAAGAGTAAAAACAAGTCTTAAGCAACCACAAAACTCCATCAAGAATCATCAACTAACATTGCTAGAGGTTTCGCAACCATGCCTTGTGACTTCTCTTGCTTGTGGTTGTTATCTTGTGATGCTTCGCACGTCTTTCATTACTGCTATTTACAAAGTACCATATCCCACATAAGTTGAGGATTATGTTCCACTATAATGCTATCTATCTATCATAACCTCAGTGTTGTAGGGTAATAAGAATTGTTCACGCAAGGTTATAGTATAATGAACATGGGCTAAATTCAACAGTAACAAAGGTTTAAAATCTCTCGGGGTGTAACACACATTTAAAATCTTTATATGCCCCAAGATTACCTTGTACTCATAAAGGCAGACCATAACCTCATATAACCAAAAAAATTGTCTAACACACTTTGCTACAGAGAATTACACTTGACCCATTACCATAAAACATTTGCAGCATAATTAGGGCCAACGCAATAAAAATCAAGCCCTAAATACCACTATATACAGCATCAAAACCAAACTGAACATGGTGCACACTACCTTATAGGTAGGTTATACTGAAACTAATGTGGGTTGAACTTGAGTGTCACTCAGGTTAAATACTGAAACTAATGTGGGTTGAACTTGAGTGTCACTCAGGTTAAAACCTGTTTTAGGTGTGTCCCAGGTATAAAATCTTAGAAATGTAACACAACTTACCACACATTGATAAATGCAGACCATAACCTCACCTAAGATTTACCAACACAGAAAAAAATGTCTAACACGGACTTTTAAGACAGAATTACACACCTAACCCATTGGCAGAAAACATTTGCAGCACAATTAAGGACAATGCAGTGAAAATAATACTTTAAATATCAATACATATGCAGCATCAAACAAACCTAAACATGGTGCCCCTAACTTATAGATAGGTTAGAATGTAACAAGTATGGGGTTTAAAAAAAAAATTGAGTGTGACCCAGGCTTAAAATCTTTAAAAAGTGACCCAAGCTTACCATACATTGATAAAGGCAGACCGTTACCTCACCTCGAAGTTAACAAGATGGAGAGAAAGACCATCTAACACAGACTTCAATACAGAAAAATCACACCTAACCAATTAAAAGAAAAGGTTGTTCAAAGGGCTTGGCTATGTGGTGGGGAATGATGAGTTTCACAGTACAGATCAATGGGCACCTCATCATGTCCATGGGGGCAACTTGAGGTAGGGGTCAAACTTATGGCAATGCAATCACATGGGACACTTGGAGGCATGGTCGAGTGTAACCATATTAAGGACCCAAGTCCATTCCCATGTTCTCTACAAACTTTCCCTTGATGTTTACCCTGACATCTGATACAAGACCAACAGCAAATGGCCATAATGACCAAAATGAGGACCGCAATTCAATTCCCTTCACGAGGAGTTGTAGTGTAAAGTTCTTTGGGGCAGATTTGTACTCCAGATTCAAAGCTCACGTGAAAAGTGGTTAATAAGCCCAAAAGAAATTACAATAAAATATGCACAGCATAATTAAGGGCAATGCAGTAAAGTTTAAACCCTAATTACCAACATATACAACATAAAAACTAATCTGAGCATGGTGCACACTAGCTTATAGGTAGGTTATACAGTGGGACCTGGGTTTAAAATCTTTAAAGTGCGGCACAACGTACTCCACACTGCCATAGGCAGAGCATAAATTCACCTAAGATTTACCAAATATGGAAGAAAATACAGTCTAGATATCGTTTTTTGTGATTAACCATATAGCATTTAATACTCGAGCCATTATTTTCCATGGACCAGCTAAGACTCAAATCTAGGACCACCCATTTGCGTGCTGGGCACTCTACCATTGAGCTACTTGCACCTTTGCAATTTGGAGACATCTTTGCCAAGGGATCCTAGCCTTGCTCTGACACCAAGTCATTTTCTATGAACTATATAGGACTCAAACGTAGGACCTCCCATTTGATTGCTAGGGTGCTCTACCACGAAGCCACTTGTACTTTTGGGATTCATAAAATGGATTGTTTTTCTAATATAAAGCATATTATTTGCTAATGGTTTCACAATTGGGGTAGGAATCCAAGCAAGCATAAATGTGAGGAAAACTCCATGGTTTAGTACACTTGAGCAAGAGTAGTACCAGGATTGGTGAAGAACGTCTAAATTACCTACTGCAAAGGCAATTCAGTTTGCTAGTTTCAATCCCACTGCTTCGCCACTTCATTTCGCTAGAGTAGCTTGAGTATTAAATCCAAAGGCTCAGTTAATCCCAAAAACGATATATTAAATTGTTGCTACAATTGCTAAAAATTTAGATCTTAGAGATCGTTTTCACAACTTCTCATTTTCAAAATATCTATCTTGATACAATCATGTTTAATCCACATCGTTTTAACGCAATTTCCCGTGTAACTTCCAGACCCCTCTTCGGAGACAAACTTGGATTATATGATATCTTAAAAACTATGTGGCACATACTTTAACTCGGAGAATTACACCTCATCCATAGCGCTTGCAGTATAATTAGGACCAATAAAACTCTCAGTACCAATATATGCATTATTTAAACTAACCTCCTTTTCGGGATTGCACTGCAATCTTTTGTCGACGACTTCTTTGGGCACGGGAGTCGAATTCGGGTACAGCATGGGCAAAGGAAGAGCATCGTCCTTACTCAATGAGCTATCGGACCGCCTATCCTTGGCATCAACCCTGGTTACCCGTTTTCCATCTACTCCAACACCGGCGGGACTCGAACTGGAGTCCTGCTGATTTCTAACTCTACTTCTACCTGAAGAAGAAGTAGGTGAAGAGCCGTTTAATATAGCGACCGCTATTCTGAATAGCAGAGGTGGCCGAAGTTCTGGAATGGCCGGCACATTCTGACAAATGACAGACTTTCTGGAACTCAGGCGCCATGATAGTGATGGTCGTGATTTTTTGGCAGAAACGTTCGGGTTTGGTAAAGGATAGAAAAAGAGGGAAGCTGGAAGTTTCAACATTTGACGGCGATTTTAAATGGGCAAATGACGACCATTCTTGTGGAGACAAGATTCTCGACAGAGTGTGGATTTCTTGACGGCACTCCTAATCTCGTCTTTTTCCCTCACTTTAACTGTTACTCCGAATCTACTCGACAGAGGACCGGAAAGGCACAAGTTATATTATCCTGTTTGAAATGGAGAAGGATTTGGATATGTCCACCTCGTGGAAGAGTTTGAATCGTAACTAAACAAGTAATAAATAAATAAAAAATAATATTAATAAATGAATCTATTTTTTAACTAAACATTATAAATTTTATAATAATGTTTAGTCAATTATATATAGTGATTGAGAAGTTAAACGTATAGCGTTTGTAGGCTATGAATTTAAAAATTTGTTAGTAGTTTTGTTGGCAACTTCATCCATAAATCTGAATATGATTGAAAATTGTGAGTGTTAGGGTGTTTTTGACAAGTGTTCAGGGGGAAAGTTAATTGAAAACTAATTTGACAAATAGATTCCCCAACTTTTAAGCATGTGTTTCCTCACTCTGATCTACACATTGTGATTCATGTGTATCTATAATATTTGATTTATTTTCTTGCTTTAAAATGATTTGTATGTATTTGTAATATTTGATTTATTTGTTTTAGAGTTTTAAGGAAAACAAAGTGAGTTTAGGGGCTTATATTAAGATTAATGACTAATGAGAATTAATCAGTGGCGTGTTTACAAGGTTTTAATGGTGGAAACTACGATATTGAAAAATAATAAACTGCATAGAGAAAATAACTTTAAAAAATAAAATTGCATCACATAGATAGAACCTTGTTTGTGCACCAAAAGTGATCTTTAGGTTTAATAATGATAAATGTTCTAATGATTGTCCTATGTGTTTTTAATAAATGTTATTGTAATAATTATGTGTTTGACATGAGTGTTAAATAGAATTAAATGAGCAACCTGTTCACCAATTTTTGGTCTTGCAAGCCAAAATTGGGCACCCCCTCCTTTTTCTTTGCAAAAGTCATCCAATCCATGTTTTGGCTAGATCATCCCTCTGCTGCCTTGTGCAAAATATTCTTTGTCAGACCTTTCCTGAGAAAGTGTTTTTCTCATTTGCTTAGCCAAGTGCATTTTAGGTTTGTCAAGAGCAGTTACTTCACCTACAGCAAACCAAATCGGGTTTTCCAAATGACTTTACTTGTGAAATTTTCATAAGTCAAGTTACTTGATAAACCCAATTTGGTCCTTACAATGTAATTCAGACTTTGCAAACGTCTTTATTTATAAAGGTTTATAAGTAAAGACACTTGCAAAACTCAATTTGGTCTTGGCAGACCAAATCGGGTTTTCCAAGTGTCTTTACTTGTTTGTTTTATGAGTTGAAGTTGACATAAAACCCGAAGTAAAAGCTCATGAGAAGTCTGAAATGGTTTATCTAGTGCAATTTGGATTTGTGCAGGTGTATTACTTGTCGGCTTTTATAAGTAAAAGTAAGTGAAGGATCCGATTTGGTCTATGTAGCTCGCCAAAGGCACGGATTTTCTTCGGAGGGCACATAAGCAAAAAAAATTGGACTTTTCACTTTTCTGAAGGACAATTGGAGAAAGTCCGAAGGGTATGTGCCCTTGCAGAGGGCACTTAGACGGTGCACAAGACCCTTACAATTCTTTCAAAATGCAACTTTGGACTCAAAGTGTCCTTGAGGAGGGCACTTTGGTCGGTGGCAGGACCAAATCAAAAGTTCCAAAGGGGCATTTCGAGGCACAAAGTGCCCTTACAGAGGGCACCTTGAGAAAGATGAAGACCATTTCAGAAAGCTTGAAGGGCAATTTTGGATGAAAGAAACCCTTGCGGAAGAAAACCAGTTAAAGGAGACAAATTGCAAAGGTCCGAAGGGCACGTGCCCTTCAGGAAAAAAAGCAATCAAAAGAAAGAATTCCTTTGGACATTTTGCCCAAAGGAAAGTGTGGTAAAAACCCTAAAACAAAGGAGTAGAGACCGTCAAGAATTTGAAGGCTCAATAAGTCAAAGACAAGCCAAGAAGAAACCAAGGCAAAGGAGAAGTTGAAGGAAGGAGACAAAATAGGGACAAAGATAAAGCAAAAAAGACAAAACTCAGAACAGTTCTAGCTGCTAATAAAGACAAAGGGCAGAATCAATGACCACTCGATCAAGACAAGTGGCATGAACAACTCAGCAAAGGGAGTTAATACATTTAGGTAGAATATATCTACTGAAAACCAATAAAATAGATTAGTTTTTAAACTATAGAGACTAGCATCCCATGTTTTCACATTTCACCATTAATGTGCATCTAAGTCAAGTCCAGGTATTGAAGAGAGCATAGTCGGTCACAACAACTCAGAATGGCTTTGTCAGTTGCTGAGGATGGTCTCCCATGCTTTTGTAGCCCAAGGACAACAAAAATGGTGGTTTGAACTACCTACAACATGGCTTCCATGATCAATTCGAAGAAAGTGATGGTAGCATGACCTTTTGGGTCTCTACAAAAGCGTTTGACTCAGAATGGATTTTTATTCCTTGATTTATCATCTATCTTGTTTCTAGTTCTCTATATATTTGTAGCTTCTCATTTGAGAAAAAATATCTCAGCTTGTATGGTGAAGCCCTGAAGGAATTTACCTTGAATCAGAAGAAGCATTTTTACCTCCATTTGAGCTTGCACTTTTGCATGTCTATGGTTTTATCTTGTGTTAAGTCATTTTATTTTCATGCTTTCACATGTTTATTCCAGCATATATAGTGTATTGTGAGTTCTTCTCTTACAAGTCAACAAGAAGTGTCCAGCTTAGAGTACAGGCGCATGTGAATAGGCTATCCATAATGTGTCTTAGAACACCTTTGGTAGCTCTTCCTCCCTGTATCTCTATAGGACCCCTTGTTGAAACATTGATGTAGGAAAGGTTCTCATTTGAATGAAGTGTATGCTTGCTTGTTTTTGGTGTAAGTCAAAGCTGAGTAGACCAACCATTTGGTGCATCATTGCTTTAGTTTAGGTTCTAATTTCAATATTTCTCTCCCTTTTCATCCCCCCTATTGTTAGCAGTAGGGAATCTAGGGACTCAAGGTACATCAAAGGGATCTAGCCCCTAATCTAGAGATTCATCCCTCACGTTTGCCACCCACAACAAGAGGGATGTCTCCATTGTGTCATGTGGATGAAGAGAACTGAGCCTCCCTTTAGAGGGTGCAATCCACCATGTCAACAGAGCCTCATTTTAATTATATAGAGAATTGAATTCAAATTATGGCTTTATTGGTGTGTGCAACAACCTCTAACAACTAAGAGTAGGAAAGGCAAATGAAAGAGAACATGAGGGGTCGACCTTATAACAAACCCAAAATGGACCAAGTGCATCGAGTGTGCTCCTAACAGGCTGTAAGAGTGTTAAGAGTGCCCTTGATAGGGAGTTGATCAAGTATAAGAATCAAGGGGGAGTTTTCTAGGGATGCAAAAGAGGGTAGCGAAGTCATATATAATCACTGATACACACTTATAAACACATAAAATTAATCATTAAGTGCTTGATAATGTTTATTTTTGACATCCTTATCTTTGTTTGGTCTATCTGCCATTTTACTAACTCGTAATCTATAAGAGAGTATTCACTGTCTTGTAAGCACTAAAAATATCATACAGATATCTATTTATTAGTTACATTCATCTATATTTAGCCCACAAGCTCCTGTCAAACCTGTTCCAACAATTTTTGGTCTTCTGGGATAAGTCTACACTAGTCAAATAGGGTCACACTGTGACGTTATCCCCTAGTGCGACCTCATCTCTTACACTCCAACAATCACTTTTTAAATTGAGATGTTATATGACAGCTCTCATGCACATCTTATCAAATCAGTTAGTGAAATTATTTTGAAGATGATCCTATAAAAACATATCAAGTCTACTCATTATAACCCCATTGAATCTCTTTAGCAAAATCACTACACATTGAGCAAAAGAGTATTATCTCAACTCTATAGCATTCTAACAATCAATAGCTAAGTCTAAATATTTTTTATTATAAGTCAAGGGCATCTATTGTAAAACATTTCAATCAATAATTTATCTAAAGTCATTCTAGTTACATAATCACAAATCACACAATCACTCTATGGGGAAAAATTACAATGACTTGAGGCCAATTTGGGCTATGTAGGTAACGCTCAGTCAAAAGGGGCTTATGAGGCCAACTCGACCATCCTTGCTAACCCATTTTAATTTCATCTTGTTATATAATTACCATTTAGTGCATGTGTATGACCATTGTTTTATACTTTCAGGTCTTCTGCACGACATAATGGCACACAAAGCTTAATAGTTAACCTTCGAGAATTATTGCATAGGGCTAGATCAATAAATCATGAATATAGTCAACCATGAGGTAGCTGTAATAGCCAGATAAGGCCATAGTGTGCCCCTGTCAACCTCTTGCAGACTTGTCCCTATTTCATACGTTTTTCACTTTCAGATAATTTCCACAGTCATCTATTTTTGTTTTAAAGGACACTCTCTAACCCTAACCATATTTACTATTTCTAGCAAGTTCATGATTTATGAAAATTTTGTCATTTATTGTATTTAATTATATATTAAACAAATCAATACATATTATCAACATTTCTATTTTAATAGTTTAATTCCATTCATTCAAGTACTTCTTAAATTAAAAGGGTTAAACATTTAGGTGAACTCATTATTTTTAGAACATTGTTCATTATTTTTTCTTGATTTTTGGAGTAGGAATTATTTCAAATTTCTATAAATTCATGACGCTAAAAGAAAACAACCTTCAACTTTGGATAATATTTGACATCAAATGATTCAATTTCTTCAACCTTGGATTAAATTCGACACTAAAGGAATTGTCTTGTCACCTTGGATCATTTTGACATAAAAGTTTTTTTTTTATCTCAGGTTGAAATTTGCTTGATTACTAAAACTAAAAATCTTTCGCTTTTTATTTTTCACTTACTTTTGCTTGTTTTAGAAACTGTGTTCTAGCATTTTTCAAACTACTTAGTGACTATCATGAAGTTTTATGTGGTATTTGTTTACAGAAACAATGACATGAAAGGTTTACCCCAATATTCATAGCCATAGTACAACACTAAACACAAAGTTTAGTTTCCCCATACCTCACGGTATATCAGAAACACCTAAGGTCCTTTATTTACACTAATAGAAAGCCTCTTTTATTTATATGGTTTGTGGTGTACATGAGAGGAGTGTATCATCCAAAAAAGTTACTCTCAACTTACCATCATAAATGGGGTTAGTGGGTTACAAGCATGGTTCTACCTTTGTAGTTAGTACTTTGAAACATTGCACTGACAATAATAAATAAACAAGTAAGTATATATGAAAGCTTACAAATCATACAAACATTTGCCTAGATCACCCTCATACCTTGATTTTTTATTGTATTGTATCCACAGTCATTAGCATTGTTTGATTCACATTATATTGTATTCATAGTCATTGAGCTCCTTTGTGCATGCTAGATTACTTATTAGCTACAAGCATTTTTTTTGTTGCATTTACTTTCATTGTTTATAACATGGATAGGCAAATTCAATATATTAATGGTGTACATTTGCTAAATCTATTGTTCTCTTCACATGCTATGCCTTTTACTTATTATCTTGAATAGACATCTTGTACTAAACAAACACTTAGTGAAGATGATTTTATCAATGTTTATGATGATGAATTTGAATTTTATAACCCTCGGGAACAAGTGCCTATTCAACCACATACACCTATAGATTCCCCTTTAGAATCTCCTATAGATTCCTATTTGGTTACATCTATATATTCCCCTTTGGAATCTCACGTATATTCCTATTTTATCACACCTCTTGATTCCCCTTTGGAATCTTCTCTAGTTTCCTCTTTGATCACACCTCTAAAGTCATCTTTGGAGGTCTCTTTACCTTTCTCTTTGGATTTACCTCTGGTCATACCTCTAAACTCCTCTTTTAGCTCTTCTCTAGTTCCCTATTTGGATTTACCTTGAGGCATACCTCTAGAATCTTCTTCAAATCCACTTTCATGTTTGCATATTAATCTAGAGCAAAAAGAGCAATCAAAGCAAAATCAACTTATGTTCAAAAAAGGCATTTCTTAATAAAGGAATTTCAAAGCAACATTCAATATCTAAATTAACTACTAATGATAATTTTGTCACCTCTTCTCCTTTAAAAATAGTGGATATTGAGCCTACATGTCATAGCTCTTCTCTTTTTTCAACCTCTAAGGATGAACCTTCTTCCTCTTCAATTAACACATCATAAGTTACAATTGAAAGTAATGTTATTCCCTGTATCACATCTCATAGTGTCTCTTCTACTCCATCTTCATGTTTGTTTTTGCATGATGCTACTTTTTCATCATAATGTCATAATCTTATCATAGAGTCACCACGTGATGGCAATGTGTCCCTGCTAGTACAAACTCTTTCAATGTCATTAATCAACAAGAAGCAACTAACTCATGCATAATCAATGAATCTCTTAATCTAAAAGAGAATCATATCCCTTCCTCTCCCACACCTCCTCTTGATGGTGTTTCTATTCAATCAAATGTACCCAGGGCTTGTGTTTGTGAAGCCCATCAATATTAACTGACCACTATGAAAAATTCAATAAAAGAGTCACAAAAATAAAATCGATATTTAAGTTCAAAGATCACATCTCTTGAAAATAAATTTAGAATATGTATTTAACCCTAATTTGAATTAAAGAATCTTACTTGGATATATAGATTTAAGGTTATAGAAATGATAGGGCACAAACGTGAATATCAAATCTACAATAAATCAATTAATGTGCTAAATTCAGATGTACCATATGTTGAATTTATTAAATCAATATAAGTTATTAATAGAAAGTAAAACTATGTTATATATAGAAATAACACAAAAAGAGAGTACTTAGCTGGTTTGATGCCAACACAGATCTAGATCTAGTATAGGTAAAAAAACATATAGGAAGATAATTATAGACCAATCATCAAATTTTAGATCTAGTGCCTCTAGCTCTTTAGATAGTTGCGTCAACCTAGGACAATTGCATTGATGCTAGTGTCTGAATTTAATGCTAGTGCCCTATATAGAATATCTACTCAAATAAGATGTGACTATTTAGATGATTTTAGGTTTGGCTTCGCCTTCGCTCTAGTGTATTCAGATTTGAGCCATGGAATATCGCTCTTAGTGAAATGGTAAAATCCTAGCTTTCCATCTTTAATGTGACTGTGGATAAAAATGGGTTAGTGGGCACACAATGTCTAGTTGACCCACAATAGCTTTGATGTCAAAGGGTGATGCTTACATAGCCAATACTCCAGAAGAGGACATCGGACTCATGTAGTTCTACTTTATGTGTTAGATTGTGCGTGAATCATGCAATATGTGTAAAGTAAGTACAACAATGGTCTAGCTTATAACTTAGAAAATATGACCTTGTGACTTTTCATTTAGTACTTGAAATCTATAGCTAGGCTATTCCTTTGACTGATATCAGCATAGGGCAAAATAAGAAAGCTTTTGGTAACTTGAGTGTTTTTTTGGTCTAATTGCTAGGTGAAGAATGAATAAAGATTTATATTATATTTATACCAATCTTATCAAGGGAAAAATGACATTAAAACACTTAGGTCAACCATTGTAATACATTTTATTTGCAAATTAGATGACTTTAGGGCACTAGACACTTACACTAAGGCAAGATAGTAACATTGACATTATTGTCTATCCTAGATGTTAGTGTCCAAGCAGAAGGAGAGCAGGCACAAGCTTAAAACTTGTAGAGGTGTAAGATAAGTACATTTTAAGGATTCTAAGCAATATGGGATGTATGTGTCATCAATATAAAGTTGGTTAAACTAAGAGATAGACCAAAGGATATAAGATAGAGCAGATGCAAGGCTTGTGAAAGTAAGGCATGTGTAGAACTAAGAAGAATAGTCAGGGTCTGAGTTTATCGAGTGTACAAGACTAAAGTTCTACATAATCATAAAATATCATCTATATACCCCACTTAATCTAATAATAAAATTGTTAGTTTAAAGGAAAAGAATAAGTACCTGAGTGTGTATGCACACCTTGTCTTTGCTTGAGTTGAATTTGAGTGCTTTACTAGAGTTAAATTTGAGTGTTTTACTGGTGACTAACCTATAACCAATATCTTTTTACAATATATAATCAATGCATATAATATGAGTTAAAATTACTTGAAATAGATTAAAATCGAAAGAGCAAGGTTTAAGAGTACACCTGTGTGTTGGTGTAACTACCTTGCATATTGGCAAGTTGTTTTTGCAAAAAATGTATTATTGTAAGGCTCTAAATATGAGATTAGAATAAATATAGATAAATATTTAAAGTGCATATATCCAAAGAGATAGAGAGAGAAAGGTTGAAATAAAATTTGGAGCAAAAGTGAGTTTCCACCTGGCAGTTGAGATTAGTTCAACCATGCAACCCAATGATACTTATAACCTAGTGAGTTTAGATGATCTAATTCAAACTGAAAACTTGGCAAGATTGAGTGATTTTATCACCTTAACTATAATAAAAGGTTAACCAACTATTGCAGTAGATTGACTTACTAAAATTCATAAGAGTTCTTAAGGTATTAATACGTGTAATATTTTTAGAATCTAAAATTGATTTGAATTCTATAATATTAGGTACATGTTGCATAACATATTCACCTTATATATGTCTCATGTTGAAACTATGTATAATAATGATACCATGTATAAAATTTTGTCATAAATGTGTATCAGAATCATATAATTGTGTGTTTTGATCAATTCTTAAAATTATGTAATTGTGAAAGACATGATTCCAAAGCATACCTCCGTTATATATGAAAAAAATATAAAACTGATATAAGTACTAATGTGAAGGACATGTTTTTAAAATATGACCCTATTGTAAACTAAAAATTGAGTAAGTGTGGAGAACATGCTTCCAAAGTATTCCCCACTAAATTTGTGAATTATAAGTATCATACTAAATGAATGTGAATAACATGCTTTCAAAATATGTAACCATTGTAATTTGATAACTTTGAATGTGTGGAATCTATGTCCATGTGACATGCCCTGACTAAATCTAAAAACTGGTGTAAGTATCGAATACTGAATAAATGTGGAGAACAAGCTTCTAAAGCATGTCTCCACTATAATTTAGAAACTGTGAATGCATATTATCCATGTTCATATGACATGCCCCTACTGATATCTAAGAACTATGTAAAGTGTAGAGAACATTGATGAGTCATCAATTCATCATTTAATAATGTCAATTCAGGATTGGTATCTAGGGTTGTATGCAATAGAAGAAAGAGTTCTCTAGTAACCAATCTCTTATACCATATTTCACACTTACAAGAATTGAAAAACACAATTGTAGGAAAGTAAATCACACCACACTTTGTAGAAAAGTAAATCATACTTGAAGAAATGGCAGAGCACACTTGCAAAAATTAAATCACACTTACATAAACAAAATCATACTTGTAGGAAAATAAATTATTGAATTAAAAATAAATGCCAAACACAAAAAACATCTAAAAGTTCACAATAAACTTTACATAAAATAAATGTCTACATGAAAAATAAATAATAACAATTCAAAAGCATAATTACATAACAAAAAAATAAATAAAAATATATTTATCCATCTTCTTTGAAATGAGTGGTCAGCTCATTCTTTGGAAGAAGATTTTAATCAAAACACTGAATTTATGTTACAAAGCTTTAGAATGTATTATTGATAATCAAAATTAATTACAATGGTGTGAAAGGTTACATTTATAATCTCATGCTTCCAACTAACTCCTTATTTAAGAATAATAATCTTAGATGCTCTCTACCTAATATGGATAACAATACAACAACTTAGATATTTTAGTTTATCTCGATATTTCACAAAATATGGAGAGAGATGTTATTATCTATTTACAACATAAACTCAATTTTCATGAAATATGAAGAGAATTATTTATGCTGTAAAATTATACAAATCTAAATTTAGATACAATCTTGAGTTAGTCCGTAGAGAGACCTGCACAATCCATAGATATACTTGCACATTCTATAAATATACTTATAGAGTCCATATATGTTAAAACCTGTAGAGTCTATAGATTTTAGAACCTATAGAGTATGTAGATTTTAGACCTGTAGAGTTTGTAGAATTCAGAATCTATAGAGTTCATATTTTTAAAACTTGTAGAGTCTATAGATTTCAGAACCTGTAGAGTCCATTAATTTTAGACCTACAGAATCTATAATTTTTTTTCAAATTACATTCTTTGAACTGTTGATGACTATGAGGACTCCCTTGATGTTTGATACTTTTAACTGGTCTTCAATCAATGAACTACATAAATGTAGAACTACTAGTTGAGTCTCAAAGTTGATATTTTATTGGTATCTCATGCTCATGTCTAATATAATTTATTATAAACTGCATATATACATATTAATAGTTTTTTCAGAGATTTAGTAACAAGAATCAACAAATAATAAGACAATAATTTATAAAAAAATAATCAAGATATAGTTCTATATTTAATTCTAAATAAATCATAAGTTCAAAAACTACACTGAGATTCACTTTTTATGCAAAGAAAAAGGATGTTATTTCATGGATATAATGAGTCATCTCATGGTCTTATCATCTCTCCCACACCTAACTTCATGCATGTCTTTATGCATACCATTCCTTTATCTAAAAATTCTTTGAGATACTAATGCATGAGTTAGATGTTCTCATTTTAAAATAGTCTTTTCAGATTTGATGTTGCACAATTAAAAGTATTTTTAACTTGTAGAATCCTCTTGAATTTTACAAAAAAAAAATTCCAATGAAAGTGGTCAATAAAATACATTTGTCAAAGATGTAAAAATTTTCTTTCTATCTTTGATTTCTCTTTGACAGGTTCTTATAAGAAATTCTCATGCTGCCTTTTTTTTTTAATGAGGTGAGAGTAGGTTCTTGTGTTGAGAATTTTCTGTTGTGCTTCATAACTCTATTTTGACCACAAAATAATTCTTGACATAAAATAAATTTTGATGCTTGATATATTTGAAGAATTTTGAAAATTATATACCATTATCAAAGTTATTAACTTAATTTTACTAAGCCCCATTCTTTATTTATTGTTGAGACTATTTTCTTTCTCTTTCTCTTCCACACATAATCTCATTCATGCCAATGTAAATATGTATAAAGTGTGAAGATATTTGATTCTTTTTTCTTTTTTTTCAAAAAAATGAATCTTTATGTAATAACAAAACTTACAAATAAATTTAAAAGTAAAATACAAGAAACTAGATATTTTGGCACAACTTCAATTTGTCTTATCTTGTTTGATGTCAATCCCATGAATCATATTGGAAAAGATGTTTGAAGAATAGAAGCCCAAACAATGTTGAAAATGAGAGTATAAAAAGTCAGCAATCAAATATTTATTGCAGGTGACAAAAATAGTCATATTGATTTTCAATTTTTCTCAATTTTTATTTTTTTACCCTTGACTATCTAGTAAAATTGGTTTTTTAATCAAAACTTATTTTTCAGTACTTGACCCAAGACTGCCAACAACACTCGAGGGTTTTCATTGTTGGTGTCTTTTTTTTTAATAATATTCTAGATTTTACTATCCATGCAAATTATTATTATTATTATTATTATTATTATTATTTTAATTTATTTAATAATGATCTAGACTTATCTATGCAAATTAATATTTAAACAAAATAAAAAACCAACATGAAGATCAAATTAAATATTTTTTTAAGTTTCTGAGGTTGTGGCTATTTTATAAAACATTATTGATTTACATGCAAAGCAAATATATTTCTAATTCCTATGAGACTTCATTACTATAGTATGAAAATAATTTTAAAAAATGTTACACCAATTTAGTAATAAATCAAAGAAAAAATATAAATTATAATTTTCTAATGTATGAGCAACAACCGTTCGTGCTAAAAAGTAGTGATTTATTCAGAAAAATCAATGATTAGTTTGAATATTAAAATGCATTTTTTTTAATGTAAAATCTAGATGCCAAATTTATTGCATGATTCATTCTAATAATTATGTAAACTAATGTCACTTTTCTTCCATCAAAATTCAGATTCACTTCTGACGTGATCTACTTTACATGCAAATTTTATTATTTTTGACTTGTCAAATCCATTGACCCACATAGAATCTTCTCTAACTTCATGCCTGGCGATTTATTTGTATGCAATGTTTGATTTATGTTTTCATCCCATATCTACATGAGTAAGAAATTATGTGATTTTTTGTTGACAATTTTATAAAAATTATGACTGTGTTTCATCCTCCGTATAGTTGATCTCAATTTTTTTCCTCAAATAGGTAGATTAATACTTAAATAAGCATGTTAGGTACATGGACATAAATTCTAGATTCCTCTTTGTAAACAACTGTAAAAATTCAACTCAATTTTTTTCATCTTTTACGCTATTTCAAATCAATATTTTCTTCTTCTAACCTACATTAATGTTTAAATCCTTTCATATGGTGTTAGTAGTTGTTATTTCCTATACAACGGTGTTAGTATGACATGAAGGTTTTTACATGAAATTAAAATTTCTAAAGCTAATTGCAAAAATATAAACTCTAATCTATGTTGTATAAAAATAAATACTAATCTATTTTACAGAAAAATAAATTCTAATCTATGTTGCAAGAAAATAAATTTAAAAAAATCATTAACTATCTTCTATCACAAAATTTGTAAATAGACATTCCCTTTCACTAGGAACTTGTTTATCTACTCTCACCAAACAATTCTCTTAATAAATTTTGAATCTTTTAATAAAATCGTGTCCCCAACAATGACATCAAAAATGATGAGTCATCAATTCATCATTTAATAATGTCAATCTAGGGCTGGTGTTTAAGACTATATGCAATTGGAGAAAGAGATGTCTAGCAACCAGTTGTTTTTACTACACTCCACACTTGCATGAATTGAAAAATACACTTACAAGAAATTAAATAACAACATACTTTGCAGAAAAATAAATCACACTTGTAGAAATGGAAGAACACACTTATAGAAATTAAATCACACTTGTAAGAAAGTAAATCACACTTACAAGAAAATAAATTACTGAATTGAAAATAAAAGATAGACACATAAAACACTTATAAGTTCACAACAAACTTTACAAAAAATAAATGTCTACATAAAAAAATAATAATAACAATTCAAAAGCACAATTACATGATAAATAAATAAATAAAAATATATTTATCCATCTTTCTTGAAATGAATGATTAGCTCATTTTTTGGAAGAAGATTTTAATCAAAACACTAGATTTATGTCACAAAGCTTCAAAATGTATTATTAATAACCAAGATTGATTAAAATGGTGTAGAAGGTTTCATTTATAATCTCATGCTTCCAACCAAATTTTTATTTAAGAATAACAATTCTAGATGCTCTCCACATAATATGGAGAATAACATAACTTGGATATTCTAGTTTATATCCATCTTTCACAAAATATGGAGATATACGATATTATCTATTTACAACATAAACTTAATCTTCATAAAATATAAAGAAAATTATTTATGGAGTAAAATTATACAAATCTAAATTTAAATACAATTCTGAGTTAGTTCGTAGATAGACTTGCACAATCTGTAGATATCCGTGCATACTCTGTAGATATATATGTAGAGTTTGTAGATATACCTGTAGAGTTCATAGATTTTAAAACCTATAGAGTCTATAGATTTTAGACCTACAGACTATAATTTTTAGAACTTGTAAAGTCTATAGATTTTAAATCTATAGAGTCTATAGATTTCAAAACTTGTAGAATCCATAAATTTTAGACGTGTAGAGTCTGTAGATTTCTTTCAAACTACATTCTTTAAACTATTGATGACTATGATGGCTCTCTTGATGTTTGATACTTTGAACTAGTTTTTAATCAACAAACTACATAAATATAGAACTATTGACTGAGTCTCAAAGCTAATATTTGATTGATGCCTCATGCTCATGTCTAATATAACTTATTATGGGTTGCATATATACACATTAATAATTTTTTTTACAGATTTAATACAAAGAATCAACAAATAAGAAGATAATAATTTATAAATAAATAACCAAGATATAGTTCTCTATTTTATTCTAAATAAATTATAAGTTCAGAAACTACACTTAGATCCACTTCTTATGCAAAAAAAAAAAATTATTTCATGGATATAATAAGTCATTTTATGGTCTCATAATATCTCCCACACCTAACCTCATGCATGTTCTCATGCATATCATTCCTTTATCTAAAAATTATTTGAGATACAAATGCATGAGTTAGATGTTCTCATTTTTAAATAGTCTTTCCAGATTTGATCTTGCATAAGTAAAATTATTTTGAACTTATAGAATTCTCTTGGATTTCATAGGCAAAAGTTTTCAATGAAAGTGGTCAATAAAATACATTTATCAAGGATGTGGAAATTTTTCTTCTATTTTTTATTTCTCTTTGACATAGATTCTTATGTGGAATTCTCATGTTACCCTCTTTTTTTTTCAATGAAGTGAGAATAGGTTCTTATGTTGAAATTTTTTTATTGTACCTACATAACTCTATTTTAACCATAAAATAAATTTTGATGCTTGAAATCTTTGAAGAATTTTGAAAACTATATACCATTATAAAAGTCATTAACTTGATTTTACTAAGCCCCATTCTTTATTTATTGTTGATACTATTTTCTTTCTCCTTCTCTTCCACACCCAATCCCATGCATGTCAATGTAAATATGTATAAAGTGTGGAGATATTTGATTCTTTTTCTTTTTTTCTAAAAAAATGGATCTTTATGTAAAAACAAAACTTACAAATAAATTTAAAAGTAAAATAAATAAAAAACTAGTTACTTTGGCACAACTTTAGTTCGCCTTGTCTTGCTTGATGTCAACCCCGTGTAGCATATTGAAAAAGATGTTTGAAGAATAGAAGCTCAAGCAATGTTGAAAATAAGAGCATAAAAAATAAGCAATCAAGTATTTATTGCAAGTGAGAAAAGCAATCATTGTTGGTTTTCAATTTTTTCAATTTTTTTTTTGTCCTTGACTAGTCAATAAAACTAGTTTTTTTAATCAAAACTCATTTTTCAGTACTTGACCCACCAACAAGCTAGTTTTCAAACTAAAACTGTCAACAATGTCTGAGAGTTTTTATTGTTGATATCTTTTTTTTAATAATATTTTAGATTTCACTATCCATGCAAACTGATTTTTAATTTTATTTTATTTTTAAATTTATTTAATAATAATTTAGACTAATTCATGCAAACTAATATTTAAACAAATTAAATAACCGACATGAAGATCAAATTAAATAAATTTTAAGTGTCTGAAGTTATGGCTATTCTTAGAAAACATTATTGCTTTGCATGCAAGACAAATATATTTTTAATTCTTATAAGACTTCATTACTATAGTTTGAAAAGAATTTTGAAAAATACTGCACCAACTTAGTAATAAATCAAAGAGAAAATAGAAATTGTAGTTTTCTAATGTATGAGTAACAATCGTTCATGCTAAAAAATAGTGATTTATTCATAAAATTTAGTGATTACCTTGAATATTGAAATTCATTTATTTTTTCATGCAAAATCTAAATGCCAAATTTATTACATGATCTGTTTTAATAATTATGCAAACTAATGTTGATTTTCTTCTATGAAAATTTAGATTCACTTCTAGCGTGATTTGCTTTGTATGCAAATTTTATTATTTTTGACTTGTCAAATTCGTTGATCCACATGGAATCTACTCCAACTCCATGCATGGTGATTTATTTGCATGCAATATTTGATTTATGTGTTCATCCCATATCTGCATGAGTTAGAAATTGTGTGATCTTTTGTTGATAGTTTTAGAAAAAGTATGACTATGTTTCATCTTCTATATAGTTGATCTCAATTCTTTTCTTCAAATAGACAGAGTAATACATTAATAAGCATGTTAGACATAGGGACATAAATTTTAGATTCCTCTTTGTGAACTACTATAGGAATTTAGCTCTGTTTTCTCTATCTTTTATGCTATTTTAGATCATCATTTTCTTCCTCTAATCTACATCAATGTTTAAATCCTTTCGTATGGTGTTAGCAGTTGTTATTTCCTATACATCAGTGTTAGTATGGCATGAGATTTTTTATATAAAATAAAAATTTCTAAAGTTAATTACAAAAAAATGAACTCTAATCTATATTGTAAGAAAATAAATATTAATATATTTTACAAAAAAAAAAATTCTAATCTATGTTGTAGGAAAATAAATTTTAAAGAAACCATTAACTAAGTATCTCTTGTCACAAAATTTGTAAAGAGACATTCCCTCTCATTAAGAACTTGTTTATCTACTACCACTAGACAATTCTCTTAACAAACTTTGAATCTTTTAATAACACCGTGTTCCTAACAATGACATTAAAAATGATGAATCATCAATTCATCATTTAATAATGTCAATCCAGGACTGGTGTCCAAAGCTGTATATAATAGGAGAAATAAATCTCTAGCAACCGGTCTCTTCTACTACACTCCACACTTGCAGGAATTGAAAAACACATTTATAAAAATTGAAAAGCACATTTATAGAAAAATAAATCACACCACATTTTGCAAAAAAATAAATCATACTTACAAAAATATAAGAATACACTTACAAAAATTAAATCATTTGTAAGAAAGTAAATCACAGTTGCAGTAGAGTAAATCACACTTACAAGAAAGTAAATTGTTGAATTGAAAATAAAAGATAAATACAAAAAATAAATAATAAAATTTCAAAAGCATAATTACATAATAAATAAATAAATACAAATATATTTATCCATTTTCTTTGAAATGAGTGACCAACACATTTTTCAAAAGAGGATTTTAATCAAAAATTATATTTATGTCACAAGCTTCAAAATATATTATTGATAACCAAAATTGATAACAATCCTAGATGCTCT
Source organism: Torreya grandis (assembly GCA_037957365.1). NCBI lineage: Eukaryota > Viridiplantae > Streptophyta > Pinopsida > Cupressales > Taxaceae > Torreya > Torreya grandis. The sequence continues at coordinate 2,134,086 of JARHVA010001443.1, forward strand.
CCACTTAATATAGAGAACAACATAATAACTTAGATATTTTAATTTATCTCGATCTTTCATAAAATATGAAGAAAGATGTTATTATCTATTTATAATATAAACTCAATTTTCATGAAATATGAAGAGAATTATTTATGGAGTAAAATTATATAAATTTAAATTTAGATACAATCCTGAGTTAGTCCATAGATAGATTTGTACAATCCGTAGATATGCCTGCATAGTCCATAAATATATCTGTAGAGTTCATATATTTTAAAATCTGTAGAGTCCATAGATTTTAGAACCTGGAGAGTCTGTAGATTTTAGACCTATAAAATTTGTAGATTTTAGAACCTATAGAATCTATAGATTTCAGACTGACAGAGTCTGTAGATTTCAGAACCTATAAACTCTGTAGATTTTAGACTTGTAAAATTTGTAATTTTTTTTTAAATTGCATTTTTTGAACTATTGATGACTATGATGGTTCTGTTGACATTTGATGTTTTGAATTGGGCTTCAATTAATGAATTATATGAATATAGAGCTACTAACTGAATCCCAAAGTTGATATTTAGTTGGTACTTCATGTTCATGTCTAATATAACTTATTATAGACTGCATATATACACATTAATAACTTTTTCTAAATATTTAGTAACAAAAATCAACAAACAAGAAGACAACGATTTATAAAAAATAATCAAGATATAGTTCTTTATTTTATTCTAAATAAATTATAAGTTTAGAAACTACACTTCGATGCACTTCTTATGCAAAGAAAAAGGATGGTATTTCATTTTATGGTCTCATCATCTCTCTCACACCTAACTTTATGCATGTCATCATGCATACCATTTTTTATCTAAAAATTATTTGAGATACAAATGCATAAGTTAGATGTTCTCATTTTCAAAGTCTTTCCAAATTTAACCTTGTATAAATAAAATTATTTTTAACTTGTAGAATCTTCTTGGATTTCATAGGTAAAAGTTTCTAATGAAAGTGGTTAATAAAGTACATTTGTCAAGGATGTGAAAATTTTCTTTTTATCCTTGATTTCTCTTTGACACAGGTTCTTGTGTGGAATTCTTATGTTGTCCTCTTTTTTTTAATGGGATGAGAGAAAATTTTTATGTTGAGAATTTTCTGTTGTGCCTACATAACTCTATTTTGATCACAAAATAATTCTTGACATAAAATACATTTAATGCTTAAATTTTTTGAAGAATTTTGAAAACTATATACCATTATCAAAGTCATTAACTTGATTTTACTAAGCTCCATTCTTTATTTATTACTGAGACTATTCTTTCTCCTTCTTTCCCACACTTAATGCCATGCATGTCCTCATGCATGCCAATATAAATATGTATAAAGTGTGAAGATATTTGATTATGTTTTCTTCTTCTTGAAAAAAAATTGGATCTTTATGTAATAACAAAATTTACAAATAAATTTAAAAGTGAAATAAAAGAAACTAGATCCCTTGGCACAACTTTAGTTCGTCTTATCTTACTTGATATCAACCCCATGGAGCATATTGGAAAAGATGTTTGAAGAATGGAAGCCCAAATAATACTGAAAATGAGAGCATAAAAAGTCAACAATGAAGTATTTATTACATGTAGAAAACATAGTCATTGCTAGTTTTTAACTTTTTAAACTTTTTTTTGCCCTTGACTAGCTAGTAAAACTAGTTTTCTAATCAAAACTTGTTTTTCAATACTTGATCCACCAGCAAGTTAGTTTTCAAATCAAGACTACCAACAACACCCAAGGGTTTTCATTGTTGGTGTCTTTTTTTAATAATATTATAGATTTCACTATCCATGCGAACTATTTTTTTTTTTTAAATTTATTTAATAATGATCTAGATTTATCCATGCAAACTAATATTTAAACAAAATAAACAACCAACATGAAGACTAAATTAAATAAAATTTTTAAGTGTCTAAGGTTGTGCCTATTCTTAGAAAACATTGCTTTACATGCACGAAAAATATATTTCAAATTCTTATAAGACTTCATTACTATAGTTTGAAAAGAATTCTGACAAATGTTGCACTTAGTAATAAATTAAAGAGAAAATATAAATTATAGTTTTCTAATGTATGAGTAACAATAGTTTGTGCTAAAAAATAATGATTTATTCAAAAAAATTAGCAATTATTTTGAATATTGGAATGCATTTATTTTTCTATGCAGAATTCGAATGTCAAATTTATTACACAATCCATTCCAATAATTATGCAAATTAATGTCACTTTTCTTCCATCAAAATTCAAATTCACTTCTGATGTGATCTAATTTGCATGCAAATTTTATTATTTTTGACTTGTCAAATCCGTTGACCCACATGGAATTCACTCTAACTCTATGCAAGGTGATTTATTTACATGCAATACTTGATTTGTATGTTTATCCCATATCTACATGAGTCAAAAATTATGTGATCTTTTATTGATAGTTTTATAAAAAATATGACTGTATTTCATCTTCTATATAGTTGATTTCAATTTTTTTTCTTAAACAAGGAGATTAATGCTTCAATAAACATGTTAGGCACATGAACATAAATTTTATATTCTTCTTTGTGAACAACTGTAGAAATTCAGCTCAATTTTCTTTATCTTTTACATTTTTTTAGATCATCATTTTCTTCCTCCAATCTATATCAATGTTTAAATCCTTTTGTATAGTGTTAACAGTTGTTATTTCTTATATAGTGGTGTTAATATGACATGGGATATTTTTATATGAAATTAAATTTTTTAAAGCTAATTGTAAAAAAAAAACTCTGATCTATGTTGCAGAAAAAAAAATACTAATTTATTTTACAAAAAAATAAATCATAATCTATGTTGCAGAAAAATAAATTCTAAAAAAATCATTCACTATTTACTGTCATAAAATTTGTAAAGAGACATTCCCTCTCACTAAGAACTTGTTTATCTACTGTCACTAGATAATTCTCTTAACAAATTTTGATTCTCCTAATAACATCTTATCTTCAGCAATGTCATAAAAAATGATGAGTCATTAATTCATCATTTAATAATGGTAATTTAGGGTTGGTGTCTAACGATATATGTAATAGAAGAAAGAGATCTCTAGCAACTAGTCTCTTTTGCCACACTCTACACTTGCAAGAATTGAAAAGCACACTTGCAAAAAAATAAATCATACCACATTTTACAAAAAAATAAATCACACTTATATAAATAGAAGAGCACACTTACAAAAATCAAATCATACTTGCAGGAAAATAAATCACACTTGCAGGAAAATATATTGCTAAATTGTAAATAAAAGATAAATACAAAAAACACCTACAAGTTCACAATAAATTTTATAAAAAATAAATATCTACATGAAAAATAAATAATAACAATTCAAAAGCATAATTACATGATAAATAAATAAAGATACATTTATCCATCTTCTTTAGAATGAGTGGCCAACTCATTCATCGGAAAAATATTTTAATTAGAAAATTGGATTTATGTCACAAAGCTTTAGAATGTATTATTGATAACCAAGATTGATTTCAATGATGTGAGAGGTTGCATTTATATTCTCATGCTTCTAATCAACTCCTTATTTAAGAATAACAATCTTAGATGCTCTTCATTTAATATGGAGAACAATATAACAACTTACATATTCTAGCTTATCTTGATCTTCTACAAAATATAGAGAGAGATGTTATTATTTGTTGACAACATAAGCTCAATCTTCATGAAATATAAAGAGAATATAATCATAAGTTATTTTATTAATAGACTTACATAATCTATAGATATACCTGCATAGTCTGTAGATATACCTATAGAGTTCATAGATTCTAAAACTTATAAAGTCCATAGATTTTAGATCTGTAGAGTCTGTAGATTTTAGAATCTACAGAGTTCGTAGATTTTAGACCTGTAGAGTCTATATATTTTAGAACCTATAGAGTCCATAGATTTTATATCTCTAAAGTCTATATATTTCAAAACCTGAAGAGTTCACAAATTTTAGACCTGTAGAGTCTGTAGATTTTTTTCAAGTTACATTCTTTGAACTATTGATGACTATGATGGATTCTTTGACATTTGATGCTTTGAACTGGTCTTCTATTAATGAACTACATGAATGTAGAGTTACTGACTAAGTTTCAAAGTTGATATTTGGTTGGTACCTCATGCTCATGTCTAATATAGTTTATTATAGGCTACATATATACACATTAACAATTTTTTTCAAAAATTTAGTAACAAGAATCGGCAAACAAGAAGACAATGATTTATAAAGAAATAACCAACATATAGTTATCTATTTCATTCTAAATAAATCATAAGTTTAGAAACTACACTTAGATCCACTTTTTATGCAAGGAAAAAATATTATTTCATGGATATAATGAGCTATTTTATGGTCTCATCAAACATGCTTCCCAATAATTTTTCTACTAATATGCCTCTCATTTTAGGTGAGGGGGAAATAGTACCTAGAAGTTATCTCACCTCAAAAGGGTAAGACAATTATAAATATGTGAATGCAACCATGTATCATATAAAAGAAATATATCTACCTAAATATATCATTGAAGTGCATATAACTAATGTGATCACATGTAGGCATAAGATGCATGATAAATATCATGACAATGTCTAGATGGTAACAATATAAGTTTAACAAGCAAAAAAACACACATAAAAGAACTCAAAAGCAAGACAAAAAGTAATGATCTAAGGAGACTGTAAACAAAGCACATGTTCAAATGTTACAAAATTGAATGGACATGACAGTTAAATGTCCATAAAATCAAGAAATGACATATTCAAATGTCTATATAATAAGCAATGGCATATTCAAATATCCAAAAAGGCACAAGGGTCGATAGGGTTGAGGTTATAAAAATAATAGTGCATAAAGGTGAATATCATATATACAACAAGCCAATTAATGTGTTAAACTCAGATTTATCATATGTTAAATTTATTAAACTGATATAAGCTATTAATAGAAAGTAAAACTATGTTAGATATAAAAATGACATAAAAGAGAGTACTTAGTTGGTTATGATGCTAGCACAGATCTAAATCTATTATAGGTAGAAAGTAGGTAGAAAAACAATTTTAGATCAATCATCAAATTCTAGATTTGGTGCCTTTAGCTCTCTAGATAGTTGTGTTAACTTAGGATAGTTATTTCAATGCTAGTATCTGAGTTTGATGCTAGTGTGTTGTACAAAATATCTACTTAAATAGGATGTGACCATCTGAATACTTCTAGGTTTAGTTTTACCTTCACTCTGGTGCATTTAGATCTAAGTCATGCATTATCACTCATGATAAAATGGTACAACCTTAACTTTTTATTTTCAATGTGACTTTGAGGGAAAATAGGTTAGTGGGCACATGATGTCAAGCTAACCTGCAATGACCTCACTATCAAAGGACATTGTCTACATAGCCAATACTCTATAAAAAGGCCTCAAACTCATGTAGTTATCCTTTACATGTTGGCTTATGTGTGAATCTGCAATATGTGTAAAATAAATACAATAGTGACCTAGCTTGTAACTTAAAAAATATGATCTTATGACTACTCTTTTAGTAATTTAGACCTGTATTTAAGTTTTTTCTTTGACTGATATCATAATAGAGTATAATAGGAAAACTTTTGGTAATTTGAGTGCTTCTTGAATGCTCTTTTATCTGATTTTTAGGTGAGAAATGAATGAAGATTGATATTATATTTGTACCAATCCTATCGAGAGATAACCTGCATTAAAGCATTTACATCAACCATTATAATATGTTTCATTTAAAATTTGAATGACTTTAGGGCACTAGACATTTGCATCAAGGTAGGACAATAACGTCAATGATATTGTCTATCCCAAATGTTAATGTCTAGGGAGAAGGAGAACAAACACAAACTCAAAACTTATAGAGGTGTAAGATAAGTACATTTTAAGCAATATAAGTAAAATGAGATGTTTGTGTCATCAATATAAGGTTGTTTGAACTAAGAGATATGTCAAGGGGCACAAGATAGAGTAGTTGTGAGGCTTGTGGAAGAAAGGCATGTGTAGAACTAAGAAGAATAACCAGGGTATGAGTTTATCGAGTGTACAAGACTGAAGTGATACATAATTATAAAATATCATCCATAATATGCTAGTTATAATCATATATCCATATCTCAATCTATCAATCATGTGTCTCATAAGCAACATACATATGTACTTAATGTTTCAAAAAATATACAAAAGGCTAATACGAGTACAAGTGAGATCTAAGAGAAATGATTTGATTACATTACCTTCTATACCTATATTTAACCCTAAAATGAAACTTAAATTGGTGTTATTTATATTGTTAAAGGGGTATATAGAAATGAAATAACACAATGGTGATAATCAGATCTATAATAGATCGATTAGATGCTAAACTCAAATATAAACATACACTAAATTTATTATGTTGAGATAGTCTAAATATGAAAAATTCAACTATGCTAGATATAAAAAGGACAAATAAGTGATGTACTTAGTTTGTTTTAATGCTAATATATTTTGAATCAAGAATAGGTTAAAAATAGATGGGAAAGAGATTTTGGAATAATCATTATATTTTGGATTTGACATCTCAAGCTCTCTAGACTATAACATCAGCCTAAGATAGTTGCATCAATGTTACTATCTAGGTTCGATGCTAGAGTCTTATGCAAAATATCTATTAAAATGGGATACAACCACTAGACGCTTTTGGGTTTTGCTTCATCTTTGCTCTAACCATTCAGATTTGGGTCATGGACTGTCACTCCTTGTGAATTGGCAAAATCTTAGCTTTCCATCTTCATAGTGATTTTGGAGGAATATCGATTAGTGGGCATAAGGTGTTGAGCTAACCTCAATGACCCCTCTATCAAAAGACACTGCCTACATAACTAATACTTTGAAGAGGGCCTTAGATTGATGTAGTTCTCCTATATGTGTTGGCTTGTATATGAATCATACAATGAGTACAAAGTAAGTACAACAATGAGCTATCTTGTAACTTGAAAAATTAATCTTTTGGGATATTCTTTTAGTATTTCATACCTATGGATGTGTTGTACCTATGATTGGTATGGAAATGGGGAATATTTAATCAATTGAATGCTTGATATAGTGCTTTGGTAAGTTTTTTTGGTCTCTTTGGTCTTTTATAAGTGTTTAATGAGTGAGGGTTGAACTTGTATTTATATCAATCCCTTTGGAGTAATAATTTACATTAAAACACTTAGGTCAACCATTAGGATATGTTTCATTTATAAATTGGATGACTTTAGCGTACTAGACACTTGTATTAGAAAAGAATAGTAACGTCGATGTTACTATCTAGCCTAAATGTTAGTGTCTAGGGAGTAGAAAACCAAGTACATGTTTAAAATTACAAAGATGGAAGATAAGTACATTTTAAGCATTTTTTCAAGATAAAATATTTGGGTCATCAATATAAGACTAGTCAAATTAAGAGATATAGGCAAATGGGCATAAAGATAGAGCATATATGAGACTTGTAGAAGTGAGAAAGGTAAAGAACTGAGAGGAACAACCAAAGTTTGAGTTTTCGAAGTGTATAAAATTAAGGTGCTATATAATCAAAAAATATCATCTACATTACCCCCTTAATCTAATAATGAAATTATTCATTTAAAGGAAAGGAATGCGTACTTAGGTGTGTATACACACCTTGTCTTTATGTGCACCCAACTTAAGTGCTTTGTTGGTGATTGACTTACAACCAAGAGCATGTTACAATATAAAATTAGTGTATATAATCTGGGTTGAAAGTACTCAAAATAGATTTAAATTGAAAGAGCAAGGTTTAGGAGTATATCTGAACTACCTTGCTTATTAGTAAATTATTTTTAAAAATATGTATCATTACAAGGCTTTGAAAACTTAGATTAAGATAAATATTTAAAGTGCATATATATATATATATATATATATAGAGAGAGAGAGAGAGCACATACCCCCAACTTTGGAGCAAAAGTGAGTTGTCTCCTAGTAGTTGAGATTAGTTCAACCATGCAACCCAATGATACTTATAACTTGGTGAGGTTGGATGATCAAGTCTAACCTAAAAACTTGGTAAGATTGAGTGATTTTATCACCTCAACCATACCAAAATGTGAACTAACCACTGCAGTAGATTAGCTCAATAAAATCTATAAAAGTCTATGGGGTGTTAGTATGAAAAACTCTGTGATATGGTAACAGTCCATAAAAAAGTTTTAGAATCTGAAATTGATTTGGATTTTACAATATTATAAACATGTTGCATAACATATACACCTTAGATATGTCTCATGTTAAAACTGTGTATAACAATAGTACTAATGTATAAAATTATGCCACAACTATGAATCTAAATAATATAACTATGTGCTTTGGCAAATTTATATAACTATGTAAGTGTAAAGTACATACTTCCAAAACATGCCCCCACTATATATGGAGAAGTCTAAAAATTGATATAAGTACCAATGTGGAGGACATGTTTCCAAAACATGCCCTCACTGTAAACTAGAGATGTTGAATATTGACTAGGTGTGGAGAACATGCTTCCAAAGCATGGCCCCACTGAATCTAAGATTTGTGAATGTGTGAAATACATACCCATATGACATACCCCAAATGAATTTGAAAACTGATATAAGTACCATATACTGAATGAGTGTGGAGAATATGCTTTCAAATCATGCCCCACTGAATCCAGAAATTGTGCAAAGTGTGGAGAACATGTCTTAGTGACGTGCCCCTACTAATATGAGACCCCTTTGAGGTGAGGGAAATATAAGAACTCATAGTTACGTCACCTTAAAATGATAATACAAATGTATACTCTATGATTGTAACCATGTAGCATATAGAAGGAACATGTATAGGTATATATAATATTGAAGTGCATAGGACCAATGTGATCACATGTAAGCCTAAGATGCATGATAAATATCATAGAAACATATAGATAATAATAGTATAATATCAACAAATAAAAAAAATGCACATAAGAGAATTCAAAAGCAAGTCAAAATGTAATGGTCTAAGGAGATCACAAATAAAGGGCATGTTTAAATGTTGTACAATCGAAGGGACATGACTTATTCAAATGTCCATAAAAGCAAAAATGACATATTCAAATGTCCATACAAAAAACCATGACATATGAAAATTTTAAAGAAAACATACATAGGCATAGGGGCCACAAGCAAAGGACCATATTTAAATGCTCGAAAAAGGAATACAAGACACTTAAAGAAGTGCATAAATTAAAACATAAGTAACCAACATAAACATGTCATAGTAGCCCATGGATCCAATGTGTTAAGAAAAGTATGTCAAGTTTATAGCATATCAAGTACCCTATGTAAGATATAATCATGGATAATAGGCATGTGTAAGTACATGTGTAACCTCAAACATGATAATGTAGAGTGATCAACAATTCATATGACATGTGTGTATCAAGATCAACAAAGTGGATGCCCCCAATGTCCATATGACATGAGTATAAGGAAGTCCCAACATATGGAAATGGGAATGTATCATGTGTTTGTGTATGGCTATATCACACTCATGTAGAAGTGTGGCATATATGTGTATGTAAGAGTAATTGAATATGTTGTCCATCAATATAGAAGTAACACATGGATTCTAAGGAACCAATAGAATATGTAAGTTACGAAAGTAGTTTTGGAGTTTTGAATGTTTTTTATTTTTTTAATGTTTTTGAAAATATTGAATAGGAAAGATCATCCTATGATGTCATCCAATAGATGGCCATAACTATCTCTCCACTATGAATATGATGTAATACCCAGGTTACATTATTGAGGAGTATGTGTATGTGTAGTATTTGTCATTGTGGTATCAATGGTGCTCTACTTATGTAAAATGGGACTCTGTGGTCATGAATCAATAGTAGGCATAACAGGAGTAGGGGTTTTTGGAACCCCTTGTTGAATGTTGTATGGTTTTTTTGGCATAGTAGTAGAATTTGTATTTTGAGTTTCTCTAAATATCTGATCATGGCATGTAGTAGAAGATGGGGATTTCATGGAATCCACTATATGTATTTGATGTAAAGGTCTCTCAAGTATTGGCCACCTAGTAAAGGGGATTACTTATTGCTTACCCTTTTGTAGTGAATGAGCCTTAGTAGGCTTGATGGATAGTTGTCTGGGTACATGTTTCTCTTGTTTAAGAGGATGCTCATATGAAATTATAGAAATTATAATTATCCAATTGGAAATGAATGTATTTAACACACCCATGTATTGTAGAAGGTACTATTTGAAGAGTGTGTATCCAAGGTCTTACCAATAATATATCAAAGATGCCTATGGAAGGGATAACTAAAAATGTAGTAACCACATGTGCGGAACTAAACTGTAAAGGTAGGTCAATCTCTCTAAGAAACTTATGGGAGGTCCTATCAAATGCTCTAATCAATCTAGTAGATGGGTGTAAATCATGATAAGTATAACCCAAATGTGTAAGTAATTTTATGATACAAACATTTTCACTTTCACTATTATCAAACATAAAACTATGTATGGAATGTTTAACAAGGTATGCTTGAATGAATAGAGAATGAATATCAGAGTCATCATCCTTAATTTCATTGTCATCAAAAGTAATAAAGGATGTTTGAACCATAAGAGATAAATATCGCATGTAAGTACAAATAACCCCATCAAGTGTGGAGGAGGATGTGAATTATATGCCATTTGGACTTTTGGTTCCTTCTTAGAATGGTCTTGTAAAGAATTATTAAATATTTTCTATTTATGGTGATCACCAGGTTGTGAACTTAATTCCTTTGGAGGATCCTCAAATATAAGTTTTTGATCATCGAGAAGATATTGGATCTTGTGTTTCAAGGTAAAGAATCTAATTTTAGAATGTGTTGGTCCTTTATGATAATCATAATAAACATTCACATCATATCTTTTGGGTAGAGGTCAGGTCATATCAACCTTGATAGGATAAGGGAGAGATATAAGCTGACACTTTAGTAACCATGGGAGTAATGAAGCTGAGGACTCATGTAAATGTGTAGATTGTCTCAGTTGTGCATTAGATAGGACAAACTGATTAGGTTGTTATGAAACTATGTTAACCATTGTGGTTGTTTCATTTTTAGGCTCAAGAGGTTTTCCTTTATAAATTGGTTTAATTGTGAATTTGTACTAGATGTAGATGCAACTGGTGTGTTTTCTATATACTTGAGCTTATTTAATGACATAAGATTTATTTTACAGTCCTGTATAACATGGCATAAGTCATAGAAAGATTTAAACTTCTTGAAAACAATAGACTCATGTAAAGAAGTAATCAAACTTTGCTTGAATATATCTTGAAATTCTTTATTTGCCATAAGATTGATCATTTTGGCTAGCATTGTCTTATAAATTAAGACATATTAATTAATAGTTTCATCGATTCTTTACTTGATTTTGGAAATTTGGGCATAGGAAACCTTTTCGAAAATGTTAATGGAAAAGTGTTCTAAGAACTAGTCTACAATAGGTTTAAATTCTTTGACATATTGGAGAGGTAAATCATAGAACCACCTTAAAGAATAATCCTTAAGGCTTCTTGGAAATAATTTGGTCATAAGTTTATCATTGGAAGCATGGTCAAGACATGCTACATAAAATGTTTGAAGATGGTGATTTTGTTGTTCAAGATCACCTTTGCCATCATAAAATGTGAACTTAGGGGCAATAAACCTAGTTGGAAAGGGGTGTAAAGATATTTCAAGTGCAAGAGAGTTATGCAACACATATTGCAAATATGAATTTTAAAGCATTTTATTAAATGTTTATAATCTTATCTTTGAAGGTATTTATAACTTGAAGGAATTATTGAACTATAGGCCCAGTGGGATTTAGACTAACAATTTGAGTAGTCACCAAAGGAGGTGAAAACATGTTTTGATTAGTAATAGGCATTGAAACTAGTATTCATGTTAAAACAATGGTTAATTCCATGATACATGTATCAATATTAGTTTCAAATAATAAAAGTTTAAACACATAATCCATGCCCCCACTAGATTTAGGTGGATTGATAAGCGTGGGTTGAGTTATAGTACCTTCTAAGGATTCACCATTACTAGGTGAGGTAGCCTTATTTTTATCTTGTTTACTTATTTTATCTCTTGTAACATACAAAAATACATCTATTAAACCCTTGTTATTATTGAGTTGAGTAATCAATGCCTCTTTATCTTCTATTTGAAATCAATTTTTTACACTAACATAATCTTTTGCTTCACAAATGAAAAATTTAAAATTTGAAAAAAAGTACAACAATCATAAAACCCTAATTTTTCCTAAGGTTCAGTATTCAAACATTGGGTTCACCAAATGTTTAAACCTAAAATGGAACCTAGATTGGTGTTATCCAGCTTGTTAAAGGGGCATATAAAAATGAAATAACATACGGGTGATAATTAGATATATAACAATTTAATTAAATGCTAAACTCATATATAAGCATACAATGAATTTATTATGTTGATAAAGTTTAAAGATGGAAAGCATAACTATACTAGATATAAAAATGACAAAGAAGTGATGTATATAGCTTGTTCTGATGCTAATGTAGTTTTGGATCTATAACAAACTGAAAGCAGGTAAGAAGGGGATTCTAGAATAATTATCAGATTCTAGATTTGACACTTCTGGGTCTCTAGACAGTAATGTCAACCTAGGATGATTACATCGACATTTTTTTCTGGATTCGATGCTAGCGTCATATATGAAATATCTACTAAAATAAGAGGCAACCACCTAGATGATTCTATATTTTGTTTTGCCTTCACTCTAAGGCATTCGGATATAGGTCATGGACTATCACTCCTTGTGAAATAGAAAAACCTTAGATTTTCATCTTCATAGTGACCTTGGGGAAAAATGGGTTAGTGGCCACATGGTGTCAAGTTTACCCCAATGATCCCTATGCCAAAAAATGTTGCCTACATAGCCAATACTTCGAAGATGGACTCAAATTGATGTAGCTCTCCCCTACGTGTTGGCTTGGGTGTGAATTATATAATGTGTGAAAAGCATGTACAATAGTGACCTAGCTTATAACTTGTTAAATCGAGCTCTTTAGTTGCTACTTTAGTACTTTAGACTTGTAAATGTGTTATACCCATGATTGGGATGGAAAGAGGGAAGTTTGATCAATTGAATGCTTGATATAGTGGTTTTAATAAGTTGCCTTGATCTCTTTGGTATTTTCTAAGTGTGGAATGAATGATGGTTGATTTTATATTTGTATCAATCCATTTGAAGTAATAACTCACATTAAATCACTTAGGCCGATCATTAGGATATGTTTTATTTGTAAATTGGATGATTTTAGGGCATTGAATACTTGTGTTGGGATAGGAAATTAACATCAATGCCATTATTTGACCCAGATGTTAGTGTCCATAGAGCAGAAAAATAGGCACAAGTTCAAAACTTATAAATATGGAAGATAAGTACATTTAAAACATTCTAGGAAAGGTAAAATCCTTGGTTCATCAATATAATTCTAGTTAGACTAAGAGATATAGGTAAATGGGCACAAAAATAGAGCATATGTGAAACTTGTGAAAGTGACAAATGTAAATAACTAAGAGGAACAACCAAAATCTAAGTTTTTCAAGTCTACAAGACTGAGTTGGTCTATAATCATAGAATATAATCTATATCTTCCTCTAAAAATATCAAAATATTATTATACATATCATAAATTTCATGGGTATGATACAGATAATTGTTGGGCTTTAAAGAATAACATACAAAGTCTCCTTGATAGTGGTGATCCTATACAAGATAACCCTATTAAGCAAACCACTCATATTGCATCTCCTAAATTACAAGTACAAAAAGAGCACAAAAAACATATATGGATACCAAAAGATAATTCAAAATAATAAAAAAATCAAAAGTCAAAATTAGAGCAAACAAGCTTACAAAAAGAACAAGATGAAAAAACAAAACTACGAAAAACACAATTACCAAAAGAAACATTGCAAGAACAAATTCAAGATAAGCAATAATGATCCTTTAAAAAAAAAACATCATGAATAAATATCCAAATCCAAATGTTCTTACATATTATAATTATACAAATATAGTTGTTAAGGAATCAAGCATTATAATTACTTCAAGCATAGAGCAAAAAGATATGATCAACACTTAAAAATATATGGTTACACCTTTAAGTCAAGAAGTCAAAGAAAAAATCACTTCTCCTCCTAATATTAAACTAAACATACATGATCATTCTCTAATTAAAAAAAATATACAAGCTCCCTACAATGATACACATATTCAAAAAACAACTGCAATTTATGATGTAATAAATTTCTCATACACAAATACAATCAAAATAACATCTCACAATATCAAGCATAACCTAAGAAGTTAATTTTCTCCTATAATAATTATTTCATTGATGATTATAATTATCATTAATATGAATTCCATAATATACCAACTATTACACGTGCAAACAATAAAACACCCAATGAGTATTTGCCTTTTATTTTTCCATCTGGTTGGTAATTCTCTTAAAACAAATTTTAACAACTACACAACATCTTTGCTTTCATGTTCAATACTACTTATTATATACCTGATCCAACCATTCTTTTAGCCCCTTGGCTTTATTTTTCACTTTGGATACTTACTCTCTTAATTTGCAAACTGATTTGAACAATTGAAAACACTTATCTCTATATAACACTCCACTTGCTTACCATTGCATATCTTATACCCTATGGTACTTACATGATCTCACATTGTTAATTTTTACATGAGCACATTTAACCTCTTATCCATTTAAGGAGCATGTACATTCTTACATATTTTACATATTCAAACTACATTCCTATGACTAAAAGTTACATATAGATTGGAGTCACGTTGCTTGCCTTCCCTCTTATCATGCCATGATTTTGCACCTTTATTGAGGATTATTTGAATCCCTCCCACTTCATTTATTTTCAAATCTTTGCTTCTTAGCATTTATTTTTCAAATTTATTTTAACATTCAAATTTTCCAAAAGTTAAAAAATTCAAAAATAATTATATATTCCAAAAATTCAAGGAAAAACTTACAAATATTTTCAATTTTTTATAAAAAAAATCAAGACCTCAAACATTTTCAAATGTTATTATCTTGGTTCTTTTCATATGTTGTTTATCATATGTTAAATAGATATCATATTCCATATTTTAATACACAATTCTTCTCATGAGGTGCTTGAGTGTGATACAAGACATACTTCATCATGATTCTTTGATGTCATTCTTACGTTACTACCCAACAACCTTTATAAGTTGAGGGCATCTCTACGTTATCTATAAATAATTTTACCGGTTGTATTTATTTGTAACCTCTCTATCATGTTGAGCTACATATCATACAAATGTCTTGCTAATAACTCACATTTTTCACATATATTACATGCAATATTTTACTTGCTAACATTCAAATTCATACATATAAGGGAACTATACTAAGTCTCATTTTTTACATGTTTTGATTTGCATTCTTAATTTTTACTACATGCTAGATTAGACTTTCTTGCTTATCAAGTATGTGGCCCTTGCCTTGTATGTTCAATTTTTTTCTTGTATGGCATCATTATGCCATTCGTGTGTGGCCTTAGGCCTTGTGTGTTATGCGACATTTACATGTCCCTTGTATGTGGCCTCTTAGGCCTTATGTGTGGCATATCATGCACTTTATTTATTTTACTATGGTGCCATGAATCATGTCATGCATCACTTATATACTTTATGTTTACTCTATTGTTATGATGTAAATCATGCATACATTACTTATATTCCTTTAATAATATATATTTATAGCAGATGGAAACTTAATGTTATATTCAAATACTATGAATGCAATCAATTTAAAATTTTCAAAGTGTTAAATTTTTCACATATGATTTATTTTGAGATAAATGACCTACAGGCTACATCTCTCATCTCAAAATTGGGGCATCATAATGAACTTCATTACAACATTCAAACTTCATGAAAAAAAAATCATATTTATGGAAATACATGATTTTCAATTGGTAATAAGATTCAACAATTTTCAGATTATGGGGGCATGTGGCATGCATATGCACTCATCACTACAGTTGAATATTAAAAGTTGAACAAAAGTTGTAAAAGTTTCAAAAGATTGTTAGGTAATCTAGAACAACAAACATGCTCTGATACCACTTTGCCAGGAACTACTGCCCACTAAGGGCACACTTGATTACCTTTGTATTAGCAACTAAACACGAAATTTAACCAGAATTATAAGTAACTAGAAACTAGAAACTAGAAACTTGAAACAACAAAGAATATGAGAGACAATACACAATCTTGTATTAAATACTCTTTAAAAGGAAATACAATAAAGAAGTGCCACAGTCTGGTTCCACCTCTAAGGCTTCCCACACCTCTAAGACTTTCAGTAATCTTCCCTCAAAGTTCTCTGTTTCTCTCAATCACAACTAACTCAACAACCTAAGTTGTTATCCCCTCCTTGAATGCTTCAGCTGATCTCCTTGACCTTGCACCTTGCAGATCTCCTTTGACCTTGCTTTCTTGCTTCAATGCTTTACTTGCCTTAATTACAATACATGCCTCATGGGTCTTTAAATAGGATCCCATGCAAACAATAATTAGACCTCTAATTACAATAATTAGACTTGCAACTCAAGACCAAAAATAGTCTTTACATGCAAACTTCCTGTCCAAAAATAGACCAGTCTAAAACCCGCATGCAAACTGCATGCACACACAGGTTGCTGACATCGGCTCCTTCCTGACCATGTCGGCCAACTAATAACTGACGTCGGTTGCTTCTGCACTGTAATCTAACCGACATTGATTGGCCTGACCGACATTGGTTCCTATGCAATTAGCTCTGTAACTCAGCAACCCAGCAACCTCCTCCACATTTGCATTAGTGAAGATTTTAGCTCCACAACCTAACAATCTCCCACTTGGAGATAAACAGCTACACCTATACCTGTACCTTCATCTAATTCATTTTCTGGCTTGTATCCCTCTTCAAGCTCAATCTTGAAGACCAACCACCACACATCCTGTGGTGCACCTCCTGTAATCCAAGTAACCTGCCACATCTGAACCTACAACTCCATGTAGTGAAGACCTTGACCCTGCATAACATGTTAACCTGCTGCTAGTCCCTCTCAGATACCTGAGAATCTACCTTCCTTGATTTGGCTCTAAACTCTCTGACAAATCCCACTGCTTGGAAAAACTCAGGTCTACACCAGACCTTATGTGATTTCAAACACTGTTCTAAGCTCAACTTAAACTGTCCAGCCCTTGGTGTGCTTACCAGTTCTACATCTTGTGTATCAAACCCCGCCAACACTTTCTTCACATCAGCTCCCACTAGAGACAAAAATCTCCATGTCTCTTATGCCAAAGAATTTCGCTGCTCCCAAATTCTTCATGACATACCTCTGAACTAACTTTACCTTTAGCTCAAAAACTCCCTGCATGTGTAACTCTGCAACAAGCAACCACACAACAATAACAAGATAATGTTGCAATCATTATCCAACCTGGTAAAGACAAACACAATAGTTACACTGACATTGACTAAAGCCCTGCTTTGTCATCCACCTGTCAAAAAACCTGTACCACTATCCTGTAGCTTCCTCAAGACCATATATCCTGGCCTTCCATCTCACGTATCCATCCACTCTCTTCTTTAACCTGGGATTCCATTCATCTTTCAGTGCTTTCATCCCCACTGGAAACTCTACCAAATCTCTCGCTTGGTTCTCTTCTAAAGAATTCATGCCATGCTCCCACTGTTTCTTGGATTCTACCTGCATTGCCTCTTCACGTCTTCCTGGTTCTTGACCATCAGTGAGCAACAAGTAAGAAGGTGAACAATGAATATGAGGTTCACTTACCCTTTCAATCCTCCATATGGGCATTTGAGACTCCTTGACAGCTTGCTATCCGCCCAACATCCGTTCCAGTGACCAATCTCGGCCATCTCCCAATCTGCACCCGATTGACGTCAGTTCCCTGCGACTGACCCCTACTGTCGACGTCGGTTCCCCATGACCGACGTCAGTTGCCACCTCCCTAACACCACCGACTCTGCTGATCTAGACATGACTAACGTCGGTGCCTGTTTGTTCGATGTCGATTTCCCATGACCGACGCTGGTAACTGTGTTTTCCTGTGAGTGATGACTTTTTACCCGTGAGCTCTTTTTGGATCAAACCCTTGTCTATATCAACATAGCCCTGCTCAAAATAATTTAGTCCCCTCAGCTGATCTCTGTCCGTCATCTCCTCCATGAACAACAAAGCTTTCTAGTTCTTAAGTTTGTCAAAAACATCTGTCTTCCGCTTAAGAACATGCATTCCCTTCTTACACATGTGACCAAGCCTACAAAGCCACATCTCTACAACAGAAGGTGAATCAGTAATATAAGTAGATAGATAAAGGATACCTACTTTCTTACCACCGTCTAATTCAAGTGCATCTACTGTGAGAGTTACTATGCATCTCTCATCACCCAACTTTCCTGAAGAAATTAGACTCATCTCTAAGACTAGGACTTGCATGACCTCCTTCAACACCCGTGTGTTACCCGTCTGCAATTTTAGCTTCACTTCCCCTTTGCCAACAATCTGACAAGGCTCACCAAACCCTAAATAAATCTTTCCAAAGTCTCCCTGGACATACCCATGAAAAGATGCTCTATTTCGGGCTGCATGGAAAGAGGCAACAGAATCTATAAACCAAGATTCTACTTTATCCAGAGCATCCTGTGCAACAACACCTGCAACATCTGCTTCTTCATGCTGATTTGCTACCAACCAATAATCTTTCTTTACCTGCGCTTTCTTTCCATCAATCTGACCATTCGTGCTATTCAGTTTCTCCATTCATAGCTTACTTTCTTCTGCCATTGCTATACTCCCACTCAATCTGAAACCCCTGTGAGTGACTTGTAATCAACAAACACTAACCAGATTTGATACAACCTGTTAGTAACTTAACCACCCACTCCTGTAACCTTAGCTTTGATAGCACGTGTCAGGTAATCTAGAACAACAAACATGCTCTGATACCACTTTGCCAAGAACTACTGCCCAGTAAGGGCACACTTGATTACCTTTGTATTAGCAACTAAACACGGAATTTAATCAGAATTATAAGTAACTAGAAACTTGAAATAGCAAAGAATATGAGAGACAATACACAATCTTGTATTAAATACTCTTTAGAAGGAAATACAATAAAGAAGTGCCACAGTCTTCTTCCACCTCTAAGGCTTCCCACACCTCTAAGACTTTCAGTAATCTTCCCTCAAAGTTCTCTCTTTCTCTCAACCACAACTAACTCAAAAACCTAAGTTGTTATCCCCTCCTCGAATGCTTTAGCTGATCTCCTTGACCTTGCACCTTGCAGATCTTCTTTGACCTTGCTTTCTTGCTTCAATGCTTTACTTGCCTTAATTACAGTACAGGCCTCATGGGTCTTTAAATAGGATCCAATGCATACAATAATTAGACCTCTAATTACAATAATTAGACTCGCAAATCAAGACCAAAAATAGTCTTTACATGCAAACTGCCTGTCCAGAAATAGACCAGTCTAGAACCCACATGCAAACTGCATGCACACACAGGTTGCCAACGTCGGCTCCTTCCTGATCGATGTCGGCCGACTAATAACCGACGTTGGTTGCTTCTACACTGTAATCTGACTGACGTCGGTTCTTCTGCAACTCGCTCTACAACTCAGCAACCTAACAACCTCCTCCACGTTTGCATCAGTGAAGCTTTTAGCTCCACAACCTAACAAAGATTTCAAGAGTGAAAAAATTCAAAAGTTTCAAAGTTTCAATTATAGTTTCAAATATCATTTCAATACAATATAGTTACAGGGGGGGCATGGTATTCATTCATGTTCACAGTTCTACTATGGCATTTTCAAAATTCTCAAGTTTCAAGTTGTAAATTTATAAAATTTACAAATATAATCTATATACATCTATAGTGGTGTGATTAATCTTAGTTTCTAGTGGACCATGTTAGAGTTTAGTGACACTCAACATTTATAATTACACTTTTTCAATATGTATCAGGCCACAACTCATGGTCCCACACCTTCAAATATTTTATATATACTCTATGCACTCAAATGAGAGTTGAAGCATATACTCTTTCCAAATCAAGAGCATCTAATGGTTTTTTAGATTGAGACTCGATTACTCTCAATTCACCATAGTTCAACACTCTCCAAATGTTCTAGCAAGAGGGCATACACTTTGCCATGTCCAAAGTTACAAAGAAATTTCCTCTCCTGACTCTCTTTTAAAATTATAAATAAAAAATTTCTAATTTTAAATTTTAAATAAGAGCAAATATTAATTTTAGTGGCATTGTTACAAGTTTATTACATTAAGGCATCTTGCACAATTAACCTTCACATGCAAAGATAAAGTGTGTATACACACTTGGGTTCATTTCTACTTTACTCTAATAATTTCACTTTGTTCATCACTAGAATAAGGGTGGGGTAAATGTAGACATATAAAATTAATTTTTAAGTGCTTGAAAATGTTTATTCTTGACATCCTTACCCTTAGTCTATCTATCATTTCACTAGCTCATAATCTATAAGAGAGCCTTAACTATCTTGTAATAATTGAAAATATCATACATACATCCTTATTTCAGTTATATTCATCTCTATTCAACCCATATGATTCCCATATACATCTCCCGACTGTCTCTAATTTTTTAGGACAAGTCTGTGATAGCTGGATAGGGCTACACTATGGCTTTATCTCCTAGTGCATCTTTATCTCCTGTGCTCCAAAAATCACATTTTCAAATTGATATATTACATAATGGATTTACCACACATCTTATCAAGTTGATTATCAAAAGTATTCCAAATATTTTCCTATAAAAGCACATCAAGGCCATTCATTATAACCCCACAAAATCTCTCTAGCAAAAGCACTACACACGAAGCCAAAGAGCATTATTTCTTCTTATCTCAATTTATAACATTCTAATAGTCAATATAAAAGTTTAAATATTGTTTATTGTAGGTCAAGGGCATCTATTATGAAGCAATTCAATCAATATTCTAGCTAAGTCATTTTAGTTTCATAATCATAGATCACACAATCACTTTAAGAGGGATAACTACATCGACCTAATGCCCATATGGGTTATGTAGGTAGTGCTCAGTCACAAGGGGTTTCTAAAGCTAGCTTGGCTATCTTTGATAACCCATTTTAAATACCTTTTATTATCTAATTATAATATAGTGCGTGTGTAGGATTAAAATTTGATATTTTTAGGTCTTTTACATGACACGATGACACACATAGCTTAATATTCGACCTTTAAAAACTATCACATATGCCCAGATCAATAAATTAAGAATACAATAAACTAGGACACTATTTTAGTAGCCAAAAAAGGCCATAGTGTGCCACTGTCTATGTCATGTGGACTTGTTCCAATAGACTGAATTACTATTTTATAACAATACTATTTTTGCATGTCATTTCATACAATTTACACTTCCAGACAATTTTCAAAATCAAATCTATTTCTATTTTAACTGACACTCTCTAACCCTAGCCAGATTTATTATTTTTAATAAGTTCTTCACTTCCGTAAATTATGTAATTTAGTATATTTGATTGTATTTTAATATCAGATCAATATAGATCAACATTTATATTTCAATAGTTTGATTCCATTAAAGTACTTAAATTAAAAGGGTTAAACAATCTAATAACACTTAATTCAAACCAATAATATATATATATATATATATATAAATACACTAAACATAGATAAAATACTGCCAATAAAATACTATGGGGCCAAATTTATGGTATACATTTCACCACCCTTTAAGGTATGTGTGTGAGAGAAAACATACATTTCAATGTAGAAAAAATAAATGTAAAAATGATATATTTACACATTTAGATCTTCTAGGTGGTAAAGCCATTATATCTTAGACCTACAAAATCACTTTTTTTTTTTGCACGACATGAGTTAGTGAAAAATAATAATAAATATTAAGATATTAAATATTAAAACAAAATACCCTATTTTATTGAATAAGATATGATGATTGATTCGAGTTATGAACCCTATTAGACATGGCCCTCTACATCTAAATGGAATTTGAATTAGTGAATAATGGATTTAGAAACCCTATCAAAGGCATGCTTCCTAACTTGAATTAAATCTGAATCATTAGAAATTGGAGTTAGACACTTTGTCAGACATGGGCCTCTAAATCCACCATGTTCGATATGATAATGCACATGTCACATAAGCATGGCTCTAAATATAATTAGTATATATGACCTTGTTTTGATATTTGGGATAAAACTATGAATATCACATCTCAAAAGAAAGGGATTATATGTAACATGTGTGATATAGCATATGAAACAATTATTTTATATAATGTGTGAATATTTAGTGTTGAACGAAGAAGCATAATGAATAACTCACCCCATGTTGCCTTAATATATAAATAATGTAGCATAATTGTAACATGTTAACAAGAGCAAGTTATAACATCATATTTTATCACAACATTAGATCATAAAAAATTTAGAGATATAGAAATATAAAGCATGTGTTGAGAGTTTTTCCCATAGTGGATACATGATAAAAATCATGGCAACACAACAATGTCATAAGCATAAATATATTAATAACCACACCATGCACATAAGTAAACATGATAAGGAACTATAGACACCTAATTTTGGTAAAATACTTATTATTAAAATTATACTAATGTTATTTTATGCATATATATCATCTATTCAAATTATCATCTTATTGATGTTTTTTTGTGTGTGTTTTCTCTTATCATTCTTCTATGTGTGATCTCATGCCCTTATGTTTCTTTTTTTTTTCTCTTTATGAATTGTTTTCATTGTGAACACATGCTTTCTATGTTTCTTTTCTCTTTGGCCTTTCCCTTTCTTCTATTTGGTTGGAATTGACAACCTGTCGATTTTGTCCCTAATGTTTTTTTAGGACATTATACCCTCCTACACTTCCTTTAAATGTTTAGATCTGTGTGTGTCATTTATTTGTCTTTTCTTTGGTTAGCTTGTATAGAAATAGGTTCCTAATTCAGAATTGAGACATCTATATATAAAAATCATCCTAGAGGCATTCTAAAATATGAGCATCAAGAGGCATCCTCAAACATTAAAGTGAATTTAAGTCTAGCTAGCACACAATATAATTCTATATTTCTATTGTTAAGGACTTGCAACAAGGTTCAACTACATTTTATACCAAAATAAGGAGCGATGAATGTTCATGTAGTTGCACTTCATTTAGGGAGAGAAGGTGAAGCCCTTAGTGATTATTTAACTCACATGAACAAGTGAACTACATTGACTATGATTCTAAGTGTGTGAAATATGTAGCTAAAACTCCTTGATGAGGTTACCCAAGTAAGTTAGCTTTATAATTATTTCTCTTCCTCTTAAATTTGTTTGTGATGAATTAAGTCAAAGATAAAGAACAAGATAAATCTAACATTTTAGCCATAAAATCAACAAAGTGATCACACAAGCCTACTTAGCATCTGATTTTGCATTTACCCATAAATTTTTGAAACCTAAAAATCAATAGGATATATATTTAGAGGTAGGGTATAGATTTGGTGTTTGCACAAGTACACATTTAATGGGTCATTGATCTCATATAATGTGAATATAAAGGAAAATGTAGCTAAACTATTAATCAATCCTAATTCAAAGAAGATAAATCCTACTTACACTTCTATTTGTTGATTTATTAGATATTTAGGTTCACAACTATGATGGATTTGATAGACCTAACCAAGGCATCTTTTACTCCAATAATATCGTTAGAGAGGGTTCCAAAGCCTCTAGTCAAGCAACATCATGCAATAACCCTAGATAGGTCTTATGTTTTCATATTCACTAATTAAATAATAAGTAAAATAAAATCTAATCTAGTGCTCACCAAAGGTTGTGGCATAAAGTGGGGGTAACAAACATTAAAAGTAAACATGCATAATAGTTATGATTAAACTATGTATAGATATAACCCTAATGCATGGAGAGAGTAATGTATTCAAAAGCTATTACTTATGCTAATTTTATCTACTAAAATAGAGGATTAAAGTTATAT
Source organism: Torreya grandis (assembly GCA_037957365.1). Classification (NCBI taxonomy): domain Eukaryota; kingdom Viridiplantae; phylum Streptophyta; class Pinopsida; order Cupressales; family Taxaceae; genus Torreya; species Torreya grandis. The sequence goes on from JARHVA010001443.1 coordinate 2,158,358, forward strand.
ATACTTACCTTGATGATGAACTCGTCGATACTCAATCTCTTCCTTGGTCAGAGGTGTTTTACAAGAGATGGTTGTGGTTTGTAAGGATCACTAAGATAGGCCTAAAAATCCAAGACTTTTCCACAAGAAAATATTATTCTCTGAGTATAAACCTTAAGTAATAAATCTTCAAATAGAATGGTTGAATAAAATATTGTAAAGAAGCACAAATGAATAATTAACTCTGTTGCCTCTCTAAGAAATGGCAAAATGAATGTGTATATATAACTGAATATGATCCTAAACCTTTTGTAAAGTTTAGCCAACAGGGTCAGCCCAATTTGAATTTATATCATTATTTGATAAAAAATAAGTTAGGTCCCATTTTAGGTTGGCCAAGGTTGACCTAGACCTGTACCATGCAAATATTAATTTGAATACAGGTTGGCGCACATTGATATTGTTCGATAAATGTCAAAAAGGGTTTTAGGCTTAGGTAGGGGCTAAGTAATGCAATGAATTAATTGGAGGAGTGTGAAAGAGAGATTTTAAATCTTAATAAAGTGTATAGGAGAAGTTTTGTGTTGATTTTAAGTGGTGGTATTGGGAACAATAATCCTACAAAGCACCAATGGTGCACCCTTTAAGGAATGCACTCAAAAAGATTGAGACTTGATAGTTTTGTAAGAGAGAGAACTAATAATTGATAAAGTTTAAAAATATTATGTATATACATATGCCCCACTCTAAGCTGATCGCATGTCACTCTGGTGCAACATGGGAGGGTGCTTCGAGAAAAGAACATAACAACACACAATGCTAAAACTAAATAAATTGTAGTATTTTAAAGAGCAAAATAATTGAAATTAAATGACTAAAAGAGAAATACCTAAAAAATTAATATATGCATACCTTGACTTACCTTTATCATGGGATGGTTGTCTGCTGTGTTTGTAGTTTTGATCATGGAGGGCACAAAGACTACTTTGGATAAATCCAAGGATACAAAACTAAAGAGCAAAAATAAACAAATGCAAGAAATGCAAGATAACTAAAATGGTGTAGGCATGACATAATTTAAATTTGGTAAGTTGTGGTGGTAAATTCTAAGTTAGAACCAAATGACCAAGAAAATTTTTAGCGTAAATCAGGTAGCTAAAAATTCAAGGCTATAAATGACCAAAAAACTCAAACAAGTAAACATAAAGTAAGAAAGGTAAACAAACCAAGTCAAACTAAGGATACAAGTGAAAATGGTAATCAAATATCAATGTGAAATCAATAAAAATCCTCACTTAAACAAATATGGATAAGCAATGGTACAAAAACATGGATGAGAAAGCAGTAACAATCCTTACTCAATCATCAATGAAAAAAGTACATAAAAGGGAAAACAACATTGGTGAGTGAGAAGTAACAATCCAACCTCACTCAACAATGGAAAAAGTACTAAAAAAATAGAAATAGATGTCTTTGTTTGAAAAAAGGAGTACAACAACAAAAATATAGAAATGGACTCAGGTGTCTAAAAAAATGATGTACAACAATGGAAAATTTACAAGGAAACCAAGACAATGTTAGAAATGTAAAGTAATGGTGTAAGAAAAGTAATCCATAATCACTCAAGCATATTATTTTATTTTAAGGATAGATACAACTAAAACAAATTAGTGCTAGCATGTTTTTAAGATATGAATAAGAAGGAATAAAGAAGTGGGGAAATAGATTGAGAATCAAACTTTCCTATCAAGGGCTGAAATGAAATGGTTGGTGGGGAAAATGAAGGAAAAAATAAGGTAGAGAAACTTTTTATCGAAGTCAATACACTTAAATAAAGTTTATCAAAACAAAAGGACTATCGACATTAAGAACTCTAAATAAATTTTCCTAACCTCATTAATATTAGGTCACTAAATGAAGTATGAATATCATCCCATTAAGGCTATATACATGGAAAGTAAAATGGACTTACCTTCTCATAATGTGTTCCTTGTTCCTCAGGACCCCTTACAGAGTTGTCGATCTACTACGAAGATTGGGTACTTACATGAGAAAGTAGGTAACACCATAGATTATTTTGAATTCTCCTATCCCAATCAACTATCATACCACACCCCAATGGAACTTAGTTATATCATGAGGCCAATTATGGAGTTTGAGCTTCAACTGGGGAGAGGAGATGTGATATGAATCATAACTTTTGGTGTGAATTTGAATTTTGATTTTGTATGTTGCCTTTTATTTAAAATGATTTGGATTTTATCTTTTGATGGATTTTTCTATTCCTCCTTCATATGGATTTGAAGAACCAAACATGGGTGCTAAAAATGACTATCATTTGAAAAATTTGGACTTGGTTGCTAAGAAAGAGAACTTAGAGATCATTGTGTCTGAGTCTTGGTAATTCATGTGAAATAAAAGTGTTATATTGAATTCACCCTTGTGTTATCCAAAATGGAATGAAAGGAAAGGAAATCAAGAGGAATGAAACATGAAACAATTTGAATTACTTCAAATCACAAAAAATGTGATGAAGGTGAAAAGGGATATAATGACAGGTTAATATGATTCCTTATCATAAAAATATATGGAAGTATAGGGAAACATCTTAACATAGTTTGTTGTGAAAAATTTAGCTTAATAAAAAACAAAAATTTAAGATGAGAATATGAGATCACAAACTTGTAACTAGATCTTCACATTCTATAAAAGGAACAATTGGTTGAACATAAGTGTTTTTGAAATAAAATGATGAGTTTATGAGGAGATCTTGGTCCTATCCATGGTCTTACACTATAACTCATAAAAGAGAAACCCAAGAGGGTGCAATAAAGGTAAAAATGGCATTTATGAGGAAGGCAGTCCTATCCATGATATTATATTGCAACTCACAAAATAGAAAATTAAAAGAGTGAACAAAGCATGAGAAAACAAAGTGGTAGAAATGGTATTTGTGAGGAGAGCCTAGTACTATCCATGGTATGCCACTACAACTCATAAAAGATAAAGCCAAGAGGGTGCAAAAAGCATTGGAAAATAACAATTCAATAGAAGTGAAAGTAATTCATGAGGAATACCATGTCCTATCCATGATATTATAATGTAACTCATAAGAAAAGGAAACCAAAGGACTAAGAGAAGGAACTGAGGTTTGTGGAAAGAGAAGATTACTATAGAGGGTGAGACCTATGTATAAATCATGAGAAAAATGTTAGTAATATAACATATATAAATATGATAAGAGAAATATCTAAGCAAAGTATTTCTTCAAGAATTGTGCATTGGTGGGATTTAAAATCATGGCCTTTTATGTTTAGAGGTGGTAGGTGCTAGTATCAAGAATATCTTTCACTAAATAAGGTTCCTACCATTTTTGGGCATATTTTCCTTCTTTATCATGGATATAGTCTAATTTAAGGAGTAGATCACCAACATTGAAAGTACGAACTTTAACCTTTTTATTATGCTACTTGGTGATGCAAGCTTTATATTATTGATTATGTTGTAGAGTGGCTCAATGGTGTTCATCAAGAAGATCAAGAGCATGAAGGTGAGCTTCATGTAATTCTTCATCCATAACGATACTGTGAAGAGATATACGTACAAAGGGAATTTTAACTTCCAATGGTAGGACAGACTCAGAACTATAGACTAGCAAGAACCATGTTGCCCCTATGGTAATATGAATGCTAGTATGATAGGCCAAACGTGTGGGATATAAATGAAGATGATAATATGTGCAAGTTTCACATATGGTTTTTTGAAGGATTTTATTGAGAATTTTATTAGTGGCCTTAGCTTGGTCATTACATTGTGGATGATAAAATGTGGAGAATTTGTGGGATATTTTGAATTTAGCACATAACTATTTCATGTCTTTGTTCTTGAAATTGCTACCATTATTAGAAATGATAGTATGGGGAAATATAAAATGATAAATGATTTGGTTCAGGATAAAATTGGAAATAGTAGTTCCTGAGACATTGATGAGGGGCATGGATTCTACCCATTTGGTAAAATATTAAGTAGTCATGATGATAAAAACATGCCCATGTTGTAACTTAGGTACTTTGTCGATGAGATCTAATCCCTACATAAAAAATGGCCAAGGAGATTCCAAAGTTTGGAGCTCAGCTGGTGGTGAATGGATTAGATCATCATGAAGTTGTCAAGGTCTACACTTTTAATGAAATAGATAGCATCTTTTTTGAGACTAGGCCAAAAGTATCCCATACATAGGCATTTGCGTGTTGTAGCATGCCCATTATAGTAACCACTATAAATTCCCCCATGTGCTTATTCAAGGAGAGGAGGGACCTCTTCTTTCATTGCATAGTGGAGTAGGGTACCTTCAACATTGTGATAATAAAAGGTGTTATACCGAAAGACATATTTAAAAGCTTGTTTATTGATTCTAGTATTTTTACGAGCATCTATGTCTAGAGGATAAGTTTGATATTTGAGAAATTAGATAATGTCTTTATACCATGGGATTTGTCAAATGGTGATAGCCTCAATATGATAGATAAGTGACTCTTGTGGTTGGATAGAAGATGGGGACTTTTTTATTTGAATAAGACATTAATAATGAATTAGAACTTGATTCAGATGAAATAAGGATGTTGAAGAAGCAAGAGAGTTAATGATAGAGTTAGGTATATTCTTGATTACTTTCTTCTAAATTAATAGTGAAGTTATGAAAGTAATCTTTAAGAGAGATAACATGGTTATGACCTTCAATATAGAGAATGCTATCATTGAGGAGACTATCTTGAAGATGATTGGTAGCAGGTATAAGTGCCTCTATGAGTTGGTTGGAAATGAATTGCTCTTTGAATTTTTTTTATATTATGATGTGAAGTTCAAATTCCATTAAGAGAACCATCCACTTTCCAATTCTATCTCCAGGTTGAAAGGCTTTGGAGAAAAAGTGACAAAGTGGGTCAGAATGAACTATGACATATGTTGTTTGATAAAGCATGTAGTGACAAAGTTTTTTAGATATAAAATAGATAGCAAGGAAATCATGTTCTACTTTGGTATAAAATTTTTTGTAATTGATGAGGCCTCAAATAATATAGTAAATAACATATTCTCTGTCAGTATGATCTTATTAGGCAAACATTGCCCCAACTGATATGGGTATATAAGAAGTGTACAAAATCAAAGGATGATCATTGGAAGGTGGATGGAGGATAGGTGTATGGAGTAATGATTATTTTATGTTTTCAAATGCCTTTTGATAGGGATCAGTCCATTCTAAAGCATTACCTTTATTAATAAGGTTATTAACAAAGTATATGTGATAAGCCATTTTCAACACAAATCATCAGATTGCCCAAACTTGCCAAGGTAAGCACAAATGTTTGGAATGGAACGAGGATTAGGCATGTTGATTATAGCATTGATTTTAATGGGATCAACATAAATACCATGGAGAGAGACTAACAACCCTAGTAATTTACCAGATGTAATGCTGAAAACACATTTGGAGGGGTTGAGTCTAACTTTGTACTTGATGAATCGATCAAAGATGATGGTTAGATTAAAAATATGGGTTTTTTGATTTTTGGATTGGGAAATTAGAACATACACATAGGTTTACACAATCTTATGGATAAGGTCATGAAAAATGTGGGTCATAGCCCACTGATAGGTAGCTCTAGTGTTTTTAAGGTTGAAGGACATCTTAACATAACAATACGTGCCCCATTCTATAGTGAATGTTATCTTATGTTGGTCTTTGGGGACGATATGAATTTGATTATATCTTGAAAATCCATCCATGAGGGACAAAATTTTGATATCCAATAGTGGAATCTATGAAGACATCTATCAAAGGTAATGGAAAGTTATCCTTGGGACAAGCGAGGTTGAGATTATAGAAGTCGATTCAGATGCAAATAACCATGGTAACTTTTTTATGAATGGGAACAATATTTGACACCTATTCAGAATAGTCCATAGGTTTAATAAACTTGACATCTAATAGAATGATAATTTATTTATGGCATAGGGTGGAAGCCTTGGGAATAAATTTTTGCTATTTTGCTGAACATGTTTGGCATCTAGTTAAGTGATTATGTTGTGCACGATGATACTAGGATCGATGCTAGGCATGTCCTCATATGACTAAGCAAAAGTCTCATAATATTTATTGAGTAATAGACTAAAGTTGTCATGCTTGATCGACATGAGTTCTTTAGAAACTGTTATAGGTCAAGGACACGAGGGTGTGCCATATTCTATTCTCATGGTTTTCTTGATAAGCGTAGCATTTTCATATTGAAAATTATATGGTGCATTGGGAAGAGAGCAAATGGGACTAGTTTTAAGATTGATGTTAGCAATTAATTTATTAAAATGAGGGGCCTTTCACTTGAAATTCCCAAGTTTGTGATATTTCTTAGGAAGTTGAGGTTCTTGGGTATGGATCAATTCGAGGATGGCTTCATCACTAGGTAATGTAGGTAGAGGTCCATAATATTTCATGTCTAATTTAAGATTAGTGATTTTTTTACCATGGTGATCATATTTAGAATGTTTTTGGAGTACATTTATGGCCTTAGCATCAAGGGTGATCTCAGGAGTAGGTGAAACTGTGGAAGAAGGTTGATTATATTTAATTGGTTTGAAAATTGGTGTATCTTTGGAACCATTGACAGGTGTAGGATCTAGTAGAGTAACTGGTGGGATAAGAGGTATATAAGGTTTTGAAAAATCCAATGTTATGAGAGGTAAAATTTGTTCCATCACCTAAGGAGTATCGAGAAGTGGATAATTAACTAGAGGTACATGAAATTTAGTTTCTAACTCAATATTTCTGGAAATACTATGAACATTGTAGTTAAAAGCATGCATTTTAGCTAAGATTTTCTGATAATGTTGTACATCCAAGTCTCTTGATTGAGTTTGGGCCATAATGTAGTTATCATCATAGGTGGGAGAAATAATACATGCTTATGTCTCTAAAATAACTTTCGAAGGTGAGACACCTAGATCACTAAATTTACCAGGTGCCATGGTTAAAGGATATTGAAATAACTTGGCCTCTCCATAGTCATTACAAGTGAAATCATCTTCTATATAAGATGCTTCATGTTTATTACGTGGAGGAGGGAAATTGGTGATCTCATCGATAAGAGGGATAATACGATCATGAGGTAACAAGGAAGGAGGAAGCCACTCTAAAATGTAAGGAGGTATCTTGGTAGTATTACATGTGTTTTGCAAATCATTTGGCTCATCATCGTCAGAATTGACAAGAGTGACCTATAATTCTAGATTTATATTAAAAAATTTAGGTAAAGGTGCATTATTAATTTTTGGAATAGTGGGAATACAATACTAGGATTTAGGATTGGGAAGATAAATACTCCATAGGTTAGGATCAACCTCATGTTTATATTGTTTTCCATTATGAATAAACTTGATACATTGGCTTTTGGAAGAGGCTATAGCCATCATGCAATGAGTCTATGGGTACCCTAGGAGTATATTATAGGATAATGGTAAATTGAGGACCATAAGCTTAATACATATAGTTTTGGGTCCAATAGTAAGAGGGAGCCAAATATAACCAAGTGGATTTTGATTGGTCTTGTCAAATCCATGACATGTTAAATGAGGTTGATTGAGATGATCTTTGTTATATCTAATTGTTTGAATGAGCCAAAGAGATGTCACATTAATTCCTAGCCCTTCATCTACTAATACTTTATGAATGAGGGTGGTATTAATAGTTATTTTGATAAATAGAGGTGGATCATCAGCTCAAAAGAGAATTTCATCATTAATCATGTCCTCTCGAAGGAACTCTATGGAAGGTTTTAAATAAGGATAAATAGTTTTAATGGTAGGAACTTCTATTGGTTGAGGCTCGTAAGAAGGTTGTGCCTCTTCTAAGGAAGATGGTTCTTTGATTTATTGGAGTTATTACTTTAGGAATTTATGATGACAGGGAGAAGTGTGAACTAACTCCATGAGAGGTATTTTTCAAGGCATAGAGTTGAGTTCCTCTAAGAAGTTCGAATGAGTCTGGAAGAGGAAGAACCAACATGAAGCTTGGAAGGTAAAATATGTTTAGGAGGAAGAGAAGTAGTTAGATGTTTGGATTGAGGAATTGGTCCCTCATTGGTTTCTAAAGATAATTTAGTGGTAGGAGTATCTTTGAGAATTTTCTCTTCTAACGATGGTTTCTTTAATTTGGTAATAGGATATTTGTGGGTCAGTTTGTGTTGATAATTGACCTTAGCCACATTTATGTATTGGGAATTGGTATAGTGTTGATAATAATCAATGTCAATCCCACAAATATACTTATTTGATTATTGAGGGTTAGATGCAGAGAAAGTTTTTGGATTATTAAAGCAAGAAGATTTGGAAGCTTGTTTCTTTTGAGAAGCATTAATATAGTCATGATGACAAATTTTAATCATGGAATCATGATTGAATGAATTGATTAGCATAAAATAAATAATTTTTTTTGTAATCCCTTGACATGTTTCATGGGATGACCTATATCGGCATGAAACTGACAAAATTTATTAGGATCATACCATTTAGGGGGATTATTGGAATATGTGAATGGTTTAGAAGGCACTAAAAGTTATTTCATTTTTTGCATAGTTAATGACATATGGGAAGATTGGGTTTTTTTTTCTTTGGCTACTCTTAGTTTGGGTTGAGGAGGATTACTGGTTATTACATTGGTTGAATGTTGGAAAGATCCCTTGATGGTTTTAGAGTTAAAGTTCAAACTTTTTCCTTAGGAAGTCTTGATGTTTAGCTTGGTCAAGAACATCATTTAAATTTTGAGGAATGAAAGTTCGAACCTTATATTGAATTGAAGGTGTTAAGGTCATTATGAAAAATTTGAACAAGTTGTCATGAGTCATGCTGGAATTAGATTTATGAACTAAAGATTTCCATCATTTGATAAAATCATGAGCTGATTTGGTAGGAAATTGCTTAACATTGATGAAATAACTAATTCAATTTTTGGGAAGATCATTATGTTGGAATTCTCTAACTAAAAGATTAACTAAATCCTCAAGTTACCATATAGAATGTTGGGAAAGTTGGTTATACCACTATAATACATCACCAGTGAAGGTTTTAACTAGAAGTTTAGTCATGGTGAAGGTATTAGTTTGGATCCACTCTTTATAAAGATTGCCAAATGCCTTAAGAAAAGATGTAGGGTCTTTAGTCCCATCATATTTAATAGTTGGAGATATATTACCAATATTAATATATATGTTGAAAGGGGATAAAGGCTCATTTTTAATGTGTTGAAGCATCTTGTTATGCATGATAGGTTGGAAAATGACATTTCCCACAACATATTTAAGAGGTGGAGGGATAAAATTTTGATTATTTTGGGGAAGAAGAATGGGAGGTTGATTAGCCATGTTTATCAAATGATATTATAGTTACATCATTTGAGAGGTGTTAGATGTTTGCATGATATTCATTTAATTCATTATCGGCACATGAATTTGAGTTGTATCAATTGGTGGGTTTGTGTTGGTAGGAGGATTCCCCAATTTGGTATTAGGGGAGATTTTCTAGGTGGAAGATTACCTATGGGGTTATTTGTTAGGCTTGTATCAATTACCCTCACAGTATGATAAGATGTTTGAAGGTGGGGATTATCTTGATAAGTATGAAAAAAAATATGATCCACCAATCTCATATGTTGGAGTGATTTGAACCATGTTGCAATTAAAAGATGAGGGAGGATAAGAGGTGCTCTAAGAGTGAGGATCCTCTTGGGTAGTGAAAGTAGGAAGAAAATAACATCCCATATAATGTCTAAATGGATTCAGGTTGTCCAAAAAGATTTTGATAGGGGATTTCATGATGCTTGAATAAAAAACATGAGATTAGGAATCAAGAAATAAAAATAGAGACATGGTTGTCCACACACAAAATGATATTGGCCAACAGGTACAAAGTCAACTAGGTTGATAGAGTATGTGAAAAAGGTCCACAAAATAAGATGCAAACTATACAGTTGAACTGTTTGACTATGTTATGCAAAGGATAAAAGTGCAACAAGCTGGAAAAATACATAGTCATATGGGTTGACTATGTACTACAGATGAAAAAATGAAATATAATGAAAAAAAGACACAATCAAATAGATTTACTATGTACTACAAGATAGGAAACAAAATAGGTTGGAAAGTTACACAGTCAAATAGGTTAACTATGTAGTAAAGTGATACAAGATGAACAATCTATAAGAGACTGTGTCAATAGGGATGATAATGTTTTAAAAATATAGTTTTTTTTTGAAAGATAACAGCTAAGCAAATAAAGTGAGTCACACAAGAAATTGGATCAATGTGATTGATCCAATTGGAATACACAACAACACAAACCTTGAATTAACACTGCTAATGCAAGTTTTGCAATATAAAATACAATGATAAAAAAGCAAGCAACAAATTGAATGTAAATGTGAACCAATTGGTCATTCCTAAATGTTTTAAATTTATAATAAAATTTGAAGTTAATGTGATGGGAAGTTAGATATAAGAAAGAACTAGAAAATAATCTATTGATAGCTTCAGGTAGTTTAAGTTGAAAGGGGTTTGTATGGTGATGGTATTAGCTTGGTATTTTGGCCTACCCCCTCAATTCAAAATCGTGCAACAATAAGGGTGTTGGGTGCTTTGCTAATATATACTATCAACCACATGTTTATACTTGGCTAGAAAACCAAGTCAACTTCCCCCTTGGTGATGAAATCTAAGTATACCTTGAGAAGAAAATGTTTAATGTTTTTTTGTGTAAAGTTATTTGGAAGTGTGTGCAAAGGAGAAAAAATAGTGTGACTATATTGGTAAATTGAAGAACCACCTAATTAATCTATATTTGTTACTCTAAGCATGCAAGTAACTAAAATGAAAGGTGAAATAATTACTAGAAAAAATAGGTTAATTCCTTGGACTATGAAGAGTATATAGTTGGTTCAGGTGACATTTTATGCAAACAATACAAAAAAGAGTCAATAGGTTTGCTACTATTTTACAGAAGCAAGATCTAGAAGAACATAGTTATACAAGTTGACTACGTCTTCTAGAGAGAATACATGTTTTAGAACTATGTCAAGCTAGTCGACCCAGTTTGTTTTAGGGTTGTAGTTTTATAGTATACAAACTTGTGAAAATAATACTGTAAATGAAAAATTAAAATGATAGAGAAGGTAAGACTAAACCCTTGGAGGTTTTGAAGATGATTAGTTTTCAAAATTTTATGTTGTGTTATTCAAGTGCTGATTTAAATATTCTATGAATAGAGGTGACTGGCTTGATGGAGTTTGTAAAACTTGTGTGCTGAAAAAGAATTTGAAAACATAGTTGACTTGTTCAACTATGTTTGCAAATGTGTATGTTAAAAAAGAAGAACTATGAATAGAGTTGACTAGTTTGACTATGTATGTAATCTTGTAACTAAAGAAGAAAACTATGTCAAGATGATCGATCTAGTCACCTTTATTTAGAGAAGACCTACATAGATAAATAGAGTCATTTTAGGGTGACTACATGTTAAACCTACGCACAAACTATTAGAACTATATCGACAAGTTCGATACAATATGATAAAAATGAATGTATGAAAAAAAACGTACAAGGGTTTGGTTCATGTCGGGTTCACCAAAATGTATACAAAGAAAAATGCAATTGACCTATTAATCAATCCTAAATCAAAGAAGATAAATCCTATCGACACTTTTGTTTGTTGAAATACTAGATATTTGAGGTCATGACCAAGATGGATACCAAGGGATATCTTACCTCAATAATATCATTAGAGAGGGTTTCAAAGCCTCTAGTTAATCAACACCATGCAATAACCCTAAATAGGTCCTATGTTTTCATATTCACTAAGTAAATGACAAGTAAAGTAAAATCTAATCTAGTTCTCACCAAAGCTTGTGGCATAATGTGGGGGTAATAAACATAAAAAGTAAACATGCATATGATAATTATAATTAAGCTATGTATATATATAACCCTAATTTATGGAGGAAGCAATGTATTCAAAAACCATTACTTATGCTACTTATATCTAGTAAAATAGAGGAGTAAAATTAGAGATACTTACTTGCTACTTATATCTAGTAAATAGAGGAGTAAAATTAGAGATACTTACCTTGAAGATGATCCCATCAAGACTCAATCTCTCCCTTGGGCAAAGGTGCTTTACAAGAGGTTGTTGTGGTTTGTAAGGATCACTAAGATGGGCCTAAGCATCCAAGTCTTTTCCACAAGACAAGATTTTTATCCAAGTATAAACCCTAAGCAATAAATCCTCAAGTAGAATGGTTGAAGAGCATATTGTAAAGAAGCGTAAATAAATAATTAACTCTATTGTCTTTCTAATAAATGGCAAAATGAATGTCTATATACAGTTGAATATGACCCTAAATATTTTTGAAAGTTTATCTGATAGGGTCGACCTAATTCAACTCTGTATCATTATTTGAAAAAAATCAGTTAAGTCTTGGTCTAGGTTGGCCAAGGCCAACCTAGACCTATAATGTGCAAACATCAATTTGAATACAGGGTCAACCTAGGCCAGCATTGTTCAGTAAATGTCAAAAAGGGTTTTAGGCTTAGGTACGGGCTAAGTAAGGTAGTGAATTGCTTAGAAGAGAGTGTAAGAGAGGTGTCAAAGCTAAGGAAGTGTATAGGAGAAGGTTTTTGTTGATTGCAAGTGGTGGTATTGGGGACAAAAATATTTCAAAACACCAATGGTTTGCCCACCCATTTCTTGGTGTACCCTTTAAGGCGTGCATTCAGAGAGATTGAGACTTGATAGGTTATTTCAAGAGAGAACATCAGTAATTGATAAAGTTTGAAAATATTATGTGTATACACAATGTAGATTCGGGACTACACTAATTTTATCCTTTTACCTATTTATAGTCAAATTTTAAGGGTAGCATACCAGTCACTTCCAAAACTTTATTCTAATATCATCAAAGAGAATAGTAACTAGGCGTGTTTGTTTTCATCTCTCTTCACTTTTATTTTAATTTCATTTCTTGTTTAATTCTTTGATTTGATTTCAATTAATAGTTTTAGGCCTAAGTTAGATCTAATTACTATAGGTTATTTTTAATTCATATTTCTAACTTGTGCCAATGTTTTATTTTATTTTTGCACATGTAATTCAACCCTAAGTCATAAATAATCAATACATTTTGGTAAACCTATTGGGGGTGTTTTATATGTATTTCAAGAATTATTTGTTACTCATGCTTACCCAAACATTAAACACTTCACTGTATTGGCATACCATGCTAAAGACTAGCACGCTCACCCAAGGTACAAAGAGAGTACTCAAAGTCTCAATTGGGTTAGTTGAGTGGAGGTGACATTCACTAGTTTACATATAAGCACTAACCAATACTTACTATTCCTCAACAATTGTAACTATAAGATGGTTCACATAAAAGCATAACCAAACTCAAGTAACATACTTGTATTGAAATTAATAGATAGTAACCTAAATGCAACAAAAATTAAGAGTAAATATTGATCTTTCTTCATTTCAGTTCATATATTACAGGAATAACCATGTTCTTGCATAATATGGCCAGGGTCCAATACAAGCTAACTTATCATCAAACTCTAAATATGCCTCAAAAACTCAACAAGATAATATTATTAAATATTTTATATATATTACACATACACACACACACACACACCCGCACACACACACACAAACACACACACACACACACACACACACACACACACACACACACACACACACACACACACACACACACACACACACACACACACACACACACACACACACATTGAAAAATGAGGTGTGGTGGGATTTTATAGAGTTCAAACACCACCTTGTGATTACAATTCATTAATGTGCACTTCACAATGTGCACTAAAAATTTCTATAAATAATAGTCATAATTTCTTAAATTGAATGTCTTAGTTATAATAATCTTCTAAATATACACCACTATGTTATATTTTCTTCAAAACTATTGTGTCTTCACTCTTCTTCTAATAGACTCAATTTGCCAACCTATGATTTGATTTTTTATTTCACCTTTTGTGGTATGTGCAACTTCCTCCCTGATCCCGATGCTCCTTATTTTATGTTGACCAATGTACTTTCAAATTCACACTTTAAGACTTGATCAATATTTTGAGTTCTCCTAGGTTTTTTAATACATTTTCATGAACCCATCCTCGTACATCATTCTATGTCACTAGACTTAGTCAAAATTGGTCCCTTACCTTGTTGTACTTATTACTCTATGTGGTGTCTAAAAAATGTCTGCATACTTTATGCCATATAATATTAAAAAGTGTGAGCTTCCATACTTATAAAAATTTGGGGTCCAACATCACCCCAAACTGACTTGGTTGTCCATCCTCAGATAACCCTTATAGAGTTTCTTGTAACACCAAAAATTCTAGCCCATCTCATTGGATCTCCTCATCAAAATTGGCCCATATAGAGAGTGAAACTTTGACCATGATTGTTCTACTCACCAATATTATGGATAATCCTTTTAGTTCCCACATCTGCTCATGAAGCTCCATGGTATTCAATTTTTTGGACTCAATTTATTGGGTAACCCTTTCTAATACCTCTTGAAGGGTGTTCTCCTCATCCAACGCCTTGGTTTGTAGGAGTTTAAAAATATTCTATTTTTCTCTATGTATTTCTTCAATTTTCTCTCCCAATTATTTTTCAACCCTAGGAATTATGTTTCTCATAGATCTATCCTTCATCTGGTATACTCGAGCTTCTAGTTCATTTTGCTTCTGCTAGGCAAACATGTGTTAATTTCTTAGGTTTACATGCAAAGTTCAAAAAGACTATTTCAACCTTCTCTGCTTTAACCTAGAGTTTGTTTATTAAATCCTCTCAAAGGGTGTTCTCCTCATCCAACACCTTGGTTTGTAGGAGTTTAAAAATCTTATCCTTTTCTCTGTGGGTTTGAAAATAATGACACATGTAGCCATGTCTAAGTAAATGCACTATCATCCAACAACATATTCCACATGAATAAATATTGATCATGTTCATCTCGTTATGATTTCCCCCTTGCAGTTTATTCATACATTTTATCCTCACTGGGCACTTGCTCTAATCTTAGAGGATCATAATTTCCTTAAGCTTATTTTTCTTGCTAATCTCCAAACTCGATATTCAAAATCTCACAACCCCCACTCCTCATATTGTTCGTCCTCCATTTTTGCATCTTTACCTTCCTCTCCTCTCATTTAGTAAGCTCCTTTTTTGGAATTATTAGGTTCATCATTTTTCTACATTCTAGTTCCCATCCCTATGGGGTCAACTTCTAGCATTATTTCTTATTTGGAACCCTTAATGTCAAATTTCTCCCCATATTCATGTGTAACATTATCTAGAATGTTACTCACTGAGTCCCTCACTTACGAACTTGAAGGATATTGTGATGATGGGGGTTTAGGATATGGTGGTGGGGTGAGTTTACCAAGAGGAGATGTATTTGGTTTCCTTGGTGGTGGAGATAAAGGCAGTGTTGGGTACCTAGGTGGTGGTGGTGAGGAAGTTTGACTAGGTGTCATAGGTTGTGGTCTAGTTTGTGGCATGAATATTTATTTGTTAGGTAACAACACATTATCATCAAACATTATGTATTCTAAATTCTTCACTTATTACTCAACCTGTATGATGCATTTATTACCTTGTGTCTCTTCAACCACCATTATGGATGATTATTCAGTGTGCAGTTGGCATTACAATGCAATTTTTTATCGGGCCAATTGTTTATTTTTTAGTTCAGGTTACTATTGATCCCTATACACTCTTTCTATTTTTCTTGGGCTTCAACTCATATGACATATTGAAAAGATATTAGTTTATTATTTCTTCTAGTTAGGGGTCAAGCGTGGCTGAGTCATCATTCAACTTGTTTTCATCATTGGTTGATACTTTCCATAGATAAATGAGTAATGCTATAGGTGTTAAGATATCACCATCACTTTACATGACATGTACCTTCATTTTCATCATGTTTGTAATTATTTGTACATCACTCCCAAAGTAGCGCATAGATAAACCATATGGTAGCTTCACCATCCAAACATATTATCTTTATCGTGGCAAATATTAGCTAAAGAATGGTGCCTCATCATTGAACTCCATATAGTCCTTCAATTCTTCTGTAAAGGTCCTCAAGATGTGACAATAATTTTTGAAGGCCACAATCCTATTATTTGACCACCTATCCATCTTTATCTTATAGTTCTTATTATAGGCACTAGTGCAAATATGGTTGTGGTATAGTTTTGTGGGAAACTTGTCCCATATTGGATGGATCCACATGTGTATTATATCTACTTGGTACAATGATCTCATCAATTACTAAGAGAATCAAAATGATGCCCCATCTAAATATATCAATTGCCTTGTGCACCCATTCTACACCCTTAATTATTTCATCACACATGTAATTTGAAATATTGAACTAGGAATTATCTATTCCATCCTATGCATGCATATAAATATTATTTTTTGTTATTATCCAACCTACCAGCTCCATACAAATTTGAGCTAACTAGTTACACTGCCACCCTTATTGCTCACTCAGAAATGTTTCCAATAAGAAATTTATATATCTCATTTTTGGACTTGAGCAACTTAGCCACTCTCTCTATTGTTTGATTGTTGGCTAGTACCAACTTAATATCTTTCCTATAGCATAGGAGGCATGTAAATATGTTGATGTGCTTTGGAGACAATTTCAAATATCACTTAGAAAAATAAAATATGTTCTCATGGGTACACGAAAGTAAAAATATCATTGATCTCTCAGGCTTGCCAAAATACAATAGCTTAAACAACTACAAAATGCTAATTTTCTCTAGTGTAATATTAAAATACACAATAAATTACAACATTTTATCCATACCTACCCACTTATTTGTTATTGTAGACACCTAAAATTGGCCACCAATGGCTTCATACAGACTTTAGACTAATTCTTACCAACCATTGTAAGTTAAGCCTAAGAATCACTGAACGTCCCAAATTTGCTTGTGCATCATTTGTCAAAGCTTGTAATCACATTGAGACATCCCTAATTGGGGTATCCTACTGTAAGCAACACAAACCTCTCATGGATTCATTTTTCATCATCATGCAACATCATAACATATAATTTGGCCTATAAATATATTAAATGGGGCAAGTGCACATATAAAATTAAATCAAATATTAGAAATGATAAAAATCTTAAGCATGATTAATTAAAATGTTAAACATAATTAAATGCCAAGTTGAATTATTTATGAGAAATTAATGAAATTCTAAAAAAGGAAATTCAAAAATCAAGAATATCTTAGGTTTTCATAATTACCTTTTGTGAGTTGTCAAATATCGTAAAATATCTCACCCATGCCTATGCATTGCAAATCACGAGGTTTTGACACCTTTTAACTCTACTAGGGTTAGTTAACTCACTTAGGTTAGTTTTGCACCCATTCCAAGCCTTAACTACACCTTAAATCACTTGAGTTGGGGTTAGTTCCTAAACTTATAAATATAAACATTTGCCTCTTCATTTGGAGAGCTTGGATAGAGTAAAGTTATAATGCAAGTTTTATAGAAAGATTGAGAGAAATAGTGTTATAATGCTAAAATCATAAGCCAATCCGTCAAGCAAGCATAAGCTACAAGCCAATAATGGTGCTAAGGAGAGAAGGAGATAGCCAAACTCTATTACAAAAGACTCTTTGGGCACATGTCGAGCAAGCCACAAACAAGTCACTTGGAGCTCTTAGGGAAGGTAAGGGATTTGTCATTCTTTAAATTTTATTTGTGCTTTCATACGTATTTTGTTCACTATGCTCCCCCTAAGATATAGGCGTAGAGATGTTAGCTTGTTAGTGTGTTGATTTCATTATTGTTTTATGAAAATAACACTTGTTCTAACCTCATCTTTATTGTTTAAATTCTTATGATCACAAATTGCACACTTAGTGGGACTCTAAGCACCCCACGTACCAAAGATACCAAGATGCAACTTATAAATATTCAAATGAATGCTTGAATATCTTCAAAATTGGAGTTTTACCTTTGTTTTTATCATATTTTTAATTTTTGTGCTAACTCAGATCTACATAGAGACTGACATCAATTAGTCATAACCAACATCAGTTCTACTAAATCATCATCAGTTCTACCTAATCGAGCTCAGTTCTACCTAATCGAGCTCAGTTCTACCTAATCGAGCTCAGTTCTAGGTGATCATCATTGGTCTAGGTGCTAGAGAATCCATGGTTTACAAATCTTGCTTTTTGAATCTTTGTAACATTCATAATTATTATTTCTTGGTTTTTTTGACCTTTAATTTTTTTGCCTAATCACTATGTTGTAGGTTTTGAGAAGTTTTATCTAACTTTGAGCTAATTAACTTTTTTTTTATCTCATGTTAGTTTTGCCTTTGGGTTCAAAAGTGATCGATCTCAGTCTCTATAAACTAGTATCGATTATTACCAACCACTGTCAGTTTCTTGGTAACCACCATCAGTCACAGGTGATCGATATCAGTCTCTATGTTTTTAAAACAAGAAAATTGAGAGCTATGTTTTGAAGGTTTGTTTGTTCATCATCAAAAGTGCTTCAAAATAGGAGGAAAATATCTAACCCTTGTAGGTCCAAGGTGGGAATAGAGCATGAATTTGCAAGTCTAAACTCATGAACATTTCATTATTAAGTGTTTAAAACAAATTTAGCTAAGTCATTTACACTTCATTTTGGTGCCTAAAACAAAATTTTTAATTCTTGAACACTTCACTTTTAGTGCTTAAAATAAACATAAGTGTTTTTGCTTAAGTTGTTTTGTGAAAATTCTTACAAGTTTTTCAAATAAGCCAAGGGGCCAAAGAACTTAATCAAATATTTCATTTGGTGCACCAAATTGACATTCACTTAGATTTTCAATTATTGAAATTGTTTGTTACTTGTGTGTTTTTTTTTCAAAATTAAAAGTGTGCATATGCTCTCCCCTATCCCCTATAGGGAACCTGGGTGAACAAAAACACCTTTTCACTTGAAATTTGTGCCTAGTCCAAGGTGTGGAAAGAATGTTGTCGAGGTTCTCCCCAAAACCCATATGATTTGGGTGATATAAAATCAACCTCTAAAGTCTTTCCACTTAATCATTTATTTCATGCAATTTGGATTATGAAGGGGAGTTCATTGCTTCTTCATGAGTTCTTTAGGGAAGCGTTGAACTAGGGTTACATCTCTCGATAGTGTTTCAACCATGTTCTACTATGGGGTATACAAATTAGGGTACACATATTGTGAGAGCTAGGGGGTTGAATGAATAACCTCTCCTTTCATAATGAAGGCTTGAGTCAGGTCTGGTTAACCATGGGATTCCACTAAGAAGTCCATGGATGGAATTGCTATGTAAAGGAATAGATGCTTGCAAAATAATGTAATCATTATTAACTTAATTAATATGATGCTTCTCTAGTGTTAATCACACTTGGGATCAATCTAGATGTTAAAAAACTATAGTTTTAGTCAACCCAATTTGACCAACCTTGTAGTTTAGGGCATAGGATGATTTACTTAGTTGTATTTGGTCTTTTTCCTTTCTTACTTGGTCTTTGAGTCTAAAACTTTATTTATTTATGCCATGCCAAAATGAGTCTTGTGTCCACACTACTTTGTTGTTTGAGGAGGCATTGTGTCATCCATTTGACATCATTATTTTTCCTTAAAACTTTGTGTCAAAAATGTTGTGTGTGTTGATTAAAATGGGTAATGTTACACTGCCCAAATCATTCCAAGTTTGGGCCTTGGAGGTTTTGAAACAAACCATTGTTTATATCCTTAGAGAGCGATAATGCCATTAATTTGCTCAAATTGTTTCATAGACTTGTCATGTCTTGTGTTCAAGTTTGACATTTTGATCCATGTATGCCTTTATGGTCTTTGTTTAGTGCCATTATGCCATTCAATTTTATCTAGCTTGTTTGTTAAAAGTTCCCAATTTTCCTAAGTCAAGTTTTTCATTAACTTTGACAAGTTCAGATTCAAACATTGATTAGTTGTTGTTTAGTACTTGTCTAATTGTGGCTTA
Organism: Torreya grandis; assembly: GCA_037957365.1. Lineage (NCBI taxonomy): Eukaryota > Viridiplantae > Streptophyta > Pinopsida > Cupressales > Taxaceae > Torreya > Torreya grandis. The sequence goes on from JARHVA010001443.1 coordinate 2,178,483, forward strand.
TATACCAATATTTCTATTTTGGGTTGCATAACTTAGGTTAATTCATTACCCAAATTCAAAAACTATTGTTTGTACCATCATTTGGGAGGAAATAGTCTATCCCCAAGTGCCTTTTATCTCATGCTTCATGCTAATTGGATAAAGTTTATGTCTATAATCATGTGCCTAGTTTATGCTAAAGTGTTCCAAGTTTGTTAGATTAAATCATCCTTTTGTTTAGAGTCTATTTTTTGACACTACATTTGGCCAAGAGTCCTAGCACATGCCTTTATTTGAGCTTAGTTTTTGATGCCACATTTGGCCAAAAAACCTAACAAGCTTTCTTTTCCTAGTTTAGACCTTTTTGGAACACTTTTGGACTTATAGTTTGGCATTTTGTTTTTAGTTTATCCACTTGACCTTGTTTGTGTGAGGCATTTAATGTTAGACATTTGATGTTATACTATTTTATACCAAATTTTGTCACAAACCATTTTTGGAGATACATCTCAATTCTTTTGATTGAGTTAGATAGAGTTTGAACCTTTTATCTTTTTAGACATTATTTTTCAAGAGTTTGTAGAACTCTAATCCCATTTTGATGCAAATAATTCACCATTGATTTAACCATGTCTCACTATACATGTAGTGGTGTCATGTCTAATCCAGGGTATGATAATGTTGTCATGCAAGAGGAATTTGTTCAAGACCCTTATAGAGATGATGTTATTTATGAGATAGATCCTTATCCACCTTACAACACTCAATCAAGGGAACAAAGTGAAGACCCTTTGGCCCATTATTTGGTGAACATGCCTTCATACTTAGAATAAGACTACTAATAAATAATATAATACCTCACTAACGTACTTATGGTTATAGAATAAGTACAACATCGACCTTATTACATTACAATGCCATCGGCTTATGACCCATACTTATTTGATCATCACTTACTTGCAAATAAGGATGAAGTCTTAATCAGATTTGCAGAGGTAGGGACTAATTTTTTGGTAGACTTCCCCTATGAAAACTTGCTAAGCTTAGAAAGAGGGCCTTACAACATGTCTTATAATCAGAACAATGAATAGGCCTCTTCTAGCAACCCTCATGCCATTATGCTGATGCTGTATCAAGACCCTCATATGCTTGTCATTGAAAAGGGCCTCATAAAAGATCATTTCATTCAGATGTAGACATCATATCAAACATACCTAAATCTAGCATGCAACTTTAATAATATGACCATGTTAAGTGCTCCCCTTATTGAGTTAGCTCCTTCAACAGGATTCTTAATGGAATTGAATGGCCAAGACAATTAGGTTGTGGACCCATTTAAACAAAGTAATTTGATAGAAAACATGTTCAATACCCAACTATCGAAGGAGTATCTTCTACTTCTACATAGAATAATGAGCCAAACCTAGCGAACAACACACAAGTAACATCCAATCCAATCCAAAGTGGTGTTAATGCACAAACAACTAGTCAAAAACAAAATATGCCTTTAGTTAACACTATGAGTGGTTCACAAACTCAGGGGGTAAGAATTTCTACTTCTCAACCCCAACAAACTACCTTTAATCCTCAACCAACTACTTCTTCAAGCACTCAACCACAAGGATTAAGTAGTCAAGCCATGACCAATGCGATGCCTCAACAAAATGTGATGAATATTACTCCACCATAATAGGTGATTAATAATATTCCATAACATTAGGCACCATCCAATGTACAAATTTAGTAGAGGCAAAACATCTTGCCACCTCAATAGGGGTCAACCAATGTTCCACCTCAGCGGGTAGTGATGAAAATACCTCTTCAATCATAGACCAACATGTTAATACAAAACCAAATGATGTCTAATCAATAGTGTCTAAGTACTGGTCAGTGACAAATGTCAAATCTCCAACACACATCTACATCCCAATAAGGATTCATGTAACTAAGAGGTTCTAATGTTCCACAAGTACCTATTAGGCAATAATTGCCTCTCATGCTAAATATGCCACAAGGTCACTGACAAGGCCTTGGTTCACAAGTTCCCCTCAATCAATAAGGTTTGAATAGTTGACACCATGTCCCTATTGAACCTCAACAAGCATAGTACAACCATATCCCTCCATCTCAACCAAAATTTTCCTAAAGCTTGGACCATATATCTAATCCCAACCATAATATCTCACAACAATGCATGCAATTTCAATAATAGCAGCCTAATCCATGTATGAATATTCTTAGTCCATTCTCAAACCAAACCAAATTCCCAAAAAAATACCTCCACTATACCTCAGTGAATGTAAACCAATTTTGACCACCCAACCTCCACCTCAAGCCAAGGTTCCCACTGGTTTCCTAGTACAAGAACTAAAATAAATGAAGGATCAATTGCCACCATCCAAGCTAGGAAATAGAACAAAAAGTCAAACTTGGATGACATGTGTTCTTACCCTTTTAATATGGAGTACTTGTAGATACCATTTCCTCTAGGGTACGAGCCACTAAAGTTTGACAAATACAAGGGGAAAGGTGACCTTAAGGCCCATTTGATAGAATGTTTGTTGATTTCTATCCAGTAGATTATAGAGACATATACCTTTTACTATTGTCTCCATGGAGCTTAGCAGGACGTGTTGGAGTGGTTTTTGAAATTACCCAAGATAATATCTAATTTTGATAATATTTTAGATACATTCATCTAACACTTTTCTTATAGTCTCTAACATGAGATTTCATTAGTAGATTTGACATAGGCAAAATAGGTCATAGAAATATTTGTAAGTTATTTACAATGATGAAGATCCCTTTCAAGCTGATTTACCCACAGTCTACCAAATAAGCAACTAGCTACTATATTTACCAAGATTTACACAATGAGATATCTTACCATCTGGAACTACAGTGTGCACACACTTTTAAAGAGATCACTGAAAAAGGTTTACTGATCAAAAGAGCCCTTATTAACAAAGTAATCATTAAACTTAACTTTTCCAATCAGAGCCAATATCAAAACTAGAACAATGGCCAAAATTAGAACTAAGTCCAAGTGTAAGCATCACAATAAACCCATGCCAGTAATTATGATAAACCCAAGAAATTCAATCATAACAAGAATTTTGTTGGAAATAGAGTAACTGAGTCATGACATGTTCAAATAGTGTAAACACCATCTGTTTAGCCTATGCTACACATGTAAATTACTCCTCACCAACAACCCATTCAAGAAACACAGCAAGAACAACAACGTAGACCAGTATAATAAATACAACAACCTTTGCCTTTGTAAGCCCCTCCTCAAAAAAGAACTGTGTCTACTCATCATGTCTTTAGTGACCTTGGAGAACCCATTTAATCTATTTTTTGCAAGTTTGCCACAACTATTTTAATTAACTGGCCTATTCTAAAACACTATCATGAGGGCATTGACTATCCATAATGGTACAAGCAAAATGAATTATGTGAGTATCATAGGGTTAATGGCCATAATTTGTGACATTGTGTTCAAATTAAACATTTGATCAATAATATATTAGAAAATAGAGAGATAACTTTGGGTCCTGGAGCCTCCACATCTAATTAGAACCTTAGGATTTATCAGAACCCCTTTCCACAACATAATAACCAACAAAAACATCAACAAAGGCCAAGACAATAACAATAACAATATCAATATCCAAGGCAAAACTAATAAAATTAGCATCAAAACCAACAGCATCAACATAATGGACAAAACCAAGGCCAAAATGATGCCAACAACCAATAGACCTATCATGTAGTTACACATGACTACAACAACTTTATAGGCCATATTATAGGAGGTCGCATTAACACCATTTCCATCAATCTGAGACCAAGTACTAATCAACCAAGACCATTGATAATCATTCCCAATCAACTAACCCATGTTGGTGATCCTTCTTTGACTTAGAACCACATACATGCATACGAGCAAGTAGGGATTCTAACTTTTAGACCTTATATCGATAACTTATTGTTAGCCCGTGCGTATACATAAGTGCATCAATAACTGAGGCTTATCTTATCTGGTCCCCCTCCATCTTTTTTTATCAATAATGGTCCTGTATCTAATCTTGATCATGTAATCATAACTTGATGGTCAAATATTACCATACTAGGCCCACAACCATTTACCACTTCACCCATCCAACCAACCATTCTGACTAAGAATAACCCATTTCCTACTGTGCAAGAAAATATGTTTGATATTGTGGAATAATTACAAAAGACACTTGAAAAAATCTCCATTTTGGATTTGTTACATACATCTAAAATCCAAAAGAACATCTTAAAAGAGTTAGCCAATCCCATGTTCTAAATGACATATCTCCAGACAAATTCTAAGCTTTGGTTGGACATCTAGCTCTAGGCTAATAATTAAACTTTTGACTGTTAGGGTGTGGAGCTAAAAGCTTCAACTGTTTGCACACACAAGAAGAGGATGCTGAAGAACGAAAGCCACCGGCGTCGGCAGTATGACTGACGTCGGTCAGTTGCAGTGGAGAAGGAGACCGGCAATGGTAGAGAGTCAGCCGATGTTGGCAGCACCAGACAAGCAGGGACCGGCGTCGGTCGCCTGTGCGGTCCAGAACTACTGTTTACGAACAGTCAGTTAGTTAAACTGAGTGTTTGCATGCTAAGGGGCTAATTTAAGTCGCGAGCTGTGTGTCTAATTTTAGTAGTTAGATGTCTATTTTTGTAACCATGGGATTCTATTTAAAGACCCATGAGGCATGTATTGTAATTATCAAATTGATCAAGTAAGAGCATTGAAGCAAGCAAGGTCAAGGAGATCTACAGGTGTAAGGTCAAGGAGATCAGCTATAACATTCAAGGAGGGGTAGCAACTCAGGTTGTAGAGTTGGTTTTGTGTTGAGCAAGAGAGAAAGGGAAGAAGGTCTTGAGGTGTGGCAAGCCTTTGAGGTGGAGGGAGAAGTGGCATCTTCCTTATTTGTATTTTCTTCTAGTATTATCTAATACAATTGTGTGTATTGTCTCTCAAATTCTTTGCTGTCTCATGTTTCTAGTTTCTTAATCATTCTGGTATAATCCCGTGTTCAATTGCTCATATATAAGTAATCAATTGTGCTTCCGTTGGATAAGGGGCCTCCTAACAGTTGGTATCAGAGCTACGGTTTGCAGGAAGCAGGTTATTGGTTTTTGATTACAGGTCATTCACAGGGTTTTTTGATTGAGTGGGAGTTCAGCAATGGCAGAAGAAAGCAAGCTACGAATGGAGAAGTTTAACGGCAAGAATTATCAACACTGGAGGATGCAGATTGAGGACTATCTGTATCAGAAGGATCTGTACTTACCGTTGGGTGGGGTTGCATGCAAGCCCACAGATATGAAGGATGAAGATTGGAGTGTTCTTGATCGGAAGGCTCTCAGTTCCATAAGGTTGAGTCTTGGAGCGTCTGTGATTTCCAGCTTATCACAGTGCAAAAAAATGGAAGAGTTGATAAAGTCCTTGGCAAATTTATACGAAAAGCCCTCGGCTTCTAATAAGGTATACCTTATGAAGCAGCTATTTACTTTGCAAATGCAGGAAGGTGGTTTGGTACATACTCATCTCAGTGATTTCCATGGTTTGGTAAACCAATTAGCTTCAGTCAACATTATTTTTGATGATGAGGTAAAGGCTCTCTTGATTTTATGTTCTTTTCCTGAAAGTTGGGATGGTATGGTTATGGCAGTAAGTAACTCTGCATCTGCTTCTAAAATCTTAAAAGTTGATGATGTTGTGAGTGTGATCTTGAATGAAGAAATACGCAGGAGAAGCACAGGTGAATCATCAGGGAATGCTCTAAGTGCGGAAAGCAGAGGAAGGCAAAAGGAGAAGATTGAGCAAGGGAAATCAAGGTCGGGAAGGAGATCCGAGTCCAAAGGTATTACCTGCTAGTTTTGTGGAAAGAAAGGACATACAAAGGAGTGTTGGTTGAGAGATAAAAAGAATCAACATGCAGGTATTGAAGAAGCAAAAGATGCTAATATTGTGGTATAGGATGCTCTCATACTTTCTTCGGATAGTCAGGTAGGATCATGGATTTTAGATTCTGGTTCATCTTTTCATGCATCCCCAAACAGAGATTTGTTTCATGAGTATGAACAGGGAGACTTTGGAGTGCTCTATTTAGGGGATGGTACGCCTTGTCAGATAGTTGGTAAAGGGAAAGTGTAGCTGAGATTGCAGATTGACAACACATGGGTGTTGAAGGAGGTCATGCATGTTCCAATTCTGAAGCAGAGTCTGATTTCTGTAGGAAGGTTGGGTGATGAGGGATGCACAATAACCCTCACAACGGACTCTTGCAAGGTTACCAAGGGAGCACTTGTTTTAGCAAGAGGTAAGAAAGTAGGTACTCTTTATCTATCTACTTGTACTACTGATTCTACTTTTGGTATAGATTCGAAGATGTGGTCTAATAGGCAGGGTCACATGAATAGGAAGGGAATGGAAGTTCTTGATTCAAAAGGTATGTGTTCAAATTCAGAAAGCATAGATAGAGTTCATTGCAGGAAAAGGAAATTTGAGGATTTTGACAAGAACAGGGATGTCTTGGTGTTTATGGAGGAGATGAAGGCTAGAGAACAGTTACAGGCACTAAATAAATCTGAGCAGGGCAGCATGGACAGAGATCTAATCCAAGAAGAGCTCACAGATGAAGAATTCATCACTCACGAGAACACACAGGCACTGATGTCAGTTACTTGGAACCGACGTCGGTCATCTAGACACCAGCTTCAGTCATGTGCAGACCAGCAGGGTCGGTAGGTCGGGCAGGAAAAGTCTGACGTCGGTCATCAGGACCGACATCGGCAGGGGGGACACCGGCGTTGGCCAGGGGTAACGACGTCGACAGTCAGGGTCAGTGCAGGGAACCGACATCGGTCAGGAGCAGACTGGGAGATGGCCGAGATCGGTCACTAGAATGGATGATGGGTGGGCAGTTAGTTGTCAAGGAGTCTCAAACACCCATACAGAGGTCAGAAAAGGTATGTGAACCTCATAGTCGTTGTTCACCTTCTTTATATTGCTTACTGATAGTCATGAACTAGGAAGACAGAAGAAGCAATGCAGGTAGAATCTAGAAATAGTGGGAGCTTGACATGGATGAGAAGTGTGAGTCCTTGGAGTAGAGCCAAATAGGTATTTTTTGGTGGAGGTGTCAGCTGGATAGAGGGATGGATTCCCATTTTAGAGAAGAGAGTGGATGGACATCTGAGACAGAAGGCTATGGTATATGGTCTTGAGTTAGCTGCATGGCAATGGAGGTTTGACCATTGTTTTTTGTCTTTACCAGGTTGGATAATATTAGCTACATTATCCTGTTACTGTATTGTGTTACTTTTTGCAGGGTTTCATATACAGCAAGTTTTCTGAGCTAAGGGTAGAGTTGGTTCAGAAGTGTGTCATGAAGAATTTGGGAGCAGCAAAATTCTTGTGGCATAAGTGACAGATATAGCATCACAGGTTTGCATGGTGGTTGGTCTTCAAGGGTGACTTTGAAGAGGGATACAGGGCCTAAGGAACAAAATAGATGGTGTACAGGTACAGGTATAAGTTGCAGCTGTTTATCTCCAAGTGGGAGATTGTTAGGGTGTGGAGCTAAAAGCTTCAACTATTTGCACACACAAGAAGAGGATGCTGAAGAACCAGAGCCACCGGCATCGGCAGTATGATCGATGTCGGTCAGTTGTAGTGGAGAAGGAGACTGGCGATGGTAGAGAGTCGGCTGACGTCGGCAGCACCAGACAAGCAGGGACCGGCGTCAGTCACCTGTGCGGTCCAGAACTACTGTTTACGAACAGTCAGTTAGTTAAATCGAGTGTTTGCATGCTAAGTGGCTAATTTAAGTCGCGATCTGTGTGTCTAATTTTAGTAGTTAGATTTCTATTTTTGTAACCATGGGATTCTATTTAAAGACCCATGAGGCATGTATTGTAATTATCAAATTGATCAAGTAAGAGCATTGAAGCAAGCAAGGTCAAGGAGATCTACAGGTGTAAGGTCAAGGAGATCAGCTATAGCATTCAAGGAGGGGTAGCAACTCAGGTTGTAGAGTTGGTTTTGTGTTGAGAAAGAGAGAGAGGGAAGAAGGTCTTGAGGTGTGGCAAGCCTTTGAGGTGGAGGGAGAAGTGGCATCTTCCTTATTTGTATTTTCTTCTAGTATTATCTAATACAATTGTGTGTATTGTCTCTCAAATTCTTTGCTGTCTCATGTTTGTAGTTTCTTAATCATTCTGGTATAATTCCATGTTCAATTGCTCATATATAAGTAATCAATTGTGCTTCCCTTGGATAAGGGGCCTCCTAACATTGACCAAAGTGATTTTCCATCCCTTGGCCCTTTGCATAATAATCCATTGTACATCAAAGTTATCATAATGTGACACAAAGTAAAGCGTGTCCTCATAAATAATAGATCAGGCTTAAATATTATGTCTCTAAAGCTCATCAAGCTTCTCGAGTACACTAAAATCGATCTCCAGCCATAGATGATCACCATTAAAACCTATGACAATGAAGAAAAATAATCAAAAGGCACCATCAACTTGTCAGTTATCTTGGGCCCTTGACCCATGATACTCTATGCCATATGTTAGACCTTAAATTGTCAATAATATGTTTTTAGTTAGACCTTGGATATATGAAATTCATGCAATCCCTTCGACATTGCACCGGTATATCAAGTTCCCACATTCAGGTACAGAGGTTACCATCCATGGATATTTATATCCATACAAACATTGTAAGCATTTAGAGGTTGAGTACCAAAGCTATAACTATCATTTTGGCATGAATCCAGTTTGCAAGAAGGACAAGGGAAAAAAAACTTTTTGATTCACTAGAGGCTAATTACATTGACCTTGATACTCTTGATTCACTTTCCCGCATGCCACCTCTTGAAATATCTAATAATTATACTATCTTGGCTAATGGCCCAGGAGAATATTTGACCTAGGATACATTCCACATTGCCAAGCTTCCATAGAATCCCAAGTCCTTTAGAAGACCAAAAGCCAAACCACCCTGCATGGAATGGAAAAGAAAGGGAAAAGGTAAACTACATAGTCTAACACCTGTCACTTTCATACCAACCACTAGCCAAGAATAAGACCTACTTATAGATGATGAATCTTAGTTATATAGTGACAAATTAGTTGACTGTTATATCAATGCCAAGTATCCCATTTCGAATAGGATCATGAAAAATCATACCTATGAAGGAGGAGGCCTTGGGCTAAATAAAAAAGGTCTACTTGAGATAATTTATGCCACTTGGTATAAAATAACATATGGTCATATACTTAAACCACCTAGGGTTGACCCCACATATCTTATTTGAGTTCCATTGCCAATAACTAGTGATGATGATGCTAATAGTGAAGTAGAGTCTGATCATAGCCCTTTCAATGACCTAGTCCATACCAATTTTTTTGACATTAATGCCATTTATACCTTTTAATTAGTTATTCACCATAATCTACTTCCATTGTATTATCCCCAACTGATAGACTAGGGCCAACAGGAATCAACAATGCTGATTGATGAATTTTAGAATGATGAGGCATTCTATGATTTTCTAGGCCTCAGGGATAATGTTCCATTGGGAGACCACAAACAAGGGTTCTCAATCAAGCTAGAGCTTGAAGCCTATTTTGGAGAATGAGTGAACACCCTTAGCCAAAAACAATTAAATAAAGAATTGAGGTCCCAAATTGAAAACCTCTTTGAGGCACTTTTGGACCAGGGAAATAGTAAAGAGAAAGGCTAGTCTAGTGGTGAAACTCTATTTAGGCACCATTGGATGGGTTTGTTCAACTTTCCTCAAACATAGCTCAAGATACCACCAATGATGAACTTGCCTATGGGTCCAAGTTTAGCCTTAAAGAGAAACAAGATTTTGATCGAATCATCCAAGAGTTTCCAACTATATTTATTACATGGCCATCCCTACCATTGGGGGATTTTGATTCATCATGCATAGGAGAACTTGAAGAACTAGTCATAATAGAGGCCTCTACTATTGCAAACTAGTTCAAATCTTTGCCAACTATTCTAGAAGATGGTTCAACCCTTCTATTGAAGGACACAATAGAGGTTAACATTGGGACTCTAGATGACCCAAAATGGATCAAATTAGGTACATCCCTCATTAAGGTAGGATGTGAAGTTTTTACAACCCTTTTGAGGGAAATTTTTTATATATTTACATGGGCATACTCTAACATGCCTAGTTTGGACCCTGCCTTGGTTATACACCACCTCATGGTACATCCTGATGCTAAAATTGTGAAATAAAAATTGCACAAGATGCATCCTCACATTGCTATCTTGGTAAAGAAAGACTTTGAAAAGCTCTTGAAAGCAATATGTATTTAACTAATCAACTACTTAGAGTGGATCTCTAATGTTGTACCCATTAGTAAAAAGCTATAAGGAATCATAATCTACACTGATTTTAGAGACATAAACAAAGTATGCCCCAAGGATGACTTTCCTCTACCAAACATTGACATGATTTTTGAATCCACTATGGGTTATGTAATGCTTTCACTAATGGATAGATTCTCAGGTTATAATCAGATTCAAATTATACTAAAAGACCAACATAAAATAATGTTCACCACCCGTGGGGAAAATTTGTTAGTAGGTTATGCCATTTGGTCTCAAAAAAGTAGGGGACATCTATCAAAGAGCCATGATTGTCATATTTCATGATATGATGCATGACATTATTTAAGACTATGTCGATGACATACTAGGTAAATCAAAGACCATGACCGATCATCCAATAGCACTAAGGAGAATATTTGAGTGAATACATGAATACAAATTTAGGATCAACCCTAAGAAGTGTATTTTTAGAGTTAATTTATGTAAATTTCTTGAATTCATTGTGTCTTGTTGAGACATTGAAGTTGATCCAACCAAAGTATGATCCATTATTCAAGTGCCACCACCGACCAATTTGAAGTAGCTTCACAATTTATAGGGCAAGATATAATATATTAGATGCTTCATATATAAATTGGCTAACAAGTGCCACCCATTTACACATATGCTAAATAAAAGGGTATAATTTCAATGGGATGATGAAACCTAGAATTTTTTTTAGAATTTAAAGGACTATCTAACATATCTACCTATTTTATTGTCTCTTATGCTAAAAAAACTATTCTTATAGTATTTATTAGCTACTGATAAAGCCTTGGGGGCATATTATAGATCAACATGATCATAATGGAAAGGAGTATGTTATATACTATCTAAGATGTACATTGGTCACATATGAGCACACATATATACCCATTGAAAAATCCTATTTAGTTATGGTCTATGTAGCTCAAAAACTATGACATTACATGTTGAACAACAAGACCATGGTCATTTCAAAAGTAGATCCACTTAAGTATCTAATATCTAAAACAAATTTACAAAGCTACATGGTCAAATGGATCATGCTTATTAGTGAGTTTGAGATAGAGTATGTCAACCAAAAAGCCATCAAGGGGCAAGTTCTAGCAGATCAAGTTGCTGATATACCCCTTACAGATATAGAGCCACTAAGATTCTAATTTCTAGACGAATCCATTATGACCATCATTGAAACACATGTTGAGGAGCTTCACTAGAATATGTATTTTGATGGATCATTTACAACACATGGATTGGGGGTAGGCCTTTTATTCATTACACCATAGGGGGATCTAATCCCTAAGTCATTCAGAATCAACTTTCCTTATACCAACAACATGGCTAAATATGAAACACTTGTTATAGGGCTTTGATAGGTAGTACAATGGAACATACATCATCTAAAGGTTTATGGTGATTCTTAATTAATCATAAATCAAGTTAAAAACCATTTTTAGACCAAAGATGATAAGCTGGTATCATATAAGGCAATGGTTGACAATCTCAAACAACAAATTACTGATGTACAATTTGAACATATACCAAGGGCCAGTAATAGAAAAATAGATTCCATGGCCACCATTAGATCATTGATTCATCATACATATATGACAAAAGAATACCATTTTCTCATTTAAAATTTGCTCCTGCTAGCTCATGAAACTTTAACTATCATAATGATCTGTGATATTGTTGGTCCCAACTCTACTTGGTATTAAGACCTATATGCCTATCTTCACAAAAATATTATGACACTAGACCTATATTGAAAACAATCTAAATCCTTTGTCCACCATATCACATGTTATACCTTACTTAGACCAACCCTATACTACCATGTTTTGATGAAACTTTCCTTCATTGTTTAACTTCAACTAAATCTACATTAGCATTACAAAAAGTTCATGAAGGAGTATGTGGATCCCACACTAGCAAGGCAATCCTATCCAAAATCTCCTATGTACTGGGTATTATTGGCCAATGATGGATGTAGATGTAGCTACATATGTAAAATATGTGATAAATTTCAATGATATGTCAATCTAATTCATGCCCCAACCAAGACTTTGAAACTAATGCTTACACGATGGCCATTTGCTACATGTAGCCTCAATCTCATTGGAAAGATAAACCCCACCTCATCTAACGTCCATAAACATATCCTTACAACCATAAAATACTTCACTAAGTGGGTTGAATCTATACCCTTCACTTATTTAACTAGAAATCAAATTTCCAAATTCATATTTAACCATCTCATTTTCCACTATTGTATTCCCTTTGACGTAATATCTTATAATGGTAGATCATTCAAGAATAAGGATGTCAAATCAGTATGTGCTGAGTACAAAATCAAACAAAATTTTTCCATAACATATTACCCAAAAGGTAATGGTTAAGTAGAAGCATCTAAAAAGACCATTGTCAACATCCTTAAAAAGATTGTCAATTAGCACCTTCAAATACTTCTTGCCCTCTGGGCATAATATTCCAATCACCGCACTCCAATACAAGACACTCCATATTCACTTGTTTATGGCACTAAGGCCATTCTTCCCATTGAGGTTGAGTTACCTTCTTTGTGTATCTTTTTAAAAGATGTATTGGATGATGAAGATTATTGATTAGCTCACCTGCAAGAGCTTAAGTTACTCGATGAGAAATGGTTGACTACAGTAAACAAATTGCAAGCATATCAGAACCAACTCTATGGCCACTACAATTAGTGCATGAAACATAGAGAATTTGAGCTTGGTGATCTTGTTCTTAAAGTAAACCAAAAGAATACCATGACCAAGAAGAAACACAAAGGCAAATTCAAACCCAACTGGGTAAGTCCTTTCATAATTTTTAAACTATGGAACTAGAGCATATAGGTTTGCTATGCTAGATGGGGATGAACTTGATGAGCTGATGAACATTATATACCTAAATCATTACTTCACTTAAGAGACTTGGTGTATTGTCTATGAGAACCATTTCAAATTGTACCATAAAATTGACTTTCTTATTTATACCATACCATTCTACCATTCTATCCATTTTTTGTTCTACCATACCTTTTCTATCAATCGAGTTATTTTTACCTTCCTACCTAGCCATTTAACCTTGGTTCCATTCAATTTACTTTCTTATTTATACCATACCATTCTACCATTCTATCCATTTTCTGTTCTACCATACCTTTTCTATCGATCAAGTTATTTTTACCCTTTCTACGTAGCCATTTAACCTTGGTTCCATTCCATTGGTTACATGGCCACTTTCAACATGAAGATTTAGATCAGTTTCAATATTCATTTCAAGTATTCTAGATAGAGGCCATATTTTTGGAGTAGTATGATGGTGGTTTGGTAGTCACATCCTTCATTTTTTGTTTCATTCTATACCAAGTGGGCCTGATTATAACCACCTTTGGGCAAATCAGTGTCCCACCATCTTGCTACTAATTATAACCACCTATGTGCAAATTAGTATTATTGACTTATATAATTATTTCATAGTTATAACCACCTATGGGAAAACTAGGGGTAACACTTGTTTATCATACATTAAAGTACCACCTTACAATGCCTATGTCATACTATGCCATTTTCATGTTTTATTTGAATTGGTTGCTACAGTAGTCATATCCCTTCACTATAAGGTAGAACTAGAGTGACTTGAGGTCCCATCTTGGGACTATGTAGGCAATGCTCAATTTATGTTGAGTTCAACTTAGTCACCCTTTTCCATGCTCTTTTTGTTTTTTGAGCAATGTTATGTTTGAACTCTCTTACCATTTTATAAGTAGCCTAAGCCACACTCTTGCTATTTTTTGAGTGATTTAAGTTTGAATGCTCTCACTATTTTGTGAGCTTGGACCATTTAGTGTCTCATTATTCTCCTTTGAGTTAAGATGCTCTAAAAATTCTAATTTTTGTTTGAAAAGTGTTTAGAAAATCCAAAAACATTGACCACTTCTTTGCCTTAAGGATTTTGGGAACTCTCACTAAGTCACATGAAACCACTTGTCATTTAGTTTCCCCATCATTTTTGGACTTTTATCCCATGCTCTCATCATTTTGTGAGCCCATTCCCATATTATTCTATAACATCAACCATGTTTTCTTTCTCATCATTTTTCTCTATCTTATTTCTTAGGAAACTACATTTGGCCTGAAGTTTTTGTTGGATATTATGTCCATGGAATTATGTAGGCAATGCCCACTTGCATCATGCATCTAGAGCCAGCTCAACCACCCCCTTCCTTTTCTTCTATTCCCCCATCCTATTTGTTTATTTCATTATCTCTTCTCATCTAGTGGTAATGTTCATCATCTTTTTTATGTCATGTTGTTTGTACTAACATTGTGAATAACCATTATTTGTTTTGTTTCATCGTCTTCTCTTTGTTTTGTTTTGTCTTTTATTTTCTTCATATTTTATTTGTTTGTTTTCTTTATTGTTGTGCCTTGATTTAGTCTATGTGCATTCATTGGGTGATTCCTTGTGCATTATTCTTGAATCCATCTATATTCATTTGTCAACATTGTCATCATGGTTTTTATCATTGGTGTATTATTTTCACTTGATTATTGGATTGAATGTTAGTATTTATGCATATTTAGGACAAGTATTAATGGTGTTCTATCATGATGCCTATCATCATGTGCTATTATATAAAAAATCAGCTTTGAAGAGTCTACATGGTAATGCAATAATGATACATCTCCTTAGCACTAACAACATTCCTGATCTGATCCAAATCATATCCTACATAAAGTAATTAAACAATGAAATAATTTTCTTCCTTTGCTAGTTAGGATGAGCATCTCCCTACTAACAGGTTGCCCAAATTTATAACTACCTTTGGGAAAATCTTTGTATAACATCCTACCTACATTTCTAATGATTCTAATTGCCTTTGGGAAAATCATTGCATTTCCTTCAATTTGAGGGTCAATGATTATAACCACCTTTGGAAAAATCATTCACTTTATTCTTCCCAACTAGGGTATGTTTTCCTTGTGATAATGTGTATAACTATGTTTGGGCAAACCATTATATCTATCTGCCCAACTAGGGCATGTTTTTATCCTTCTAATGATTATAGCCACCTCTGGCCAAATAATTGTTTTCCCTTTTGATGATTATAATTGTCTTTGGGAAAATCATCCTCTTGTTACCCTAAGCCTTTTTCAATGATTATAACTACCTTTGGGCAAATCATTACCTTTTTAAATCCTGCCTATGTTGATGATTATAACCGTTTGTGGGAAAATCATCTTATTTGTCTACCCTAACTAGGGAAAATCCATATGGAACTAATTATAAATTAATTATGGGCAAATCAGTCCCTTCCACCCTATTTCATCTATTTAGTACACTCATTTCCTCCTTTTGAGGGACCAATTAATGACCCCTTTTCCAACCACTCCCTTGAGGGGAAACCTATAGTCCATCCATTGTTGTTGAAGTTGTAAGCATACAAGACCTTTTCAATCTTTGAGAAGGCATTACTATGCTTACAACTTGTAATGCCTTCCCAAATAGGGGCAAACTATAGACACCTAAAATTGGCCACCAATGGCTTCTTACTAGACTTCAAATTGATTTTTACCAACCATTACAAATTAAGCCTAAGAATCACTAAACATCCCAAATTTACTTGTGCATCATTCATGAAAACTCAAAACCATATTGAGACATCCCTAATTGGGGTATCCTATTGTAAGCAACATAAACCTCTCATGGATTCATTTCTAGTTATCATGCAGTATCATAACATATAATTTGGCCTATAAACCTATTAAATGGGGCAAGCAGACAGATGAAATCAAATCAAATCTTGGAAATGTTAAAAATACCAAGAAAAATTAATTAAAATTTTAAATGTAATTAATTTCCTAGTTGAATTACCCATGAGTAATTAATGAAATTCTAAAAAAACAAATTTAAAAATCAAGAATATCATAGGTTTTCATAATTACTTTTTTTGAGTTGTTAAATATCCTAAAATATCTCACGCATGCCTATTCATTGAAAATCATGAGGTTTTGACACCTTTTAACTCTACTTGGGTTAATTAACTCACTCAGGTTAGGTTTGAACCCATTCTAAGCCATAACTACACCTTAACTCACCTTGAGTTGGGGTTAGTCTTTAAAACTACATACAATTCCTATTGTCTATTGTTTGCCTTGTGCACAATGCTATTTTTTGAAACCAATGACACATATGCCATTTGAATCTTTGTCTTGTGCCATTATACTATTCAATTTTGTCTATTTTTTTTGTTTGAAGATGTCTAGTTTCCTAAATTGAGTTTTTAATTAACCTTGCCAAGTTCAAATTCTAACATTGATTGATTTTTGTTTATGCCTTACTTAATTGGGGATTAGACATCAATTTTTATCTTTTGGGTTGTGTAACTTAGGTTAATTTGGTACCCAATTTTGAAAACTATTTCTTGGATCTTTGCTTAGTGCCATTCTACTATTCAATTTTGTCTCGCTTGTTTGTTTAAAGGAGCCTAGTTTTCATTATTTTTTTTGCCTTTATTTGGGAGAAATGACTGATCTCTCCATATGCCTTTTGTCTTATGCCTTATGATAAATGACCAAGTTCATATTTGAATTATGTATGCCTAGTCTATGCTAAAGTGTTCCAAGTTTGTTAGATTGAAATCTCACCTTTGTTTAAAGTCTATATTTTGACGTCATGTTTGGCCAAAAGTCCTAGCACATGCCTTGTTTGAGCCTATATTTTGACATCGTGTTTGGCCAAAAGACTTAAAAACTTTTATTTTTCTAGATTAGACACTATTTTGAACACTTTGAAACCTAGAGTTTGGCTTGACAATTTTTATTCAGCCACTTGACCTTTTATGTGTGAGATATTTGACATTAGACATATGACATTAGGTTGTTTTATACTAATTTTTAGTATAGACCATTTTGGAGATACACCTACCCTAGACCAAGTTGGACCAAGTTTTAACATTTTATCCTTTGGACATCATTTTTAGGAGTTCTTAGAACTCCAAGCCTTTTTGCAAAGCTTTTATTATTAATGCATATATGTCTAGCTACACTTATGGTGGAGTTGTGTACAATCCAAGTTATGATAAAAGAGCCACACAAATTATCTTTTTTTAAGACCCCTATGGTGAAGAAGTGGTTTGTGAGATGGATTATTATCCTCCCTACAATCCTTAATCTAGGGAACAAATCCAAGTAGCCAATCCAATGATACTTTCTTTTGGAAAGTTAACATATGATACTCACCCTTTGGTGACCGCCCATCCCCCCACCTATACCGATAAACCTCCTTTAGACTACATGAGCCATCAAGATCTACTACATCCAAGGAATACCATTTATATACCAAGACCTCATTCTTTGGGTTGTGTGAGAAATCAAGATCCAAGATGACCTACCATTACCATTTTATGACCTTGTCCTTTAGCTTGCATGAGCAATCAAGCTCCATGATGCCCTACCATTACCATTATAAGACCTCATCCTTTGGATTATGTGAGCAATCAAAATCCATGATGCCCTCTCATTATCCAACCATCGATCATTTTTCATCTATTGCCAACCATTCCCCACTTTATAAAAACCTTGCCAATCATCCAACCACAATCGAGCCAATCAAAACCTCTTCAACTGAGCCAATCATTCAAAGACCAAGTTGTATTCAAAATTGGTATTTTAAAACTAAATGTAAACCAAGGCTAAGAAAACCAACCAATACATGATGTTTTTATTGAAACAATCATTTTTGAAAAGTCAACCTATGATGAATCACCTTTTAATACTATTCTAGTTGTCAAGGAGTCTTACTCTGACAAGCCAATCTTTTTTGAGTCACTTCTTAATGATTATAACCACCTTTTGGAAAATCATTACCTTGCCCATATGACTATTTTTAAAGATACTCCATGTGACAATTCAATCTCTATGGATTTGTCTCTTGACCTTTTCCCCATTATCGAGGAGTCTCACTTTGACAAACTAGTCTGTGTTGAGCCCATTATGTCATCACATGCCATTATTTATCTAATACCAAACATTCAACAAAACATCATTGTATCAGCATCCACACCAGATGAAGAATTAGAATTAGAGACAAGTTCTAATTTTGAGTTGACATTAGGTTTAGCATAAGAATCCAAATTAACATCAGTCTCAACATCAAATTTAGAGTCCCTCGAGTTAGACTCAACTTCAAAACTAGAATATGTTCATGGTTATCACAACATTGGTTATGTATGCCTTATAGATTAGTTTGAATACATTTATGATCCTTCTATAGTTTTTTAGGATGATTACTTTAGTATCAACACAAGTTATCCTAACATATTCTATGAGGATTGTGCCACCTCTCCACATTACATTACCATTCTACATGCCATTACCATCAACCAACCTAGCCATTTTATTGACATTCCACCTCCCACAAGTGTTGATTGGGACTAATAGAATTATACCTTGTTGAACTACATCTATGGTGACATATTAGTTGTAGAATATTAGGGAGGTCAAGACCACATTCATGCAAAAAAAGAATGATCTCCTGGTGAAACCTTTTTGAAGGTGCTAAAAGATAATCAAAGTCATAAGTCAATGTTCCTTAGTGAAACCTTCTTAGAGGCACTATGGGACAATCAAGACAAATTCATTGGTGAAAACCTTTTCAAGGCACCAATAGCTGAGCACAAAATTTCTTCACTACTTGATAAAGATCAAATTAGTATAAGTTCTAATATACAACATAATTATATGGTAGTTACTCTCAGGCCCAAACAATAAAAAAATTGGGGTTCTTATCGAGAGCATATTTTGAAGTCTTCAACTGCTCCACAACAAATTTATGTCAAACTCAAAATTGATAACATTATGTGTGCTTAAAAACCTTTATCTTCATTAGATTCCTATCCATTATACATTCTATTATCATCCACCCTTACATTACCAAATCAGACCTATTAGCCAATATTTATCCATATTTACCATCCCTATATGCACTGCCCTTTGTATAGGCCACAAAGATACCTTATTTGACATTTGAAGAAAACAAAATCAATGACCAATGAAGATCATAATAACATCATTTGTGTCCAAATATGTATTAGGTTCTTGACAGAGTAGCTATTTAGAAGAGGTGTGGGCTAGCAATTTACATGATTGACTATTTTGGTTGTATTATTTGCTAATCAAGACATGCATCTCCACATCAATAGGTATAACCAAATCATTCCAATTGATCAGTTCTTATTCTTTTATTAATCTCTTTCATCACTTTATGCATCCTTATATGCCTAGTTATTTGTGGCTTCTTCAGTCATTAGACCATCGCATCTATGTTTGTGACTGCTCATCTTTAATCTATGCAATAGGTTATATCCTTGAGTTATGCTTGCCAATATGCTCTACTAGGGTAAAATCAAACATCATTATTCAATTTAGGTCATCTTAATGATTATAACCACCTATAGGTAAAGCATTAATTTTTGACTCATCAACCCTAACTAGGGTAGCTCCATATGCCATTGATTATAACTGCCTATGGTAAAATCAATCCCTTCCACCCCATTTCATCTATTTGGTCTACTCATTTCCTCCTTTTGAGGGACTAATTACCAACCCCTTTTCCAACCACTCCCTCGAGGGGGCACCTGTAGTTCATCCATTGCTATTAAAGTCGTAAGCATACATGACCTTTTCAATATTTGAGAAGACTTTACTATGCTTATAGCTTGTAACACCTTTCCAAATAGGGGTAACTGTAGACACCTAAAATTAGCCACCAATGGCTTCATATCAGACTTCATACTGATTCTTACCAACCATTTCAAATTAAGCTTAATAATTATTGAACATCCAAATTTCACTTGTGCATCATTCATCAAAACTCAAAATCACATAGAGACATCCCTAATTGGGGTATCCTACCATAACATAAACCTCTCATGGATTCATTTTTAATCATCATATGACATCATATCATATAATTTGGCCTATAGACCTATTAAATGGGGCAAGTACACACATGGAATTAAATCAAATCTTGGAAATGCTAAAAATCCTAAGTATAATTAATTAAAATGCTAAACCTAATTAAATTCATAGTTTAATTATCCATGAACAATTAATGAAATTCTAAAAAAGGAAATTAAAAAATCAAGAATATCTTAGGTTTTCATAATTACCTTTTGTGAGTTGTCAAATATCCTAAAATATCTCACCCATGCCTATTCATTGTAAATCATGAGGTTTTAACACATTTTAACTCTATTGGGGTTAATTAACTCACTTAGATTAGGTTTGAACCCATTTCAAGCCTTAACTACACCTTAACTCACCTTGAATTGGGGTTAGTCCCTAAACTTATAAATACAAGCATTTGCCTCTTCATTTGGAGAGATTGGATAGAGTAAATTTATAATGCAGGTATTATAGCAAGATTGAAAGCAATAGTGTTATAATTCTAAAAGCATAAGCCAGGCCATCAAGCAAGAATGAGCCACAAGCCAACAATGGTGCCAAGGAGAGAAGGAGATAGCCAAACTTCATTTCCAAAGACTCTTTGAGCACAAGCTGAGCAAGCCATTAACAAATCACTTAGAAATCTCAAGGAAGGTAAGGTATTTGTCATTCTTTGCATTTTAGTTGCACTTTTATATGTATTTTGTTCACTATGCTCTCCCTAAGATCTAGGCATAGAGATGTTAACTTGTTATTGTGTTGATTTCATTGTTGTTTTGTGAAACTAACACTTTTTGTAACCTCTTCTCTATTGTTTAAATTCCTATGATCATAATTATAATGTAATACTTCATTAAGTTGGTCTCATTATACCTTGTATGGTGGTTATAGTCCACCTTACATTTATTCACCCTAGATTCCTAATATTCTCCATGTAATCAAGGCTTGGGATATTAAGTTTCTCAAAATTATACTTTAATTAATGATGATTCTTTATTGATAGTTGCATCAGGTCTTGAAGCCTATATGACTTTTATGGGTTTTTTAGTACTTGATGCCATGATGGTCAAATTCTTATTTATCTAGAAGCTGATCTAACAAACACTTTTCCTATTTATTCTATGAAACCCCCTATTTTTGATGTGATGTTAAACTACTTTAGCGGTAACCCTAAATTTTTGCCTTGGCTTTAAGCTTCACAACTCATTAATCGTGGATCCCCTATCTAATGATACTAACTTTCTTCAATTTTACATTTTCCTCGTATTATTCACTTGAATTATTTTTGTAAACACACCACAAACTTATATAGAAGTGAATTCTAGTTCATAATACCTTAATTTTGTTGAACATATGTTAAATTTTTATTTAAGACTCTTAATTTGATTGAAAATGTTAAATTGTCCTAATGACAAAAGACATATCTTTAACTAGCCATTACTATCACTTCTATTTATTCACATTTAATTTTGGTGACATCATCTCCTATGTGATTCCCCTTAGGTGAGACCTTTACCTTTTCCCTACATTCTTGGGTACAACACACATCCCATTTCATTTCATTCTCCCTCGCCCTATAAACCTCATGTATCTAAATACTTGGTCAAAATTTTAAAACATGTCTATTAGTCTTCCTTTCTATTATTTTATTCAATCCTTGTTTGATGCTTTATTTACCCTAGCCCACACTAAATATGCACCTAGTCCTCCATCACATCAATTTCCTTAACTAATGAATGTGCATATATTGTCCTGTAGAGATCCTTGTTTTATTTAATTGTGTGGGCACAACTAGTGCTTTTTCATATCCCAATTAGCCTTTTGAAATATACACTCTATGAAAAATGAGACATGGTGAGTTGTGTTATTGTTGATTCACAAACTACTTATGTACATCAAAATTGCACAAAATAGTACTTAAAAAAACATATTGGAAATATTAACTTGTATGAAGGCTAAAATTTAAAGAAATAAACATTACAATCATATGGTGAAAAAACATCCTCCCATAAACACTTAAACGTCTGGCATAATAATTTCAATAAAATCCTTCACCTGACTTGTCCATCTGGCCTTAAAGGTTTGTGACCATTTATTGTTACTCCTAATGGTGCAATAAAAATCACTTGCACTTATTTTTAAAAATAAAATAAAACCTAGAAACATGAAAAAAACATTATCATACGCCTTATTTTCAAGAGGCTCATTTACAAATTACACGTGTTAAGGCTTAAGTCTACTCCCATTGAAAATTTTAAGGATCATTTCACCATCTAATGTGCACAACTTACATGCACCAATTTATAAAATATCATGTATCACATAAGTCCACATCTAGTGTATCTAGATTTTCCCTATATGCTTAGTATATTTGGAATCATATAACAAAACATGTGTGTCCTTGTATAAAATCTTCCCTTTAATGTGTTTATCATGCCCTTTTGGTGATGATTCACTTCCCATCTAGTTTCATAAGTTCTTCTAATCACATGCGAAGATATTCCTTGTTGTCCATCCTTCCACCACATATGATTCACAAAAATGGTACCAAAAACTCAGCTTGTAATAATGTTTCCTTTTCAAATGCTAATAAAAAATGCATAGACTTATTTAGGCATTTATAAGTGGTCCTCTACACCCAAAACATTTTATAAACTCAGTCATCCTAGTCCTTGTGCCCCACATTGTATATTTTTTTTAGTGTTTGACCAAGGATCATGTTAAAAGATTCGATTGTTTCATTTACTTAATGGTGGTAAGGTGTGGTTTTATGGTGTGATACTATGAACTCCACCAAAAACATACATTCCACATAATTTATAAAATGTGTCCATTGATCATTGTTCAATGCCAATGGGCACCCATGTACTTATTAATAATATTCTCCCAAAAAGAAACACGTTGTTGCTACAATATAATTATTTGTTGGTGCCACTTTCACAAGTATTGTTAGATAGTTTATGAAAATGATAATATAGTCCATGCCTATCTTAAACACAACTAGGGAGATAGGCTAAATAAATTAGAATTCCCACTTCTCAAATGGTTCTTTATCCATGATAGGAACCAATGGCATTTCATCCTGCCAGTTGGGCTTACCAATTCATTAACACACATCACATTTCTACAAGTAATTCTTTTTATCTCTAAATAATGTCATCCAGTACTAAACATATAATAATATTTTTATGTGGTAGCTTCTCCTATGTAGTGGTCACCCACTACCTCCTCATGTTCTTCATGTAGAACTTCTGCACACTCATGCTCCATCACACACCTATGTAGAACTTTATTACGCCCCATCTTGTATAATTACCCTCTAATGAGTTGATAATGGGTGGTGAAAATTGCAAGTTGATTATTTTCTTTTGATGTCAACTAAATATAAGAAATATATGATATTTATGACGTCCTATAGAACATGTCATACTTTGTATAACTAGGCATCGGGCATGACATCCTCTATATTATACACATTATTCCCTATGGTGATCTGAGATAAATGATCTAGGCTAAATTTTTATTTTCTCACCTTAACTATGATTGAAAATTGAAATTCTTGAAATAGAACTATCCATATACATATTATCCCATGTAAAATTGGCTTAATCACAAGGTAATTAAATGTTTCATGCTCCCTAAAAAACATGAATGGGGTAACAAGAAGGTATCGACAATTTTTTTAAAGTACATAAACCATTGCGAGTGCTTTGCACTCAGTTTTTGTATAGTTCCTTTAGTTGAGGTAAGTTTTCAAATAACAAAAGATATAGGATGATCAACCTTATCATCCCATATCTATGCCAAGATGGTGCCGCTAGCCATTACTAATGTATCAACATGGATATGGAAAAAAGTATTATATTTCAAGAATTATAATATTAACACACTTAAAAGTTTTTATTTTAGGGTGTCAATTTCTTCTTATTCCTTCTCCATCCACAAAAGTAAATCATCCTTGTGTAATAGTTCTTCCATAGTTATGAATGAACTTATGATAGTAGTTTTTGTGTCTCATTAATGTACCCACATCCCTTTATGTGGTTGGAATTTATAATTATAAGATAACAATAATATTTACTAAATCTATAAGCATTTCCTCTTTCTAAATTACATGACCAAGCAAAGCTCCGAAGGGTGTCACAAAAACACACTTCAAATTCAAGGAGATTTTCAATTTTTGATGACACTCAAATATCAGGCATAAATTTGTGTGGTGGCCTTAGTCCAACCCATATACTATCCAATAATAAAGGTATAATTGGATGAATTGATGGACAAAATATTTAAATGTAGTCACACTAATGCACAAGAATAAGGTTGGCACCTTATTTATCCTAAAAGGCATAAAATTTTATGCAAAAGAGCCCCATTTTGTCACAAATTTCATTTTCAGCTTGTCTTCCTCAATATACATTTGATGATAACTACATAAACCATAAGGGAAAGTGTTTATCTCACAACCTAACACTCCCTACAAAATATACTTAGTGAATGGAGTTGGAAACAATTTAGTAACACATGAGACATTCAGTGACAAAAACCCAATACAAATCTAGATGTGCCCATCCTTCTTGATGCTTATCACCATGGGCCTTACCTAGTCAAATTATTCAACTGGATAATAACTCTAGGAGCCAACATGTTTTCTCTCTTCCATCATATTGGCACAATATTAGGATTCATCCTATATAGTCACTTCTTCACACATCTTGTGCCATCCATGAGCTTTATCTTCATTTCCCCCAAAGACACCCTTAGATTCCTTATAGATACATGAAAAAATTTCTTGATATTCATGTACTAGCTTGATGCTTCGAGCCAACTCTTTTTCTAACTAATAGTCACCAACAATGGAAATATTTAGTTCTTTCTCGATGCTAATATTTAATTTGGTGGCCTTAAGGAGTTCATGATAGTTTTTATGCTTATTCACTTATGTATCCACCAATTCATTCTCTCCATAGGATATTCTAGCCTTCAAGTATTTTAAAGTGTCATTTAGTAGTGTTTCATACACCTAAAACACAAGTTTATGTTTAACACATTTGTAATGCTAATTTCATTTTAGCAAAACCTCATCATATTCCTCATAAGAATCACTCTTCATAGTGCACTCCTAAAACATATTGAGCAACTCAAGGCCCTTATCATTATGCAACTTTTGTAAATGCTACTCCATGAACTCTCCATCATTGAATATGGCTCAACACACCCTAAAGCAAAGGTTAATAAAGATCTAGCTTAGGAAAATAAAAACTTAAAAGAAATTCAAAATTTCAACATTTACCCTCCCTTAATTAATAGTAATTTTTTGGTACATTTCGTAGATAACATACCATGTGTGTGCCAAAGTTTCTAGTGTTCAATGAAATGTGAACCCATAACCTTTTAGGAAGTCAATGTGAAACTTGTGTCCATGCTTCTTCAAAATTATGAAGGTATATTCTAGGGGACAAATGTTTTCCATAAAAATGTATCCCCCATATATTCTTACTACATTCAAACCCAATGCATATGGTTTTTTGATGACCCATGTTGGTAGGCTTGGCTTATGTGTAGCTGAACAGTGTGCCATAATACTCGTTAATGTGTACATTAAAGTGACTAGAAACTATTCTTATTTTGGAAAATTTGTTTCTTTTATTTTTATGAATGTATGAACATCCTCACATCCTTCTTACCATGGTGAGGCAACACGTTTTCATTTACTAAGGTGGTGTACCCTTTCATCTTAGGCTTCATGTGGGGAATCCATATCTTGTTACTTTGCATTA
Organism: Torreya grandis; assembly: GCA_037957365.1. NCBI lineage: Eukaryota > Viridiplantae > Streptophyta > Pinopsida > Cupressales > Taxaceae > Torreya > Torreya grandis. The sequence continues at coordinate 2,204,654 of JARHVA010001443.1, forward strand.
AACTAGACTTTCCATTAGGTCCCCTTGGTTTTAATTGTGTTATATGAGATATTTATTATGATTTCATGGAACCACACTTATTTCCCATCACTTCATACTAAGTTTACACCCATCAGTTGTAAGTGACAATTTTAGTGTCAGAAATGGAGTTGGCATCTCCTAAACCCAGAATGCCTTTGTTGTTCACATCTAAGTGCTCAACATTTTATGTAATGATGGTGTAGATGTGGTTTTCTTACTCATATATGTCCATACTTTTGACATACAATGGTTTATGGTGGTTGTCAAGGGTAATGACTACACACTATTCCCCATTCTTAAAAATCATATAACACTTTTTGAAGCACATATCTATGTTATTCACATAACACCATGGTCAACCAATTGTTGAGTAAGTGTCTTTTTTGCCATTAAAAAAATATGAAGGGAGGGTGTCAACATAGGGCTTCCCAATTTATGCTAGGATTCTTGTTAAAAATGCTGAACTCAGATCCTATGTCAACTAGGATATCTCATATTGACTATTCATATATTATTGCATTGATTAGTAATTTTTGGTCATATTCAATATTTTGAGCATTCTTGACTTTATTCTATCATACTAGGTACAATTAAGGTACTTTATTAGTTCTTACTATTTGTTGCTACAACCATTTATTTATCATTGTGAACATTCCTTCTGAGTGCAAAAGGGTTATGATTTTAGAAAGGTAATTTTGTACCTCTGATTCTTATGATTTATAGTAAAGAACTTCCCTAGCCTTTGTCTCCAAATATAAATCATACTTAAGCTCACCTTATAGGTTACAAATCAAATCCATGACCTCATGTAATATCTCCTTCTAGTGCTACCCATAAGGGTAGGTGGTGGATGGATTTAAACGATGCATATTTTATCCCAACTAAGGTTAATAACCCGATTGAACATTCTAAGTCAATGCTACTTGCGTATAAGTAATGGTGTTGTTATGCATCATAATATTGATCTTTTGTCTTTGTTGTAGGGAAAGATTACAAAGCAGGTTGGTTCATGTGTTAGTAAGGAAAACCAATAATATGAATAAATAACCTAACATGCTAAACCCACTCCTTCGAGGTGCAGTGTTAATGAAATCAAGAAACTAATGTGGAAAACAAGATAATCAATACCCTCCCAAAATGACTCTCCTTCAAATATGGTCCATAAACATGTTTGTCCTAAACTTAGTGCTCTAAGTCTTTGTAAATGTGGTTGGACAAATGCTTCCATCATCTATTCTATCACCAATGGATTTGGCTCCTTGATTGATCAATTTGGAGGAATTAGTGAAGCTCTTCTATCCATATTTTTGCATAAGTTCTTTGAACTAAAAGGCTTGATTTATTATCTATGGTGGCTCATGTATTTATACTTTTCCTAAAAATGTTGAGAATCAACCATGACCATCCATCTTGAGATCAATATGTGTGGCTGAGGATTAATTCAATTTTGGAGGACAAAGTAATTAATATTTTGGAATAAGGGAACATTAATAAGGCATGGGTGGCCTTAAACCTGATATTTATCTCCATTAATGCCTAGTTCTTGACACCCTTTTGATGATGTCATGATCTAAATATTTTGAATTATGAATTTCCAATAATAGATATTCAATAAATTTCCATGGATTTTCCACTTAAGCTCTTAATTTGATTTGATTTGCTTAATGAATTTACTTAGTATTTTTCAATTCTTGGAAATTGGTCGCATGTTTAATGAAAATGGTCAAAAATGTCAATTTACTTGGTTAAAATTTGACTAGAATTGAATCAGCTGAAGATAAAAAATATGAATGATGCATTGCCCAATTCAGAGATAGATAGGCACAAATCAGCACTTGCACATGACATGTGCAAATGAATTAGAGTGTTTAAAGGGTCCAAAATGATAATTTACTTGGTTTCAAACTTGACGTGAAGTGAATTGGAAGATGATAACAATTGCAAAAAATGTATTTCCCCATTCAAGGATACATAAGTGCAAATTGGTAGCTACGCATGACATGTGTGGATGAATTAGCACATTTTGATGATTTTGGTCTAGATTGTGTGTTGTTACAGAAAGTCATTTAGATTTGCAATTTTAGAAAAATAATGATAAGAATTGGATATCTACACTTGTCTATTATGACCTTCTTCTTTTGGCATTCATTGTCCTTCTAGGTTCATGATGTTTTTCATCTTTACCTTTTTATATGAGTTATCCTTATGTGTTAACTTTACATATAGTATAGAAATTCTTCTAGTTGGTGCTCACCACAATAGTACCCATAAGTGGGAAACTTTGAGAAGTCTCTCTGATAATGATATGGAGATCCAAAATTTTAGTAGGTGCATGGTAGGAATCATATGCCACCTCATCTACCACCTCTTTCATGGTATGGGGGATAACCACCATATTTTACTTGTCCTTAGTTTGAATGCCCAACTATTATTTGTCATTCCCCTCTCTCAAATGCCTCATGGATTTTGTCAATCACCTGAAAATATTTGGTGTTGTGGGTGGATGCCTCATAGATTTTTCAATAAAGGGAGACCTTTGTCTATGTCACTTATTGTCATAAGGGTCAATTGTGCACATCATATATTTCATGAAAAATATCAAAAGATGTAATAAGTGCTCAAACATTTCACCTAGGGAAATTATTATTATTATGCCCTTCTACTTTAAAGTCAATGCACCATAAGCCATTGTGTGTTTCATGTGCACTTTTTTCAATGAGATTTTTTAATTGTGAGGCCATTGAATAAAATTTTGCCTCCATACATTAACTAATGTTTGTTTCCACACTTCCCATAGTGTCAACCCTCAGTGCTACCTCTAAAACCTCACACATATCCATAAAGGTATTCATTTTAATGTGCACCTGAAAGGTAATAGTAGTCTTCCTATAAACCATTGTGCACATTGTACTGGATGAAATTAAAAATATATTTTTGAGATCAAGGTCTTGGATCTCACATCATAGGCACAAGCACTATTAGTTAGCTCTTAATCTCCTTTAGATATTAGATACTATGTTATTCAAAATCTATATTATTGAATTCTTTCAAAACTAACTTCAATTGATCATAGTCTATGATGGCCTGATTCATGTCATACTTATGGTACCAAGTATGTGCATGATCCAATAATGTAGTAACAAACTAGATTGCTTTCTTCACTAGTGAAAAAACACCCTTAAGTCATTAAATAAGTTCACATTTATGTATGTGTTTTTCAATGTTTTCAACCCATCTATATTATATAAATATCAAAAACATTTTGTCGATGCTAAAGAAAAATTATTTGTGCTAGTTGTATTACTAGTGTGACTGGTGCACTAGATCTTACTTGATAACTCAAACTCATTTCACCTTTTGGGTTACCTGTTTAACTAATTACATTCCCACTCTATATATGATGAACACACAGGTCTAAAATCTAATTAAGTTTAACTACTAATTTTGTGAAGCTTAGTTTGGGCACACACACATAAGCACCAACTCAGAAATACATTTACATATTTCAATGCATGAATCCATTCTCTTTATTCAACATAAAGGAAAATTAGAAAGTGATACAATTCAAATATGAAAATTCTTAGATATAAATTTCAACAACATAATACTTATATAAAAATATCCCCCATTTAAGGTGTCAAACTCAAATCATTTATGCCCCAAATTCTCCATTTATGTTATCCAATCCACAAGCTCTTTGGGATTCTAAATCCCATTGTAGTAGGGTGTATTTAACTTTGGTTTATTACCAAGCCTTGTCAAAACTCTGAGAAATCTCATGTTTTGCATATTTTCCATATATTACAGTATTCTTGAGCTCCTTATTCTTCATCCTCACTCATGTCTCCACCATGATCTCCTTTTATTTTCACTATTTCTATTGTATCTAATCTTGTTTGTAATCTTCTCAAAATTTTAGTGAAGTCTGTAACTCGAGATCCTATCAGTCTTGACCCTCTCCAAATAATGTTACCTATATAGGCCATCCTTCTCATAATGTAAACTTTTATTTAATATATTACCAATAGACTCAAGCAAAGTCTTCTCTCATGCACACTCTCCTAGCAAAGGAAAAATTGATCTGATACTAATTGATGCACACATAAGCCATGAATCCATTTAAGGACAAATACTAATTCTATGATGCTTATTTGGTCATATGCACTCAAGGACGATCTTAGAAACACATTTATAAATTTTAATACATGAATCCATTCTCTTTATTCACCATGAAGGAAAATCAAAAAATCAATGTAGTTTAATAATGGCAGGTTTTAGATACAAATTTCAGTAGCATAACAATTATGCAAAAATGTACCCATAAGAATAATCATCATTTTTATATATAAGGATAGAATGGTCTAATCCTTTACATTTCATTGAGACTCATGGCATTTAAAATTCTATCTTTGACCTTGTTGGGCTTGAAATGATTCAAAAGGACTAAAAAATGTGTTTTAAGCCCCTAAAGTAGACCCTATTAGGCTTTTGGAATAGTCTGGGCATTAAAAAAATCATGGACCTAATTAGGCTTCTAACACCAACTAAAACAATGAGAAACACCAAGATCTTCCTCAACCTAGTCAGGCTTAAGGCTTTGTCCAACATTGCATGCATCATAAAAAAATTACACTGACTTAATCTTTAAAAATTGACTAACATTGCAGGAAATGATAAAGCTTTTCACTGATCTAGTCAAAATTTTAGATTTGATTACCATGATGGGAAAAACCATAGATAAACATTGACCCTATTAGGACTAAATTCCTGACTACTAATGCATACACTATGCACATCTCCCACTGACCTAGTCAGGCCTTGTGCTTTGACTAGCTAATGTAGACCCTATGAGAAACTCTCATAGTTCTAATCAAAGTTTTAGACCTAATTTTCACTATGTTCTTTGAATAGATCTACCACAGACCTAATTAGTGTCTCAAACCTGATTACAACTTCCAATTTCATTTAACTTCCTTCAAGACCTAACCATAGTTTTAGACTTGATTAACACAACAAAAATACTTAGACTAAATTAGAGTTTGGTTTACTTAAACTTTCAAGTGTGAAAACAAGTTTTACAGTTGTGTTAGAATCAAAATTTGATGGCAATAACATGATCAAACCATCAGAGCAAAAAATGAGATAAAATAAAAACTTCAAAAATCTAACTCTTAACAACCTCACCAAAATGAAACAACATAGAAAATATACATCACTTTATTTTTGGTTGATGCAAGATAACCTATCCACCATGGATGTTCTAGCATGAAAATGGGAGATACTTTTATAGTGCCAATACTAGTTTATAATGAAATTAGATTGGTATATTGATTTTTTGCTACAATGTTCATGATCATTGTTTCTCCTAAAGTGTTACTCATTATGGTAAGTGGATTAACAACCCCTACTAGTGGCATTCCCAACATGGTTTGGGTCTTTATCTATGCAGGTTTTGTTATAATATGTCCCAAAGGATTATAAGGTATTACCTGCATTATAATACTTTTTTTTGCTTCTCATCTCCTAAACTGTCCAATTTGAAATAAATAAGCACAGTCTTCACTTATTATTGTTTGATCAAAAAATACAAAGGCTTATGATTTAGGTAGACCTTAGGGGTGTGTCTCCTTTTTTGCATTGTTCTACATGTTCCTAAGACTCCAATTATCTTTAGAATCCTTATCCCAAACATCCACCTACTAATCAGTGTGTGTTCCCTCCTCTCAAGGTGCATTTCCATAGTTCAAGAGATATCCACATGCCACACTCATCCTACGTGAGTCCTCTTAGCATATCAAAAACATATCTATCCCCTCTCCCTAGGGTTTTTAATAGTAATCACTTTTTTTCAAGCCGCATCATGTATTTGCTATTTAAGTTCAAGTTTGTATAGTTTTTCCATGCCAAAGTCCAACTCTCTTATCCTTATCAACACATGTGAATTGTATCCACCCTTCACCTCCTACTATTTATGTATCCCATGTGCTTAAAAGACTTATCTGACCATAGGTAAATTTTGTATTCCATAATCTACCATGATTTTCTTGATCTCCAAAGGAATTTGAGAAATATATGGTCTTTTGGGTTCACACAAAAACTAATATTTGGATTCATCAGGATAATAATATGTTGATATTTTAATATTCAATAGATAGTTATCCAAGAAGCCTGGGGGAGAGGGGGGCTCACATCTATGTGGCCCCCCAAACCCTAAGCATCTACATGCATAATACCTTAATGCGAGATCTATTACTGCGTGGAACTTATTTTTTGTTATGGTTTTCCGTATTACAGGTGGAATGCGTATAGGATTTCCAGCCCAAAGTTGAACTGCCATCCAGAGTTGGATTGCAAAGGAAACAGTGATCAGATGGGGGAAATCCCTTGTAGAGGAAACGTACGGGGTCTCATGGAGGCTGCCGTGGGGAGAATGTCTTATGAAACCTGTGGGGTAGTGTCTAAAGGAGGTTGCCATGGGGAGAAGGGCCAGGTTCTGGCTGAAATAGATAGGCATCTTGTGCCTGAGTATGCATGGCATTATAAAGCTTAATCTATTATCACGTGGATCTGTATGTTTACCTTGGATTTCCATTTTGTGGCTACCGTGCTAACCATTACCCTATTTTGAGCGGATAGGTGATTTCTTTGGTGATATTTTGAATGCCATGGCAGTAATTCCTCTGAGCATAGGGGGTGATCTCGTAGACATTTGGGGGGATGGAATGGGCGGTGGTGGTGGTGGATTCGGGGGTTGTTTTGTTGTGATGATAGCGGATCGGGAGGAGCTCTATGTTCGCTGAAACCCTAGGTTCTAGGTTGAGGATGATGTATTTCAAGGTTAGAGACCATATCTAATTATTTGCCTTTGCCTTTTGTCAGAGGGGTTGTAACTCATGCAGAAGTGCTTCTAGACATCTTTAACGTAGTGTTGATTGCCATGGCAGTGAATCCTCTGAGTTTAGCAGAGGGAGAGAATGGGGAGACGATCGAGTGGACGGATTGGGCGAAGGCGGTGTTGGTTGTGGGGAATGTTTCTTTGAATGCTTGGTTGAGGCTAGGACTGGGGGATGGCATCTGTGTGGCTCCCTCAAACCCTTCCTCATGTTTACATGGCTTTTTAAGGTGATATCTATTATTGCATGGCAAATTTGTTAAGGTAACAGGTCCTGGTAAAACCTGGCTTCTTGTTTTAAGTCATAGAGCCTGGTTTTTTTGTTTAGGTTTCAGGTCCTTGTAAAACCTGGGGTGCTTTTACTAGTTTATTTTGTTGGTTTCAGGTCCATGTAAAACTTGGTTTAGTTACTATTTTTTGGTGGGTTTGCCTTTCCTGGCGGTTTGTAATGCTTTATCTTTCTTGAACTGTATTGGGATTCGGGGTCCCTTCAAAACCTGTTTTTACCTTAATCTAAAAATAGATAGTTATCCAAAGTGCCATGTCACCAAACATTAATTTCTCTGACCCATATAGTATCTATGTACCTAAACTATTTTATTTATTCTTCGATCTAAAGGATACTTTCATCTATAATTCATACTTATACTTATAACATATGTAATAATCCGTGCATGTAAATGCCATGGCAACTCACATAATATAAATTTATAAAAGGGATCATGCAAATTATCTTTAATCCACCCCTTAAGGCTATTGATGTCTAAGTCTTGGATGTTTAATTGAAAAATCACACTCTAGATTATTCAATCATTGCTCACTATTTTCTAATGAATTATCTCTAGTCACCATCTCAACAACTTATTCAGTTGTGTCCCAATAATGGAATCAAAATATTGGGGTGTTTTACACATATTTAGGAGTTTATGACCACTTGTACTTACCCAAATGTACTAGAATATAATGTTAAATAATAGCACACTTAGCTGAGGCACAAAGAGAGTAAACTCAGTCTCAGTTGGGTTAGTTTCACTGAGACAACATTCATTAGTTTTCATACGGGCACTAACCAATACTTAATATCCCTCAACATATGAAACCATAAGATAGTTTACATAATAGACATAACCAAACTTAAGTAACATAATTTTATTGTAATTAATAGATAGTTATAATGTTAAATCAATATAAACACATAATTGTAATGAATATTAAGAGTAAAGTTTAATCTTTCCTCATTTAAGTTCACATATTACATGAATAACCATGTTTTTTCACAATATAGGGTGTAATACAAGCTATCTTAGCATCATAAAAATAAATAATCAATTCCATAATATAATGATAATAATTCTTAAAAAATTATCTATAAATGTTGAATAGTGAGGCAAGGTGGGATTTTATAGAGTTCAAGCACCACCCTTTGGTTACAATTCATTAGTGCATGCTTCACAAGGTGCACAACAAATTTAAATAAATGACAGTCATAATTGCTTACATTGAATGTCTTAGTTATAAAAATATTCTATATATGTATTACTCTACTAGATTCACTTGAAAAATTCTATGCCGTAATCCTTATTTCAATGGACTTACTCCACCAACTTGTCTTGTCATTCCTTTTTTTGCACTCTGCAGTCTACATAATCTACTTCTTGCTCCTAAAATTCCTTATTCCATGCCAACCAATATGCCACCAAAAATTTACTTCAAGACTTACTCAATATTATGAGTGATTCTAGATTTTTAGGTACATCTGTGTAACCTCATCCTCATGCACCATTCTATGATGTTGGACTTAGACAAAACTTATCCCCTGCCTTACTAGACTTACTACTTTATGCATTATCTAAAAAATGTGTGTATAATTTATACCATATGATAGTAAAAAGTGCATAATTTTATACGTAGCCAAAATTAGGGTCCAACAAAACCCCTTCGTTCTTCAAACACATACACCTTATATGTTTTCCCCTTAGGATTTGATTTATGATTTTTCACTTTTAGATCTGATTCTTGCTTTGATTATCTCATTATATATAACCCTATCTCAATGTTTTCACATTAAATTTCATAAATACTCCTTAGATTTACATCAGTTTTTCATATTTATGTGAATCAAATTTAAGCTATCATTCAATATAAGGTTGAATGTCCTTCCCTCTTGGGTTGCTTGTTATATTTTTTTCAATTCTGATTTTTAGTGCTTTCCTAGTTAAAGATTGTCTTTGTTTGTTCTCTGTTTTATGCTCTTGCATATCTCACTTCATGGTTTATGATCATAATATGGATTATTATGATGTAAATGAAAAATAAATTAATGATACAAATTTTGATGTTACATATGATGATATGATTAATTAGGACATGATTGCATAACTTAGACAACATACTTTACAATAACCTTCTTCTCTTACTAGAATCATTCAAATGTTAAATGAATTAGTTAGGATACATTTTCATCCTCAAATGAATAGGGATACACATGTAATTATTAATGGTTATTCAAATTCTACTCCTATTCCCTCGTAGACACTCAATTTTGGTATAAACTTTGCTTTTGTAATGTTTTTGGCACTATCTTATGTATATGGGTCGTCACCTTGAATTAGGGAATTATTGGCACTTACTTGTCCTTATTCTTATTTTTGTGATATGTTAGTCTTATTTTATTTTATTTTTCATTCCATCATGTTTTTATTGTGGTTACAAGCTTTTTTCCTCTATCCTCTATCTATATGTACATGTTTCTTCCTCTAGGATAGGAATGATGGTCTGATGATCTTGCCTTGGGTGGGATCAACGAGTTTGAAAATATTTTCATCTATGTTTTTCTTGGAACTTATACCCATGTTCACATTTTGTTGATGTTTATATCAAATTTTTGTTTGAATCCCTTTTATTTTATAATCTTTTGCACACCAATAACTCTTTAATTCAAACCATGAACATATTATACATACAAATCATCTATGATCATTCTAAAGATACCCAATTCATCCCATATATAATTATAATAAAATAAAAGTATCAAAATATGTTGGAAGAAGTGTTATTGAGGTTTCATTCAAGTTTTCAATATATTTCCAAGTCTAGGCACACTCTACATTGATTTATCTCTACTCAAGGACTTATATCTTGTACTAAAATTGACATAGGAAAGTATGCATGTAGTTGCATCTCACACTTATTGAGAGAAGTAAGATATTATTATCTCAAAATATAAATTTACAATCACATAAAATATGAGGGGTGTGATTCTAACATGTGGGATACATAGCTTACAACCCCTTTTTAGTGGTGTCTGACCAAACTATTTCTTCCCTTACATTTTTCTCTAACATCTTATGGAAAACTAGGTTAAAATGATTGAATGATTAAATTAGGTTGTATTATCCATAAATTCGGTGAAGCAAAAGTATAATAAAGCAAGGCATCCAATCATGCATAGACCTAGAAAGTTATAAAACCCACAAAATACCACAAGATATGACTGGTGTAGTAGGATAAATATAGTGGTCAAATTGGTTGACTGATGATCCATCCTAGGGAAAGATTGTGTTTACCCATTTTTAGATTAGTTAAAATCATAATAGGTTAATATTATATAATTAATTCAGATTGTAATATATGTAAATAAAGCATAAATCTAAATGTAATTGATTGAGATAGATTTGATAAATCAATTAATTATTAATGGAAAATACTAAGGAGATCAAAATACTTAGCTTTATTATCTAACTAATTGACTATGACTATGTTATAAAAGTGGAAATAGACTAGAACCAAACATTTAATTTGTCTATATCTAAAACTATGTCTCTATGTACATAGGGTCACTACCCTTAGGCCTAAGTAGAAAAATTAGCATTAGTATTAAGGTTAATGTTAGTATCTTGGGTGGATTTATCTCTCAATAACTGTATAGTACAATGCACATATCTGATAAGTCTTTATATTTTTTATATGTGACCCTTGAATGTCTATGTAACTTCATAAAACATTTCTTTTTCCTTGACCCTAGGGCTACTTCCAAAGAATGAAAACCTGTAAAATGTGAGGAAGTGAACTTGGTCTAAGTTGACCTTAATCACCCCCATTGATGATTAACATCTACCTATGTATACAATACTCTAAAGAGGGAAGTCAAGACACACATAATTCTTCCCCTTAGTTTGAATGTGCAATTATGCTCTTTTTCTAAATGTATGCACTTATAAATTTGGATTTGATTTTAACAATGTTGGCCCTTGACCTCGCTTGATGTGTTTTAAACTTCACTGATGACTATTCTTAGTGCCATATTTATAATTTGAGAAGAATAAGTAATATTTATACATTCTCAACTAGGTAATTTCATACACCAAAAACATGCTAAGTGAATGGGATGACCTATAGGAAGGGTTTGATTTTGAAAAATATCCATTTCCAAGTAAAGGGTGGTAATGTTAGCATCAAGATTATAACTTCAACATTATTGCCTGAGTGTGATGTTAATATTTGGGAGACATAAATAAAAAATGTAGTATTGGAGACATAAATGAAAATGTAGTATTTTATAAGTGGATAAGTAGGATATTTATTTGATTTAACATAGACTATAATATTCTTGTAAGTGAATCATAACAACTTAGAATGGATTGGGTTGATAACTAGCATGTAAATGTGTGAGAATGGTGAATGATAATTATTTGGAGATGAACAAGTCATGTAACACAAGTGTAGGTCCATATTGACATTACCAAGTGTCAAATAATATATTTTAGTATCTTCAAATTCCCCCTTTTATTCTAGTATTAAAATACAATGAAAATACTATATAAAAAGGATAAAGATATACCAAAGTGTGTACAACACACTTTGTCTATAGGGGAAGGCTCTAACTATGCAAGGTTCTCCAAGAAAAAAATGAAATGAAAATATAGAAGTTAATGTCCATAGAATGAAATTAGATATCTAAATTATACTTGAAACTAAAAATTTAAAATAGAAAGGAAATAGTACACCTACATGTGAATAAACCATGTTTCCCTGTAACTTATTGGAGAAGTTGCTTCCTTGTCAAAACATAAGATAATTATGCTTACTTATTGAAATACATGGAGAACATGGAAAAATCAAGGGTGATCGATCCCAAATTTTAAATTTAACTAAGGCAAGGGCCATGGATTAGAGGACAAATTCCCCAACCCGTATGTAGCTAATTCAACACTAATCTTATAGCTCCAATATGATAAGGTAAGAACCATATGATGGGTTTGTTATGGATAATTCCATCATTATTTATAGTCATTTAGCCTCAATGTACGTTACATAAAAATAATGAATCAACTGATGCAAATATAATTATAGATTCAAGTTTGCTCCACACTTAAAAATACTTGATAAATATTGTAGAGATGCAAATGTGTATGAACGAACGTCATGCCTAATTGAAATACAAAACGCTGTATATGTGCATGAACTAATATCATTCCCAAATTAATATATCCTATAAAAATGGAGTACATGTTCCTTACACATTCCCCCAAATATATCTGGATCTGTATCAATATAAAATTTGTCATCATGGATCATAAAATGGAGCACAAATACCCTGCATATGCCTCCAAAATTTGTAAATAATAGTTCCAATCTGATATCTAAATCACATATTAACTTTGAAATTTGTATGCTCTACCTAAATTTACTAATGGAGGCTTTAGTGATGATCAAAATAGGATATTTTTTTAATAATTAATTTAGATTGTAATATATGGTAATCAAACATAAATATGAATGTAACTGATTGATATGGATATGATAATATAATTTATTATTTATGGAAAATAATAAGGAGATCAAGACACTTATCTTTATTATCTATCTGATTAAATGTTACTATGTTCAAATTGTAAAAATTAAGTAGAAGGTTGTGATTTATCTAGATCTATAACCATGTCTCTATACGTGTAGCGTTGGTACTGTTAGGCTTAGGCAAAAATGTTGATGTTAACAACCAACATTAATGTTACTATCTTAGGAAAATTTGTCTCTATATGCCCATACAGTGTAATGTGCATGTATGATAAATATCTATATTTGTGATCTTTGAAGCTTGAATGTATGCATAAATCCAAAAATCTATTTCTTTCTCCTTGAAACCCTAGGTTTACTTATGAATGATGGAAACCCGTAAAAAGTGATGAAGTGTAATGGAGTTGAGCTGGCCCCAATCACTCTCATTGATGATTGGCTACTGCCTACATATATAATTCTTTGAAGATAGAAGTCAAGCCAAATGTATTTATTCCCCTTAGTGTGAATGTGAAATTATGATCTTTCACTATATGCATGTACCTAGAAATCTAGATTCAATATTGACAATGTACTTGACCTAGATTGATGTGCTTTAGACTTGGATAATGCTTGCTCTTAGTGCTTGATTTGTAATTTGGGAAGAATATGAAATATTTATTAATGTTAAATAATGTATTTGAGGAGTATTTGGGGGTGCTAAATTATGAATGAGCTTGACCTTGATTTGCATTTATACATTTTCAACTAGGTAATTTCTCATGCCATTGACACACTAGGTGAATGGGATGATCTATATCAAGGGTTTAATTTTTAAAAATAGTAATTTCTAGGCAAAGGGTAGTAATTTTATCCTCATGATAGTAACACCAATGTTACCATCTAAGCATGGTGTTATTATCTAGGAGACATAAATGTAAATGTAGTATTTTGTAAGTGTCTAAATATGATATTTAACTAATGTAAGACACACTGAAATATTCCTATAGTTGACTAATAGAAACTTATAATGTACTAGGCTCATAACTAACATGTAGGTGTGTGATAATGGTGAATGAAAGCTTCTTTGAGAAACATAAGTCATGCAGGATAAGTGTAGGTCAAGATTGACATTAACAAGTGTTAAATACTAGATTTTAGTGTCTACATATTAATATAGGCACTGATTAGTCCCTACATAATCAGAGGATCATATTTTACATAGAGGTAGATATAAATGTGCACAACCTAGATTCACATTATTAAATTCAAAATTTGATAAGATGTGACTATTCCAATCATTTTTTTTTTCATATTTTCCATTGCTTGTTTGAAATTATCAAACTGGATAGTTGCAATCATCTTAGCCATTGGGACATATATGAAAGTATTATTTTACATTGTAAAATAATAACTCTCTCTAGTGTAATCAATTTACCATATTTACATTTGTGAAAAACATTAAAGAGTTAAAACACTCCTCTAGTGTACCTATGTTTGTAATATATATTAAATTAGCTCATTTGAATGAATATATTGAATGTTATATTATACCCAACTATGAGATAGTGACCATAATGTATTACATAGGTGTATTGTAAATACAAGTCCATGAATCCCTTCATTTAGAGTATTCTAATGCTATATTTTCTTCCAATGATATACATTCAAACCCTATTCCCAGAGATATATTTGACATGCCTCTTCCACATAGATTTATTATAAAAAAATTGTAACTATTTGATGGCCATGGAGATCCTTATTTTCAACTTCAACACTTATTTTTTCCTCTATTAAAAAATTTTACAATCATTATTTAATATTACTTAAGTTTTTTTTTAGGAGCTTGAGTGGTAATGCCCTAACATGGTTTCATGATTTATCTAGTGGGTCTTTGTATTCCTTTAAATTATTTAAAAAATATTTTTAAAACCTCTTTATCATTAACAATATACCTTATGCCACTTTAAAAAGTATTCCATTCCTTCAAAAAGAGCCTACCAAAGGTATTATAACTATATTATTAGATTTAAATGTCACATGCATTCCTCAGTATTTCAAACTTTTGATCTATAAGCATAATATATTTTTTCCAATAGCTCTCCCCCCTCTCAAACACAAGTTAATTTACAAGTACTATCAATCATTCGATTATATTTACTATATGGATATCACACTAGTGGAAGAAACATCAACTGAATCTAAGGATCATAATCCTATTCATGACATCACTTTCCATGTGCTTAACACAAAGACATATAAAACTTTGGATAAGAAAAGAAATACATCTCCCATGAACCTTATGCCTTCCTCAAGTTGAACATGACAATTTTTAATATTCTTTCAAGATCAAGATGCTATATTGAATAGGTTACTATAAATGAATGTGATTGTATTACCATCTATTTGAGAACATAATCTCCAACATATGCCAAAATATTATAATGGAAATGCATTTTTTAGATACCATAGAATCAAATGACATAAAATGAAAAACTATATTGCTTTACAAAATAAAATCCAAGCCCTTTTTGATCACAGTCTATTTGAACTTGACACATCCATTTATAAGACACATATTTACCACTCACTTCCTAAGCGTTTAACCCTAAATTAGATGTGGATCCTAATGGGATAGATAGGGTTAATAATATATAATTGAATAAGCACAAGGGTGATAAAAAGATCTATAATAGGCCAAGTAATTATAAAACTTAGATAAAACATATGCTAAATTTATTATACTAAGATATGATAAAAATGGAAAGTACAAATATGTTAGATATTAAAATGACAAAGGAATAAGATACTTAGATATTTATGATCCTAATATAGATATGGATCTGGAATATGTATGAAGTAGACTGAAAGAGTATTCTGGAATAGTCACCAAATTTTAGATTTTGTGCCTCTATAGCCATGGGCACTTGCATTATCCTTGGACACTCATATTGATGATAGTGCCTCGATCAGATGTAGGTGTCTAATACATAATAAATATTAAAACAATATATGACCATCTATATGCTTCTAGGTTTGTTATCACCTTTGCTCTAGTTTATTTAAATCTAGGTCATGGGCTGTTTCTCCTTGTTAAATGATCAAACCCTACTTTTTTTATCTTCATATTAGCTATGGGAAAAATGTGTTAGTGGGCACATGGTGTTGATCTACCCAAAAAACCCCTCTATCAATGAGTGCTACCTACATAGACAACACTTCAAAGAGGGCCTAAGACTTATGTAGTTATCCCCTACGTGTTAACTTATGTGTGAATCTTGTAATGTGTGATAAGTAAGTACAATAGTGACCTAACTTGTAACTTGGAAAATATATCTCTTAGGATTCTTCTTCAATACTTCATACCTATATATATGTTTTACCTATTAATGATATGGAAATAGGAGAAAATAGGAAAGTTTTGCTCACTTGAATGCTTGATGGAATGTTTTTGATAAGTTACCTTAGTCTATGATAGGTGAGAAATGAATAATGATTGATATTGTATTTATACCAATCCATTTAGAGAATATATCACTTAATATCACTTATTCATATGATTAGGTTATGTTTCATTTGAAAATTAGATGACTTTAGGGCATTGGACACTTGTGTCAGAACATGACACATACGTCGATGTGAATGTCCACCTGAGATACAAGTGTCCAAGGATTAGGAAAATAGGTATAGGCTCAAAAATTGTAGAGGCATTAAATAAATAGGTTTTAATCATTTTGGGAAAGATAAAAATCCTAGGTCATCAATATAAGATTATTTGGTCTAAGAGATAGGCCAAGGGGCACAAGAAAGAGTATATGTGAGATTTACAAAAATGAGAAACGTCTAGAAATCAAAGGAACATCCAAGGTTTGAGTTTTACATGTGTAGAAGATTAACATGATATATAATTCATAAATATCATTTACATTTACCCCCCTTTTAATCTAATAATGAAATTGATAGTTTAAAGGAAATGAGTGCATACATGGGTGTGTATAACACACATTGTTTTTGCTTGAGTCTAACTTGAGTGATTTGTTAGTGACTAACCTAAAACCAAGATCATGTTAAAATATATAAATAGTGCATATAATATAAAATTGAAATTATTGAAATGATTTAAATTGAAAGAGATCAAGGTTTATGAGTACACCTATGTATCGATGCAATAGTCTTGCCTTTTGATAATTTCATTTGAAAGATGTATCATTATGAATCACTAAAATTGAGGTTAAGAAAAGTATAAACTCTGGAAACTTAATATATCAAAAGAGATAGAAATATATAGATATTTGAGGGAACATTACCCCATCCTTAGAGAAAAAATGGATTACCATCTAGCAGTTGAGACTAGCTCAACTGTACAACCCCATCATACTTATAACCTCGTGAGTGTGAGTAAACCAAATCGACTCACACTTTTGAACTAGTGAGGTTCGATGATAAAATAAATTCTAACTTGAACACTTGGAAATATTGAATGATTTAATTACCTCAACCATACCAAAAAGTGAACCAACCACTATAGTAGATAAACTCAATATAGTCTATAAAAGTTTGACCTAGTGGGTGGAGATAGCCCTTAAAAGTGTTTTGAATCTAAAATTAATTTGATTTTGAAATATTAGCCACACATTATATAGAATATGAACATATATATATACACACACACACACACATATATATATATATATATACATATATATATATATATATATACATATATATATATATATACATATATATATATACATACATATATATATATATACATACATATATATATACATATATATATATACATATATATACATACATATATATATATATGTATATATATATATATATAATTACATATATATATATACATATACATATATATATATATATACATATATATATATATATATATATATATATATATATATATATATATAATACTAAAATTGTGTATAAAAATGGTACCAATGTATATAATCTACCATAAATGTGTATATGAATCATATAACTATGTGATTTGACCAATTTAAAAACTATGTAAGTGTGGAGAATATGATTCCAAATTATACCCCCACTATAATCTAAAACTGAAAACTGATATAAGTGTCAATGTGGAGGACATGTTTTTCAAAACATGCCCCCACTATAATCTGGAGATGCTGAATACTAAGTAAGTGTGGAGAACATGTTTCCAAAACATGCCCCCATTGAATCTAAGATTGTGAACATGTGAAATCCATGTCTATATGACATGCCCCTACTAAATCTAAAAATTTAAATGTGTGGAAGCCATGCCTCTATGACATTCCCCCACTGATATGCCCCCCTTTTGAGGTTATGAAAGGTAGAAACTGGTAGTTACCTCACCTCAAAAAGATAAGATGACCATATAACTGTGAATGAACCACATAACATATAAGGACATGTATATGTAAATATATCATTGAAGTGCATGAAATATGATCACATCAAGGGCTAAGTTGCATTATAAATATCATGCTAATATCTAAATAATAAAAGTACAAGCTCAATAAGAAACCAAGCACACACATAAGAGCACTCAAAATAAAGTCAATAAACAATGGTCCAAGGTGACCACACACAAGGGGCATGTTCAAATGCCACACAATCAAATATATAGGACTTAGTCTAATGTCTGTAAAGGAAATAATGACATATTGAAATTTCCATACAACAAGCAATGATATATTCAAATGTCAAAAAAATTACACAAAGGCATGGGGCCAAAAATAATGGAGCATATTCAAATGTTCAACAAAGAATACAATAACAAGGCAAGACACTCAAGGAAGTGTATAAATGAAAACATAAGAAACCAACACAAACATATAATAGTATCCCATAGATCAAATATGTTAGAAAAAATGTCAACTACATAACATATCAAGTACACTGTGAAAGATATAAACATGGATAAAGGCATGCATAAGTACATATTAGCTCAAACATGATAATGTAAAGTGACCATAAAATAATATAACCTAGATGTATCATGATCAAATAAGGCGGATGCCCCCAACATCTTGGTGATGTAAAAAGAGGGAAAACCCAACATCCATAAGTGCATAGATCATGTATTTGTGTGTGTGTATCACACTCAAATAGAAGCATGAAACATGTGTATGTAGAAGTAAATGATATGTTATACATCATCACGGAACTAACACATAGATGCTGAGGAGCCAATAGAATATGTAGACAACAAAAATATTTTTGGATTTTTGTAGCTTTTGATTTTTTGGTATATTTTTAGAATTTATTAGATCTCAAAACCTTATGTTGGATCTTTTGAATTGATTGGATCATGTTTGGATAAGTTCAAATGGTACATGGCATGTTTCTCCATATGTTGTACATGTGTAATAGAAGAACCAATGTGATCATTTGAAATATGTATTAATTTTCCTTTATGAGAAAAAAGAAATACCTTTTTGATTTTGTTCAATTTGTGATTCTATTTAATATAACTAAAGATCGCCCATCGTAAATGAATATGGATATTTAGTAGGCATAACCCAAACCTTGTTTGAATTACATTAGGACCACAATAAATTTGTAGTGTTATGTGGCCTAAGGAGTTTTTCCAACTGACATTTTTTACAACTCTTTTAGATTAAAGACAACATTTTAAAAATGTCTTATATTTCAAGTAGTTTTTGTATGTGTAGGATCAATATGGTTAATTTAAAAATAATCACCACCCATGAATAATGTGATTATTAAATCTTGTTGGCCTAGATGTTGTTTGATTTATTTACTCTAAAGCCCCTATTATGCATTGTATGGCATTTGTTGTTTTGGATCCTTTTTTGAATGATAATATAATGAATCATTAAATATTTTATGTTTCTAGTGATCACTAGGTTGTTAACTTGATTCCTATTTAAGGTCATCAAATATAATGTTTTGGTCATTGATGAGGTCTTGGATCTTATGCTTCAAGGTAAAACATTTGTTGGTAGAATGCCCTAGTCTTTGGTGATAATCATAATAAGCATTTTCATCATTCCCTTTGAGTAGAGGTCTACTCATATGAACCTATATAGGATCAGGGAGAGATATAAGATGACACTCTAGAATCCATGGGAATAATGAAGTGGGAGATTTAGGTAAACGTGAGAACTATCTCCTCCATGCCTTAGATAAAAAAAAATTGCTTACGTTTTTGTAACAATGTATAAGCCAATGTTATTTTATTTGTATGATAAATGGGTTGAGCTATACCCTATTAATGTTTTCATAAACCTTGTCTTTTCTATCCATATTTTATCAAATATCGAAGGCCAAAATCAAGTTTTTAGGGTTGCAGCATATGATCACTTATTTTTTAGACTATTACATGATGTTTGAAGGGATTAATATCCATTAGACATATGTAAATACATCCTTAGTGATTGAATTTTAACCAGGCATGAAAAGTTGATGGAACCACATACATTTCATGTATCCAGGGTTGTCCCAATGATATATTATAGTTTTCATCATTTGGCATAACTTGGCATAATGTAAGTAATATACGGGGACCTGTAGTAATATTCAATGTTATTTGTCCCAATACCTATCATGAAATATTATCAAATCCCTTGATGATCATATTATATGGTTCCAAATATGAAGGTCCAATACCCATTAAGGAGAGAAAATCTATGTTTCAAATGTTGAGCCCTGAATCCAAGAACTTGTTTTATTATTTTATTACAAACACACACTAGGATATAAAGTGGCAAGTAACTATTTTTAAGAGGCTAGGATGGTGGATCCTCCTTTTCAAAGGATACATTATTTTTGGTCCGTTTTATGGATTTTAACATGAAGGACACATGTGGGGATTCTACACTCTGTGACAAGGTTGTCAAATGTAATGTTCTCATAAAAATAACCTTGTAAGGAGGTGACTTGTGTAATAAGTTTAATAGGGAAGTTTTATTCATAGCATGACTATATGTCTTTGGTATTTTTAGCATACGATCATGTTGGTTTTATTGATTGTGAGGATGAAATTATGTTATTGAAGGCAAGTCGTGATAAATGATATTATTTAAGGACACCTCTTAATAACCAAAGGTAATAATGTTTACGTTACGTGTTATATTTTGCATAATATCTATGAAAGTAACCAATGCTATATCACTTGGTACTTGGGTATTATGAAATGTCTCATATATGATATCATTATAAATAGTAGAGTGCTTTACAAGTTCAAAGATTTAAATCTTAGTATACATGCCACCTGATTTATGAATAAGACCATTTTTCACGAGTTTAGGTTTAGAAAGCACTTGTTCTCTCTTATTTATTTCAATAATAGATTTTACCAAGAAATTTACATTAAAAAATGCTTTAAAATTTATAAATTAGAACCCAAAATGGGTAATAGATGCATCCATATTGCACATATTGATAGAAAAGGAAATCTATTTTTTTTACAAATTTTTATGGAAAATCAAGAATCAGAATTTTATTTTAGAAAACAAAAAACTGTAAGCCAACTAGGCTTTTGAGATCAATGTTTAGGTTCACCAAATATTTAACCCTAATTTTGATGCAAATCCTAATAAAATAGATAGGGTTAAGAATATATAAATGAATAAGCACAAGGGTGATAAACAGATCTATAACATGCCAATTAATTGTAAAATTCAGATAGAACACATGTTAAATTTATTATGCTAAGATATGATGAAAATGGAAAGTATAATTATGTTATATATTGAAATAATAATAAATAAGATACGTACTTGGTTTTAAATCTAATATATATATGGATCTAGAATAAGCATGAAAGAAATTGGAAGAGTATTATAGAATAGTCACCAAATTTTAGATTTTGTGTCTCTGTAGCTACAAACATCACATCATCTTTAGATAATTACATTAATGCTAGTGTCTAGATTGGATGCATTATCTAGTAGGGAATAACTAATGAAAAATGATGTGACCACCTAGATGTTTTTGGTTTTATCATATCCTTCACTCTGGTGTATTCATATATGGGTCATTTACTGTCACTCCTTGTCAAATGATTAAACCCTAGTTCTTCCCCTTCATATTAACTATAGGAAAAATGGGTTACTGGGCACATGATGTCGAGATTACCTAAATAATCCTCTGTTAATGATCATTTCCTACATATCCAATAATTTGAAGAGGGCCTCAAATTTTTTTAGTTCTCCCAGATGTGTTAGATTGTGTATGAATCATGCAATGTGTGATAAGCAAGTACAAAAGTGACATAGTTTATAACTTGGGAAATATAGATCTTGGACTACTCCTTTAGTAATTTAGATCTATATATGTGTTTTCCCTATGACTGATATGGAAATAGGAAAAAATAGGGAAACTTTGATTACTTGAATGCTTGATGGAATGCTTTTGATAAGTTCATTGGTCCATGTTAGATGTGGAATGAATGAGGATTGATATTGTATTTATACCAATCCTTTTGGAGAATATATTGCATAATAGTACTTAGGCTAACCATTAGGATGCATTTTATTATAAAATTAGATGACTTTAGGGCACTAAATACTTGTTTTATAACAAGACACCTACATCAATGTAAATGTCCACTGGGGATGCAAGTGTCAAGGGAGCAGGAAAATAGGTACATGTTCAAAACTTGAAAATACATGAGATAAATAGGTTTTAAGAATTCTGGGTAAGATACAAGGATTGGGTCATCAACATAAGACTAATTGGACTAAGAGATATGCCAAGGGGAATAAGAGAGAACATATGTGAGACTTGTAAAAGCATGAAAGGTCAAGAACTGAGACGAACAATCGAGTTCTGAGTTTTCCAATTATACAAGATTAAGGTGCTACATAATTCATAAATATAATCTAAACTAAGAAAGTTGATACAATTCTCAAATAAAAAACACTAACTCCTAAGGAAGTGTCACTTAAATGTGATAATACACCATTGTGGTTGCCAAAGATGCTCTAGAGATATGTTATTCACATACAACACCTTTGGTCATTTATGTTTTATGGAAGGACAACAAAGACATGGTTTTATGATAGATAACACATCTCAATTCAATATGTGAAATCTTCCTTTCCTTCATGTACCTAGATATGGAATTAAGTATCACCTTCTTCGATAATATTGAGAACTATTAGGTTACTGATATTCATGGCTCCTCAATAATTTATGACTTTATTTTATGTTATGCCATCATTGTTTAAATATAATGTTGTATTTTTAACTTTATGGTTAGAAAAGATGAATGTAATAGTTTATAGTACTAATAGTCACATATCTTTTAAATTTCAAAATGACACAATTGTATTTCATCAAGATATCATGAACAAGGAAGAAATTACCAAACTTCTTATCATAAATTTGGTCACATATCAACATAATATTAAACATCAATACCTTGAAGATTTCATCTATATGAATGATGATTTGATATTAGACTCTATAGAATAATTATAAAACATGTCTCCACTTCCTATTTATGATGACACTTTTAGGATGTACTATATTATTTGTTAGTGTTGAATCTTCCTTATCATAAGATTATACATACATGTATTTTGATACTTAGACATCATACTTAGACACCACATTTATTATTTCTTATTACATCTACCATTCTAGTTATTAGAGATACAACTCATTGAGTTTTGGGTTATTACATCATGACTATTTGAGTTAAAAATCCTACAATTACACTAACTTTACCTATAATACCCAATCATCCATGTCCCAAGATTAATTTACAACCTATTTTAATATCAAGATTAATTTACTCTTATATGACATATATCATCTACTACATGTGATTTTCAAGAGGTTGTAGTGGATTCTCAAAATTAATATAACATATCTCTCTTTGAGATGATAAATGAGGTAACTACACATATTATGATTACTTATCCAATAGTTTTTATTGACACATCTAACTCCCCTAGTATGAGATTCCACATTTCATATGAGGTTATCAGTTAGCCATGCTAGCCTATCTCTTAGGATTCATCTATATATTATTATTATAATATAGTCTCTTATTATACATAGATTATTTTTTATATATGACACTCCTTTTATGTGTCTTCTAATATTTATATTATGCCTTACCTCATTCTTCTTTTAGGTTTGTTATCTTGATGCTTGCTTTCTATTTGCATTGATTTTTTTATAACCTGTTGGTTTATGTTGCTTTATATATCTCATTATCTCTTGCCATTTGAATATCGATATCATTTTAAACACTTGTACACATTTTATGAATATGATAATATACATATTGATACCTTCCATCCTAGCATGCACTAAATTTGAGGGAAGTTTTATGTTGTTTAGAATCCTCCTCTACTTCTTTCTTCAAAATTTTTATCCCTTGGATTGATTTATTGCCTTCCTTGGATTCTCTTGGTTTTACCCCTTATATTTTATTCTTGCATTATTGAGATACTTTGCCTCATCTTGTGAGTACCCCTCAACTTTTGTTTATGTGATATAATTACTTCTTATATAAAATTACAAAATAATAGAAAATGTAAAAATAAATAAAATCATTATCCTTGTTGATGAATACATATCATGCTTATCTACCTATGATATAGGTTCAACACATACATGTTACACACGTGCCTCTCATGGTATTATTTGAGTGGGCGAGATGAAATATATATAGGTTTCATATGATCATGGAATTTTAGAGGTTACATGTCTACTTCCATGCCCACATCTTGTGGGGCATTGTCATAGTGGTGGAATGCCTTATAAAGGGGGAATCTCTATATAATGTATTTTATAGTGATATATTTCTTATTTTTCATTTATCATATAACACTATTTATATTGATTATAAATATATTATTATTACCTACATATTATGTGTTACATGGATATATACATTATGTTATTACATATGACTATTACATGGATGCATTGATAATATTATTGCATACCTTATGATCATTTATTTTCTTATCTACTATAAATTGATTCCATATAATTTGTGATACCACCACTCTCTCTCTCTCTCTCTCTCTCTCTCTCTCTCTCTCTCTCTCTCTCTCTCTCTCTCTCTCTCTCTCTCTGTTATTATTGTATATTTTCCTCCTAACATAACATCCTTACAATGGGGCATGTCACTGAGTTTACAACTATCTACTATTTCACATACATAACTTATATTATGGCACATTATTTTCTCCTCTCATTATTGAGAACACTGACTACATCTTATTATTTGGATCAAAACACATTTGCCTTCCTATATCACTAGTTATTACTAAGATTGGACATTTAATTATTTTATGAAATTTAAATATTTCATTACCTATGAGGGCACCATACCCATTTACTCTCCTCAAGCCTTATTGACCATCTATTACTTATATGGAGCTTAATTTCCCATATGCCTTGTATTCCTACACTAATGGGTCTATATTTCTTACATCCTTCTTGTAACTTGTTGTTAGGGTGTGGAGCTAAAAGCTTCAACTATTGCAGACACGAAGAAACAGGAGGTTGCTGAAGATCCAAAAGTATCGGCATCGGCAGCATGACCGACGTCGGTCATGACCAGTGCAAAAGGCAACCGGTGTCGGAAAGAAGTCGGCCGATGTTGGTCAGCACCAGATAGACAGGGACCGACGTCGGTCGCCTGTGGCGGTTCTAGAACTGCTGTTGATGAACAGTTAGTTAAGTGAAGTGAGTGTTTGCATGTTTAAGGACTAATTATAGTCACGATCTGTGTGTCTAATTATTGTAATTAGAGTTCTATTTTTGTATGCATGGGATTCTATTTAAAGACCCATGAGGCATGTATTGTAAATCAAGCAAGCAAGTAAAGCATTGAAGCAGGTCAAGGAGATCTATAGGTGTAAGGTCAAGGAGATCAGCTGAAGCATTCAAGGAGGGGATAACAACTCAGGTTGTTGAGTTGGTTGTTTTGAGCAAGAGAGAGAGGGAAGAAGGTCTTGAGGTGTGGCAAGACTTTGAGGTGGAGGAAGAAGTGGCATCTTCCTTATTGTATTTTCTTCTAGTAGTATTTAATACAAGAGTGTGTATTGACTCTCAAATTCTTTGCTGTCTCAAGTTTCTAGTTACTTAATCATTCTGGTATAATTCCATGTTTAATTTATTATAAGAAAGTAATCAATTGTGCTTCCGTTGGATAAGGGGTTCCTAACACTTGTCATATTGTGGTTGTCATCCTTGCTACATGCATGGTTATATATTATACACATTAGGAGATATATCTTATTATCATTGAGCTTATGACCTTTTACATGAGGGGCCTCATCCTCACACATTATGAATTACTGACTTGAATATATTATGCTGATGAGGGAATCTTACTATCACCATACTCTCTTTACATAGGATTCTATTTATTGCCTTTGGGGGCATAAAACCCACAAAATTTTTGTAAACCTCACTGATTATATCTATACATATACATTACCTAATTACCCACTTATTCTCCATGAGAATCATTGATACATATTTAATACATGAATTCTATCATACCCATGATTACATCGATATTATCTTGCATATATCAAAACATTCATTTTATACTACATACACCTAGTCAGATGATAGTTCTCGCATATGATCATATATCTATATATCTTGCTATATTGGAGGCAATCCACTTATTTTGGGGCACAAATTTTTTCTCCATCACATTATGACATCGGGGCATATTTCTGGCCCCTACTATTTCATACTCATATGAGGATGCACATACATATTGAGCTTTACATGATGTTATGTATTATATATGGTTTTAAATGGATATATTTCCTGCCTATGTATTAGACTATTTTTAGTAGGGAATCTTGTTTTTTCTCACTCTCACATCCTCATGCCATTTTGAGTCATATCTTAATATTAAACATTACATGATGATGTTTTAAGATAGTTACATATACGTGTTTTTAGTGATTTTTCAAGGATTATAAATTCTTTGGATTTAGTATTTGAAGATACATGATGCATATGACTCTTTCTTTTGAGATAGCGATTTTCAGGAATACATTTTATAATCCCTCACCTCAAAAAGGGGGTAAATATATCTACATATTTTACATTCATATTTTTCAAGCTTGAGAAAATTGAGTGAAATTAAGTGAAATGAAGGTGCCAAGATTAGCTAAATGATTGTTTTATTTTATTTTTTATTTAATGTCATCTAGTAAGATATAACTTTGAATTACTTAGATTATTTAATGTATTACAATAAATCTATGATCTAAATGTCAAATTAGAATATAATTGAAAAATTACACTTACTATTTATGGAATAATGTAAGAGATTTAGATACTTATCATGTTACTATTCTGTGTAAGTCTGATATTGAATGGAGGTAGTAAAAAAGACTAGAAAATGGATCAAAAGTTACTTTCATTAGGAATAAGAGTGTCTGGATCTACCTAGGTGAGTCAATTAGGGTCAAGAAATTATTATCTCATGTAGGTGTTTGTTATTTCTAAACATATCTTATGAATTTTTAACTCATTATTTTAGCACATATGACTACATCTGCTTGAAATATGTATTCCTATGTGATATCATGTGCTCACTATGTGCCAAAAACTTAAAAATTGTCTCCTCTTTGAAACCCCAAATCCATTTTAACACTATGTTAACCTATAAAAATGGGGAAAATATGCGGGTTGAGATGACCTCAACCACTCCCAAATGAATGGTTGAGTGTTGCATATATATCCAATACTCAAAATATGGTAGTCAAACCACATGTATTTCTCTTTATTAGGTGTATGTGTGTAATAGCGATCCTTTTATGAATGTAAATATAATCTATATTTTGACACTTTAAAATGGTAAAATTGGCTTGGACTAAGTGCTTTAGACTTGTCTAAGCCCTATTCTTTGTGGCTATTTTCTTAATTGGGTAGTTTAGTGCAGTCCATTTGAATGTGCAAGTTGTAAAATAGGCTTGCTTACTACTTTATTGATAGTTCTAGGTGATCAAAGAGGCTTAAACCTATTATGTATTTATATTTTTATCTTTTAGTAATTTCTCACACCATCGACATGTGAAACATATGAACTGACCCATAAATATGGTTTGAATTTAAAAAAATGACCATTACTTGGTGTGGGGACATCCCTGTTAGGGTTAGACACCTTTATAATTTTGCATGCTTCTAAGTCTAATAAATTTTTATAAAAGGCATGAATACTAATATGATGATTTGGAGATAGTTTGAGTATGATAATGAACAAGTTAGACACATGTATGGAATTATTAAAGGTGATTGATAGAAAATTGGTAAGGTTGGACCCATAAAAAGAAGTTGGATAGAAGATAAGGGTGTTCAAGATCCATATGTGTATGCACAAGTCATGTAATGTGAAGGTAGGTCAAGAATGAATTTTTTAGGTGTCTAATACTAGATTTTAGTGTCCAAAAATGCCCCCTTTTATTTTAGTATTGAAATAAAAGATAATGTTAGAGTGAAAGGATAAGGAGATGTACCCAAGTGTGGAGAAACACTTTGTATTTGGAAAAAAGGCTTCAAGTTTGAAACTTAATCCATGCAAACTACAATGAATATGCAACACTCAATATCTATATGTAAAATTAAATTTGAATTAATAAGTAAAATTTTTGAAACTTAAAGAGCAAGGACTGTAGGTGGGTTAACTATGTTGCATTGTAATGTGTTGGAGATGATGCCTCCTTTTGAAACATTAGATAATTAGGATTATTTTTGAAGCATTGAAGAGTAGATGTGATCATTACCTAATGAATAAATATACTAAGGCAAGGGCCATGGGTTGGGAAAATAAATTCCCCAACCCTCATGAAGAGGGAGTAGTGCTAGGCCATTAAACAATGTTGAAACTCAACCACACTACTCATTTAACTAATCTTAAGCCTCAAGATGAAAGGGGGAGCCTATATTAAGATCATATAGGGTGAATTAACCACTATAAATAAATTTATAGATATAATATATTTCCTTTGGTATCATCAATGTCACATCAATTCCATGCTCAAAAAATAGAAAAACTATAATAGTGTGTGTGCATAAACAATGTACACCTCATAGTCTAATCCAATAAGTGATAATATATAGATTATAATACTATACGCATGGACATTTTACATTCCCCCAATCTAATCCAAATGGTGCCAATGTGATATAAAATGTTATACATATATATCCCACTTTGTATCAAATCTAAAAAATATGAAAAACTATAACTCATGTTCCTATAAAATGTGTGCATATGTCCCCAAATATATCTCAATCTGAAAACATATGCCTCATAATCTAAACCAAACTGATAATATGAACTGATATAAAATCTCTGAATCATGTAATATCCCAAAATTTGATTTTTTTGTAAATGGAGGCTTGAATATCTATGAAAAACCCATTAATATGCTCCCTTTTGAAGCGAGGGATGTAGCTAATGAATTACTCATCTCAAAATAAAAGAGATAACTACATCAAGTTATGTCAAAAGATGTAGTCATTTAGAATCATGAGGAGTATATGTCATCATAATATGAATATATCATTAAAGCATATATTAAACATGTATTATAAGGAATACAAGTGTCATTTCAAGATAGATAAAGCAATTAGGTATGAAATACTAATCATTATTGATATAAACATTGAGTAATAACCTACACAAGAAGGTGCATGATATGGATAACAATATCTTAAACAAAAATAAAGGTGTGTGATATGGATCATGACACCACAAATTCAACAAAAAATCCTAATTTTTTCCATTCATAAGCACACACATGTCATGGCCATGATGCATAGAGTAAAAGCATATGCAATAGCATTTAATGTCACATAAGTCAAGAACCAACCATTTTAGATAATCAAATGTCACAAAATGAAAGAGCCACACTCAATGGATGATCAAATGCCACATAAAGTAAGATGAATATGAATTAAAGTAATTAAATAAATAATTAAATTAAAAAAATTATAAAATAAATCAAGGGCCTAAGGAAAGAGTCTTATAATGAAAACTCAATCATTAAAAAACAATAAGAGAAAAGGGCCAAAGAAAGAGGCATATAATAACACACTCAATCAAATAATTTCATACACTATGGTATCTAAATAAGCATAATCAAATGCTAGCCTATATAAAATTTTAATCACCTAAATTTGGTCATAAATACTTGATTATGTTAGTTTTTCCCCTATTTTACTTTAATTGACTTGAGTACTTAATCTAGACCTATTTCACCAGTTCACTCTATCCTAATCACCTATATGGACCTATTTATTTTCTAATTTGATATCCAACACCTACAGAAATGTTATAATAGATAAAAACACCCCTAAGAATCTATATAGACTAGTTTGGATCCAAAAAACACATTATTTCCTTTAAGGAAAAAACATCTAGAAGGGGATAATAGTGGAAAACATTTTTGTCCCCTATGGGAGATTTCTATCCTTAACCCTGTATACACACAATATTTTTAAACTTTATCAATCACTGATGCTTTCTCTCTTTTAGGAATCTATTGACTTTCAATCTCTCTAAGTGCATGCCTTAAAGGGTGCATTAGGAAAGGGGTGGGTAGACCATTGGTTCTTCACAATATTGTTGTTCCCTATACTACCACTTAAAATGAACACAAGTCCCTCTTATACATTTCTTTAAGCTTTGACACCTCACTTATTCCTCCAAGAAATTTCACCACCTCAAATAGCCCCTACCTAAGACAAAACCTCTTTTTTTCATCCTCTAAACACATTTTAATGGGCCAACCTTATTCTAAAAAATGAGCATGTTATGAGACTAAGTCAACCCAACTAACTTATTTTGAGACTTAACTACTTTATTTCCTAAACAATGAGGTCGATTAGGTTGATTGTGGTTGATAAAACTTTAGAAGGGTTTAGAGTTAGATTCAACTATATAAACACATCCTTTACCTCATTTCTAAGAAAGAGATAGATACAATAATTCATTTTCACATATAATTATCCACCATTCTACTTGAGGAGTAATTACCTAGGGTTTCATAATTCCTTTGGAGAGAAGAATCTTGTCTTATGGGAAAAGTATTTTGTATGCATAGGACAAGTTGTGTAGCCTAGAGCTAACCTATCTTTGTTATCATTGAGAACCACAACAACCTCTTGAAAAACACCATTGGCTAAGGAAAAGATTTAGGCTTGACAGGTTCATCTTCAAGATAAGCATTCCTAACTATTATTCCTCTTTTATTAGTAGATATATTTGTATATGTTGGCCTATGAATGTATTTCTCTCTCCATGCCCAATATTACCTCTACATTGACTTGAGTAGAGTTATTATTTGCATGTTTACTTTTATGTTTATTATCTCCCATTTGTTCCAAAATATTTGGTAAGCACTAGATTACATTTACTTTCCTTTGTTATTTACTATTATTAGAAAACATAGGACCTATCTAGGGTTCTTGTGAGGTATTACTCAACTAGAGGATTTAGAACCCTCTCTAGTGATATTGTGCGATAAGAGACCATTTAGTTAGGTCTAGTGGATCCATATTAGTCATGAACCTAATTGTCTAAATGTACCAACAAGCATAAGGGCTAGTTTGATTTATCTTCTCTAAGCTTGGATTGATTTGTAGATTAGCTTCACTTTCCCTTATTATACATTCTAGTGAGTTGGACATGAACTAACCCTTGTAGGTTTTCTTTCACACCTTAATTTATTTTCATTTATCATTTATTTCATTTCTACATCACTAGATCAAATATATCAACTCAGTCAAACATTCTGTGCATAGGTTTAACACACAGTCGATCTAATCGACCCTATTTATAATTGTGCAAGTCATATTCAACTATAGGTAACTGGATTGATTCGATAGAATTATTTGCATACAAATTTTTAGACTCAATCAACCCAGTCAATTCTATTAGCAGGTTAAAAATCTTCACTTGGATGGCATAATATAAAAATAATAAATTCAACATCATTAAAACCATCAAGTTCATTTTCACCAACTCAATCATTTATTTTCTTCATTACACTCCTATTTTTCATAATTTTTAGTCTACAAAAATATAAACCTATAGTAAAATAAGTCAACTAGATCAACTTAGTTTTGTAGTTGATTTTTTATAGGAGACTTAGTCAACTTGCTCGACTATTTTATATGGCCCTTGATTTAACAGATAGAATTGACCTAGTTGATTCTATTCTATATTGTCTGCATACTCTATCAACCTAGTTGACCCTATACTCTTCAAGTAAAGGAATTAATTCACATTGCCAGTAATTAACTCATCTTTCATTTTGCTACTTGCTTGGTTAAATTAGCACACATAGAATAAATAGGAAAGTTTAATTTATCAATTTAGTCACACTATTTTTTATTCTATTCACACATTTCATAATGAAAAAATATCAAAAAATACTAAATAAATTCTACCTAAGGTCTACCTACTTGGATTTAATCACTAAGGGGGAAGACAAATCAGTTTTCTATTTGAGTATAAATACATGGTGGATGGTATATATTATAAAAACACCCAACAACCTTATCATTATGAGATTATGAAGTGAGGGGGTAGGCCCAAATACCAAGCCAACACCATCACCAATACAAATCCCTTTTAACCTAAATAACCTGAAACCATCTTTAGCTCACCTTTCTAATTCCTTTTTAAAGCTAATATCTTATCACATTTATTTCTAAAAGTATGATTTAAAACATTTAGGAATGATCACATAGATTAAATTTTTTATTTTTACTATTTTTATTTATTAATCATATGTTATATTAAATTTTTTGTATTGGTCAACATTGGTACAAGGTTTATGTTATGTGCCACAACTGGATTGACTAGGTTGACCCAATTGCCTATGTTTATTTCAAGTTTTTAAAAATTAACACTAGATGATCTAGAGTCATAACTATCCAAACATATCTTTACCCTCAAAACACAGTCAAACCACTCGATTGTGTCTCCTAAAGTATTTATTTTCTATAGAACACTATCATTCTATTTGACCTAGTCTCTCATAGGCTAGTCTTTTTACCCCTTCTACAAGACATAATCATCTTGTTCATCTCAATCTCTTCCAAAATTCTTATTCTATTTACCTTCAACACATAGTTGACCTATCTAATTGTGTGTCTTTTAGACTTTCTCAGCTTAACCACCTATAGTACATAGTTGACCTATTTGATTATGTCTCTTACAACTTATCCTACTTATTTTCTTATAGAATTATGTTGACTAGTTTGACCTAGTGTCATATCAGTTTATCATCATTTTACCAAGTATTTAGCTTCCTTACCTCATCATGACATTTTTATTTGATGATAATATATAATTGAATTAAAAAACATGATGAGTTTCACTAATCCAAATAGGTTTCCTAAAACACATTTGGTGACACCTACCATGGATAAAAATAATGTCCATGTTACCACCCACACTAGAAACTATGAGACTCCTCCTTATTCTTCCTTGGCACTTAATTCCTTGTTTTCACTAGAAGATGAGTATGACCTTGAATACACAACTAAAATGATCTTTTTCATCAAATAAAATCCTTAACATAGAGGAAAGTATCATATAGTCATATATAACCTCATATAGGAGAACCCTTTTTACCTTCCCATAACTTTTCCTAAGGATTTTGGGGCAAGCCCTTTATTTTTATCTACACCTTTTCTCTTTATTATGTATCCCTCCAAAAATATGACATCATACTATATATATTATTCTACCTCCATGCCAAGTATTTCTACAAATATTGTAGGTTCAACCTCTAGTGGGGCTCTTTAAAACACACACACATACACCCATACTACTAGTGCATCTCATGCTAATAATGTTTCTTATGCTACTAGTGCATCTCATACTACCAATGCCTCTTATGCTACTAGTGCATCTCATTATACTTATGCTTCTCATGCAACTAGTATGGCATATGCCTCTACCTCATCCCACACTTATAGTGCATCTCAAACTCTTAATACCTCACATAACTCTAATGCATCAAATGTTGTATCCACTAGCCAAAATACTACTCAAACTAACCAAATTTTATTAAAAATGCTTAACAGGCATACATTTCAAAATAATAATGGAAATAAAATTATGTAAATTTAAAATCAATTAATAAATATCCAATATTAACCCCACCATCCTTAATGGGGAGCACAAAATCCTAATTCTCCTCCAACCCCCCTTAGGGATTCACATGGTAATCTCATACAAAAACCTCCACTTATAAAAAAAACTATCAACTATTTAAAAATTAAACCTCTAGTACCTCAAATTTATAACGTTTATGTAGGAGGTATCACTCCCACCATCAATTATAATAGATCTATGGATCATAACCTACATTTAAAACATTTGACAACCTTTATAAAGATTGGGTTGAGCTTAATACTTTCATTGCCAATAAACTCTTACCTAAAATGATTTTTGGAGATGATTTAGATTAGTATAATCAAATAAAAACCTACTTAATTACTAGCTTAGAAGACTTGGTTAATTCATTGGTCCAAGAATTCCAAACTAGTGATCTTCCCAAAAAAAACTTAGCTCATTTAATCAATTGTAAATAAATTGAAACCAAAACGATACAAGTTTTCATTAAATGATGGAAAAATTTATCTAACAAAACTAAGGAAAACCTCTTCTACCTGTTTGATAATCCTCTCCACCTTAAAATATAATATCATGTTAGGACCCTTTCTGTAAAAACTTTGGAAGGGGATCTTAACCAAGCCAAATACCAAGATTTACTCATACGTCAATTTGAACCTCCTCAACCCACAATAGGAACTTGCATGCTTATCAAAAATAAAAACCATCATGTAGCCAATGATGGTTTTAATGACACTTATGACACCATACACACCAGCCAATCCATTTCTCCAAACAATACCATGGAACATGTCCCTCCACCTAACAACAATTCTAATCATAATCCCACATTTTCTCAAAATAATCGTACTAATGTGCATAAATCATTGTCATTAGCACAAAAATTAAAAAACATATTCCAAGACCTTTACCATGATATCTTGACCCCACACAACCTATGAAATCATGGTATGATCCAAATAATTTTTGTTGGTTTCAAGCAAGTTGGGGCCATTCTCATGAGACTTGTAGACAATTAAGAAATATTGCTATGTATTTTCTCCTTGGTCCCAACTTTGGCCATGAATCCCTCATACAAAAACATCAAAAAATTTATGACATAACACTTAAAGCTAATGAAACTCAAAATAAAAATCAAGATTTAAACCAAGCTAATGCTCATTTAGATATCTACAAGGATATTCTTCCTAATCACCAAGACAAAAGTGAACAACCTACCCCTATTATTAACAACATTTAAATTATTATAGACCTTAACACCAATGATGAAAATGTGGTTAATATGACTAATATGAGGAGATTAGTTGCCTAAATTGATTCAAACCCAATACCTAACCATCACACCCCTTCAACATTTCACATTATTCAAGACACTTCCCCATCCCATCTCATAGAATTAGGGCATGAGGAACCAATACCCATACATACACCACCCCCAACAACACAAATTGACCATACCTCTCATACCATTGATATAAATTCTATTATTTCTCCAACTTCCATCCCTCAAGAAAACATTCCTCAAACTTCAAATAATATTTCTTCTTGCCAACCACAAGAAATACCTCAACAAACAACCACATCACCTAAGATCAATCAATCTACTTGAAACTAACCTAAACCAGCCATCCATTATCAACATAAGTTTCATTTCACATCCAACATACCTTCAAAGGATATATTACAACACTATACACCTCTATCTAACAATCCTATCATAGGTTATGATGAATGGGGTCCCATTGTAGAATTTTACCATATCCCATCTCATATTCCCTTCTTAGAGATTATGAGAACTTATCCCTACCATTGTAATCACCTAATGCAATTATTATTCAAAATGAACATCCCTCATCCTCTTGTTATAAGGAAAGAAACTACTTTATATGGATCTTAAGATAACATTCTTCAATAATGTAAAGAGATGTCCATCCATGTTGATGAATGGATACTTCTCTCTCACTTAAGTTTCCTATCTCTTTTATGATTTATGACAAGATATTGCTTCATGTGGATGATCCTCCTTTATTCATTAGCATTCAAATAGGTGATATCCAAGTTAAGCATGCTTTGATTTATAAAGGTTTAGGTACTTATGTTGCCTCCCTTGACTTTATTAAAACACTTGGATACTCCAAATGCAACCTTAAATCCACAAACAATACATGCCAAGGTTATTACATAAGATGAATGCCTCCTCTAAGTTATGTTTGGATTCTCATTATCCATTTACCCTTTGTGTGAAAGTCATGATATTTAAATTTCTACTTTCTTAAAACATATTACTAGATCAACCTTGGACTCATCGTATGATAGAATTTGATTCATCCACATGCCAATATGTCAAATTCCCTTCAAATGGTGCTATATAAAAGATTTAAAAGGACACAAATCCTTTGAATTTCAAACAATTCCAAGAATGAGGTGTCTTTAACATACCCACCCTTGAACCCTTACCTAGCATTCCATTTTGAGAATCCAAACACTTTAACTATCTTGTCAACTTTACTAGAGGTTATAATGGTCATCCAAAATTAATTGGAAATATTCCACTTAGCCTCTTAGATTTTGATGATGATGAAAAAAATGAAATAAGATTAAGGATCAAAACTTCCAATCTCTCCCCTAACATCATCACTCAACTTCATCCTTCTCTTCAACCTTGATCTCATCAACAACCTTTTGATGAAATACCAGTTATTTTAACCAAAACTAAATATTCTTTCACCATGGTTCCTCAATCGATAACATCATTCATGCATGTACTATCAAATTACATATACCTAATTGTGATGATAGTTATTCTTTAGATGACTCATTTTTATCTAGATTCATCCAATCTAAAAATGCTAAGGTTCTTAGATATCATTCTTATTTATTTTAGCCTTTCAATTCTTATTTTATTATTCTTTCTCTTATAGTACCTAATAATATTTTTATGCTACTATTCATAGGTTAGATATGGAGCACTCATGTATTACGCCTATAATCACAACAAAGCTTCTTAGGAGTAGGCTCATGGATCATGCCATGATAAGACCTTATCATTTTTATAGATATCATGATATTTTCAATATGCTTCCCCCAAAGATATTATCCACTCTACTGAGACCCATTGCACAAACAACCCTACAAATGAGCCTAGTCCAATTTTTGCTCCAACTTATTCCTTCCTTGGTGATGGTTTTGTACCATTACCTAATCTTGATCCCTTACCATCACAATGGGAAGATATCCTTATTATGATATTCATAGAGTTGTTAGTCATTAAATCAATGATTGTCATTTATATCATTATCCATAGGCTTCTTCTTCTATCCCTTCAACTAGTAGACCTTAATAGTCTACTAACAAATATATTTGTTGCTTACATGGAATAAATAACCATTAATTTACTCATTACCAAGAGCTTAGATAGTATATCAACACATTGCATCTCATCATTACAAAGATCTAAGATAAGATTGTAAATCCTCCCAAGCTACTTCTAGAGTACATCCCTAAATATGGGAAAGTATATTATCATTGTCATTAGTGTTATACCAATCATATCAATAGGTGTTGAGTGCTTCAACAACATCTCCAAGATTTCCCACAATCTACACCAACACCAATTATTCATCCTACTATAGGTCACCCATGAATGAAGGCTCCTTCTCCATCAACTGCATTTATACATAGATCTATAGATATCATTCATATTGAGATACCTATTCCTTGCATTGAATATCCCACACAAGAGGTACCACATGAGCATCACTCTTATTCTACTACACCTATGTTTTAATAGAGATGATACATAAATATTTTCACAAATTTTTGTGAAGATTGATGAAATTCTAACTAACATCTAAATTCAACAGCATAAGGATGTGTCAGATGTTATGAATGACATTTGTGGTTAGATTTATCAGTATTTGTGAACACAACATAGTGTTCTCTCACATTATTTATCATTCTATTACATAATTTGGATTAGAGTGGTGATTCATTTATATATCTTATATTTTTGACTACTTATAAAAAATGATTTCACTTATCTCTTTTGCATGAACCATTATATTATGCTTATGTGTTTTACATGGTTTAATTCTCTTTAGTTTTCTCTTGTGGCTTATTCTTATTCTTTTCATGGGTTCAAACTTATGCTTATGGTTTCAATTCTTTCACATGGATTAATTTATTTTATCTTTGATGATTGTTTGCTATCCTTCAAACTCAAATAAAGATAACTATTATTATGATTTGGTCATAAAACCCTTATTCCCTTAGTATTTTATCTTTACCATATGATCAGTTAGTAAACATGAACTCTCACTGTACTACATATATACACTGATCTATTTGATCTCCCTTTTTATCTTACTTCCTTTTCACATACTAAGCATACATATGGTTGAAACTTGAGATTATATACTATTTTATTGGTAAGCCTAAGTTGTTTAGCCAATCATATCTCTAGTTACTTAGTCTCTTATAACTAAAGTGTAAAGCTCATTCATGTGTATCAAATTTATCACTCATGTTGGTTATTCCAAATTCATATGGAGGAGGAATCACAAAATCCATAAAAAAGTTAAAATCCAAATCATTTAAATAAAATGAAATGATCTAAAAGATAGAATTACAAAAGTTTAATCACTCCAAAAGATGCAATTTCCTATTTTTAGCACACCTCCTATTAATAATCAAAGCTCAAACTCCACATTTGGAATCATGATAGATCTAAGGTCTTTTGGGGTGTGTTAGGATATTAGATTTGGATATGAGAGAAAAAAATATACAATTCTACCTAATTTATCACATAAGTACCAAATATTCATTGTAGATTGACAACTCTATAAGAGGTGTTGAGGAACAGGGAACATGTTGTGTGAAGGTAGGTCAATTTTAATTTCCTTGTTTATATAACCTTCATGAGTTGATCTTAGTATTCCACCTATTTTCCTATATAACTTTGTGCTTATTATGAGTAGGTATCCTTTTTATTTTGATGGTCACTAGACTCTTAATGTCTTTCCTTCTTACTTAATATGCCTCATATTTACTAAGGTTTTCTCATAAACACCTATGTCATGATTTTTACACTCCCTATTTCATTAAAAAAATCCTAATATTTACCTTTGATAAATATATATTTTTAAATTGATCATACTCCTGGGGTTTCCCTTTTTGATTTGCATTGTAACACCTTGGATAGGACCAGACATTCTTCACAAAATATTTCCTTATTTTTCCCTTATTACCATTCACCTCATTGGTGTTCACATTATGAGTTGCACTGTAAGACCTTGGATAGGACTAAGAATTCCTCATAAATTACCACATTAAAACCCATAAATTCCATTTCTAATATTTTTATCCACCTCATTGGTGTTCCCTTTGTGAGTTACAGTGTAAGACCTTGGATAGGACCAAACATTCCTCACAAAATATTCCAATAAAAATTCATATTATGACCAAGTCAAAATAATATTACATGCTTTAAATTTGAGATAATTTGTGTTACATTATGATCTAAACATCATTTACATACTTCCCATCTTGATTTAGTATGTTTTATGTTTACTTCATAAATATTTCTCTTTATCTTCTTTTTTCAACTGCGTGTATTTTTACAACCATTTTATTAAATTTCTCATACTTCCCATCTTGATTTAGTATCATTAGTTTGATTTATACTTAAATTTTATTATTTTTTTCATACTTCCCATCTTTATTTAATATTATTACTTAACTTTATTATTCATTTTTTTATACCATTTATTATAACATGTTTTCCACTTTACCACAAATTTTCATACTTCTCAACTTAATATAATATGATTTATATTTGATTTAATTTGGTGAAGTTTACTTATACATGGTTTGAAACATTTTTCACCTTTTAATTTTACCATTTTGGTTTACTATATTCATTTCATCCTTTGTTTTAAACATTTCACATCATGATATAGTGTATTACATCTCATAATTATTTATACTTTTTCAAATTATATGATTTTATTTTTAACCATGCATGTGTGTCACATAATGATAGAAAAGAAAACATACATCACATCATTTCCCATAGCATATACAACAAAAGTAAAATACATGTGCTAGAAAGGAAATACATCCATACATCCATCAATAACATTGGTAAAACTCATAGATCAAAAAATATCCATATAAATGTATATAACATGAGTCTAATCCAACATAATACAAGGAAAAAAATAATAACTACAACTCTAAGGTTGTGCTCCATCATTTGTATCTTGTGGCTAAGCCACATTACCCATAGATGCCTGTGAGTGACCCCTCTAAATAGTATGCTATAATGAGGCAATTTAGGATCTTAAACCATCAACCTATCCCTATAGATTAGACACTTTGTCCTACACACATCTAAGCTTTATAGTTGTATCCATATGGGCATCTCACTCCTTAGCCAATGCCTGATAGTCTCAGGCCTATACCTATCTAAATCATATAGGTAGCTATAGGACATCTCTTCATATTTTTAACTATTGAGAAACCTCCAAAACCAATCAAAACTATCTAACATAAACTAGGGTAGATGGTACCATAAGATACACTAAGGTAGATGGATTATAATATGACAACACCCCATCCAAAATATCATTATGTGTGGCCACAATCATGGCACCCCATCTAATCTCCTCTACAATAATACCTATAAAACACAAAAACCAAATATACATCATATCTCATATGTATATTTATATCTCTAAAACATCTATATATACTAAGTACATAAACAACAATGTAACTCGCGATCTATTTAAAAACTTAATAAATTAAAGCATTTCTTACCAACACTAATGTCACCAACCATTATCTCCATAACTAACGAAAAATTGAGCACCTACTTTATAGGCTATCTCCGTACAAGTATGAAGTCTAAAGTCACCACTCGTGCATATTATGGTCTTCTCCTCATCTACCTCTCTATGGATCATCTATACCCAACCTTCATTGTGGGATCTCTATGTGCGATATCTCTCTCATATGTCCTCCCCATTTAATGGTGCCTCTATCTATTATGTGTTCATGGTAGACACTATCATCCCTATTATGGCTCCATATCTTCCTCACCTATATCCTCACCCTCAACATCCAAAACTATCACATCCTCTATCTCAGGCCTATCCACCCTCTAATGCTGCACCTAACCCACCTATGGTCTCACTCATCGAGGCTTAATGATAGGTATCTATGTAGGTAATTTTATACCCACTCTACCTCTAGGCTCTCTATCATGTCATGACTAATATGTAATCACTACTAGGGGAGTCTCTATATGTGGTAAGCTTAGTTGTCTAGGTATGTGAGCTATAAAATATGGCTCCACCCATAAGGTATAATGTCCAATAATGAAAATACATGATAATCTAGTAGCAATAGTATCCTAAGTTAGCCAACTATCCATAATATTAGTATAAGGATGTGATATTATCTTCCCAT
This sequence comes from Torreya grandis, assembly GCA_037957365.1. Classification (NCBI taxonomy): domain Eukaryota; kingdom Viridiplantae; phylum Streptophyta; class Pinopsida; order Cupressales; family Taxaceae; genus Torreya; species Torreya grandis. The sequence continues at coordinate 2,245,945 of JARHVA010001443.1, forward strand.
TAGTAATGGTGTGCAAAGATGGGGCATGGGGCATGACATGCACTACATGATCTATTTTTCATCTCACCACCTGAGGTAGCCTATCATCCACTATATGAGACAACCAAGTTGGATAATATATAGGAAACCTCTCATATATCAAAACACTCAAAAAAATCATGGGGCTCATAGTATTCTACCCCTAGGTTAGCATATCATACATATCATGTATGAGCTGCATCCAAATGACATAACCCAAATCATATAGAGCACCCTGTTCTAGTATACACTGATACATGGATATCACATATAATGATAACTTCCCATCGAACTTGTGACATAAAACATGTGTTATCACAAGTCCTATTATGGCCTTATGGATATTCATAATGGTTGAGATATATACATAAACAAGCTCATCCCTAATCCAAGGTAAATCTTATCCGATCTAGTTGCCCAAAGGGATAGGGATCACATCTCATCCTTAGCCTCTGATGCATCATAAATGATAGTGTTGATGATTAACTACCACTATTCCTAGAATAGGGACCCTCCTTTCTTCAATTTTTAAAATGCCCAAGATGCTAAGCATGTTAAATCATTTGAATGCATATGAATTTGATTTAACTTGCCTTTACTTGTGCTTCTACAATTCTTGGTTAATTATTCATTTTTTCAATAAGGATTAGTACTCAGAAACATTCAAATTATTATAAATTATTTTTAAAATTTCATTCAATAATGAACTATTAACCATTGGCAATTCAAGTGAGGTGTAGAAAAGATTTTGCTTAAGGAATATGACCCTGATCTCTAATGGACATGGGTGTAGGCTTCATTAAAAATCTTGTTGAAATAACATTGTGTTGTGTTTAAATCATTTAATTATATAATTTTTCTTTAAATTTCTTTATGATGAGATATGATATATTTGGAAAACTAACTTAACTTCTCTCTTGACCTTACAACACATCAATTTAAACTATAGTTTGTGATGCCCTGTGGGATGTCAAAGTTTGGAATACAACTCAAAAGGATAGGTGTCCACCTCATCAAGATCTATAATGTCTTAGAGATTTATCATACCCCACAAGACACTTGGAGTGAATTTACTGAGTTTACAAGCTACGTGGTGCCATCTGGAAAGCTTATGAGAGGACTAGCCACTAGAATTCAAATCTTGAGGTTACATGTCAAGATATTATTCCTCATGAGTAAGACCAGTTAATCTAAGTTATAGTGTGTCCCCCACACATCCCATTACATTCCATAAGCCTACAAGATACCACTACATGTCTCAACTGTGACCAGTCAAGTGTTAGGTTGTGGAGCTAAAAGCTTCATTGATGCAAACATTAGAGGAGGTTGCTGAGTGTCACAGTCACCGACGTCGGTCAGGCCAACCGACATCAGTCAAGTGTAGACAAAAGCTACCGACATCAGTTAGGGATCGACCAACGTCGATCATATCTAGGTAGACAGGGACTGACGTCGATCTCCTGTGCAGTTCCAAAACTACTTGTTCACGAACAATTAGTTAACGAACCAGTTGTTTGCATGTTGAAAGGCTAATTTTAAGCTTGAGTTGCGTATCTAATTATTGTAATTGGATGTCTAATTATTATTTGCATGGGATCTATATAAGAGACTCATGGGCTATATTTTAAAGAGTGAGGGATCAAAGTAGGGATTCCCTGGGGTGCTAGATAGAGAGAGCAAGCTTGGCTCCTCATAGTGCTGCAGTGCCAAGTGTGTATGATCAGGTAGATCTGCATGAGAGTAAGGGCTGGTAGAAGATCTACATGGGTGCTAGTTTGGAGGACAAGAGTTCTTCATGGTATGTAAGATTAGGTTGGTTTTCAGGTAGCAAGATTAGGGTGGAGATCTATATGTGGTAAGTAAGGTCGGTTGATCTGCAGGTGGGTGTGTGTGCGAGATCCAGGTTTGTAGGTGTGTAGAACCAAGTTGATTTGCAGGTGTGCAAGATTAGGGAGGTCAGCAACACAATAGGTAGCAAGATTAGGTGAGATCTACTTGGAGTATGTTGCATACTTGGAGTATGTGTGTATACTCTGACTTGGAGTACTTTTGAGTACTTGGTGGACTGGCAGTATTGTTACTAACTGGTGGACTGGCAGTATTGTTACTAGCTGGTGGAGGTGAACAACTCTGTGTGTGAGTTGTTTATTGGGACCATAATTGAGAGAGTGAGCTCTTAAAGAGATTTACTGTTTATGCCCTAGAGGTGTGGGAGCCCTAGAGGTGTGTAAGGAAGAAGACTGTGGTATCTTCTTTGTTGTATTTCCTTCTGGAAGAGTATTAATACAATTGGGTATTGTCTCTCATATTCTGTGTTGTTTCTGATTCTAGTTACTTATTGCTTCTAGTTAATTCCATGTTTAGTTGCTTCGTAATCAATTGTGCTTCTTAGGTCTTAACAGTTGGTGTCAGAGCAGTTTATTGTTCTAGATTCCTGACAAGTGGTATCAGAGCTAAGGTTGCAGGGAGCAAGTTTGTGTTTGATTATAGGTCACTCTCAGGGGTTTCTGATTGAGTGGGAGTATAACAATGGCAGAAGAAATTACACTAAGAATGGAGGAATTCAAAGGCATGAATGGTCAATTACAGTGTTATGGAAAGAAAGAGTAGGTAAAGAAATATTGTTGGTTGGTAGAAGATCAGCATGAAGGAACTATAGAAGCAGATGTTGCAGGTGTTGTTGCACAGGATGCTCTGGTATGTTCCTTGGATAAAGTAGAATATTGGTTTATAGATTCTGTTGCCTCTTTCCATGCAGCCCCAAATAGAGTATTTTTCCATGTTAAGGTCCATGGAGACTTTGGAAAGATTTATTTAGGGATTGGTGAGCCTTGTCAAAGTATTGGCAAAGGAGAAGTGTGGCTGAAATTACAGATGGCCAACACATGGGTGTTGAAGAAGGTCATGCAGGTCCCAGTCTTGAAGATGTGGCTAATTTATTTAGGAAAGTTGGGTGATGAGAGATGCATAGTAACTCTCACAGTGGATTCTTGGAATGTTACCAAGGATGCACTTAAATTAGCATGTGGTAAAAAAGTAGGTACTCTTTATCTACTTGCTTGTATTACTGATTCTTCTTCTGTTGCAAAGATGTGGCTTTGTAGGCTTGGTCACATGAGCAAAAAGGAGATGCATGTTCTTAAGAAGAAGTTAGATGTGTTTGACAAACTTAAGAACTAGAAAGGCTTGGTGTTCCTAGAGGAGATGATGGATAGAGATCAGCAGATGGGGCTGGATACTTCTGAGCAGGGCAGTTTGGACATGGGTTTGATTCAAAGTAAGCTCGCGGGTAAAAAGTCATCACTCACAGGAAAACATAGGTACCGACATCAGTTAAGGGAAACCAGCGTCGAATAGATAGGCACCGACGTTGGTCATATGTAGATAGGCAAAGTCGGTGGTGTCAGGCAAGTGGTGACCAATGTCGGTAGGATAACTGGCGTCGGTGACCAAGACAATCGCATGGAACCGATGTCAGTCAGATGTAGACTGTGTGGTGATTGAGGTCGATCACTAAAAAAGATTTTGGGTGGACAAAAAGCTATCAAGGAGTCTCAAACACCCATGTGGAGGACTGAAAGGGTATGTAAGCCTCAAATTCATTATTCCTCTTCTTTATACTACTTGTTGCTCACTGATGGTCAAGAACCAAGAAGTTTTTAAAGAAGTGATGCATGTAGGATATAGGAAATAGTGGGAGCATGGCATGAATTCTTTGGAGAAGAACCAAATGGGAGATTTGGTAGAGTTGCCAGCTGGGATGAAAGCACTGAAAGATGAATGGATTCTAAGGTTACATAATAGAGAGAATGGATACGTGAGATGGAAGGCCAGGTCATATGGTCTTGAGGAAGCTACAAGATAGTGGTACAGGTTTGATAGGTGTATGACAAAGCAAGGCTTTAGTCAATGTCAGTGTAACCATTGTGTTTGTCTTACCAAGGTGGATAATGGTTGTGACATTATCCTATTATTGTATGTGGAGGATGAGCTTGTTGCAGGTTCAGACATACAGGGTTTTGCTGAGCTAAAGGTAAGGTTAGTTTAGTGGTTTGCCATGAAAGATTTGGGAGCAAAAAAATTATTTGGCATGAGTAATCCCAGAGACAGGGAAGATCACAAGTTAATGTTGTCATAGGATGATTGTGTGAAGGTAGTGCAGGATGGAAAACTGGGCAGCACACCTATGGATGGACAGTTCATAGAACAGGGTCCCCAATCACATGATGAGGTTGAGTACATGTGTACTCCTTGATATTGCCCCAGTAGTGGGAGTTATCAGCAGGTTTGTAGTCAATCTGGGAAGGAAGCACTGGAAAGCGATTCAGTGGGTTGTCACGTATCTGAGAGGGACTAGCAGCAGGTTAACATACTATGCAGGGTACTTGGATGACATGTGTTGCACCACAAGATGTGTGGTGGTTAGTCTTCATGATTAATCTTAAAGAGGGATACAAGCAAAGAAATAAATTAGATAGTGTACAGGTACAGTGTAGCTATTTATCTCCAAGTGGGAGATTATTAGGTTGTGGAGCTAAAAGCTTCACTGATGCAGACATTGGATGAGGTTACTGAGTGTCACAATCACCGGTGTCGGTCAAGCCAACTGACATCAGTCAGGTGTAGACAGAAGCTACCGATATCGGTCAGGGATCAGCCAACATTGGTCATCTCCAAGCAGATAGGGACTGATGTCGATCGCCTGTGCGATTGAAAAATTGCTTGTTCATGAACAATTAGTTAATGAACTGGTTGTTTGCATGTTGAAAGGCTAATTTTAGTCTTGAGCTGTGGATCTAATTTTTGTAATTGGATGTCTAATTATAGTTTTCATGGGATATATATAAGAGACTCATGCGCTGTATTGTAAAGAGTGAGGGATCAAAGCAGGGATTCCCTGGGGTGCTAGATAGAGAGAGCAAGCTTGGCTCCTCATAGTGCTGCAGTGCCAAGTGTGTATGATCAAGGAGATCTATGAGAGATTAAGGTCTGGTAGAAGATCCATAGGGGTGCTAGTTTGGAGGACAAGAGTTCTTCATGGTATGTAAGATCAGGTTGGTCTACAGGTAGCAAGATCAGGGTGGAGATCTACATGTGGTAAGTAAGGTCGGTTGATCTATAGGTGGGTGTGTGTGTGAGATCCAGGTTTGCACGTGTGCAAAACTAGGTTGATTTTCAGGTGTGCAAGATCAGGGAGGTCAACAACACAATAGGTAGCAAGATCAGGTGAGATCTACTTAGAGTACATTGAGTACTTGGAGTATGTGTGTATACTCAGACTTGGAGTACTTTTGAGTACTTAGTGGACTGGCAGTATTGTTACTGATTGGTGGACTGGTAGTATTGTTACTAGCTGGTAGAGGTGAACAAAAACTCTATGTGTGAGTTGCTTGTTGGGACCGTAATTGAGAGAGTGAGCTCTTAAAGAGATTTACTGTTTATGCCCTAGAGGTGTGGGAGCCCTAGAGGTGTGTAAGGAAGAAGACTGTGGCATCTTCTTTGTTGTATTTCCTTCTGGAAGAGTATTAATACAATTGGGTATTGTCTCTCATATTCTGTATTGTTTTTGATTTAGTTATTTATTGCTTCTGGTTAATTCCATGTTTAGTTGCTTGGTAATCAATTGTGCTTCTTAGGGGTCCTAACAGTTGGTATCAGAGCAGTTTATTGTTCTAGATTCCTAACAAGTGGTATCAAAGCTAAGGTTGTAGGGAGCAAGTTTGTGTTTGATTATAGGTCACTCTCAAGGGTTTCTGATTGAGTGGGAGTATAGCAATGGTAGAAGAAAGTACACTAAGAATGGAGGAATTCAAAGGTAGGAATGGTCAATTACGGTGTTATGGAAAGAAAGAGCAGGTAAAGAAATATTGTTGGTTGGTAGAAGATCAGCATGAAGGAACTATAGAAGCAAATGTTGTAGGTGTTATTGCACAGGATGCTCTGGTATATTCCTTGGATAAAGTAGAATCTTGGTTTATAGATTCTGTTGCCTCTTTCCATGCAGCCCCAAACAGAGTCTTTTTCCATGTTAAGGTCCATGGAGACTTTGGAAAGATTTATTTAGGGGTTGGTGAGCCTTGTCAAAGTATTGGCAAAGGGGAAGTGTGGCTGAAATTGCAGATGGCCAACACATGGGTGTTGAAGAAGGTCATGCAGGTCCCAGTCTTGAAGATGTGGCTAATTTCTTTAGGAAAGTTGGGTGATGAGAGATGCACAGTAACTCTCATAGTGGATTCTTGGAATGTTACCAAGGATGCACTTGAATTAGCATGTGGTAAGAAAGTAGGTACTCTTTATCTACTTGCTTGTATTACTGATTCTTCTTCTGTTGTGAAGATGTGGCTTTGTAGGCTTGGTCACATGAGCAAGAAGGAGATGCATGTTCGTAAGAGGAAGTTAGATGTGTTTGACAAACTTCAGAACTGGAAAGCCTTGGTGTTCTTGAAGGAGATGATGGATAGAGATCAATGGATGGGGCTGGATACTTCTGAGTAGGGCAGTTTGGACATGGGTTTGATTCAAAGTAAGCTCACAGGTAAAAAGTCATCACTCACAGGAAAAACACAGGTATCAATGTCGGTTAAGGGAAACTGGCATCAAATAGATAGGCACCGACGTCGGTCATATGTTATAGGCAAAGTCAGTGGTGTCGGGTAGGTGGTGACTGATGTCGATAGGATAACCAGCGCTGGTGACCAGGACAGTCACATGGAATCAATGTCGGTTGGATGCAGACTGTGTGGTGACTGAGGTCGGTCACTGAAATAGATTTTTGGCAAACATCAAGCTATCAAGGAGTCTCAAACACCCATGTGGAGGACTAAAAGGGTATGTAAGCCTCAAATTTGTTATTCCTCTTCTTTATACTACTTGTTGCTCATTGATTCAAGAACCAGGAAGTTTTTAAAGAAGCGATGTAGGTAGGATCTAGGAAATAGTGGGAGCATGGCATGAATTCTTTGGAGAAGAACCAAATGGGAGATCTGGTAGAGTTTCCAGTTGGGATGAAAGCACTAAAAGACAAATGGATTCCAAGGTTAAAAAATAGAGAGAATGGATATGTGAGACGGAAGGCCAAGTCATATGGTCTTGAGGAAGTTGCAGGATAGTGGTACAGGTTTGATAGGTGTATGACAAAGCAGGGCTTTAGTCAATGTCAGTGTAACTATTGTGTTTGTCTTACCAGGGTGGATGATGGTCGTGACATTATCTTGTTACTGTATGTGGAGGATGAGCTTGTTGCAAGTTTAGACATATAGGGTTTTACTGAGCTAAAGGTAAGGTTAGTTTAGTGGTTTGCCATGAAGGATTTGGGAGCAGTGAAATTATTTGGCATGAGTAATCCTAGAGATAGGGAAGATCACAAGTTGATGTTGTCACATGATGATTGTGTGAAGGTAGTGCAGGATGCAGAACCGGGCAGCACACCTATGGATGGATAGTTCACAGAATAGGGTCCCAAATCACATGATGAGGTTGAGTACATGTGTACTCCCTGATATTGCCCTAGTAGTGGGAGTTTTTAGTAGGTTTGGTGTCAATCTAAGAAGGAAACACTGGAAAGCGGTTCAGTGGGTTCTCAGGTATCTGAGAGGGACTAGCAGCAGGTTAACATGCTATGCAGGGCTAGGACTTCGGATATGGCAGGTTACTTGGATGACAGGTGTTACACCACAAGATGTGTGGTGGTTGGTCTTCAGGATTGATATTGAAGAGGGATACAAGCTAGGAAACAAATTAGACGGTGTACAGGTATAGTGCAACTGTTTATCTCTAAGTGGGAGATTGTTAGGTTGTGGAGCTAAAAGCTTCACTGATGTAGACATTGGAGGAGGTTGCTGAGTGTCACAGTCACCAGCATCGGTTAGGCCAACTAATATCAGTCAGTTGTAGATAGAAGCTACCAACATCGGTCAGGGATTGGCCAACGTCAGTCATCTCTAGGCAGACAAGGACCGACGTCGGTCACCTGTGCAGTTCCAAAACTACTTGTTCATGAACAGTTAATTAATGAATTAGTTGTTTGCATGTTGAAAGGCTAATTTTAGTCTTGAGCTGTAGATCTAATTATTGTAATAAGATGTCTAATTATTGTTTGCATGGGATCTATATAAGAGACTCATGGGATGTATTGTAAAGAGTGAGGGATCAAAGCAGGGATTCCCCGGGGTGCTAGATAGAGAGAGCAAGCTTGGCTCCTCATAGTGCTGCAATGCCAAGTGTGTATGATCAAGTAGATCTGTGGGAGAGCAAGGTCTGGTAGAAGATCCACAAGGGTGCTAGTTTGGAGGACAAGAGTTCTTCATGGTATGTAAGATTAGGTTGGTCTGCAGGTAGTAGATCAGGGTGGAGATCTACATGTGGTAAGTAAGGTCGGTTGATCTGTAGGTGGGTGTGTGTACGAGATACAGGTTTGCAGGTGTGCAGAACCAGGTTGATTTGTAGGTGTGCAAGATCAGGGAGGTTAGTAACACAATAGGTAGCAAGATCAGGTGAGATCTACTTGGAGTACATTGTGTACTTGGAGTATGTGTGTATACTCAAACTTGGAGTACTTTTGAGTACTTGGTGGACTGGCATTATTGTTATTGACTGGTGGACTGGCAGTATTGTTACTAGATTGTGGAGGTGAACAACAACTCTATGTGTGAGTTTCTTGTTGGGACCATAATTGAGAGAGTGAGCTCTTGAAGAGATTTACTGTTTATGCCCTAGAGGTGTGGGAGCCCTAGAGGTGTGTAAGGAAGAAGACTGTGGCATCTTCTTTGTTTTATTTCTTTCTGGAAGAGTATTAATACAATTGGGTATTGTCTCTCATATTTTGTGTTGTTTTTGATTCTAGTTACTTATTTCTTCTGGTTAATTCCGCATTTAGTTGCTTGGTAATCAATTGTGCTTCCTAGGTCTTAATAGTTGGTATCATAGCAGTTTATTGTTCTAGATTCCTGACATCAAGTTTGAACAACCATTTGAAGTGATATGTGTTCACTTCAAGTTTATCCAAGATTGATGCATGTCCACACCAAATTGCATCCATCTAGCTCTTATAAGAGATCATAAGGCAAACATATAGGTTACCTCAAGCCATCCAATCAAGGCTCGATGGCATATAACTATCCAAAGCTCCTTATGAGAACCATAAGTGATAGAAGAATGAGTAAAAACCCATGAGAATGATGCATGTCCCCTTTTGACCCATTTGATGAAACCACATGTCATTCCCATGCTAATTCTATTTAAGATCCACTAAATCACCTATGAGAGAGATGGATGTCCATTTTGGGCTCGCATGAAGATGGTACATGTCATTCTCATGATGCTGTATACCAAAATATATGAGATCACCTTTGAAAGAGATGCTTATATCCACTTGAGCCATATGATTAATACCACATTGCTGATAGTTTGTCAAATGTCCTTCCAAAGGTTACACTTAGAAAATCTAAGCCATTATTACCCATGAGAAAGCCACATATAAAAAAAAAGCTCTGATCACCTATAAGAGTGATGCATGGCACTCCTACAACTAATCAAAACTAAAAGATCGCCTAAAATCTTGCCATGAATTAAAATATGCCATGTGGCATGATACAAATGAGTCATCACACTAAGATATATTTCAAGAGCCCATGAGGTAATCAAAAGGTGCCACATTTCTGAACTTCAAGCTGACTAAGTAGCTTAGTCACATTTAGGCCCCAAAAATGGCTAATTAGATTCAAGATGGCATCCACATGTTAAAAGGTGGTAATATTTAGTTTTAAATATAAAATTTACAATAGATAAAATTAAAATTAAAATTAGATTTGAATTCTAATGCAATTAAATGCCAAAAGCAATAGTTTAAAGTATTTTGAATGTTAAGTTGACAAGCTCACCATTAATATGGCACGAACTGAGATTGCCATCAATGTTGCATTAATCAAGGTAATCCATCAAAAGGCTACCCAACTTGGCTATTGTTACCTATATTTGCATTTGAAGCTATACACATTTGTTATCTCTACTATCTACATTTTCCCAATATGACAAAGCTTGAACTATTCATAGATTGCACCCCGATCACCATTATTAGAGCTAGGAAGTTGTAGAAGGATACCAGAAAGGATGTTAGTTGTTATCGAGAGTATTGAAAAAATGGAACAAGTAATTTCCTCTACCCTAGGTAAGAACATCTCTTTTAGAAATGATGACTTCCTATTCTAGTATGACAAATAGTTGTTTTCAAGGACACCAAACTCATTCTTGAGGTGATAGCATTAGGGGACATGCATTAAAACAACATTTACTTCAATTTAGAAGCAACTAGGTCAGTTGATAGGTTGAGATAATGCCTAATATAATTCAATTAGCTTTAGACATCATCACCATCAATGCTACCAGTCTTCACAAAGCCATAACTAAACCAGATGTCATACCATGCACTAACCTAGTTTATGGCATCTTTGAGAGGTTTAGGTGTGAGGATGGGTTACTCAAATCAAAGAACCAAGGGTTTTTGATCACCTTCATAGTAGATCCAAGATTTAAAAAGTATTGTGATCTACCTTCCCCATAAATAGCCTATAATCTAACTAAAATCAATAATTGGTACAAGGTGCACTCCCTAAAGGTCTTGGCTACCTAGGTAACTAACCCAACAAGATCCATTCTCATCGATAACCAAGGGAACATACCTATCCATCAATTCAGGAAAGGATTCCGGATTGGACTTGTTCTCCTCAACAAGGTATTTGATAATCCACATATTGGCTACATGGATATAAGGAATCTCCTACTACTAGAGATAATACTGGAAGATCAATAGATTCCCCCACTTGGGGAAATCATCAACAATAACCTAGTATATGCCATGAATGACACTTGTAAGAATTATGCCCCATTATTCATGATGAGTTATTGGATGCCATCTATATAATTACCCAACTAGGCCAAAATTTTTAGTCTCCTGAGAAATATGAAGTTGTGCCCCAATTATTCTATACATTGCTCATTCACCACTTTAGACACAATATAAAGGTGATTATAGAAGAATTATACCCCATTATCTATAAGTCAATCACCGATTGTGAGATGCCAAGGGTTCCCCTAGAGGTAAGACAAACATTAAGAGACATGGGTAGCTATTGGATATACCTTGATTACATAATCATTTGAGTAGAAAGAATGATGGTGGCTCCCCTTAGGTTGCCAAGATATGTGCATATGAAGCTACTCAAGGAAGAGATGGCTTATCAAATGCTACATAGAGTTGATGACATCTTCAAGAATAAGAATAAAATAGTTCCTCACAAGGTACCATACAAGCTAAGGAAGATTAGATTAACAAAATGGCATGACATCATTGTAATAACAAGGCATAGGGACTCATACCTACTACCTAAAGATGATTTCAGACTTTGGGACGTAAACAGTGCCATTTCCAAACACTTGTTTAAGTTCAAAAAGGAAATAGATATGGAGTACAAACATCAGGAAGAAGTGCATGAATGGATATACAAAGATGCTATGAATGATGATGTGGTCTTCAAGAATGCTCCAAAGAAAGGTACTGAGCTAGAGATGAGACTAGATAGAGAGAAGAAGAAAGAAGACATTATAAGGCCTCAACCATCACCAACCCATGGAAGCATGTTTGGTGTAGATTACAAGGAGAGATAAGAAGAGGAAGAAGGAAATGTTCCTCTTATTAGGAACAATAGAAAGATATTGAAGGGATGGATAGATCATGTCAAGATGTAACTACATCCTTGGACAAAATTGAATTCAAAATATATTTATTACTAAAATATGTCATGGTCACTACGGTGACCAAGCTTGATGACACCTTCATGGATGATCAGTAATTTAGGGCCCAAATGAAGGTGTTAATTACCAAGTTGTAGCAATATATTATCAGTGCAAAGATATCTACTGAGGTAATGGGCATTATGGCATTTTCCAATCAAAGCTTGGAGAAAGTAGAGGCCATTGAAGAAGCATTGAGTCTTATACTTGCAGAACATGAGAAGTTCATCTAGGAGATACCTAACTTGTTTTGGCCCATGATCCTAGAATTCACCCAGATAGATCATGATTAATTGGCAAGTGTAGAGGTTTGGAAAAAGGTAGAAACATGAAATAAATAAAGGAAACAACAATAAGCTAGCCAACAACCTCCTTTAGGACCTTAGAGAACATTCTACTTTGTTTTGTAAATTTGAATTAAAAATATTCTATTGTAATTCATAGAATTTTAGCCACTTGGCTATATTTGGGCACCTTTTATGGGCCCACTTAATATTGTAAAGGAAAATTTGAGGCCTATAAATAGGTTTATTCACCCTCATTGTAAATTAGGAACAATTATGATAAAATTAATACAAAAGAGCCAAAGAATTCAAAGGATTATCTGAAGTGCTTGATTGTGTCTTTCTGTAGTATCTATTTTTGACACTTTTAGATGACAAATGATTTCTTTCTTGTTGGCCAATTTTGGCCTACATACCATGATTCTATCTAAATGGATGAGTTGAATATAATTCTAGATGGAATGAGTGGTTCAAAGATCACATGTATCTTACAAAGCTTTTAAAACACTTTAAATAAAATTAAAGTGTAGTTTGTCAAATTTTAAGGAAGCAGGTTCTCATGGTGATCAATGCATTTAAGATCATGGAACAATTTTTCACAAGCCTTAGAAAATCATTTCAAGCCTTGGAAGTTCTTGAATAAGCATAGAAGAGCTAGATCATCATCAACACATCATGTAAAAACAAACAAGTCAATCTGGTTGCACATTTAATAAATACACTTGGTGAGCCTCTCAAGCCAAAAGATTGCATGGACATAAATTTATTCATGCCAATATCATCTTCTATAAATTTGGTATTTTGATGACCTTTCTATCTCAAGATATAAAGCTTCAAAGTTAGACTTACAAAATAAGACGTGTGTGGGGACATCTAGTTAAAGCTATAGAAAATAGCTTTTAAATTCAAATGTTCCAAGGTTGAATGTGGAGATGATAAGTGTTAAGATCATGGGAGATTAAGTCAAGATCCAATCAAGAGTGGTGATATAATGAGTCAGTGGGTCTTGAAGATCTGATAGCATACATTTGATCATACATCAAATATCAATGGTGAACATCAAGTCAAAAGGTTAACATGAATTTGCAACTAACAAGTTTCAAGATCTTAGGTACCTAAATAGAGATCCAATGGTGCATAGTGATTGATAAGGCTAATGAGCCTAAAAATATCAATGGTGTATGATCCATTGTATAAAGTAGATCTAACAATGAGCAATAGGTTAAAAGGTTAGTAGATCCTAAGAGCAAATGTGTGGATGATAAAGGTCTCAACCACATTAAATTGATAGAATATTTATGGATCACATTATATCCATACAAAGGAATATTGATGGTGCACTTGAAGTCAAATAATTGATAGCATGATCCTATGGAATGAATGAGAAGCTAATAGTTGGTATAATATGAGAAGTTCAGATCAAGATTGATGATCAATATCAAAAGTTGAAAGCCATAGAATTCAAATGGAGAATGAATTCAACTTAGGTCAATCCAAGGCAAATGTTTCAAGAGGATGCTATGAAGGCAGATACGTTGGATAAAATATCTCACCACCTTGAGTAGGTAGAATACATAAATTCAAGATCAAACATGATCTAAGTTTCTAGGAGCAGACCCTGTAAAGCCATCTAATGCCATTAAAGCCCTGTAAATGTTTTTCAAGAGCTTCTATATGTAGGTTTTACATATAATTTAAATCCAAGAGACCCTAGCTTATGGATCTTCATTTGCAATCATGACTATATGAAAACTAATAGGGTGACTAGTTTTCATCCATAATAGATTTATATTTAGGATTTAGAAGTAATGGTAGAATGGTTACTATGCAAGGAATGTCATAAAGAACATCAATGAATAAGCTCAACTAATTACCTAATAACATGAAGAACACCAAGCATGATTGAATAAGATAATGAAGGGCATTAATTTAGATAAGCTTGAGAAGGATTCATGCAGTGGTGGGGATTGATTCCTAAAATTGGTTTTGATCTTTACATTCTCCATCATGCCATGAAAAGATACAATGACATTAATGTAGGGGAAAGCTTGAGAACGATTGTGGTGGTGGTTGTTTTGAGTGGAATTGGGCTCATTAATGACCCATTTAGTGATAATTTCTCTCTTTTACCTTTTTTCTTCCTATAAATACTAGCTTTAAACTCTTGATTGGGATCCCTCAGATTGATATAGTGAAGCTCTACCAAAATCACTTTGTAAAACTCTTTTGAATTAATATAAGACATCTTAAATTCTAGTTGAATGTTAAGTGTGCTTTACTAAAATTTGATTTATAGAGTATATGTTTCCTATTCATCATCTATATGTCCTTTATGTACCTTACTTCAAGTCTATTGGTTTTTTGTAGGTTGTGTGAAGTGTTGGCTGGTGAGGTTTCCCTTGAAGTATCATAAGTCCATAGTGTTTTTACTTAAACCTATATCTTTCTATCCTTCAAGTTGTAAGTCTCTTTTAAACCTTCATAAAAAATACTCATGTTTGTAACCTTTTCATAGAATCTGATTAGTTCTTGTCCTAATTAGATTCATTAGTAGTTATAAAAGTGTCTAAGCTAAGAGTGGATCATTGAACATTTGGTGCATCACCTTTTAGACTAGGTTTTTTCCCTTTTAGTTTTCTTACCTTTCCCTTTTCCTTGGTATAAGTATAGGTTTAGGAGAGGAACTATATTTTCATATTAGAGGAGCTAGCCTCATTAGAAATCTTAGAGGTTTGACCCAAAATTAGGCAACCCATAGCCTAGGGTCATTCCCATGTTGAACTAGGTTTGAGCAAGAGAACCTGAACAATCCTTTGCTCAGCTAGGGTGCAACCTAGAACCTCCAATAGTTTTTGACATGCCTAGTGGGACACATTCTCTTTGGCATAGCTAAATTCTAGAGTTGAGTAGAAATATTTAAAGCAGAGGGAGGCATCCACTATCATCAAAATTTGAAGATTCTCTAAGTTATAGAGTTCATAGCATCAGCTAGATAGTACCTCTCATGCCAAAGGTTAATATAAGGTTAGATAGTAAAGGCATTCCCTTTGAATGCATTGAGATACCTTCTATTTCAAAAATTTAATAGAATAGGTCCTTATCCCCAAAATAAATATTCATCTCCTAATCATCCTATTGTTTTAAGTAGTGTAACCCCCATTATACAAATGACAAGGCCAAAAATGCAAGATTTTATACCCTTCAATGGTGGTAATCCTCTTAAACTTCAATAACATGATGATATCCCTATTGCCTCTTTGAATAGTCTACCATAATTTACATGAGAAAACTCCACCACCTTTATAGAGCACATAGATAACATTGCAAAATTTTATTCAGTTCATAACATTATGTAAGAGAATATAGCCATTAGAATATTAGCCACATCCTTGAAAGGCAAAGCCTTGTAATGGTATAGGGGTCTATCTCCTACCTCAATCAATACTTGGGATGAGTTTGGTGAGTGCCTATGTAAACATTTTGAGGATAGAAGTGACCATGTGTCACTTATTGAACAACTCACCTCAATTAAGAGGGCATCCCAAGAATCTATGGTTGATTTCAACTATATGTTCCAAAAGACTTGGGATAGGATCCCTATCATCATTAAAACCACACCTAGTTATGCTTTTCTTTACTACTTGAGAGCATTGAATTTAGACATTGCAGTCATGATCCAATCTATGGGTGGGACAACTCTACCTAGGGCTTATAAGATATCTATAAGGGTAAAAAATTATTTGATTCAAGTAGGGAAACTCATGCCAAGACCTCTCATGCCACTTTTTCCTGAGATTTATCCAACTCCACATACCATTTCTCCATTACCCACTCTAAATAATCAAACCCAACCTAATGATTTTCAAGTGCACAAATTTACAGGGATTGAGAGATTGTTGAAGGCACAAAATAACAAGCTAGTGGATATAGAGAGACAACAACAAAATTCATATAGGCCATACCAAGGTCCCTTACAAGACCAATACCCTACTTAATCCTATAATATACCCCATTATCCATCAAATCAACAAGGCCAAGACCAAATTACTCAAGGTAGATCTTATAATAGTTATAACCCCACAACTGCAAGTAACTCAAGATCATTGGTCCCCACACAAAACAAACTTACATAAGAGGGTTAATGCCAATTAGGAGGGTAGTCCAATGAGATGGTAATGGCTACAAGTAGAGAAATGTATCAGGATCCTATTTGGAAACATTCTCCTTCATTCCAAGGCCATTACACAATACCTCCTCCACTATAAGGCCCTCTAATGAATCAAGATAGCATGCATACCATGATATCATAAGAAGATCAACTTCAATAGAAAGGGATAATGTTTAAGGCACCAACTTACACCATGTGCGTAAAATTTTAATAAGGGAGTATATGTTTGAGCATGTAGTAGTAAACATGGGGAAGGCTACACAAAGGACAAATGAACTAGTTGAAATCAATACAAGGGCTAAGAAGAGGATGTTGGATGATAATTTGGGGTAGCCTAAGGCTTCTTCAACACCTACACAAGTGAGTCAACAACCTACCATTTTAAATATATCTGATAAAGCTCCTAAAACTCAAAAAATAACTTAACATCATGGATAGTAACAAAAGTCTCCTTTTGTTCCTCATGCCACTCAAGTGCCAAGTGATACTTCTACTTACAAGGTGTAGTTTAAAGGTACTAGTCTTCCTGTCAATATTGTGGATCATATAAAAAAAGATAATGTCACTATGTATATGTATGATGCTCTATCTATTCCTAGATAGAAAGAGATCCTTCAGCAAGAGCTCTCTAATCTTTCTCATGTGGACAAGATAACTAATAAGGTGAACACTATTTTTACAAATAGTAGTCAACCTAGTCAAATTCAAGTTCTTAGTTAAGATCAAATTCATAATGTTGTTCACCCCCCCAAGGTTGTCAAACCCCTCCATTATATTTGTCAGTCATCATAGGGGACTACTCAGTGCATAATTGTATGATAGATTTAAGATATTCAACTTTAGTTATGCCTATAGCCATTATAGATAAGCTTGAGCTTATGTATGTGCCTAATGAAAAAGGTTTTCTCCAGTTGGATGGTTCCCCCACTAAAATAGTAGGTATATTGAAAAATATTAAGATCAAACTGACAACTTACCCAAATTATGTCATCACTTAGTATGTAATGGTTGTAGACCTACCCCCTTATTTTACTCGATGCCTATCTAGAGACTTTACTACAAAAATTGGGGGCTATTTGTCATCTAACTAGTCATACATGGTATTTAGGAATAGATATGGGACTAGGGTCACTATTAGATTAGAAGCTATCTCTAGGTTCCATCTAGAGCCCTATATGCCTAACCTTGCAAACATCAACTGTACCATATTAGATGAGGATGAAAATAATATTGGGAAAGAGCCTCATGACCATATTAAAGGAATTGTATACCTATATTTAGATGTATGGGTAGCTGACAATCATGGATTTGATCCTTACACTAATATTGAAGAAGAAAATTTAGGGATGTATTTTATGCATGAGGAGGGTGATGCTATACCTTGCCTAACTAACACCACTCAAGATAAAGATGGTATGTGGAATTTATTATTTGATGGCTCAAGGTAAAATAATAGTAGTAGAGCTAGAGTCATGTTGGTTTCACCCTCATATCATAAGTAACATTCACCTACAATATTTCAATTTAGTTGCACTTCAAATAAAACTAAATATGAATCTCTTTTACATGGTTTGAAAGAGGCAAGAAGAAGAGGTGTCAAAGTTCTTCAATTCAAGGGTGATAGTGAGCTTGTTGTGTAACAAGTGAGAGGCATAAGTGCAGTTAAGATCCATCATTTGAAAAGCTTACAAGCATCATGTATGGGATCTCATAGAGGACTTCCTAGCATTAAATATACAATCCTTACCAAGAGAGGCAAATCAACATGCAGATAGGCTTACAACCATTGGCACTTGATATAAGGTTGTAGAAGGAGTCAAAGGCAATTGGATTCAAGAAAAGATTAAGGAGTTATATAGGCCAATTATACCTGATAATGAGGATAGTTGGTAGATGTTTGATAATCATGGCCAAATTATATGTTTTCTAATGCAAGAGGTAGAATTTTTCCATAATAATCAAAACAAATTCCAACATCAGTATGATGATCAAATAGTGTAGCTGAGGTCTAATAAGCTACCTAAGGGTCTTGTGACATTAGAAATCATATTCAATGAAGATGACCAAGTGAGAGGAGGCAAGGCATGTATCTCAACCAAGGAAGAACATTATGAAAGGATAGAGATCTTCAAACATAAATTATTGAAGTTAAGAAAGATTAACACAATAGAAGAGATAGATACATTTTTTGATTTATGCCAAGAGTTATATGATTTATTTTCATGGGAATATAAGGATTTGAAGTGTTTTGATCTCAAACTTTCACAACATACCATTGAACTAAAGAGCAATGCAAAACCAGTCAGGTAGAGGCAAAGGCCTATTAACCCAAAAGTGGAGGAGTTAATGAGAAGGGAATTATTTAAGTTGATTGAATCAAGGATAATATTCCCCAATAAACATTCCCCATGGATGGAAAACCTTGTGCCAGTGAGGAAGAATAATGGGGAAATACGTTTATGTGTTGATTTTAGGGACCTCAATAAAGTGTTTCTAAAAGACCATTACCCACTACCCTCAATGGATCATATTATTCAAAAGGTGGTAGGTTCTCAAAGATTTTCATTGGTTGATGGCTACTTTGGTTATAATAAAATTATGGTTAAGGAAGAAGATAGGCATAAGACTACCTTCACCATAAAATGAGGCACATATGCATATATGAAAATGCCCTTTGGGCTATCCAATGCTGGAGAAAATTTATAGAGGGAAATGGATGTTATTTTTTAAGGTTTGATCAATGACATGGTGCTCATCTACCTAGATGACATTATTATTTCATCAAAGGACCCAACTAATCACATTTCTCACTTGAGGTTAGTATTTGAAAGATGTAGAGAATTTGGTGTGTCACTAAATCCTAAAAAATGTATATTTAGTGTTCATGAGGGTAGGTTATTAGGCCATGTAGTGTCCAAGGATGGTCTTTCCATACATCTTGAAAGAGTTGAGTCCATCTTATCCTTACCCTTGTCTAAGCAAAAAAAGGGTCTACAAGTTTCTTAGGAAAGATTAACTTTATAATAAGGTTTATCCTAGGCTTTACAGAGTTGGTCAAGCCTCTTACTCACATGTTAATAAAATGAAATGAGTTTACATGGACCAAAGAAGTTGATAGGATTTTTGGGGCCATTAAGGAGGCCATCTCTCATGCCCCTACACTTTTAAATCCTAATCTTAACAAACAATTCTACTTTTATGCCTTCTCTATGTTGGATGCAATCTCTATCTTGTTGATGCATTAGAATATGCAAGGTTTATAATAACCTATTACTTTCTTTAGTCATACCTTAGAGGGGTATGATGAGAGGTATAGCTTTGTATATAAACATTTTCTCACAATAGTGAGGAGAGATATAGCTTTGTATAGAAACATTTACTCATAATAGTGAGAGGTTTGAAGAAATTTAGGCACATGGTCTCCAATAATAAGATCATACTCATGGTGGTACACCCAAGTATTAGAGAGTTTATACTCAATAGAGACCTCAATGAGAAAAGAGATGGATGGGTGACACAATTCATGAAGTATGACCTTGAAGTTAGAGTTAAATTTTTTTTAAGGATAGAGGTTTATGTTAACACCTTACAACAGAGGTAAAACAAGATAAATATCAAGTGTTGGTAGTCCATGATAGCCAATAGGCAGCTGTAGACAACACCCCTTTTAGTTGGACACATGATATACTTAGACTTATTAAGTCAGGATAATGTCTTATGGGAATAGATAGAGCCAAGAGAAGGTAATTTAGGTTTAAAATTATACTTTATGTCTTGATAGATGGAGTAATTTTCAAGAGAGACATAGGAGGCATGATTTTGAGGTGTGTGGAGTCATGACAAATAGACAATCTACTTGAGCAATTTCATGATGGTCTAGTTGGTGGGCACTTTTCTGCCAAGACTACAGCCTCAAAGATCATTAGATATGGGTAATTTTGGACCATAATGTTTAGAGATGCCCACTATTGGGTAAATAAATGCCCAAAATGTGTAATGTTTGTTGGCAAGTAGAAACTAGCTGCCCTTCCCTTATAACCCATACAATTAGAACAACCTTTCATGCAATGGGGATTAAATTTCATAGGGATGATACATCTAACTTTAAGTAAAGGACATAAATGGATCATTATATCTACATACTAATTTACAAGGTGGGTTGAAGCAACTACCCTTAAGGAAGCTAATGAAGATTCTATTTTGGACTTTTATGATAGCCTTATGACAAGATTCAGTGTGCCTTATACAATCATTTCTAAAAATGTATTGGAATTTAGTAGTAACAAGGTATGTGAGTGGTCTCTTTTACATAGAATTTATCTCAAGGCATCTTCTAACTATTATCCATAGGCCAATAGACTAACAGAGTCCACAAATAAGAATTTGTTGAGGATTATCATGAGAACTATGGAAGATGGTCATAGGGAGTGGCATACTAGATTAAGGACTATCCTATGGGCAGACATAGTGACACCTAAGAAATCTACTAGACACTACACATACCTTCTTATCTATGAGAAAGAAGCCAAACTTCATATATCTCTTGAACTTCTTGCATTAGAGCTTTCACATCAAATTGAGCTCTTAGAGGATGAAACTATGCATATAAAGATGAATAAGTTGAGACAACTAGAGGAGACAAGGGACACTACTATGCACATTATGTGGTCCAATTAGCAGCAAGTGAAGAGGTCATTTGAAAATATATCTTCCTTAAAGACATTTCAACAAGGTGATATAGTCCTCAAATAGGATGAGGATTGTGCAAAACCAGGAAAGCACTCCAAGTTTGACAGTCTTTGGAGTGGGCCTTATGTTATTCAATGTTTCAAGGAGAGCAATGTCTTTGAGCTTGATAGATTGAATGGAGAGAGGATTCCCATCCCTATCAATGAGAGGTATATTTAATTATGATACTAGTTTTATCTCATGATCTTTGTATATAGGTAGATAGGTCTGTCTTTACCTCCAAATGCTCTTGCACATTGCTTTGTTTGTTGTTTTTCTACCATGTGGGTAGTTTTTAAGTGTGATTTTTTGATTTTTTGTTGTTTTTGTGTGTCTCTTTACTTCAAAGTGTTTCTAAGAGTTATTCAAAATATTTTTTTAAGTAATACTTCATGTGTTTAGTCATCATGAGCAAGCTTGATCAAATTCTAGGTTCCATGACTAGCAAGCTAGTCAAGCCAACTGAGTGACCAAATTTGTTGGCCAATTTTGGTCTACATACAAAGCTTCTACCTGAATGGATGAGTTGAATAGATTTCTAGATGGAATGAGTGGTCCAAAGATCTCATATATCTTTTAAATCTTTTGAAACACTTTAAGTAAACTTAAAGTGTAGTTTTCCAAATTTTGAGGAATTAGGTTCTCATGGTGATCAATGTAGTTATGATCTTGGAACAAGTTTTTATAATCCTTAAAAACTCATTTCAATCCTTGAAAGTTATTACATAAGCATAGAAGAGCCAGAATGTTAACATGTCATGTAGAAACAAACATGCCAATCTAGTTGCATATTTAATAAATACACTTGGGGAGCCTCTCAGGCCAAAATATTGCATGGACATGAAGTTCTTTATGCCAAGATCATTCTCTACAAATTTGGTTTCTTGATGAGATTTATATCTCAAGATATAAAGCTTTAAAGTTATACTTGTAGAATAAGATATGCATGAGGATGTTAAGTTAAAGTTATGGAAAATAGCCATTTAAATTAAAATGTTCCAAGGTTGAACATGGAGATAACAAGTGTAAATATTGTAGGGTCTCAAGTCAAGATCTAATGGTAAATGGTAATCTAATGAGTCAGTGGGTCCCAAAGATCTGATCGTGTATGTTTGATCATGCATCAAAGATCAATTGTAAGCATCAAGTCAAAAGGTCAACATGAATGGAAAACTGACAAGTGTCAAGATTTTAGGTACTTGAAAAAATATCTAATGGTGCATGGTGATTGACAAGGCCAGTGAGCCTAGAAATATTAATGATGCATGATCCATTGTACAAAGTAGATCTAATGATAAGTGATGGGTTAAAAGGTTAATAGATCCTAAGAGCAAATTCATAGATGACAAGTGTCTCAACTATGTTAAACTGGTATAAGATCTATGGATCACATTCAATCCATGCAAAGGAATATTGATGGTACACATGAAGTCAAAAAGATAATAGTAGGATCTTTTGGAATGAATGAGGAGCTAATAGTTGGCACAATATGAGAAGCTCAAATCAATATCTACTATCAATATCAAAAGTTAGGGAATTTAAATAGAGAATGAATTTGACTTAGGTCAAGATAGGGTAAATTTTTCAAGAGGATATCATGAAGGTAGACACATTAGACAAAAGATATCACCACCCTGAGAAAGTAGAACACATAAATGCAAGATCAAATGTGATCTAAGTTACTAGGAGTAGACCTTGTAAAGTAATCTAACACCATTAAATCCCTATAAAAACTTTTCAAGAGCTTTTAGACATATAATTTACGTCTCATTCAAATCCAAGATACCCTAGCTTATGGATCTTCATTTGCAATCATGACTATATGAAAACCAATAAGGTGATTGGTTTTCATCCATAATAGATCTATATTTAGGATTTAGAAGCAATGATAGAATGGTGACTATGCAAGGAATGTCAAAAAGAACATCAATGAGCAAGTTCAAAAAACTGCCTGATAATGTGAAGAACATCAAGCATGATTGAGGAAGAGAGTGAAGGGAATTAATGTAGAGAAGCTCGAGAAGGATTCATGTGGTGATGGGGATTGATTCCTATAAATAGTCTTGGTCTTCATATTTTCCATCACATTAGGAAAAGATATAGTGACATTAATGTAGGTGAAACCTCAGGAAGGATTGTAGCGGTGGTTGTTTTGAGTGGAATTGGGCTCATTAATGACCCATTTAGCACCAATTTATCTCTCTTACATTCTTTCTTCCTATAAATACTAGATTTGAACTCTTGATTGGGATCCCTCAGCTTGATATAGTGAAGATTTGCCAAAATCACTTTGTAAAACTCTTTTGAAGCAATATAAGACATCTCAAATTCTAATTGAATTCTAAGTGTGCTTTAATAAAATTTGATTTACAAAGTATATGTTTCCTATTCATCATCTGTATGCCCTTCATGCACCTTGATTCAAGTCTATTGGTTTCTTGTAGGTTGTGTGAAGTGTTAGCTAGTGAGGTTTCCCTTGAAGTGTCATAAGTCCATAGTGTTTTTTATTAAACCCATCTCTTTATATCCTTCAATTTGTAGACCTCTTTTCAACCTTCATACAAAATACTCATGTTTACAACCTTGTCATAGAATTTGATAAGTTTTTGTCCTAATTGGATTCATTAGTTGTCATAAAAGTATCTAAGCTGAGAGTGGATCATTAAACATTTAGTGCATCACCTTTTAGACTAGGTTTTGTACTTTTTAGCTTTCTTACCTTTCCCTTTTCCTTGGTATAAGTATAGGTTTAGGAGAAGAACATATTGTCATATTAGATGAGCTATCCGCATAAAAATCTTAGAGGTCTGACCCAAAATTAGGTAACCCATAGCCTAAGGTCATTCCCATGTTGGACTAGGTTTGAGTAAGAGGACCTGAACAATCCTTTGCTCAACTAGGGTGAAACCTAGAACCTCCAACATTTCCTACTAGCTAATTTGGAAATAACATTAAATGTATGCATCTGTTAGTTTGAGTTCAACACTAGGCTAACAAATCTGATAATATATTTGATCTATTTTATTCTTATTTAAAACTGAATGTGCTATGAAATTTACTGTGAATGAGTAATAATTATGCAACATATGCTTTTAGATACATGAATTTCCTTTCCTTTGAAGCTTGAAATACATTGATTTAGCTTTGAGTGATGCACTAGAGTTGGTGAATACTAGTTTTTATGTTGTCATAAAAGTTAGAAGAATTAGTATCTTTGATCATCTTAAGCAAAATTCTCTTTTCTACCTTACCCTACCTAACCTTAGATCTACCCATGACTCAATTTAGCTTAGTTCATGCCATAAATATTCATTGTTTGTTTATATTTTTGGAAATAATTGGCAAAGATTAAGACAATTTCGTAAAGATTAGCAAGAAGTAATGTCACTGTGTAATATCTGCTGTCCTTACAATAGGGTCTATTTGCATACTTATAAGTGGTGACCATATCTCTAATATTTATTCTATTTCTAGTAGTAATTATGTTAATAACTTAATCCCCAAGTGTTCTAGGACTCAAAATTGAGTTTCTTACTTCCCCCCATTCCTTAGTGACACAGGGAGCACATTAAGTGCATTAATAGGAAGGGAATTTTTTGGTGCTAGGAGGGCCATTATGTAATTAATTTCATACATCTTTATTGAATTATATTGTACTTCATTAAAATGGTAAATAATTGCTTCAAAGTATGTAAATATTATTAAAAACCACCAAGGATATGCATTATTTACATGAATCTTTGCATTCTTTGTAGGAATATTTGCATTTGTTGTAAGGATTTCATTGAAATTAGTGTTCATTCATATAAGTTTTGTAAATGATCTGAGTATTTTTAAGAATTTGTGTAAGGATCGATTGCTCGAACCTCATTTATATTGGATCTAAATGTTTAAGATCATATTTTATCTAATTCACTTAGATTCAATTATACCTTTGCATATATTTGTGCTTAAAGATGTTTTAAAGTATTAAATGTTTTAGATTGTTAAATTAGACATACAAATGCTTCTAAATGCTAGCTTAACATTGATATTTATAGGTTAATGCACAAGACTAATGATATTTGTGTATATATTGAAAAATTTAAGGTTTCAAAGCTTGTATCCTCAAGAATAAAGGTAAAGTCACTTGATATAAAGCTTCTCCATAAAAAAGCAATTGATCTTTGAAATATTTGTCACTTGTAAAGCCATATTTGAAGTTCCTTTGCTCTTAATAATTGTTTTGCATCTTAGAGTTGCCTAGGATTAGAACCAGATCCCTATCTGAACCTAGAGTCCATTTAACATCCCTAGAAACCCATAGGAAGGCTAGAGAAGACAAAGGTAGACATAGGAAGTCCAAGACCCAGCCAAATTCCTCATCTAACCAATTTACAAACACTTTTACCAATCATGACATGGTTATATGGTTCATTCATCAATGTTCCTAGAGATGTACATGATCTATTGAAAAACATAGTGAAATATTTGCCTCTCTTTACCCCCATTGGTAGAGTAACTACTGAGGAACATATAAAGTCCTCTATGACATATTTGAGGCTACTCAACATGATCCATAAGGATGTGGCTTATCATCTCTTTCCATTTACATTATGAGATGAAATTTATGATTGGTTCCTCAACTTGTCAAAAGATTCCATCATGGGACGGGGTCAATTTAATGATAGTTTTATTGCCCAATTTGGTAGGGTAGTTATCCTAAGAATTGTGTACCAACAATTTACGACCCTTAAAAGGGACATAAAGTATCCAATTAGAACATTCAACACTAGGTAAAAAAATATGTATACTTTGAAATCTCCACCCTATAAGTTGGCAGATGATTTGGCTTTAGAAATCTACAAGAATGCCTTAGACCCAATGATAGATATCTTCTTAAGAAGGGTCTTGAATATTGACACATTACCTTTGACATATACTGAAGCCATTCATATTGATGAGCAAATGCACCCACAAGGGCATCTTGATTTTACCATACCAAATGTTGATCCAACTATGCCTAATTTAAATATCATACCCAACATGAACTAAAATCACCCTACATTAAACCAACTACCAATGATGGACCAGTTACCTCTGAGCCATGCTTCACCCAACCAAAATCTAGGATTCTTCATGCAAGAAAATGTTGGATCAGATACCCAAAATAACATTAGTTAAATGATGGTCAATATTAACCATACCAATGTTTAAAATGCAAACCAAAACAAGAGCTTAGAACCTCCAAAGGGAGAATTAGATTCAATACAAATGACTATTTAGAAACTTGCTAATGATTTCTTATATCTCAAGAGACAAATGGGAAATACTGGTGAGAGTTCCAAAAAAATTATAATTTCTAAAGGTATATTTTTTTTTTCAATAGGCCTACCAATAATAGTGAGTCCCCTTTGAGCAAACTACCTGAGATCAACATTTGTGAGTTAGCTTTGCCCAACTAGTGCCGAGTGCATAACACAACAAGACATTGAGAACTAGATTGTGTTGAGTTCTACCATGCTTTCAAAGCCATTTAGAGCAAAATAAAGGGATTTGAGATAAAAACCACTGATCAAAGTAATGCTAAAGGCTTTGATAATACCAATGATGCTTTTAGAGCTCAGGAAATAGACCTCATGATGGAGACCTACAAATTTCCTAGTCAAGATGAAAATGAGCCTGAAGATAATGTAGATGAGGTGCATGCTTTCCAACAATACCAAAGGAGTAAATATGCTTTGAGAAGTAAAGGTTAGAACCCACCTATGACAACTTCCACCCCACCTAATAAACTAGATACACCTCCTAATAGTAGGGAAAATAATAATCCTCTACCTGTCAAAGGTAAGGAAAGTCATCCAACAACAAAAGATCAACACACAATGATGAAAGGTGGATATAACATAGTATAAGACATGAAGAATATCAAGGTAAACATAATGTTGCATGAGCTCACTCAAATCACTAAACAAAATGATTTGCTTTTGAAAACATTGAATGAAAATCCTAGTTCCATCAAAGCTAAATAGGCCCATGCAAATGTGATAATGTACAAGAGTAAGCATGAAGTTCCACCATTCTTATTGATTGTAAGGATTTTTGGTAAGAATATTCATAATTTATTGCTTGATTTTAGTGCTTCAACCAACATTATGAATTTAGGAATATGTGATAAATTGGGATTAAACCTAGTCAAACAAGAGAAGGTAGTGGTTTAGTTGGATAAATCTAGAGTGAAAATGGTAGGTGAATTTTTAAATATTCAAATTCAACTTTCTCATGAGCCATGAATCCAAAAATTCATTGACATCTAAGTTATTGACATGTCTAAAGCTTATGGATTGTTATTAGGTCATGACTGGACTAAATCCTTGAATGGATACATGTCCATTGACTATTCCCACAGGTTGCTACCGTGGCATGGGATTCCCAATCAGATCAAGATTGATGAAGATCACAAAATGAAATACATTATCATTGAGTATAACACCAAGAATGAAAAGGTAATTTACTAATCCTCTGATTTAGGTGTTTATAATTTGGAAACCACTAAAATTGTTATAGATGATGAGGTAAAATAAGAAAGCAAAGGTCTCTAGACATTTCACTTTGATGGTACATGAGCTAAACAAGGTTCTAAAATTGGGATTGTTTTAACAAATCCTAAAGGAAAATAGTATCTAGCTTATTAAAGATTACAATTCTCTTGTACTAATAATTTAGCAAAATATAAATATCTCATTTTAGGACTCCAATTTGAAATTAAAATAAGGTAAAATAACTATTAATCTATGGTGATTCAAAATCATTTGTTAATCAAGTTAGAAGCAGATATCAATGTAAGCTCTCTTGTCTAAGGAATTATAAATTTAGAGCTTGAGATTTAATTAAGTATTTTGACTCATTTAATATTGTTTCCTTGCCTAGGGAACAAAACCAATTGGTAGATGCTATATCTTTAGCAACAATAAACTTGGTTCCTCTAGAACCTTTGAACTTGTAGGATTTTACTATGGAAATAATTTCATGTCCCTCTGTGCTAGACAACATCAATCACTTCCAATTTGTTGATGATGACAAGCAGATAAGAAATTCCTATGTAGTGATGGCATATTCAAATCTCACATCATTAATGAACAAGATAAAAGTCTTGTACAAAGTCCAAAGGATAATGAATATGGGATAGTCTAACTCAAAGAGAACTGAATACCCAAGGGCATGATCTCCTTGGAAAGGATGTTCAACTTGGATAAGCAAAGCATTGAAGATAAACAACCCAAGGTGAGTGGAAAGGACTATAAGCAAGTCAAGTTGGGAGGTCTGAGAGATGAACAAAGGTTTAACATTGGTTTAGTTTGCACTGATGAAGAGTTGAAAGAAGCTACTTCCCTTTTAACCAAGTTCAAAGATGTCATTTCCTAGTCATATGATGACCTTAAGATATTTGATACTAGTGTGATTACTAACACTATCCCCTTGAAAGAGGCCTGTAAACCCTTCAAGTAAAGATAGAGGCTAGTAAACCTAGTGCTAGAACCTCTAATTTATAAAGAAGTGAAGAAATTTCTAGATGCAAGGATAATCTTCCCCATACAATAATCGATATGGGTTACCAATATTGTGCCTGTTTGAAAGAAGACTAGAGAAATTAGACTCTATGTTAATTTTAGAAACCTAAATAGATCTTCAAAGAAGGATAATTATCCCTTATCATCTTTGGATGAGGTCATTCATTTGGTGAGTGGGTCTGGAATGATGTCATTATTTGATGGTTTTTTAGGCTACAACCAAGTCTTAGTAAACAAGAATGATAGAATGAAAATTGCCTTCACCACCAAGTGGGGAATGTTTACATACAAACAAATGCCATTCAAATTGATCAACATAGGAATAACTTTCCAGTGAGAAATGGACCATGCATTCCATGGATTAATTAGTAAGTGCATCATTATTTACATGGATGATCTAATAGTTTTTTATAAAAATAGAGGAGATCACATGATGCTTTTAGAACAAGTACAGGGAAAATACATGAGGTATGGCATTTATTTAAACCCCAAGAAAAGTATCTTTTGTGTAATTGAAGGTAAACTTTTAGGACATGTAATCACCTAAGAAGGTATGACTATTGAACCTAATAGGTTAAATGCAACTTCAAAGGTAGAAATTCCCAATAGAAAAAAATAATTAAAATCTTTATTTGAAAAGATAAATTTCGTAAGAAAATTTATCTTTGGTTTTATAGAAATTATAAGGCTACTCAATGCCATGGTAAAGAAAGATGCTTAGATAGAATGAAATGCTGAAGCAAGGAAGGCCTTTAAATACATCAAGGATGCTATTATTTAGGATCCTATTCTAACAAGTCCTAATTTTAGTAAAGATTTATATCTATACTCTTTCACTTTTGATCACACTATTGCTGATATCTTAACATATAAAGAGGATGACAAAAAGAACCTGATAGCCTTCATGAACACCAATTTGAAGAATGCAGAGCTTAACTATCCTATTCTAGATAAGCAAGCCTATACACTAGTGAAGGATATCAAGAAGTTCAAACACTACATCTTAAGGAATAAAATCTATGCCATAGTGTCTGATCTAGCTTTCAAGTTAATGTTGGGATATAATGAACTTGGAGAATGAAGAGGGAATTAGATGACAAAACTCCAAGAATATGACTTAAAAATAAAATCTGCTAAGTTAATTAGAGGGAAAGGTCTAATCCAACTTATTTTAAATATTTATGTATGCATTGATTTTTTTTAGGTTAAATAAGAACAAGTTCTTGATGGATATTGGTACAAGGATATTGTCCACTATCTACTACAAGAATCATGCCCCCCACAGCTCAAAAGAGAATAAAAAAGGCCCTTCGATTGAGATCATCTCATTTTATAATCAAAATAGGATTCCTCTATAGAAAGAAATATGAGGGGGTTTATCTAAGATCTGTTTCTAGATCCAAAGCTACAAAAATCATGGATAATTTCCATGACAAGCTGGGAAGTAGTCACCCTTCAGGGTGTACCATTGCATAAAAGATATTAAGAGCTAGCTACTATTGGCCAACCATATTCAAAGATGCCCACGCCCATGTATGAATGTGATACTAATGTTAAGTGTTTGATCAAAGAGAGACAAAGGTAGCCATGCCTCTATAACTAGTGATTGAAGCAAAACCATTTGCAAAATGGGGCCTCAAATTCATAGGAGTAATCAATCCTGACTCTCTAGTGGGACATAAATTCATAGTCAGTACCATAGACTAGTATACTAGGTAGACTGAAGCAGTAGCCACTAATAATATTAAAGAAATTGATGTCATCAAGTTCTAATAAGATAATATCATCACTTGTTTTGGGATGCCCCTATCTCTGGTATGTGATAATGGCTCAATCTTTGCATCAACTAAATTCATTGAATGAGTGTATGACAATCAGATAGTCATAAAGTCTACTTCAAACTACTACCCTTAGGGTAATGGATTTGCAGAGTCCACTAATAAAAACTTGATGAATGCCATCAAGAAGTCTATAGACAAGAAACCAAGAGAATGGTAGTCCTTGCTAAAGTATGCTCTATGGATAGATAGAACTAGATACAAGCAGACACTCAAATCACCCCCATTTTTACTAGTCTATGGGCAACAACCTATTTTCCCCATCATGCTAAATCTTCCCACCTATGAGTTCCTGGTTGAGTACATGGAAGATGATGGAAGAGTGAAATCCTAGATACTAAACATCATCCAAATGGAAGATGCCAGAGATGAAGCGTTGAAGGATTTTATCAAGCATCATGATGTTTTTAAGAGATAGTTTGATAATGCTCCAAAGTTAAAGCATTTCAAATATTAGACTTGGTCTTATTGTGGGACAAGGCTCATGAGAATAAAGGATAATATGATAAGTTTACTCCTCTCTAGATTGGACCATACCAACTGGTAGAAATATTGGGTGAAAATGCATTCAGACTCAAAGACCTATAAGGGAATGACTTAGCCTTGCCAATCAATGGGAAATATATGAAACAGTATTTATCTAGAACTTTATCCTAAAATTTAGAAGGATAGTAAGATTGTTTAGATTTAGATTAGAGTATTTTATTTTCTTGCTTTGCTTTCTCTTTTTTTTCTTTCTCACTTTGCTTTCCTATTTTGTGTTTTCTTGCTTTCCATTTGTTGTTTGTTTTCTATTGTGAGCCATAACTTAGTAATAAGTCCTCTGAACAAGAATTCATCAGCTCAAGTTATGTTAATTTGATCCTAAAAATAAGAAAAGGGATTGTTTTTTTTAACATTGGTCACCCATAGTTTGGAAACCTTCCGCAGTGTTCCAATCTAAAAAGATGGGCAGGGTTAAATAGAAGTTAGTTTTCTTGTGAAAATCCTAAGTCATTTTAAGGCTATAATATAGTTCAAATGACTAATCATTTTCTTAAAAAAGAGTTTCAATATGTGTGGAACATCATACTGTCACCTAAATACACCAAATAAATTACCAAGGTAGAACTTGATACTTGAAAGTGAATTACATTCAGACTATGTCTTAACAAGACCCTACACCTAGCTAATTTTAGTTCCCAACCATTCTGGTTTATGAATGTAGGTATAAAAAAATGATACACCAATGAATAAAAATAATAAATTTCCTTCGTATTCCATGAATTTGATTTAGGAAATCTCTACCAGGGCTATGGATGCCTGGATGGTAGTAGAGCAAGGCTCAGAGTGGAGCTAAAGGTATCTCTGTCAGGGCTATGGATGGCTGGCTGGCAATACAATGGCCAAGCCATCCTTAAATAAGCAAATCATAATTATATATAATTTAAATAATGCTTAATTCATTTCATGTTTGATGTATTGAACCTTGAAACTCATCACCTATGAACCTAGTGGCAATGGTTAATGAACCTCAAAGCACATACCTAGTATGATTATTTACAAGGATTAAACTCTATTTCCAGCATATGGGATTTCATTAGTTCTGAAAAGCACTTCTGAATTTGATTGAAGATCATAATGAGACAACTAATTTTTGATTCATCTTTGAGAAAAGTATCTAGATTCTAACGTTTTTTAATGTTTCCTTGCAAAGGTTACCATTTGTTGATGATCAACTACCCCTATTCCCAGAATGGGGACCCTCCTTTATTCAATTCTAAAAATTCTCAAGATGTTATGAATGTTAAATCATTTTAATTCATATGAATTTGATTGTTTAGCCTAGAAATTTGACTCAAGAGAGGATGGTTAGTTTGTGTTAGTTCCAAAAATGAAATCAAAATTGAAATAAACACACTAGCATAACATCTCTAGCCTAGTTACTAGGGGGATCTTAGTTAACAAAACATGAATGTAAAACACAACTAAAAATCAAAATAAACCTTCCTTGGATTCTCCAAAATTCTTGTTGTAGTGGCTTGCTCAGTTTGTGCTCATGAAGTCTACATCAATGGAAGCTTGGCTACCTCCATCTTTCCTTGGCACCTTGTGTCTTTGGCTTGGCTTGGATCTATATTTATAAATTATAACACTAATTTTTATGAAGCTTTGGAATCAATTTATCATTATAAATTTGGAATGTGAGATTTTAAAATTCAATAGGCAAGGCCTCCTATTTATAAAATTTTGGAATGGTTTAAGGATCAACCATGATCGTCCATCTCAATATTGAGATGTGTGGTCATGAATAAATCTAAATATGAAATTCATTATTCAAATATCCCCATTAGTATTTGGGATAGAGGGGTATATAATAGGCATGGAGGGTCTTAATGAGGTATGGAGGGTCTTAATGAGGCATGGGAGACCCATAATCTTGATATTTTATGTATTTATGGCTTATGAATGCCACCCCATATGATGATGTCACATGATGATGTAATTAATAAAAAATAATTTAAAATAAATATTTATTCAATAATTTCCATGGAAAATTAAATTAAGTCCTTAATTTTTTTTAATTAGCCTAAAACATGATTAGTCAACTTTGGTGCAAATTTTGGCTCTTGGTGCACAAAATAATCAAATTGGTCAAAATGTCTTGTTATTGGTCCAAAGTTTGATTGGATTGGAATTGGAAGTCAAAGTTAAATGTGTTGGATCTATTATCCCATTTAGGATGTTACCAACACA
This sequence comes from Torreya grandis, assembly GCA_037957365.1. Taxonomy (NCBI): domain Eukaryota; kingdom Viridiplantae; phylum Streptophyta; class Pinopsida; order Cupressales; family Taxaceae; genus Torreya; species Torreya grandis. The sequence goes on from JARHVA010001443.1 coordinate 2,279,054, forward strand.
AAATAACAAATTCACATGTCTCATGTAAGAGATATGATAGAAAAGAACAATCCATGGCACCTAGGTGCAAAACTGGTATTTTGACTCAAAATAATCTTATCAAAGTTAGCTAGCATAAATTTTATTACCCCATTTAATGATACTATAGCCAAAATTGGCACTTGAATATATAAATTTCAACTCATTTAATTCATTTTAGTGTTTTTAGGACAAATTGTGCACTTTGGTGGAAATTGGTCAAAAGCCTAGTTGGAGGTTATCGGTGGCCAGATTTAGGTGTCTATAGTTTTCCCCTATTTGGGAAGGTGTTTCAAGCTATAAGCATAGTAACATCTTCTCAAATAATGAAAAGGTCATGTATGCATACAAATTTAATGATAATGAACTAACTACTTGCTAAGTTTGTGCTCGTGAAGTCTACATCAATGGAAGCTTGGTTAACTCCATCTCTCTTTAGCACCTTACATCTTTGGCTTGGCTTGGCTTGGCTCAATATTTGGACATTATAAAACTAATTTTCATGAAGATTTATAATCAATTTTTCATTATAACTTTAGCATCTGAGAGCTTAAATTTCAATAGGCAAGGCCTCCTATTTATAGATTTTTAGAATGGTTTAAGGATCAACCATGACCGTCCATCTCAATATTGAGATGTGTGGCCATGAATAAATATAAATATTAAATTCATTCTAAAATATACCCATTAATATTTGGGATAGAGGGGTATTGAATAGTCATGGAGGGTCTTAATGAGGCATAAAGGGTCTTAATGAGGCATGGGAGACCCATAATCTTGATATTTTATGTATTTATGGCTTATAGATGCCACCCCATATGATAATTTCACTTGATGATGTAGTTAATATAAATAAATTTATAATAAATATTTATTCAACAATTTATATGAAAAATTAACTTAAGTCCCTAATTTGGTTTAATTAGCCTAAAACATGATTAGTCAACTTTGGTGCAAATTTTGGCTCTTGGTGCACAAATTAATCAAATTAGTCAAAATGTCTTGTTATTGGTCCAAAATTTGATTAGATTGGAATTGGAAGTAAATTTAAAATGTTTTGGATCTTTTACCCCATTAAATATGTTACCAACACAAAATAACAAAGGCACATGTCTCATGTAACAGATTTGATAGAAAAGAGCAATCCAGGGCACCTAGGTACGAAATTGGAATTTTGACTCAAAATAATTTGATCAAAGTTAGCTATATCATATATTTAATTTCCCCATTTAATGATACTATAGCCAAAATTGGCACTTAAATATATCAATTTCAACTCATTTAATGCATTTTAGTGTTTTTAGGCCAAATTGTACACTTTGGTGGAAATTAGTCAAAAGCCTAGTTGGAGGTTATTAGTGGCCAAATTTAGGTGTCTACAATTTTCCCTATTTGGGAAGTTATTTCAAGATATAATAATAGTAACATCCTCTAAAAGAATGAAAAGGTCTTGTATGCCTATAAATTAAATGATGATGAACTAACTGCTTGCTCAGTTTGTTCTTGTGAAGTTTACATCAATGGAAGCTTGGCTACCTCCATCTCTCTTCTGCACCTTATGTCTTTGGATTAGATTGGATTAGCTTGGATAAATATTTGGACATTATAACACTAATTTTAATGAATATTTATAATCAATTTATCATTATAACTTTGGCATGTGAGAGCTTAAAATTCAATAGGCAAAGCCTCATATTTATAGATTTTTGGAATGGTTTAAGCATCAACCGTGACCATCCATCTCGATATTGAATAAATCTAAATATGAAATTCATTATAAAAATATCCTCATTACTATTTGGGATATAAGGGTATTGAATAGGCATGAAGGGTCTTAATGAGGCATGGGAGACCCATAATTTTGATATTTTATGTATTTATGGCTTATGGATACCACCCCATATGATGATGTCACTTGATGATGTAGTTAATAGAAATAAATTCAAAATAAAGATTTATTCAAAAAATTTCATGTAAAATTAACTTAAGGCCCTAATTTGGTTTAATTAGCCTAAAACATGATTAGTCAACTTTGGTGCAAATTTTGGCTCTTGGTGCACAAATTAATCAAATTGGTCAAAATGTCTTGTTATTGGTCCAAAATTTGACTGAATTGGAATTGGAAGTAAATTTAAAATGTGTTAGATCCATTATCCCATTTAAGATGTTACCAACACAAAATAACAAAGGCACATGTATTGTGTAAGAGATTTGATAGAAAAGAATAATCCAGGGCACCCAGGTGCGAAATTGGCATTTTGACTCAAAATAATCTGATCAAAGTTAGCTAGTTCATAAATTGCATTACTCCATTTAATGATACTCTAGCCAAAATAAACACTTGAATATATCAATTTCAACTCATTTAATGCATTTTAGTGTTTTTAGGCCAAATTGTGCACTTTGGTGGAAATTGGTCAAAAGCCTGGTTGGAGGTTATCAATGGCCAGATTTAGGTGTCTATAGATTTAACTTGCCTTCAATTGTGATTCTATAATTACTTGTTAAATATTCATTTTTTAAATAAGGATTAGTACTCAGAAACATTCAAATTGTTGCAAATTTTATTCAAATTTTCATTTAACAATGAACTATTAACCACTGACAGTTCAAATGAGGTGTAGACAATATTTCATTAAGGGAATATGACCTGGATCTCTAACAGACATGCACATGAGATTTGATAAAAATATTATTGAAATAACATTATTTTGTGTTTAAAGAATTTACTTACAAAATTTTGCTTTAAATTTGTTTAAGATGGGCTATGATGTCTTAAAAAAACTTAGATTCTCACTTGACCTTGCAGGACGTCAGTTTAAATCTATGGTTTGTGATGCCCCATGGGATGTCAAATTTTAGACTATGACTCAAAAGGATACGTGTCCACCTTATCAGGCTCCATAATGCATTAGAGATTTATTGTGATCCATGCAATACACTTGGAGTGAATCTACCAAGTTTGTGAGCTACATGGCACCATTTGAAAAGCTCATGAGAGGACTAGCCATTGGAATTCAAATCTAGAGGCAACATGCCAAGATATTAGTCCCTACGAGTAAGACCAATCAATTTGAGCTACTATGTGTCCTCCACATGTCTTATTACAATATAAAAGCCCATAAGATGCTATCACATATTATAACCAGGAGCGAACAGGTTTGAACAACCCTCTAAAGTGACACATGTTCACTTCAAGTTCATCCAAGATCAATGTGTGTCCACACCACATTGCATCCATCTAAATCCCATAGGGTAGACATCTAGTTTGACCTAAGCCATCTGATCAAGGCTCGATGGCATATAACTATATAAAGCTCTTTTTGAGAATGAAAAGTGATATAAGAATGAGTAAAAGCCTATGATAATGATGCATGCCACTTTTGTACCCACATGATGATACCACATGTCATTCTCATTCCACTTCTATCTGAGATCCACTAGATCACCTCTGAGAGGCATGCATGTCCACTTTGGGCTTACACGATGACACCACATGTCATTCTCATGAAATTGTATGTTGAAATCTATGAGATAACCTTTGAAAGAGATGTGTATCTCCACCCAATCCACATGATTAATTTCAATTTTTTGATAATTATTTAAGGTCCTTCTGAAGGTGACACCTAGAAAATCCAAGCTATAATTTCCCATGAGAGATCCACCTGGCAAAGAAAAGCTTTGATCACATATGAGAGTGATGTGTGGTACTCCTGAAACCAATCAAAACTAAAAGGCCACCTAAGATCTCACCATGAATTAAAATATGCCACATGGCATGATGTAAATGAGTCATCACACTAAGATGCATTTCAATAGCCCATGAGGAAATCAAAAGGTGACACATGTTTAAAATTCAAGCTGACTAAGTAGCTAAGTCACATTTAGGCCCTGTGAATGCCTAGCTAGATCTGAGGTGGCATCCATGTGTTAATGTTGGTAATATTTATCTTTAAATCTAAAATTTATAGCATATAAAATTCAAATTAAAACTAAATTTGAATTCGAATGCAATTAAATGCCAAAAACAATAGTTTGAAGTGTTTTGAATGTAAAGTTGATAAGCTCACCATTAATATGGCATGAACCAGGATCACCATCAATGTTGCATTAATTAAAGTAATCTTTCAAAAGGCTACCCAAATAAAATATTATTACCTACATTTGCATTTGAAGCTATACACATTTACTCTCTCTATTATCTACATTCTCCCAATACAATAAAACTTGAGCTATTCATAGATTGTACCTCGACCACCATTGTTAGAACTAAAAAGTTGTAGAAGGATACCAAAAAGGACTTTAGTTGGTATCAAGAGTATTGTATAAAAGGCATAAGTAGGTTCCTCCACCCTAGGTAAGAGCTTCTCTTTCAAAAAAGATGACTTCTTAAGTATGGTAATTTAGTTATTTTCAAGGATACCAAATTCATTCCTGAGATGATAACATCAGGGGACATACATTATAATAGCATTTAATTAAATGTAAAATTAGTTAGGTCAGTTGATGAGGTTGAGATAATGCCTCATATAATTCAATTAGATTTATAAATCCTCACCATCAATGCTATCAGTCTCAACAAGGTCATAGCTAAACTAGAGATCATGCCATGCGCTGACCTAGTTTATGACATCTTTAGGAGGTCAAGATGTGAGGACGGGTTGATCAAATCAATGAACCAAGGGATCCAAATTACCTTCATGGTAATTTTAATCTTTAAAAAGGATCATGATATTCCTTCTCCATAAATAGACTATAACCAGATTGAAATTGATAACTGGTATGAGGTGCACTCCCTAAAGAAGGTCTTAGCTACCTGGGGAACTGACCTAATGGGAGCTATTCTCATGGATGACCAAGGGAACATACCCATCTATTAATTCAAGAAAAGAGTTAGGATTTGCCTTGATATTTTAAATAGGGTATTTGATAATCCACATATTAGTTACGTATACATAAGGACTCTCTCGCTACTATAGATAATACTGGAGGATCAGCAGATACCCCCACTTGGGGAAATCATCAGCAACAACCTAGTATATGCCATGAATGAAACTTGAAATAATGGTTCCCCATTCTTCATGATGAGTTAATTTTTAAAATCCATTTGAATAGCTTCCCAACTAGGCCAGAATTCATGGTCTCTTAAGTGAGATGAAGTCATGCCCTAGTTATTCTCTACAATGCACATTCACCACTTTAGATGCAACATAAAGGTGATAGTAGAAGACTTCTACCCCATTATCTATAAATCAATCACCAAGTGTGAGATATTGAGGGTTACCCCAGAGGTTAGATAGACATTGAGAGACATGGGTAGCTATTGGCTATACCCTAATTACATGGCCATCTAAGTAGAAAGAGTGATGGTGGCTCCCCTTAGGTTGCCAAGATATGTGCCTATGAAGCTGGTTGAGGAAGAGATGGATTATCAAATATTATATGGATTTGATGGTGTCTTCAAGAATAATAAGAAAATAATTCTCTACAAGGTGCTATACAAGCTGGGGAGGATCAGAATAACAAAATGGCATGGCATCATTATAGCAACAAGATATAAGGACTCATACCTACTTCCTAAAGATGATTTCAGACCTTGAGACCCAAACAATTTTATTACCAAACACTTTTTTAAGTTAAAAAATGATATAGATATGGAGTAAAAGCATCAGGAAGAAGTACATGAATGGATATACAAAGATGCTATGAATGATGAGGTGGCTGTAAGGAAGGGTATTGAGCTAAAGATGAGACTAGATAGACAGAAGAAGAAAGAATACATTATAAGGCCTCAACCACTACCAAACCATGAAAGCATGTTTGATGAAAATTACAAGGATAGACAAGAAGAAAAAGAAGAAGGAAATTTTATTCTCATTAATAATAGACCATTTATACCTCCACTATAGGCCACTTCAAGCAGTCAGGACATGCCTCCAAGATTCAAGCAAAGAGGATATAATAATGAACTTAACCCCTCCCAAGGTCCTACATTTGTCTCTACATCTACTATGGGAGCTACCCTAGAGAGCTTAAATCAAATTGAACTTGATGTCATTGATCTTGAAGAATTACAACAAGACATTAAGCTATCTATAGAGGAACTATAGGCACTAGTAGGGATGAATATTGAAAAAGTTTACAAAAGAAAGAAAGAACCCAAGACTACCATGAGAGGAATGATTCCTCCTCTATCAGATTCTCAAGCTACTAAATTTAATACCACCAAAACATCCTAGGATCTTGATGTAAGTAATTTCCCATTAATTCCTTTCCTAATTACAACTACTTATACTTCTACTTCTACTTCTATATTTTCTCCCCCATTAATAAGCACTTCCACTACAACTACCACCACCACTAAGTCCTTAGTTAACACTATCATGATCCAAGCTAGTTATTCCTTTGAATTCACCATTCCCCACTTCATTTACCATGGCACTACCAACATTTCATCTTCATCAGTGTCCTAAAGCACTAGTATTAACTAAGCTATGGGTTCCACTCATTCTTAGGCAGCCACTACTAGTGCATCACTTGCCCTTGGCTCCCTTGAATCTAATAGGACATTGAGGTACATCTAAAAATTATTCCCATATCAAAAGCCACTCAATATTACCACAACTAATAAAGTGAGTGTGCATTCAAAGTTGCTTTCAATCATTCTTGACATGTACCCTACCAAATCTATATTTGACCCAATCGAGCAATTAGACCCAATGAACTTGTACATCCCTGATATAGCTTTTGCATCTTCCTCTACCCATGTACCTCCATTACATCCACCTCCCACATAGATAACACCTACCACTACCCCAAAATGGGTTAGAGACATCATACAAGCAACAAGGTAAGAAAGGCCTCAGGTAGTCCTCTTTACTAAACAAATAGGGATGAGATTTGATGTCACCACAAGCATGATGAAGAGGGTGGTAAGAAGGTAGGTAGTTCATCCATAGTCAAGCTCAGCTATGGTCCATGAGAGTTAATAATCCCTCTTTACTATGAAATATAAGAAAAAGTCTAACTTCAAAGAGGTGAATGAATATACAAAGGACCTTGTGTCAATAGTTCAAGCTCAGGGGAAATTTACAATAGCCTTGATGAAGGGGATTAAAAAAGAATTGAAAAGTTTGAAGGAGAAATCACTACCCACTATGATATAAGGCACTATAATTCAAATAATAAATGTTGTCATCAATGTCTTCAACTTATATAAAGTCATAAAGAGGAGGTAAGAAGATGGGATCCTACAATCCAAGGTTGTCATTAAGCTTGACCAAAAACTTTCACTCTATGATGCCAAGTTGGCAAACTTGGATAAAGTTGCAAGAAGTAATAAGTTCCCAGACCTCAAGGTTTTTCCACTTGAGGATATCATTCCTGCATAGACCATCCTAATGAATAGGAGAAGGATATTGAAGGGATGACTAGATTAGGTCAAGGATGCAATTACATCCTTAGAGAAAATTAAATTTAAATAGCTTTATTACTAAAGGATGCCATGGTCACTAGGGTGACCAATCCTAATGGCACCTTCATGGATGATTAGGAATTTAGGTTCCAGATGAAGGTGTTCATTTCCAAGTTCCATCAAGATATTGCTAGTGCAAAGATAACTACTAAGGTAATGGGCATTGTGGCATTTTCCAATCAAAGGCTGGAGAACATAGAGGCCATTGAAGAAGTATTGAGGCCTATGCTTGTAGAACATGGGAAACTCATCTAGGAGATACCTAACTTGTTTTAAACCATGATCTTGGATTTCACCAATATAGATCAGGATTAATTGGCATGTGCAGAGGTTTGGACAAAGGAAGTAGCAAAAAATAAACAAAGGCAACAACAATAGGCTAGTCAGCAACCTCCTTTAGGACCTTAAGGAATATTATGTTTTGTTTTGTAAATTTGAATTAAGAATATTGTATTATAATGTGTAGCATTTTATCCACTTGTATTTGGGTGATTTTCATGGGCCCACTTGAACTTATGAAGGTAGTTTTGAGGCCTATAAATAGGGGTGTTCCCCCTCATTGTAAATCATGAATAGTTATGATAGAATTAATACCAAAGAGTCAAATAGTTTAAGGGATTATCTGAAGTGCTTGATTTTTTATTTCTATAGTATCTATTTGTCATGATTTTATATGACTTATGATTTCTTTCCTACTAGCTAATTTGGTAATAACATTCAATATATGCATCTGTTAGTTTGAGTTTAACACTAGGCTAACAAATCTAATAGTATATTTGCTCTATTTTCTTCTCATTTACAACTGAATGTGCCATGTAATTACTATGAATGAGTAATCATTATGCAACATATTCTTTTAGATACATGCATTTCATTTCCATTAAAGTTTCAAATGCATTTATTTAGCTTTGAGTGATGCACTAGAGTTGGTGAATGCTAGTTTATATGTTGCTATCATAAAAGTTAGAAGAATTAGTATATTTGATCATCCTAAGCAAAATTCTCTTTTCTGCCTTACCCTACCTAACCTTAGATCTACCCATGACTAACTTTAGCTTAGTTCATGCTATAAATATTCATTGTTTATTTATATTTTGGGAAATAATTGGAAAATATTAAGATAATTTCACAAAGATTATAAAAAAGTAATGTCACTGTGTAATATCTATTATTCCAACAACAAGGTCTGCTTGTAGATTTCTAAGTGGTGACCATATCTCTACTATTTATGTTATTTATAGTAGTAGTTATGTTAATAATTAAATCCCCAAGTCTTATAGGACTCAAAATTGAGTTTCTTACTTTCCCCCCATTCCCTAGTGACATAGGGAGCACATTAAGTGCATCAACAGATAGGAGTCCTAACAATGGGTAGTCCAAGCAAAACATGGACATCCTCCAAGGTGATGCCCACCTCTATGGTATCACCCTCCACATCTCTTCAAAAAGTGTTGGTCAATTGTTCCCATGCTCTTAGGAACATGATGACTAGATAAACATTGAGTGGGATCCTTTACATGTCTATGATGCCTCCAAATCCCAAGGAAATCAACCTTGCTTAGTCCACATCTGATAGTCACTCTAATAAATATGGTAGCCATAATGCAACTATCAGGTACCAAACTCTTTGTATTTTTATTCAAAATGTCAAACAACATAGTGTATTAGATATCAATATAAAAATGATAAAATACATTCTTAAAATTCTTAAAATTAATAAAATTAACTATTTCATCAACTTGTTCTTTCTATTTTTCTATATTCACCCTTTTCCTACACAGTTAGCCATTTTATACTAAATCAATCCTTTCCCACTATTGCATACTAGATTAACCCTCTACCACATATACATACCTATTTAACATACTATATTAGCCCTCTACTACATACTTCATCACCTAGAATACACTAAGTTAGCCCTATCATCTTTTCTAACCAAGTCATGCCTCTGCTATGTAGTTGACCACCCTTAACAATACTAAGTTGGCTCTCTTGTTACAGTCAACCAATTTATTTCATCTCACCTTTTCCAACTAAGTCAATAGGGTCAAATTTTTTCAAAATTTGTGGGGAATTTTCAACCATTTACCATGAATGCCTTAGGTATTTATTTGTCTGACTCTTTCCTACCTAATTTCCCATTTTATTCCTACTTTACCTAAAAATTTCCTAGGGTAATTTTTGATATCTACATTTTCTCTAACACCTATTTTTATGTATCTAGCTTAATTTCAATAAAAAATACAATTTTTGTTTAAATTAATACATCACTTACCTGATCTACACTCACTATAATTTCTAGTCATCCTCCACGTCGTAGCTGTTGTCTCCTCACCATTGTCACTCTTTAGGCTCAACTAGGTCTCTCAGAGTATTATTTTCTTAGAATAGTAAAAATTACAAATGAATTAATTTTCACCTTATTTATATTTACTACTCAAAATTATTTTCCTATCAATTATTTACCATCAAATTATGTTTTTCACCAATAAATTTATTTCTACTAGCCCTTTTTTTGAACTGAAAGTAGTTATAGAATCCTAACATCGTAGAGAAATTTTTTACATATTACTTCTATATTTTTCAATTTTTTTTAAATTTTTAGTTATTTTACAGTTTTGCCTAATGTTCCCTACATTGGAAACCTATACATTTATCTCACTTCATTTCCACTCTAAAATGCTAAAGTAAGTAAAGTATGTATTTTTGAATTATGTCCTTTCATTTATCTTATTTGCTTCTTACTATAATTTACTTAACTCAACATTATGTGTTGCTATGTTCTTTTCCTGAAACACCATTCAATGTTAAAATTATGTGACATGTGATGAGATTTGAGTGGGGCATATGTATAGACATAATATTTTTAAAATTTATCAATCCCTGACAATTTCTCTGTTGTAAGAACCCATCAAATCTCAATCTCTATGAGTGCACACCTTAAAAGGTACATTGAAAAAGGGGCAGGTAGACCATTGGTGCTTTACAACATTGTTGTTCCTTATACCACCAATTTAAACCAACACAAGTACCTCCTATACATTTCCCTAAGCTTTGACACCTCCCTTACACACTCCTCCCCATGTTACAACCATGTGACATGTGATGAGATTTGAGTGGGATATATGTATACACATAATATTTTTAAAATTTATCAATCATTGATGTTTTATCTCTTACAAGAACACATCGAATCTCAATATCTCTAAGTGCACACCTTAAAGGGTGCATCAGGAAAGGGGTGGAAAAACTATTAGTGTTTTGAAAGATTATTTTTCCATATACAACCACTTAAAACCAACACAAGTCCCTCCTATACATTTACCTAAGCTTTGACACCTCCCTTACACACTCTTCCAAGTAATTTCACCACCTCAAATAGCCCTTACATAAGCTAAAACATCTTTTTATCATCCTCAAAACATAGTTGAATGGGCTGACCCTATTTTAGGAAATGAGCACATTACAGGACTATGTCGGTTAGGACCTAACCAATTTATTTCCTAGAAAACTAAGTCAACTGAGCTTGCTAAAAATTTATAAGGGTTTAGGGTTAGATATATCTATATAAACACATCCTTTACCCCATCTCTAAGAGAGAGATAGATAGATATAACCATTCATTTGCATATCTACTTATCCTCCATTTTACTTGAGGAGTCATTGCTTAGGGTTTCATACTTCCTTTGGAGAGAATAATCTTATCTTGTGGGAAAATTATTTTGGATGCATAGGAGAGGTTTTTTAGCTTAGAGATAACCTATCTTTTTTATCCTCATGAGCCACCATTAGATAGGGGAGAGATTGAGGCTCGACGGGTTTATCTTCAATGTAAGTATTCCTAACTCTTACTCCTCTTTTATTAGTAAATAGATTTGCATATGTTGGCTTATGAATGTATTTTTCTCTCTATGCCTAAGATTACCTCTCTATTGACTTGAGTAGAGTAATTTTTTGCATGTTTACTTTTATGTTTATTATCCCCCATTTGTGCCACAAGCTTTGGTGAGCACTAGATTAGATTTAATTTACTTTGCTATTTACTATTGTTAGACTTTACTAGAGGCTTTGGAACCCTCTCTAGTGATATTGTGTGGTAAGATACCCCTTATTTAGGTATAGTAGATCCATATTGGTCATGACCCCAATTATCTAAACAAGCGAAAGGGATAGTTTGATTTATCTTCTCTGAACTAGGATTAATTTTTAGTTTAGCTTCACTTTCCCTTGTTATACATGTTGATGATTAAAATTTCACTATTTATAACACCAATAATGGGAAGTTTTAGGAATGTGGGACTTGCAACCTGAAACAACCTCCAGATTTTAAAAAAGATGGCTCTTCTTTATATCAAGGGTATAATGGGTAAATGTATAGGAATTAAACAGAAACACAAGTGCAACTAAAGAAACTCTAACTATGGAGATGTGCCTGAAGTTAATTCAACCCTTAAGCATAGTGAAGCTATATGTAAGATTCAATTACATTAAAGAGTGAACAAGGCATGATCAATGTAAAAGATAGAAAACAATAGAAATAGAGGCTCACAACTTAAACTAATTTTGTAGTGACACAGAAAAATATCAACAAAAGCACATAACTCAATTTTCTTATTAATTCTCCAGTCACATAAAAGGCATAGAAACATGCACAGTTACATAAACTTTCTAACTCAAGAAAATAGAACAAAGGCAAATGATATCCCTGATCATAGCTAAAAAAGTCTAAAAACTCTTGACAATAATCTCTTGTAGAAAATTCTATCTATCTTCTGATCCTCCTTCTGGTGATCTCTACACCCCTATTTATAGCATTGGATTAACGCTAGATTGTCTGTACATTCCCAATCTAATATCCTAACTAAACTCTAACTGAACTAGAAGTGTCTAACATAGGATATTTCTTAGATATAAAATGTTCTGTCTTCCTACAATTTCATTGGCCGACATAGATACCCAGGATGCTTACCACTTTTAAATGGGAGAGGACACTTGGCTGATTCCTTCTCTCTACTTGAAAACCCTCTTATTATTCAAGAGGCACTAGAAAATGACACTTGGCATGTTCTACAACACTTATCGAAGGCACACGACACTTTCTACGTAACTTATACTCTTTTTGTGTCTTTGCTCAGGAGTGTTCCACCTTTGACACTTGTCGCAATCCACTTCTTCAAAACTTTAACCACTTAACAAAAAATAAGACCCACATCATTTCTCGCCCTAACAACTTCAAAAAGGGGACAGGGACAGGTGGAACTTTTTGAGCAACTTTAGCCAGGGACATGTGGCAGTCTCCACTACTTTTAACCACCCTTTGAGAATCCTATGGAAGGTGACACTTGGCAGCCTCCACGTCACTCTATCTCTATTATAGAAACATTTAGGCCTCATTTCATATTTACAGAGATGGTGACACTTGGAAGCTTCTACTTGCCTCAGAAATAGAACCCAGGACCCACCACAGTCTTTACTTATCAATGAAACAAAATGAAGATAATTCAGATGTTGACACGTGGCATCTTCTTTCTTCAGCTAGGGATACATGGTGTCTTTCATTACTTTTAGAAAAGCATATTGAAACCTTTTGTGATTGCCACCTGGTGCCTTCCGCTTGATTCTAAGAAAAGATTTATTGAAAAGAAGCTTTCGAGATGTATAAGAAACATGAGATGCAAATGCTGACACTTATTGCACTCCACTGAGTTACTATGAGACACATGGTGCATCCCAACAAACTTCTAGAAATTATGAAAGGTACCTCAGTTCATGACACTTGTCAGCGTTCACTTGATTTTGACACTTAGACAAAAAGAAATTCAAGCTCGCGCTCTGAGTCAAAATTTTGCCATCTCAAACCAAAGTGTGTGGGGACAAAATTTGGATTGTGAAATTGAAAATAAAAATAAAATGTAGAGTATTTTTTACTTTATAGTTATTGGCAACCCTAAGGGCTTTTGAGCTTGCTAAAAAAGAATCCACAACTCCTGCATGATCAAAATGTGATAGAAATCACAGCTTTAGTAGGGCTGTTTGATATGTAGACCACTCATCATCAGATAGTCCCTACTTATTTTACAATTCATGAAAGGCTAAATCAAGATTGATAATATCTTTGTGTGAAAAATTATGCAAAATCTGAACCATAGCCTTAAATCTAAATTCAAGCTAGGAAATAGGAATCAAAATGGCTTCTACTTCAGGTACTGATGAATCATCCTTTAAATCCTAAAAAACTACCTGATCATTTTATCTGGCTAACAACAAAGGTTTAATTTCTTCAATCATCAACACAGTGTTGTCATCAGGAAAAGGGGAAGGAAGACCTAATTGCACTAAGTCTTCAATGTGTTGTTTCATTTCACTAATTCCTTCTTTCATCACATCTAGAAGCTCTCTATAATTGATTATGGTAGAATTGTAATTGAGAACCTCATTCACTCGTTTAGTAGTGACCATTCTATCATTAATCCTTGCTGCTGACAACATTCCATCAGTTACATCATATAGCTTTTGTAGCAGCATTTCAGAGTCCAATACTCTCCCAGAAATATTAGACAGAGTGTCTTCAACTGAAGTCTCCACCTTTTCACATAATTTTTGTGCATTTAGCAGAAAGGTTAGAGAAGGTCTGAGCTGAATAATATTTGTAGAGATTCTTTTCCATATTGATTCATAAAGCTCCTTCACTAGATTTAACACCCCTACATTCCTTGGCCTATTAGCCAATTCAAGTGTCAATTATTCTGCCCTTTGTCGCTCAGCTTGAAGTTGGGCTTGAATAGCTGTGGTATTATTCTACTCATTCAAAAGCTTCTGTTGAAGTTGAGTAACCTATAACAGGCTTTCCTCACATTTTTCTTGGAATGCTACTTTTTCCCACCTTAAGGTTGTTACTGCATCCTTTACCTACATTAGCCTTGCTTTCAAAGAATCATTTTAGGCCTGGATAGCCTGGTGAGTCTGAAGAGAAATAGTATCTTGCAACTGTTTATTAAGACTCTCTATTTCAATATTCTTAGTATTGATCTCTATGGTCAAACTGCTACAGTTTGCCTTCTCTTTGGCTAGATTAGCCTCCATCATCTATAGCTTCCTTGATATTTTCAAATAATCTTTATCTACTGTAGAAGTAGATTCATTTATCAGCTTGACCCTATCTTGTGGTCTGAATAGGGACATGTCTATTGTCACTGCATTCATTATGTAATCCTCTAGCTACATCTGCTCATTTGGCTTGACTATATTTGGTGATAAACGGGTCATTATCAGTTGCTTCTGAATTGGGTCAAATTGTGACCTCAAATGTGGTGTAGCCAGGGCTTTATTCTCTTTGATCCTCTTTTTCTCCCTTTGGGCCTCTCTCACCTTCTTAACAACATCTGCTTGAGTTTGGAAAGTAGAAGGAGAGGAAATGTGCCCACTCGCAAAAGGAAAACCTTGTGGCAAGCCATATGGAATATCCAATTATTGGCTATGGGCAATCTGAGGATATACTTTCTTGGGAATAGAGGGGGAAAAGTGAGGTAATGATATGGCTTGAGTTTGGATAGATGGGGCAAAATGAGAAATAGACATAGTAGAGATGGCAGGGGATGTCATTAGGCTAGATGGAATCATCACCCCTAAAGGGGAAGAGAGAGATTGAGAAGAAGGAGAAAAAATACTTACCTGAGGAACAACCAAAGCACTCTATGGTTGGTGTTGTGAGGGTTCTCCCGTCTCCTCTAAATGAAGTTGGAACCTTAGCCTTTTATGTCTCCTTAGTGTTTCTTCTTCTGGGTATGCTCCCTTCTCTTCAATACTTACCACTGTTGCTAGTGGTGCTTGTGTAGAACTGGGAATCTCAAGGACTGATGCTAATGGAGAAGCTTTTGGTGGTGAAGATACCACACCCTTTTATTTTTTGATGGTACTAAGAGATTGGGGCCAAATAGTTACAATGACTACTATTGAAGTTTGCACTGGGGATTGTGATGTTTGACTAGATTCTACTCTGACTTCTAGCTCTCTACCCTATGTCTACAAATTGCTTGTATCAGAGCTAGACATAGGAGATAGATGAAATTCATCCTAGAGTTCCTCCCATTTCTCATCTAAATCCACATTTCCAAAAGAGTGGGTTGTCTCACAAATATCTTGCCTATATTTCCAATAGGCTTCTATTTTTTTAGCATTCTAATCTTTATTCTTTAAAGCTCTTCTTAAACCAGATGTCATTTTGATATTTGGGTCAAACTCTCTTTTCTTAACATAAAAGGTTTCCCATGGTCTGTTTTGTTGAAGAGGCAAATCCATCAATTCAACATAAAATTCAGGAATATCTTCCCTGGGATTTTTCCTATTTTCCTAAAAGGGGCGGCCCTTATGTGCAATTCTGGCAGTAACCCTATTATTCCTAATCCATGAAATTATGAAACCATTTGGGTCATATACCCATTTATCTTCAATTAGAAGGAAACCTAAGAAGGCTAGATTTCTAAGCAACACAATCTCAGCATCTTTGGCCTCTAGTACCATGTTGTTTGTCATCCATGGGAGATCATACATTTTCCTCTTTCTCTTCCCAAAACTATATTCATTATCTACCATAGATGCCTGCCTAGTGACCTATAAGAATGCTAACCTAAGCGTTAAAATCTTAGGTAGCAACACTGGTTCCCCATAAAAACCATGGAATCTAATAATAGTGTGATGGGATCCAAAAAAGTAATCACAAGGGATATGGCAATTGGTCATAAGGTTTGATACACTTGGAAATAGTCTATTTATAACTGGTTCTGGGCTCAGATGACAAAAATTAGGGGCAATAAAAAGTTTCTAGAATTCATATGGGTTGCTAGTTTTGGACAAAATATGTGTCCATGTAGACATAGGAGTGGTCCTATGTAGACCAAAGATTAGGTCATATATGTTTAGATGCATGTGTTGGGAAAATATGCCAGAGTTATGATACAACATAAGGTGGAACAAATAAGAGGAATACCTAAAAATTCCTTTAGATCTGAACTAGGCAAGTTGTTCCACCATCAAATTTACAATTTGGTCAGATAAATTAAGTTGATACTCCTGAGTCTTATCAACAGTTTTCAATCTGAAAAGGATAGCCATTTGTTCTTCATAGATGATTCTATCATCTTTCATTCTGAAAATGAAAGCCATCATGGAAAGTGCATCTTGACTAGCTTGAGAAAATTGTGCTCTTGCTGTTGGTAGTGTCGGCACAGTAGTATCATCATCGCCTAATTGCAGCTCTATTTTTATAAACCTCAATTGAGTATTGACATTTTCCCACATTTTTTGCATCTTGGCAATGGTGGGAAATGTGGCTGTCTTGTCGTGGTACAGGGCCAACATATCTCTGATATCCTTTGGTGTAATTTTCACTATAAATGGACCCTATTGTATGGTACTTGAAGGTGCATGAAACAATTTGGCACATATTTCAACCAAATTAGGGCATGGATGCACACTTGGGACAATGAATTGTGCCAGTTGGGAAGTCCATATCCTCATTGCGAATGTCTTGTATTGTCCCACCTTGGTCCTCTAAAGACACCTTTGATGTGCCCCTTCTCTGAGAGTTTTTCTACTAGTTCTTTAAAGAATTGGGTCCATGATTCGATTTGCATAATATTTTACCTTTGTTGGGTCACTTGCTTGACCAACTTCAAGGACTCTGGTCTGCGGGTATGTCTTTAATGGTTACGCGGGGGCTAAAGCATATGATTTGCTCATAAGAAACTTATCAAGGGACTCATAAATCCTAGACCCTTGT
Organism: Torreya grandis; assembly: GCA_037957365.1. NCBI lineage: Eukaryota > Viridiplantae > Streptophyta > Pinopsida > Cupressales > Taxaceae > Torreya > Torreya grandis. The sequence goes on from JARHVA010001443.1 coordinate 2,296,324, forward strand.
TTCAAAGACTATGCTCCCTCCATATCTATATCTATTATTTTAAAATAGTGAATTGTGGTAATAGGTATGAAGCTTTTGCAATAAGGAAGCACTTTCACTTAAGCAGGTTTGCTATGAGCTGAAAATGCAAGTAGCAGGCATTTTCTAGCAAATGTAGGAATGTTTGAGAACTTGTAAGCTTTAACTCTTATTATGAAGTATTTATTGACCCATCAAGTCTCAAAATGACATTAAATCTAGATAACCGTTAGCAAATCTTACTAAATCTTCATGGAACAACGAGTTAGACACGTCATGCAAGTGGCTGCACAAGGTACCTTAGGGAATTTAAGATTTGGGAGATATTTAAAGTGTCAAGAGTTTTGAAATTTTTGAAAAGGCTTTGAGCTATAGCTATGTGTTCAAAGAACACTTATTTAAAAGAAAGAGTGGGAAAGAAAAAATTGGAAAACAAAGCAATTGAGAAAGGGAAACTATCTAACTATAATACATTAGAGACCCAGGTTAACTGAAATGCTTCAAGTAGAACCCATTCACAAGAATCTCTTCAAGTTTTCCTTTCATTGTTTCTAGCTCAAATGAATTCTTCTATTTATATGCACAAATTTTATATGGGCCAGTCCATAATGCTTCAAATTTAGTATGTTGACCCGGCTTGGCAGCTCTTACATCCCATTTCAAAACAATTGAGACTACTTCAAAATGAGGATTTGAAGTCCTTTTATCAAAGTAGTCTTTAATTATTTTCTAATGCTTAATTAATGAATAATGTGCCACATCCCTCTTTTCCTGAACTTCTAAAAGTTCAGCAAGTCTAACCGGCATAGGGCCATTTTCTTCAATTTCAATATATTTTATCAGTTAGAGAGCTGAAATTTCTAAGCTTAGAGGTATTACGGCAGGCTTGCCATAGACCAATTCATATGGGGACATTTTTGTCACCTGTTTAGGTGTAATTATATCATCTCATAGTGCTATATTCAGCACTTTATGCCATTCTCTATGATCATCAGCCCCTATTCTCTTGATGAGTCTAATCAGGTTCTTATTAGTTGATTCTGCCAAACCATTACCCTAAGGGTAATAATTAGAAGAAGTTTTCAGATATATTCCATGCTTTAATGCAAATTTAGATTCTTTAGACCCTAAAAATGCTTTAGCATTATCTAAAATTATGGTGTGAGGAGCCCCAAAGCGAGTAGTGATACTCCCTAGAAAGTCTAGGATCACATTTTCTGTTGCTTCTTTAAGTGGCACTGCCTCAGTCCATCTAGTGAAATAATCTGTGGTAGTTAGAATCCATTTGTGACCCATACTAGAAATTGGATTTATCATTCCAATGAAGTCAATACCCCATTGAGAAAAAGGTTCATCAACAATTATCAGACTAAAAGGCATTACTGCATTCCTCCTCATCCCCACATAATATTGACAAGATTGACATTTTTTAACCAGTTGATAACAGTCTGTAAATAAAGTAGGCCAGAAATAACCTGCCTCACTTATCTTTATGGCTGTGGTCTTTGTAGAAAAATATCCACCTGAGACTCCATAATGCATTTCATACTGTATTTTCTTAGCCTCATCTTTCTCTATGCATCTTAAAAGTTTGCCATCAAAATTCCTCCTGAAAAGAACTTGTTTAATTAAAACAAAATGGACCCCTTGCATCCTATAGTATCTCTTCTTGTTTTGAGGGATTTCTCTTGGGTAAATACCATATTTCATAAAATTAATCTTGTTTGAGACCCAGGAGTTCTAATCAACCTCTTGTATGCTCAATATAGTTTCCTTTTTCATTTTTGAATCTGTTTCTACATGTATCATCTTTTCAAGCTCTTGAGTCATGTATTGACATAACCCCCTACCTCTAAATAACTTAGTGGGTTTGACCTCTACATCATATTCAAGGATCTTCGTTATCTAATTTTCCCTTTTTTCAATAATTTCACCCTCCATAATTTATTCTCTAACACTTGGGTGAGCCATAAATATCAGAATCTTGCTTCTTGATACTATATGCCTGAATTTCTTGAGGGCTTTTACCATAACATATGCTTGTTTCTCCACAAAGTTGTATCTAGTTTCATATTCTCTAAGAGTCCTTGAGAAAAAGGCTATTGGATGCTCTCCCTCCTATCTATCATCCTTATGTGTTAGGAAAACAACAATACTGAGCTCTCCTCCATAGACATACATTACAAAAGGCTTAGAAAAGTCTAGGTTTCTAAGTACTAGGGCTGTTGAGATAGATTTCTTGACCTCTTCAAAGGCTTTCCTTCCTTCCATAGTCCACTTGAAAATTAGGTCTTTTTTCAATAAGAGTGTTACTGGTCTTACTAAGCCTACAAAGATATGAATCGACTGACAAAATTAATCTTCCCCAAGAAAGATTGAATTGCTTTCTTATTTACTAGAAGAGGTAATTTCATTATAGCTACCACTCTTTCTGGGTCTATGGAGACTCCTTTATGTCAAGATCTACCGCCCACTAAGGTCACACTTGATTACCATTGTATTAGCAACTAAACACAGAATTTAACTAGAATGATAAGTAACTAGAAATATGAAACAACACAGAATATGAGAGACAATACCCAATTGTATTAATACTCAATCAGAAGAAAATACAATAAAGAAGATGCCACACTTCTTCTTTCCACACCTCTAGAGCTCCCACACTTTTAGGGCTCACTAGTAATTCTCCTTCAACATTTCACTCTCTCAATTATGATCACAACAATCAACTCAAACATAGAATTATTGTTCACCTCCACCAGTCAGTAACAACGCTACCAGTACACCAAGTACACAACCATAATCCAAGTAGATCTCCCTTCTCTTGCAACAACCTGAAAATCAATAGACCTTACTTACCATGTAGATCTCTCTACATGCTGAAGAACCCTTATCCTTGCCTCACCAAGTCCTTATGATTCTTCAACCAGTACCCTGGTGGATCTTCTACCAGAACTTGCAAAACTTGCAACTCTCCCTAATCATACACTCTCAGCACCCCTTTGGAACTAGGAGAAGCTAATCCTTACTCTCTTCTACAAGCCCTCTTGGCTATCTAGCACTCTTGCTCTCTCTCTTCTGAAGGAGCTAATCTTTGCTCTCTCACTCTAGTACAATTTTACAATACAGCCCATGAGTCTATTATATATATCTCATGCATACAATAATTAGACCCTAATTACAATAATTAGACACACAACTCAAGACTATAATTAGCCTTTTAACATGCAAACAACTGGTTCATTAACAAACTATTCGTGAACTCGCAGTTCTAGAACCACATAGGTGACCAATGTCAGTCCTTGTCTGCCTGGAGATGACTGACATCGGCCGATCCTTGACTGATGTCAATAGCTTCCTATCCACTCCTGACTGACATCGATTGGCCTGACCGACGCCAGTGTCTATGACACTTCAACAACTCCTCTTGTTCACATCCTGGTGAAGCTTTTAGCTCCACAACCTAACAATCTCCCACTTGGAGATAAATAGCTGCACCTATACATGTACCTGTACCTTCATCTAATTCATTTCCTAGCTTGTATCCCTCTTCAAGTTCAATCTTGAAGACCAACCACCACACAACTTGTGGTGCACCTCCTGTCATCCAAGTAACCTGCCACATCCGAACCTACAACTCCATATAGTGAAGACCTTGACCCTGCATAACATGTTAACCTGCTGCTAGTCCCTCTCAGATAACTGAGAATCCACCTTCCCTGAATTGGGTCCAAGCTCTCTGACAACTCCCACTGCTTGGGAAAACTCAGGTCTACACCAGACCTTATGTGATTTTGAACACTGTTCTAAGATCAGCTTGAATTGTCCAGCCCTTGGTGTGCTTACCGATTCTACATCCTGCATATTGAACCCTACCAACACCTCCTTCACATCAACTCCCACTGGAGACAAAATCAACCTATGATCTTCCATGTCTCTTATGCCAAAGAATTTTGCTGCTTCCAAATTCTTCATGACATACCTCTGAACTAACTTTACCTTTAGCTCAGAAACTCCCTGCATGTGTGACCCTACAACAAACAACCACACCACATACAGTAACAAGATAATGTTGCAACCATTATCCAACCTAGTAAGACAAACACAATGGTTACACTAACATTGACTAAAGTCCTGCTTAGTCATACACCTGTCAAAACTTATACCACTATCCTGCAGATTCCTCAAGACCATATACCCTAGCCTTCCATCTCATGTATCCATCCACTCTCTTCTTTAACCTGGGAATCCATTCATCTTTCAGTGCTTTTATCCTGGCTGGCAACTCTACCAAATCTCTCGCTTGGTTCTCTTCTGAAGGATTCATGCCATGCTCCCACTATTTCTTGGATTCTACCTGCATTGCCTCTTCACATCTTCCTAATTCTTGACCATCAATAAGTAACAAGTAGTATAAAGAAGGTGAACAACAAATATGAGGTTCACTTACCCTTTCAGTCCTCCACATAGGTGTTTGAGACTCCTTGATAGCTTGCTATCTGCCTAACATCCATTCCAGTGACCGATCTCGACCATTTCCCAATTTGTACCCGATCGACATCAGTTCCCTGTGACTGACCATTACTGCCGACGTCAATTCCCCATTACCGATGTTGGTCTCCACCTGATCGACACCACTGACTCTACTGATCTACACATGACTGATGTCGGTGCCTATCTGTTCGACATCAATTTCCCATGACCAACGCCGGTACCTGTGTTTTCCTGTGAGTGATGACTTTTTACCCGCGAGCTCCCCTTGGATCAAAACCCTGTCCAAATTAACACAACCCTACTCAGAATAATTTAGTCCCCTCAGCTGATCTCTATCTGTCATCTCCTCCATGAACACCAAGGCTTTCTAGTTCTTAAGTTTTTCAAAGATATCTGTCTTCCACTTAAGAACATGCATTCCCTTCTTACATATGTAACCAATCCTACAAAGCCACATCTTTGTAATAGAAGGTGAATCAGTAATATAAGTAGATAGATAAAGGATACCTACTTTCTTACCACCGTCTAATTCAAGTGTATCCACTATGAGAGTTACTGTGCATCTCTCATCACCTAACTTTCTTGAAGAAATTAGACTCATCTCCAAGACTGGTACCTGCATGACCTCTTTCAATACCCATGTGTTACCTATCTACAATTTCAGCTTCACTTCCCCTTTGCCAACCATGTGACAAGGCTCACCAACCCCTAAATAAATCTCTCCAAAGTCTCCCTAGACATACTCATGAAAAGATGCTCTATTTCGGGCTGCATGGAAAGAGGCAACATAATCTATAGACCAAGATTCTACTTTATCCAGAGCATTCTATGCAACAACACTTGCAACATCTACTTCTTCAATTCCTTCATGCTGATCTTCTACCAACCAAAAATAATTTTTTACTTGCTCTTTCTTTCCATCAATCAGTAATTGACCATTCATGATATTCAGTTTCTCCATTCGTAGCTTACTTTCTTCTACCATTACTATACTCCCACTCAATCTGAAACCCCTGTGAGTGACCTGTAATCAACAAATACTAACCAGATCTGATATAACCTATTAGTAACTTAACCAACCTCTGATACCAACTTATCAAGATTGGTATCAACCTAGTCAACCTACTCCACCTGCTCTGATACCAATTGTCAGGATCTACCGCCCACTAAGGGCACACTTGATTACCATTATATTAGCAACTAAACACAGAATTTAACTAGAATGATAAGTAACTAGAAATATGAAACAACATAGAATATGAGAGACAATACCCAATTGTATTAATACTTAATCAGAAGAAAATACAATAAAGAAGATGCCACACTTATTCTTCCCACACCTCTAGAGCTCCCACACTTCTAAGGCTCACCAGTAATTCTCCTTCAACATTTCACTCTCTCAATTACAGTCACAACAATCAACTCAAACATAGAGTTGTTGTTCACCTCCACTAGTTAGTAACAACACTGCCAGTACACCAAGTATACAACCATACTCCAAGTAGATCTCCCTTCTCTTGCAACAACCTACAAATCAATAGACCTTACTTACCATGTAGATCTCTCTACACCCTAAAGAACCCTTGTCCTTGCCTCACCAAGTCCTTATGATTCTTCAACCAGTACCCTGGTGGATCTTCTACCAGAACTTGCACAACCTACAACTCTCCCTGATCATACACTCTCAGCACCCCTTTAGAACTAGGAGAAGCTAATCCCTTCTCTCTTCTACAAGCCCTCTTGGCTATCTAGCACTCTTGCTCTCTCTCTTTTGAAGGAGCTAATCTTTGCTCTCTCACTCTAGTACAATTTTAAAATACAACCCATGAGTCTATTATATAGATCTCATGCATACAATAATTAGATCCTAATTACAATAATTAGACACGCAACTCAAGACTATAATTAGCCTTTTAACATGCAAACAACCAGTTCGTTAACAAACTATTCATGAACTCATAGTTCTAGAACCGCATAGGCGACTGACGCCGGTCCCTATCTGCTTAGAGATAACCGATGTCGGCTGATCCCTGACCGATGTCGGTAGCTTCCTATCCACTCTTGACCGATGTCAGTTGGCCTGACCGATGCTGGTGTCTGTGACACTTCAAAAACTCCTCTTGTTCGCATCCTGGTGAAGCTTTTAACTCTACAACCTAACACTTTAGATACTATATGTCCCAATAATTTATCTTGAATTATGGTGAAGATGCATTTTTTAGGATTCAAGGATATTCTAAATTCTTGACATTTCTTAAACACAGATTCTAAATGATAAAAATGATCAACAACATTCTTTGAAAAAATAGTAAGATCATCAAGATAAATCAAGATGATTTTATTTATAAGTTCCCCAAATGCTACATCCATAGCTCTTTGAAAAGTGGCTCCTGCAATTGATAGGCCAAATGGCATCTTAGCATATGCAAATGTTCCCCATTTGGTAGTAAAATTAGTCTTGTATTGGTCTTCATCAGCCAACCAAATTTGATTGTATCCAGAGAAACCATCTGCAATGAAAATCTCTCTGATCTAGCCACATTCTATAAAATTTGTTCCATAAATGGCAAGGGATAGTGATCTTTCAAAGATGCTCTATTCAAGTCTCTGAAGTCTACATAGAGTCTTATGTCACCATTATTTTTCCTGACTGGTACTAGATTTGATACCCAAGTTGAGTGCTTGATTGGAAAAATTATTTTGGAATCTAAAAGTTTTTGTAACTCATCTACCATTAGAGATTCAATCCTTAGATTTACTGGCCTCTGCTTCTATTTGACTGGCTTTGATCCTTCAGTCAGCTCTATTATGTGCTGAATGATATCTCTATTATATCCATGAAGATCTTCATAGCTCTAGGCTATGACTCTGTCATATCTTTTGCACACGTTAATTAGTCTTTCTTTTTCCTCTTGAGTCGCATAATTTTTAATTTTTAATTTTCTCCCTTCACTCACCTCTATTTTAGAATAATCTGCTTTGTTTACCTGGAACCTTTTCTTCTCTAGGCCTACATCTTCTAAATCAAAAAGGTTTTCTAAAGTGATTAAGCCTTTGGGAAGCTTATTATTCTTTAATTGTATAATTTGATCCCCATATGCCTCTTCAATCTTTGGTTGCAATTGATTGGCAAATTCCTCTGATTATTGTAAGAATGAGAGTACCTGAGAATCATTCTCAAATACTTGCCAATTCTCATCATTATCTGGGATAGTTGGCCTTACAATAACTTTTACTGATTCATTGTTAACTAATAGGCCAGTTGCTAGATCAAACTGTGAGCCAATCTGTGCCATCCTATCGGCTTCAAAATTTTGGGTTCTTAGAACTACTTCAATATTGAAAGATTCAAAATCTTCTATTAAGTCCCAAATTTTGTGTCTATAAGATCTCATCCTTATATTTTTGGCTATTGTCTTTTCCCTAATTTGCTTCACCACTAATTCTGAATCTCCTTTTACTATTAAATTCTTTATTCCCTTTTTCTTGGCTAAAATGAGCCCATGGACTAAGGATTCATATTCAACATCATTATTGGTACAAGCAAATTGGAAACGAATAGCTCTCAAAAATTTCTCCCTTTTTGGAGCAACAAGAAAAATTCCTGCTCCAGCACCACTTTTACTTCTAACCCCATCAAAATTTAAGGTCCAAATTTTTGAATCTTTTTTAGATTCTTGAATAGTTGGTGTCTCTTCCCTTAAAACATTTAGGATTACATGATCTTCATAAAAAATGACATAAGTGCCCAAACCAGTAGAGTCATAATTTTCATATGGATCACTATGCATCATAGCTAACAAATGGTTATTTTCCTCTTCTTGGTCATGTTCTGTCCATTCACCCAACTCTTCAACAAAAACCTTTTCTTTTTTATTCAACATAGCATGATCTGCCTCTAATTTTGATGTTGATTCATTAGTGATGTGATCTTTTGATAGTGGCTCAGATAAAATTTTCTTCTTTGAACCATATTTGGTTCTTAGGATGAGGTGAGACCAATCAAGGGACATATATCCTCTTATTTTGGCTGTAAAGTCTCTGGATAAACATAAACTAAAAACATGAGGTATATCTATGACTACTACATCTTGATTGACAATTATATTGGGACAAGTATATAATTGCAATGGGAGATGTTTAATTCTCCCTATTATTTGTATTGATTTGCCATCTAGCTGCATAACTCCTTTAGTAAGTGGTTCATACTTTATTTTTAAAGAATTAACTATTTGCTTAGGCATTACTGTCAGGGAAACCCCAGAACAACAAACATGCTCCTATCCCCCCTTAGTCAGGATCTTGCTCTACCAATTAGAACACATGTGATTACTTCTTGTATTAGCAACTAAACACGAAATTATACCAGAATCAATAAGTAACTAGGAATATGAAAGAACACAGGAATTAAGAGGCAATACACAATTGTATTATATACATGGAAGAATATACAATAAGGAAGATGCCACTTCTTCCTCCACCTCAAAGGTTTGCCACACCTCAAGACCTTCTTCCCTCTCTCTCTCGGTCCCAACAATCAACTCCAATACAGAATTGATGTTCACCTCTCCAACCAGTCAGTAACATGCTTCCAGTTTACCAAGTACACACAACCGTACTCTAAGTAGATCTCCTGCTCTCTGCTGCTACCTGCAAATCACTAGACCTTACTCACCATGTAGACATCTCTACACCCCTGAAGAACCCTTGTCCTTGCCTCACCAAGTCCTTATGATTATTCAACTAGTACTCCAGTGGATCAGCTCCTTGACCTTGCAGACCTTGCAACTCTCCTTGATCATACACACTCAGCACCCTTTTGGAACTAGGAGGAGCTACACTAGCTCTCTCTAAAAGCTCTCTGGCTTTCTAGCACACTTTTACAATACAATCATGAGTCCATACATAGATCTCATCCAAACAATAATTAGACAATAATACAATAATTAAATCCGCAGCTCTCAGTCTAAGAATAGCTTTAAACATGCAAACACTTGGTTCGTCAACCAACTGCCCGTAACATACTCGCAGCTCGAACCACAGGTGATCGACGTCGGTCCCTGGCTGCCTGGGGGTGCCGACGCCGGCCGATCCATGACCGACATCGGTTGCCTTCCTGTCTCCCTCCTGCCGTCGTCGGTTGTCCTGACCGATGCCAGTGTCTGTGACACTTCGCAACACTTCCTGCAACCTCCATAACTTCTCCTGTTTGCATCCTGGTGAAGCTTTTAGCTCCACAACCTAACAATCTCCCACTTGGAGATAAATAGCTACACCTGTACCTTTATCTGTAGCCCATCTAATTTGTTTCCTGGTTTGTATCCCTCTTCAAGATGAATCTTGAAGACCACCCACCACACAACCTGTGATGCTATACCTGTCATTTAAGTAACCTGCCACATCCAAACCTACGCATCCATGTAGTAAAGAACTTGACCCTGCATAACAAGAATCCCTGCTGCTAGTCCCACTGAACTGCCCTCAAGTACTCCTTCCCCGAATTGGCTCCATACTTTCCGACAACCCCCACTGAATTGGGAAAACTCAGATCTACAATAGATCTCATGTGATTTCAAACCCTGTTTCAAGCTAAGCTTGAACTATCCAGCCATTGGTGTGCTTACCGATTCTGCATCCTGCGTAATAAACCTCGCCAACACCGTCTTCACATCAGCTCCCACTGGAGATAAAATCTCCATGTCTCTTATGCCAAAGAATTTCGCTGCTCCAAATTCTTCATGACACACCTCTAAACTAACCTTACCTTTTAGCTCAGCAAATCCCTGTATGTACAAAACCTGCTAGCAAACCATCCACATACAGTAACTAGATAATGTCGCGACTCATCATCCACCTGGTAAGAATAAAAACAACACAATAGTTACACTGACATTGACTAAAGCCATGCTTAGTCATCCACCTGTCAAAACTTGTACTACTGTCCTGCAACTTCTTCAAGACCATATGCCTTGGCCTTCTGTCTCATGTATCCATCTACTCTCTTCTTTAAAACGAGAATCCATCTCTCTCAGTGCTTCCTTCTAGCTGACAACTCTACCAACAAATACCTATTTGGTTCTTCTCCAAGGACTCACTCCTCATCCATGCCAAGCTCCCACTGTATCTGGACTCTACCTGCATTGCTTCTTCACATCCTCTTGGTTCTTGACCATCAGTAAGTAATATAAAGAAGGTGAACAACAAATATGAGGTTCACTTACCCTTCTGACCTCCACATGAGCATTTGAGACTTACTATCTGCCCAATATCCGTTCCAGTGACCGTTCTCAGCCATCTCCCAGTCTGCTCTCAACTGATGTCGGTTCCCTGCACTGACCCTGACTGCCGACATCGTCTCTTTGGCCGATGCTGGTGTCCTTTCTGCCAAAGTCGATTCCCTAATGGCCGACGTCGGTCTTCCTGTTGCCGACGTCGGTTACTGTGTGACCGACGCCGGTACCTGTGTCCGTCTGTAAGTGACAACTTTTTACCCGTGAGCTCTCCATGGATCAAAGTCCTAATCAAATCAACCTTGCTCTGCTCAGAATAAATTAGTTCTCTCACCTGATCTCTATCCGTCATCTCCTCCATGAACACCAAGGCTTTCCAGTTCTTTAGCTTGTCAAAAACCTATGTCTTTCACTTTAGAACCTGCATTCTCCTTCTACATATGTAACCAAGCCTACAAGGCCACATCTCTGTAACAGAAGGTGAATCAATAATATAAGTAGATAGATAAAGGATACCTACTTTCTTACCACCATCTAATTCAAGTGTATCCGCTGTGAGAGTTACAGTACATCTCCCATCACCAAAATTTCCTAAAGAAATTAGACCCATCTCCAAGACTGGTACCTGCATGACTTCCTTCAACCACTGTGTGTCATCCATCTGCAATATCAGCTTCACATCCCCTTTGTCAATAATCTGACAAGGCTCTCCAGCTCCTAAACCTGGGGATGCATGGAAAGAGGCAACATAATCTGTTATCCAAGATTCAACTTCATCCAAGAAACCTCCCAAAGCATCTTGTGCAACAATACCTGCAACATCTGCATCTTCAGTTCCTTCATGCTGATCTGCTACCAACCAACAATATCTTTTTCTCTGCTCTTTCTTTCCATCAATCAGACCATTCGTGCTATTCAGTTTCTCCATTCGTAGCTTACTTCCTTCTGCCATTGCTATACTCCCACTCAATCAAAAACCCCTGTGAGCAACCTGTAATCAACAAACACTACCAGATCTAAAACCACCTATTAGTAACCCAACCTGATGCTCTGATACCACGTGTCAGTGGTATCAAGCTATGAGCCAACAACCAGGCTCTGATACCACGTGTCAGGGAAACCCCAGAACAACAAACATGCTCCTATCCCCCCTTAGTCAGGATCTTGCTCTACCAATTAGAACACATGTGATTACTTCTTGTATTAGCAACTAAACACGGAATTATACCAGAATCAATAAGTAACTAGGAATATGAAACAACACAGGAATTAAGAGACAATACATAATTGTATTATATACATGGAAGAATATACAATAAGGAAGATGCCACTTCTTCCTCCACCTCAAAGGTTCGCCACACCTCAAAACCTTCTTCCCTCTCTCTCTCGGTCCCAACAATCAACTCCAATATAGAATTGATGTTCACCTCTCCAACCAGTCAGTAACACGCTGCCAGTTCACCAAGTACACACAACCGTACTCCAAGTAGATCTCCTGCTCTCTGCTGCTACCTGCAAATCACTAGACCTTACTCACCATGTAGACATCTCTACACCCCTAAAGAACCCTTGTCCTTGCCTCACCAAGTCCTTATGATTCTTCAACCAGTACTCCAGTGGATCAGCTCCTTGACCTTGCAGACCTTGCAACTCTCCCTGATCATACACACTCAGCACCCTTTTGGAACTAGGAGGAGCTACACTAGCTCTCTCTAAAAGCTCTCTGGCTTTTTAGCACACTTTTACAATACAATCATGAGTCCATACATAGATCTCATCCAAACAATAATTAGACAATAATACAATAATTAAATCCGCAGCTCTCAGTCTAAGAATAGCTCTAAACATGCAAACACTTGGTTTGTCAACCAACTGCCCGTAACATACTCGCAGATCAAACCACAGGTGACCGACGTCGGTCCCTAGCTGCCTGGGGGTGCCGACGCCGGCCGATCCATGACCGACGTCGGTTGCCTTCCTGTCTCCCTCCTGTCGTCGTCGGTTGTCCTGACCGACGCCGGTGTCTGTGACACTTTGCAACACTTCCTGCAACCTCCATAACTTCTCCTGTTTGCATCCTGGTGAAGCTTTTAGCTCCACAACCTAACAATTACTATAGTACTAGCCCCTAAATCTATCAATGCATTATGCAAGAGTTTCTTTCCAACTATTAGAGTCAAATAGAAAGGCTCTGGTTTGGATTTACTTACCTCTGCTGCATTGTTCACAAAGGCTGTTGTCTTCAGAGGAAATATGTCCTTGATATTTTCTTTATCAACAAGTCTTTCTTTGGTGCCATTATGTTTAGGAATTGCTTGGCCTTGTAGAGCTTCTTTTAATAGTGTCTTTTGTTCAGGAATAGCTAGCATGTCCCATATTGATACTTGTGCTGGAGTCCTCTTCAGCTGTTCCACCACATTCATTGGTCCTAATGCTTGAGTTCTTTGAAAATAAGGATATCTTGCTTTTTCTTGAACTTGTGTAGGAATCACTTGGTTCTGCACTGGTTGAGGCACTTCTTGTCTAACAGCTATGTTTCTTTGACCTTGAAATGGAGGATTCTCCATAACTTGACTATCTACAACTTTGGGTTATTCCATCATTCTTCTCTTTGATCTAGTATAGTAGTCTGATTACACTACTGGTTTCTTGGAAGCAAAAGCTTCATTCAAGAATACTGATTCTTCATCTTCAACCCATGAGAATAAAGCACGTTTAGGGGCTATTTATTCTTCTTGTTATAGAGACATCCCTTACATCTGAGCCATCAGGACTAAATTTTACATACTAGGAGACTGATAAATTTATGCATTTGAAGTACTGGAAAATTGTCCATCCATTCTTCTTTGCTCTGCTACCTTTTGTTGTAGATTACCCATGGGAAAATCTCTAGGTGTATGAGCATTATTACAAAGAAAAAACCAAACATTGGTGTTGTCTGCATAATTATTTTGCCCTTGAACAATTTCTCTATTTGAATTGGGGGTAACAATCTGTGAGGGTGTAGGGATTGCCACCAATTGATTTGCTGGCTGAGGGTTATTTTGCCTTTGATGATCCTAATATTGGTTTGGTTGTGATGGAAATTTATTTCCTTGATAGCCTTGTTATTGAGGTCTGGGGTAAGGATTCTGTTGTCTCTTTATGTTAATCAACTCATTATAAAATGTCCTTAAGATATTCTTGATATCATCCATCTCAGATGACTGAGTAGGGACAAGTTCTTTAGCAGGTGGTTGAGGATATTTATACATAGACATGGGTGGGGATATAGATTTAGGGGCTTCTTGAGGTAATGGCAAGGTAATTTATAGAAACATGGGCATGGGAGGCCTTGAGGGCAACTTTCCAGCATCTATTAAATTATTTTTAGCTCTGACTGCATAGTCATAAGCCTCTAGGAGAGCCTGACCTCCAAATGACTGAATCATAATAGATATATCTAAATTTAAATCCTTAAGATAAAACACTATAGCCATACCTGGTAATGGTCTAGCTATAACAAGAATCCTTTCACAAGTCTTTTGAAATTTGGAATTGAAGTCAGTCATTGCTTCTTGTGGTGCTCTTTGAATAGTAATCAATTATTGCAACAGAGAAGACTTATCACCTTTTTCTTTAAATATTTCAAAGAAAAGATCTCTAAGTTGATCCCATGTAGATATTGTGTTTGGAGTCAGGGATCAGTAGCATTCTAAAGCCTTTCCTTTAAAAGAAGCTGCTAATAATCTTATAACCACCTTCTATTGTGTGACCACATGTATATCACAGACATTAGATACATCTTGAAGATGCTCTTTAGGTTTTTTGAAATCTTTCCCACTAAACTTGGGCAGAGCCTTCAAGGCATTTACTAGAATAGGGTCCTAAGTGGCTAGTGGTATTGGTAGGATTAAAGGACTGCCAGTGTTCCAACTTGCATAATTACTTGGGGGTATAGGAGCTCCCATATTTACTCTTGGTATTGGTATAAAATGATTGATTCTTCATCTCAGACTAGTTATCAAAGGTGAAAAAAGAATACTTGGATTTACAGCAGATTGAGATCTTGTCACTGGTCCACATCTCTGACTTCTTGTAGCTCTCTAGTTCATACGGTCTTGAAATAAACTTCAAGATGATGTCCCACTGGGCATGCCAAAAATTATTGATGATTAAAATTGTACTGTTTCTAACACCAACAATGGAAAGTTTTAGGAATGTGGGACTTGCAACCTGAAATAACCTCCAGATTTTAAAGAAGCTAGCTCTTCTTTATATCAACGATATAATGGGAAAAGGCATAGGAATTAAATAGAAACACAAGTGCAACTAAAGAAACTCTAACTATGGCAATACACCTAAATTTAATTTAACCCTTAAGCACAGTGAAGCTATATGTACGATTCAATTTCATTAAAGAGCGAACAAAGCATGATCAATGTAAAAGATAGAAAACAATAGAAATAGAGGCTCACAACTTAGACTAATTTTGTAGTGACACATAAAAATATCAACAAAGGCACAAAACTGAGTTTTTTTATTAATTCTCCAGTCACATAAAAGGCATAGAAACATGCACAGTTACATAAACTTTCTAACTCAAGAAAATAGAACAAAGGCAAATGATATCCTTGATCATAGCTAAAAAACTCTAAAAACTCTTGACAATAATCTTTTGCAGAAAATTATCTCTATCTTCTAATCCTCCTTCTGGTAATCTCTACACCCCTATTTATAGCATTAGATTAGCTCTATATTGTTTGCACATTCCCAATCTAATGGCCTAACTAAACTCTAACTGAACTGGAAGTGTCTAACATAGGATATTTCTTAGATTTGAAATGTTCTATCTTCCTACAATTTCATTGGCCGACATAGATACCTAGGATGCTTCCCACTTTTAAATGGGAGAGGACACTTGGACGATTCCTTCTCTCTACTTGAAAACCCTCTTATTATTTAGGAGGCACTAGAAAATGACACTTGGCATGTTCCACAACACTTACCGAAGGCACATGGCACTTTCTGTGTAACTTATACTCTTTTTGTGTCTTTGCTTAGGAGTGTTCCACCTTTGACACCTGTCACAATCCGCTTCTTCAAAACTTTAACAACTTAATAAAAAATAAGACCCACAACATTTTTCACCCTAGCAACTTCCAAAAGGGGACAGGGACAGGTGGCGCTTTCAGCGCATCTTTAGCCAGGGACATGTGGTAGTCTCCACTACTTTTAGCTACCCTTTGAGAATACTACAGAAGGTGACACTTGGTAGCCTCCACATCGCTCTATCTCTATTATAGAAAAATTTGGGACTCATTTCATATTTACATGGATGGTGACACTTGGCAGCTTCTAACTACCTCAGAAATAGAACCTAGGACCCACCACAGTCTTTACTTATCAATGAAACAAAATGAAGATAATTCAGATGTTGACACATGGCATCTTCCACTTTCTTCAGCTAGGGATACGTGGCATCTTCCATTTCTTTTAGAAAAGCATAGTGAAACCTTCTGTGATTGCCACCTGGTGCCTTTCACTTGATTTTGAGAAAAGCTTTATTGAAAAGAAGCTTTCGAGATGTATAAGAAACATGAGATGCGGATGCCGACACTTGTTGCACTCCACTGAGTTATTATGAGACTTGTGGTGCATCCTGACCAACTTATAGAAATTATGAAAGGTGCCTCGGCCAATGACACTTGTCAGCTTCTGCTTGATTTTGACACTTAGACAAAATCAAGGCAAAAAGAAATTCAAGCCTGCGCTCTGAGTCAAAAGTTCACCGTCTCAAACCAAAGTGTGCGGGGACAAATTTGGATTGCGCAACTAAAAATCAAAATAAAATGTAGAGTATTTTTTACTCTACAATACAAACCTCTCTAATGATTATATTTTAAAATTTAACCTCTTATTTATAGTTTGGTCTATACTTTTAGTATATGAACCATGAGGATCTCCCCTTTTGAATTGATATAAAGGCACACTCAAGTCATTCATTTTACCAACATGGAAATTTTTATATAAAGGCACATTTAAATTACTGCACATTGAACAAAGCTTCCCTATTTTTTCAAGTTTTTATTTTAAACATTTGAATCAATCCTCAGCCAATTCCAAAGACCATTTTATCTAAGCCAAAGCAAATCATGATCAAGTATTTAAGCCATTTATAAATGCATTCATATAGTTAAAAGAGCACAATTTCATAAAACACTTTCAGTGGGAAAACTATGTTGGATTGAATTAACCCTTAGGATTATTAGATACATTGGTAACATTCAGTCATCATAGGGGTGATTGGGGTTAGCTCAACCCATTATACTCCCCTATTTTTCTACTTGCAAGTTTTAAATCATTGAAAACCCTATTAGGGTTTCAAATTTGAATAAGTCATTTATAAGTCTTCTACACATTCTAAAGATCAAATATTTTCATACATACCTAATTTAAGTTGTCATTAATGATCATGACCTCAGTTCTTAAATTTTATCAAATGACAAGATTGACTAGTAGGGGACTATAGTGGTAATTGATCCTATCCTAAGTTGGATGATCACAACCTTCTTCAATTTTAGTTCCATATTTTAGATACTTATAGAGCCAATTCCTATTTTTTATTTTTAGTCTTCTATTAGCTTTGTAAATTCAAATCTCATTATAAACAACTAAGTTTCCATTTTTTCATAGCTAGTCTTCTTTCATTTGATTACACTTTGTCAAATTCAATATTTTGCTTTCATTCTTCCTATCAAAAGTTTATTTACATCATTCTATTATATTCCATTCAATCTATTTGAATTAGGGTTAATTCACATATTAATTCAAATTTCAATAAAACATATTGGTAAACCTGAAATAGTCACACACCTTTATTGGTGAACCCAATTTTCATTCAAACATTGTTTTTAGATAAATTACTAAACATTTGACATGAAAAGAATTATCCTTCAATCTTGGATCTAAATATGACACTATAATAACTTGAGTTCGACCTCATATCTAATTGTTGATATTGAAAGCATTTTATTTTGACCTTAAATCTGGTATTTAACACTAAACCTATCTTATTTTGACCTCAAATTTCATAAGAATTTACTCATACCCATACAAAAAAGTATCCTTTTTGTTTCTAGTGTTTCATTTGTTTGTTATTATTTTGGGGACCCTACCTTATTACCTACAAAATTTAATAGACTTTGGTGGATTTTCTATGTTGATATTCTTTTTCAAATATAGAAATTTAGAAATTATGCTTTTTTAATCATGAAGATATGGAAATACGTTTTTCTATAACTAACAAAGTTATAATCTCTAATGTCATCCTCTAAATTCAGAGTCAAATAGATAATATTCATATGGAGCTTAATCATATTAAACAACTATTAGATCATTAGGGAAATTCCCCTTATGTGATTAGCTAAGAGCCTTAGATCTACCACATACCTCTTCTCCTCTTCATGGGTGTGGATGTAGTTTTTGTAGGTAGTATTATTAGTCATCATAAGAGCCCCTCTCCTCACTCTCTCCAGTAATCTCCTCATCTTGATGGTTCTAGTGGTTCTAATAGAGGAGGTTGTAGATACCAAAAATATTCACATTGCGATTCCAAATATTGACAAACCCCCTAGACTGCCTAGGACCCTCTTGGGACCAATCTACACCAATCTAGCCTAACCAAGCTTATTCGTAGTCAGTTTCACAAACTGACTCAACCTAGCTTTCATGACCTTTTCCTTTGGGGACCTGATAATCGACATTTAGGGTAACCATCTACGATCACCCTTGGGAAACCTTGACCATCGATGGTCAGGGTACACCTCAACCAAAAGCATGCTATCATCCACTAACTTTTTCTAAATATAACTTATCTAAATCTTATTGTGGGACTTTTCATGGAAAAATTATATTTATATGGCCTGGTTAAACCTTAAATTCCACCTCTTGCTTGTGCCTATAAGAAGAGAGGAGCCTGGGAGGTCAAATCTATTAACACTAATTATCAAGATCTCATGGATTTAGGAGTTTTCTTTTGTAGGTCAATCAGTGATTTTAGTATTATCAAGTGTCATCAACAATCTTAATGAGATCCAACTTACCGTCATCTGTCAGAATCAAGCTAGATTCCATCGATAGGTTAACTACTTCAACCACTCACCCAAACAACTTATAGTAAGATATGTACTTATTTGTTAATATTCATTTACTTTGTTTCCATTTTGTAATCAACCCAACCCTTGCCCATCTCCCAAAATCTATCTTTTGGATCCCATTATTTAGTAATCAACAACTTAGAACTTACATAATAACTATCGATGGTTGACTCAACCACCAATGATCTTCCCAATCACTGATGATCAACTTGACCATCGATGTTCACCTTAACTATCGATGGTTATCCTAACCATCGATGGTCACTGTGGTAGTGAAAACCAACAAGCTATTTTCACCCATCTACCCTCAACCAAACCTATTTTTTTGTGTTCTTATTTGTCTAAAGACCCCTTTCAAATTTTCTAAAGCATATCCCAACCCCTTAACACTAGTATTAATTAGTTTATCTGTAATTTAATCATTTCTAATCTATTTTCTAAGCAAGCAATCTTGTGTTCAATTTTAGTACCTTTTGATTATTGATGCAAGTACCTTTTTTCTAGTTTTTTAAACTTAATTGTTTAAAATGTGTGGATTGACAACCCCTAAGGAAGCTCTCACTTTTGGGATCTAGCTATCACTAGGCAATCCACCCAATTATCTATCTAGCAAACAAGTTTGCTTTAGTGCTTTCTTATCTATAGGGTCTCTCCCAAGCCAAAGATGTTCTCTTCACAATATTATGATTTAATGCATGCATAAATAAATAGGTTTTTCAACCATACCCGTATCTAGTTTATTTTTTCTCTTTCTTATAACTTAAGATAAAATTTACATAAAACATTCTGGCATGCTTAGTGGGACCTAGAATCTCTACTCGAATTTTTTCTTTACATTTGTATGCTTTTATCTCTATATGTGCTCATAATTGAAACTAAAAGTTCATTTGGGATTAAAATTAACTACATCCATTGCTTGATTTTAACATTAGTTTACTTTGAACAAAATAATCTTATCGTAGCACCACTTTTGTTGCACACATTAGCCAAACCACTTTTATCAATTAAATATCAAATAATTTAAGACAAGGCTCAACTAGGATTTCATCACCTAATGATCACATTGTCCTTTCTTGACAATCCTACTTGGAGGTCATTACCAAGGGGAAAACCCACTTAGCTCTCTGGTTGAGATAAATTCTAGAATTTGGTATATACTGGTCAAACACCTGACACCCTTATCACTATGGTGTGTGAAGTGAGGGGGTAGGCCCCAATACCAAGCCATGTATCAAATTCTAATACAAATATTTTTGAGCACCTAAACAACCCAAAACCAACCATAGACTACTTATATAGTCCCTGATCTATAAGCCAACTTCTATCACACATTCTCATAAACTAAAGCATAAGCCAAAAGTGATATTAAAACTAACCTCTAGGCTTAACGTACTTTATAGTGTGTGTCTTGATTTCCTTGATTATTTTATTATCTTTTTCCTATTTGAGTGGTGAGTTTATTCTTTTTTTCTCTCCCCTTTTTTCTTGCATGGTTCTCACTCACCAATAGCAAAGAGACCTAGTAGAGTAGAACCCATCACTCAAATCAACCTCTTTTACCTCCTCAT
This sequence comes from Torreya grandis, assembly GCA_037957365.1. NCBI lineage: Eukaryota > Viridiplantae > Streptophyta > Pinopsida > Cupressales > Taxaceae > Torreya > Torreya grandis. The sequence continues at coordinate 2,316,772 of JARHVA010001443.1, forward strand.
CTATGAAGTACATCTCTAAAGTAGAAAACTCACCTTATTTTATGGGAAGCCCTATTTTTCCTTGGGTATTTTCCCAAGGACACATGGACTTTACCACTTTTTTGGACAATAATCTAGTTGCCCTCCAACACTACCTCAACACCTCCCCTCACCATGCCCTGGTTTCAACTCCATCTTAGGATTCTCCTTATGGCATACCATCCCACATTATAAGGGGTGTTCTTGTTTCATGGTCATTCCCTAACCTTTGGCTATTCAGACATTTTCATCCATTAACCCCTTTAATAACACAACTAAAAACCAACCTCTCCAACCAACTACTACCCTTACACCTTCCACCCATATTAATGATTCCTCCACCTTGGGAACAACCCAACTATTAACCCATCACACTCCACTCATTTTTGGAGCACCTACCACTAGAACTACCAACCTTATCTCTATCAAACCCAACCCATTGGTCAATACCCATTTACTAAGATTAGTAGTGTCTATCTCTTCTACTTCACCACATATTAGCATGAAGGTTACTACTTCTCCCCTTGTCACCAACCCAACTAACATTCATCCTAACCTACAGGAATCCCTCAATAGCTACCCATTATACCAAACCTAGGATACATTCCTAACCCACAAGGGTATGTACCCACTACTCAACCACCAACACCTACCTACCCTTACATTTCATTTACCCAACCTCTAAAATCCAAATTAAAAAATGTGATAACCCCTCAACCACCAAAATATTATCAATATGTTACCCAAACCCAACCACAGTATCCACATTACAACCCTTTTGGTGTGTCAACTCAAACTAACCTAATGAAGATGCTCATGGATAAGATGACAAACCTTCAGTCATCCATTTTAGGTGCTCATAACATCCTATCCTATGATCAAATTTATAATAAACCTATTCATCCCTTTGTTCCTATCAAACCTTACCCTCCTCAATGGGAGATTTTAAAATTTACCAAATCTTAGAGCAAGGAAGACCCCCAGCAATACCTTAGGGATTTTATACATGTATGTTATATAATTGATTACGATGATGCCCTTCTCTTTCATACCTTCCCCATGTCTTTATCTGGCCTAACACTTAATTGGTATAGTGTGCTCACCAAACATTCAATCTTTTATTTTACCCAACTAAGTTATGTCTTCTTAGATCACTTCTGTATTAACATTTCCAAGAAGGTCTCTATCACCAACCTCTATTCTATTAGGTAATTCAATGATGAGTCCATTACTAATTTTTTCACCCATTAGAGAATCTTGATTAATCAACTTTAATTTTCCTTTTTTGAATCTAAACTTATAGAGATTTTCATTCAGGCTTACACCAAACATATTTCTTCTACACATTGTGTTCAAAGCTTCAAAACTTTTGATAAAGATTTTACCATGGCATGTAAGCTAGAGAACTGAGCCATAGATGAGGGTAAATTGAAGTTAAAAAACAAGAAATCTACCTTCAAGACCAATGAAACCTCTTCCTCCAAACTAGGTAACCAAGCCAATACTAAAACCAAGAGCAAGGGAACTATGAATGTCATTGTCCTTAAAACCACCCCTCCACCCAATGTCAATAAAAAAAATTCTCCCATTACCTCCAACCAAACACAAGGAACCCAAATTGAAGCAACTAAAAATATTTCACTCCACTTGGAGAATCTTATGCTTCAATTTTAGAGAAGCTATTAAAAGCTAACCTCATACAGCTTCCCCCCATCAAACCTCCTTAATAGTTTGATTATTCTCATCCTGTACCTACTTAGTACAATGAGAATGACCTTTATGCTTTTCATTAGGTAATTAGACATGACATCAGCTGATGTAATACCTTTAAGAATGTTGTTGAGACCCTTATTTACAAGGGTGAACTTGTGTTGGATAACCCCAATGCCCTTTAAAATCAATCTCTTGACATCTTTAGGAAACCTTTTACCAACTATGCCCCAACCAAAAGTGAGGACACACATGAAAAATGTTCCCATGATGCCCACATGGTCAATATGGTCCTTGATACACTCATCCATGAAGACTCAAGCATCCAATCTACTTACTCCCCTATCTCATCTATCGAGGTGGTGGAGTTACCTTCCCCTCCTTTGGAGATCCAAACTAAGGAAGTTCCTTTCTCCCTAGCTTCACTCATAGAGTCTTTGAAATCATAAAATACCACCTCAACTAGCATATCTAAGAAAATAACTATTACTAATTCACCATCTCCCCTAATTATCGAACAAACTACTACTCCTGTAGACATTATCCCTAAAGGAGAAACTTCATCACCAACACCTCTCATGTAGAAACTGCTTATTTCAACATTACATTCCTCACTCAAAGAAATGGACCAAACTACCACCCATCCTCCCTATCTTATGAGCCTATCCTTTGCACCCACTACCTAGGGATCAAGATTGGTACACAAACCTTTCTCTACATTAGTTCAAAAATTGGAATTTGCCTTAAAATTAGATATAGATCAAACCACTTTCTGACAATAGTTAGGGATCCCTTACATCAAAAAACCCTAACCTTTTGACATACCTTTAACCAACCAATCCATCATTTTTCCACCCCCTCTTAAACCAATCAAAACTTCTGCCAACCCCTCACCCTCTCAATCAATTGAGTTAGTCATGTCTCAAGCAATCAAATAACCAATCTAACCCTTCATAAATTTTGGTGCTTTCCCTACATGAAGTTTGGTTTGACTATTTTTGAAAGTGGAATTAACCACATATGAACCTATACCCAAGCCTTGACCCAAACCAACCAAAGAGGTGAAACCATTGAAAGGCCATATGGCTAGGACTCTACCTCCCTCCACCTTACCTTCCATCTTTGGACCTTATACCTCAACTTTGCTTGAGAAATAGGCTCCTTTTAACATATGCCACCCAACACTGTTGGATACACCCACCCACTTACTATTTGATAGGCTGGTTGTTCCTAAATTACCAATGGATAGACTATCAACTTGGAACACTCCAACCACCAACATACCCAAACCAAAAACATTAACTACACCACATTACCTAAACCCCCTCTCACTAAACCCATTATCACCAAAACACCTAGATTGCCAACTAAAATCACATCATCTAGACCTTTCCCACCTTTGGATGAATCTTATACAACCATTTTTCAAAGGTTATCACAAGCCTCTTGTCTCACCTTACCTCCTATTAGACCTTTCAATCCTCTTGGTTTGAAACTAGCTTGGTATAATGACCATCAATTTTTTTCCTATCGTAAGACACCTGACATAACATAGAGAACTGCAAAGCCCTCCAAGCCATTTTCCATTAGATCTATGAGGAGGATGACCTCTTATTAGATGAAATCCCCCTGACCTCTTTACCAACACACCTAATAGCCATTTTCCATAACACACCTAATCCCCCACTCTCACCTCAGAGTGACTGAGAACCTACCCAACCTCCTATCACATCTTTCCCCTCTATCCATGCCATTAATGTGGTCACATAATCACAAAAAAGGATAAAGGGAAGGCCAAGGTGTCCATTCCATGGACATATCCACCTTCTCACCCTAAACCAAACCAAATCCCAATCTCTTCATCTTTAGCTAAACCTAAAGTGACCATCTTAGGCACCTCATAGGATAGCCCTTCTAAATCCATTAGGAGGGTCATTCTTAAGTAACTCCACTAGACTCTAGCTAAGATGAGCCTCTACAAGCTCATTTACACCTCACCTCACCATCACCAAGCCATGATAGAGGCTATGCAATCCATTAATGTCATATCAAGAGACTCCCAACCTATAAAGGCCTTTGTAGGTGCTCTTCAACTCTCTACCTTTGTTACCTTCAAGGACTCTGAGATACCTTCTATACACCATGAGGACCTAGATCCTCCTCTCTTTATTCCTAACCATATTAACCAAACCTACATCAAATGGCTTATGATCTATGGGGGAGCCAACATCAACATCATCTCTTCCCATGCCTATGACCAAATCAAATTATGAGACAATGTCTTGTCTAAAACTTTTTCCATCCTTAGATCCTTTAATAACACTATGACCACTACCTTAGGAACTATTATCCTCCACATTTGTCTAGGACCTCACATGCTCCCTAAAATCTTTTATGTGGTAGAAGGTGAATTCTAGTACAATTTTCTACTAGGGAGACCTTGGATTTTCTCTATGGGTTGTGTACTTTCTAATTTTCATTGTTATGTCAAGTTTAAACATGATAATCAAGTTGTCACCATACAAGTTGACCCAGTCCCTTTTGTAGCATGCAACATGACCTACCAACCTAATGACTCCTCCTACCCTCAACAAAAGCATCCTAAGCATCTACTACCAAGCCCTCAAATATGAGAAATAAATCCATTGCTTTCCCTTCCTCAAAGGCATCTACCAGTTTGTCTATTCCTATAGACCAGATACTCACCATTGATCCCTTAGAACCTACCTTCCAATGCCTTACCCTTAGATAGTATCATTTCCTCACCCTTGATGAATTCCAAACTCCCTAAGAATATGAGAAACTCAACCATCAACTAGGTTATGATCCCAACATTAGAGCCATTATTCCTTTGGGACCTCCCAACTATCAAACCAACTTCTTCTATAGGGGACTTGATAAGCCACTTAACATTGCCACTACAACCTCTTCACTTCAACCACTCACATCCACCTTCTTTTACTTTGACAACTTGGACTTCACCAAAATATACCTTCATAGGTGTGCTTGAAAAGGGTTTGGCTTAGGATGATACGAGCATAGCCCACACACATTGATCTCATTTGAGACCCACAAGCCTCATGAGAATCATGATCTTGGATTCATTCTACCCAATAAAAATAAAGACACATAACCTTCCACTACCATTATTGAATAAGAAACCCCTTCCTCACCAACATCCCCTACACCTGAGTATGAGGATGAGGACATCATGCCACCCAACATTTTTTTTTCATCAACATAATCACCCTCGCCCCCCTAACTTATAAAAATGAAGGGGTACCCTTATCCATCCCTTTGACCCATCATAAACTTATGGGAGAATACTCACCTACCATTAACACTATTTAGTACTGGGATTATGATTATATTCCCACCTACCTTGGTGCACCTGATTCCTCCATCCACAAATCCTTACCTCCAGAAACCTAAACCATGTTGAATGAATCCACTATGAATATTGACATAGGCACTTTGGGTAACCCTCATATTGTCAAACTTGGACAATATCTCACCATTGAGGAACTTCAAGACTTCTCTATATTCCTTCAAGACTGTATCATTGCATTCACTTAGTCATATGCTGACATGCCTGATATTGACCTGGCCATTACCACCCAAAACATCATAACTAATCATGAATCCAAGCTTGTCAGATATAAAATTTCATGAATTCATCCTCATATATCCATTATTGTCAAATAAGAGCTTCAATGCCTCCTTTTTTTTGACTTCATTTAACCCATTGATTATCCCTTGTGGGTTTCAAACATCATGCCTATCACTAAAACCATAGGGGGATTACGTATCTGTGTATACTTTAGTGACCTTAACCTCACCAACCCAAAGGATGATTTTCCTCTACCTAATATTGACCAACTTATTGATATTACAACAAGCCATGAGATGTTGTCTCTCATGGATGGATTATTGGGTTATAATCAAATTTTGATTGCCCTTGAATATCAACACAAAACTACCTTTATCACTCCATGGGGGACTTTTTGTTATAGAGTCATGAACTTCGGTCTTAAGAACACTAGGGTAACCTACCAACGTGTTATGACCTACATCTTCCATGACCTTTTCTATACAATTGTTGAGGACTATATGGATGACCTCTTTGGAAAGTCTAAGTATCATAAGGACCACTTATCTATTCTCAAAATTATCTTTGAGAGACTTATCCATTACCATGTCTATCTCAATCCCAAGAAATGTATTTTTGTAGTCTTGTTGGGAAAACTCCTTGGCTTCATCATTTCCCTTCAGGGAATTAAAATGGATCTAGCTAAAATTAAATGCATCCTTGAGATTTTACCTCTAACCAATCTTAAACAACTCCATAGTCTACAGGGGAAGCTCTAATCTATTCATCACTTCATCTCTCATCTCTTCGAATGGTGTCAACCCTTCCATCACCTCTTGAAAAATGATATCTATTTCAAGTGGAACATTGATTATTAAAAGGCCTTTGATGAACTCAAAGAGTACCTTCTATCTCCACCTATCCTCACACCCCCTAAGGATGACCAACCTTTCTACCTTTATATTTCTACCACTAACCATTCCCTAGGGGAAATGCTTGCCCATCAGGATAAAAAACTCAAAGAGTAAGCCATATATTACATAAGCTATACCCTTGTAGATTATAAAACTTGGTATACTCATATCGAGAAAATTTTCTTGGCCCTAGTCTTCATGACCACCAAAATTTTCCACTACCTTCTTAACCATAAAACTTTTGTCATAACCAATACTGACCCACTCTAGTACATGCACTCCAAGCCATACCAAAACTAATGTATGGCCAAGTGGATCATGATTTTAGCTAATTTTGACCTTGAGTTCTTCTAGTAGAAGTCAATTAAGGGGTAAGTCATTGGTAACCAATTGGCTGATGTACCCTTAACAGAAAAACAGCCTCATCCTCTTAAATTTATAGATGAGTCTATCATAAGCCTATACCAAGTGGATTTCACCAATCATGTAACCATGTTATTTGATGGTTCCAAATGTCAACATGCTGGGGGAGCTGTTATCATCCTTATCCCCCTTATCAATGAACCACTTATTTTATCTTTTAAACTTGACCTTGAATGTACCAATGTGTTTGAATATGAAGCCCTAGTAATAGGTTTCCAAACTACCTTAGCCTTAAGAGTTATAATAATCAACATATTGGTGACTCCCAACTTGTGCTCAATCAAGTCAATGGCATCTACTAGTGTAAGAATGAGATTTTGTAGCTATATAGATAGTTAGTTATAGAACTCTTAAAATCATTTGAACAAGTTTGCTGACACCATGGCTTCTCTTGCCTCTTAGATCCTATCAACACCCTCAAACTCTAAGCTATCAGTCATTATCCATCACCTCACCAAAACCTCCTATGTCAAGTCAGACACTCCAACCATCTTCAATATGGAAGGGATCTAGCCTAAACTTTGGTATCAACAAACCTTCGACTACCTTAACCTTGGCATTATTCCCTCTAGCCTTTTTAGGAATGCCCATTGAACATTCATCCAGAGCACCTCCTTTTAGACCATTATGGGAGGAATTCTTTACAATTGTGGCTTTGACAGTCTTCTATTTCATTGCCTCTATAGTCTCTATAGTCTAAAATCCTCTCATGCTATCAAGGAAATACAATATGGTATTTATGGGGGTCATTTTAGTGGACTCATTGTGGCTAAATTCATCCTCCACCTAGGATATTATTGGCCTACCCTTAACCAAGACTATTGTGATCATGTGAAAAAGAGTGTCAAGTGTTAACAACATACTAATTTTTACTATGCACCCAACCATAGCCTTCAAGTTTCCACTAACTTATAGCCTTTTTCATAATGGGGTCTAGAACTTATTGGTGAAATTAATCCCCACTCTTCATAGTGACATCACTCTATCATCATCAAAACCAAATATTTCACCAAATGGGTGGAGGTTATTCCTCTTGTCTCAAAAAAAACTATAAAGATTGTTGTATTTATCACCCATCACATCATCTACTACTTTAGTGTTCCCCATAAGACCATCACTGACAATGGAAAATCCTTAAAAAATAATCAAGCTCAAGGTCTTTGTGACATATTTGGAATTAAAATAAGATTATCATTGCCTTATCACCCATAAGCAAATGGATAATCAGAGGCCTCTAACAAAATCCTTAACAACATGCTTACCAAATGGTTAGTGTCTCAGGTCGAGATTGTCACTTGCACATACCTTTTGCCTTATGGGCATATCCTACTAGAATCCAAACCCTTACAAGTGCTACACCTTTTTCTCTCATGTTTTGAGTTGAGGTTGTATTTGTAGACACCTAAATCTGGCCACCAATAACCTCCAATCAGACTTTTAGCTAGTTTCCATCTAAAACACACAATTTGGCCTAAAAACACTAAAACATATTGAATGATATGAAATTGACATATTCAAGTGCCAATTTTGTCTATGGTTCCCTAAATGGGGCAATACAATTTATGAGCCAACTAATTTTGTTCAGTTAATTTCAAGTCAAAATGCCAATTTTGCACCCACGTGCTTTGGACTATTCTTTCCTATCAAATATTTAACATAAAACTTGTGCATTTGTTATTTTTATTAAAAATATTCTAAATGAGAATATGCATTCAATGCATCTAACAATGCCTTCCAATTCTAATCCATTCAAATTTAAGACCAATAATAAGACATTTTGATCAATTTGGGTAATTTGTGCACAATGTACTTAATCATGTTTAAGAGCTAATTAACCTAAATTAAGGCCTAATCAATAATTCCATAGAAAATTGTTGAATACTTTTTTTAAGAAATGAATATTAAATATCTACATCATCAAGTAGCCTCATTTCTTGGGAAGACATCCCTAGGCCATAAATGACACAAATATTAGGATTCATGCCCTCCATGCCTCATCAATGCCTTCCATGCCTCTTAATTGACCCTTATTCTAATGCCATGATGAGGATAATTCTAAACTTAATTCAAAAAATTAAATTAATCCTCAACCACACATCTCAATATTGAGATGGATGGTTGAGGTTGATTATGATCAAATACAAAAATCTATAAATATGAGGCCTCACAACATCATTTCTAAGCTTAATTAGTGCAAAGTTATAATGCAGGATTGGTTCCAAAAATATTCAAGATAATAATGTTATAATGCCAAATTTATTTCAAGCCAAGCCAAGTCATAAGCCAAAGGTGCTAAGGAGATATGGAGGTTGTCAAGCTTCCATTGCCAAGGACTTCATGAGCACAAGTAGAGCAAGCCAGCACAACAAGCATTTTAGAACATCTAAGGAAGGTAAAAGAGTTTTATTTTGAATTTTAGATGTGTGTTTCATTCATGATTGTTAACTAAGCTCTCCCTAGTGTCTAGGCCTAGAGATGTTATGCTATTAGTGTGTTTATTTCTTCTTGTTTTAATTTTGGAACTAACACCATACTAACCATCCTCTCTTGAGTCAAATTTTTATATCACATAATGGCACACTTGGTGGGACTAGACGCATCTTACACATGAAGGAGATCCTTTTACAAATTTAAAATACTTATTTGAGATCTTAAAACTCTTGTAAATTAATTTTTTAACTTTATTTTACTGTTTTTGGTTGCCATGGTTTTTACATAGTAACAAATGTCAGTAAAAATATCGACATTGGTTACTTGGCTTAACTGACGTTGGTCAATAGAACTGACATCTATCAAATCTTGGTTGGCCATAATTGACGTCGATGGTATTGATCGATGTCATTATGTTTTTAAAAAAACATAGACCCAAGACCTCTTTTTCCAAAGTTTATTATTTTAAACTCAAAAGATCTTCAAAGCTAAAAGACATGCTAACAATTTTGTTATAGTACCAAGTGGAATATTTACTCAAAACATGTTTAAATCACTTTTTAAAGCTTAAAATTTTATTAGGAACTTTGTTTTGGTGTTTAACAAAGAATTTAGGTGTTTTTGATGAATGGTTTTCAAAGTTTGCAACTAAGACCAAGGGGTCAAATGAACACAGCCAAACATTTCATTTGGGTTTAAAATAGAACACACTTATCAATTTTTACTTGTTATAGTTGTTTAATTAGATCTTGTTTAGAAAAAAGAGGTATGTTGTGTGTATGATATTCCATTCATCTCCTATAGGGAACCCTTAGAATAAAAAGTTCCATTCCTATTACAAGTATCCTAGTCTAGGGCTTAGAAAGAAAGTCATCTAAAACACTCCCCAAAAACTTGTCAAAGTTTGGGTGATCTTAAAAATGACCCTAAAGTCTTTCTATTTTCATTCTTTATTTATTTATGAATCTTGGCCTACAAGGGGGACTTCATCACCTCCCACAAGTTCTTTAGGGAAGCTTTGACCCAGGGTTTCATCTCCCAACATTGACTTCATTTGACTCTTTTAGAGTTGCACACGAGATGTAGTGGTACTTTGAACATCACACTACACTGAGCGAATAACAAAATGTAGTGGTTGAAAAAAATACTAGACCTTTTTCTAACAAGATGAGTGATACAGACCCAAAATACATGCTTTTCTTTTGCATTATTTGGCATGAAAGTCATTGTGCAATTGATTCTATTAGATAATTTGAAAACTTATTAGATCTTAGACAAATACCCACTTGCTACATACGTATTATTAATGCAAGGTGCACCTCAAGGTCCATGTCATAGTACTATCATTTGAGAGAAGGTGGGGGGGGTGTAAAAACCCTACTATATAATGTGCATTTACTTTTGGATGAACACTTAAAATCCTCTCAAATGATGTATATTGATGGATTCCAACAATACCAAACAACCTTGTCAGTTTAGGATCTAAAGGCGATTAATTAGTTAGTCTTGTCATAGATTAAAGTCTTGTTTAGAGTAAAAACTTGGTGTAAACAAATAATCCAAACCAAACACATAGTCCAAATTTTCCTTTGAACAAAGAGGTGTTATGCTGTCTGTGTGAGATCATCCATTTGCCTTGTTCAAATTTCATCAAAAGCTTGAGAGTCATATTATCCACTTTGGCATAGTTATGCTACCCAATTGATTCTAGACCTTTACCAACATTGTTTAAGTCCTTCACCTATAATCTAAATTTAGAATTACACCTTTACAAGTTCATAGGGTTGATGTGTTAAGTGGGTTCACCATTTTCACTAAACTTGAGGGAACTTAGGTTTAATTTCCAATTTAGGTTGGAGGCCATTTAAGACTCATAATCATTGTCCTCACTTGATAGACTTAAGCCATTTTGTTCTAAACACTTGCATTTTAAGTCTATACATCACAACATTTTGAGTTAAGAAAGATAGTGTTATGCTATCAAAATTGTAGAAAAATGTCCTTGCCTTAGAATGTTTTTAAAGCAAACCTTTTTTTATCATAAAATTTTGGGTAGTATAGCATCATTACATGGCCCAAATCATTTAAAACTTTGTTTCATATCCCTTTTTGCATAGAATTTCAAATCTATTTCTACATATTTAGATCAATCCAAGTGTACTTTTGATCCTTTGTCTAAAGCATAGTTATACTGTTCACTTTTGTCTAGCTTATTTGTCAAAAAGAACCAAGTTTTATACCATTATTTATGAGAAAATAAACTATTACTAAAGTGCCATTTATTTCATACCTTATACCTAGTTGATCAAGTTCATGTCCAAGAATTGAATGCCTAGTGTTTTTTATAAGTTTTAAAAATCCGTTAGATTAAAACTTTCATCTATTTTTAAAGTCTAGCTTTTGATGCTATTTGGCCAAGAGTCCTAGTACATGCCTTGTTTGAGCATAGCTTTTGATGCCGCATTCGACCAGAAGACCTAACAAATTTTAAATTCTTAGATTAAATTGATTTGAAACACTTCAACCTTAGAGTTTGTCATTTCAAATTTTTAGTTCATTTACTTGCTTATCTTTGTGTGAATAGTGAAATGTTAGGTATTTTATCCTAGATTGTTTCCTCACAAATCTTTACATAAACCTTTTGATCCTTTTTGACAAATCTAGACTAAGTTGAAGGAATCATTTGTTTTATATTCTATCATTTTTAGAGTTTGTATAACTCTTTGACCTTTTATCACAAAGCATTGACTATGGATCCCAACATGTATTCCTACACTCATAGTGGACTCATGTACAATCCAAGGATTAGTAATGTATTTGCATAGGAATAAATGGTGCAAGACCCGTATGCAAATAACATTACTTATGAGATGGATTCTTATCCCTCTTATAATAATTAATTAGGGGCACAAAACCAAGATCCATTGGATAACTATTTGGTTAACACACCCTCTTACATAGAATAGGACCAAGAACAAACCATGTAATACTTAGCTACAATACCTAGGTGGATGAGCCAGTTCTTCAACAATCATACCCTACTAATATAGCTTCCATGTATGATCTATTTTTGTTTGAGCAACATTTATTAGAGAATAAAGATGAGATTTTGGTTAGGTCCATAGAGGTAGGGGCTAAGTCTCCATTAGACTTCCCCCATGAAAATTTACCAAGTCTAGTAAGAGTGCCCCATAATATCATTTATGATCAATAGGCTTCTTCTAACATTCCTATGGCTCTAGTCCAAACAACGTATCAAGACCCCAATATATCCAATCAAGGAAAAAACATCATGGAAGATCACTGTAACCAAATGCAGATAGTTTATCAAACCTACCTGAATTTAGAACATGATTTCCATCAGATGAACATGGTAAGCCTCTCATTAACCTAGTTCATTCAACATGAGTGTTGATAGAATTAACTAGAAAAGAAAATCTGAGTTCTGACCTATTTGTACAAACCACTTCTATAGATAACTTGATACATATTTTAGTTATTGAATAAGTGTATTTGACTTCTACACTAAATAGTGAGCCAAATGTAGTGGACAACGTGCACACAATGTCCAATCTTGATCAAAGTGGTATTAATGCACAAAAAACTAGCTAACAACGTGTGCCTATAGTTAATCCCATTAGTAGATCATCATACCAAGGAATAAGAGTTTTTTCATCCCAACCTCAACCAATTATTTCCTCAAGTATACAACCTATAAGATTAGATAATCAAACAATAGCTAATGTTATGCCTCAATGACAGAATGTGATGAATCATACTCCCCCTCAAAAAATAATAAGTGGTATTCCACAAAAGTAGACATAGTCTAGTGTATCAACATAATAAAGGATGAATACATTGCCACATAAATCAAGGGAAAATAATGTAACACCTTAATAGGTAATGACAAACATACCCTTTCAGTCACAAACTAATAGGCCAGTCTAAAACCCAATAATGACTAGTTAGCAGCATGTAAATATTGGTCAGTGATAGATATCGAATATGTAACATGCTTTCACTTCTTCACAGGGATTTTTATAATAAGGATGTCCCCATGTTTCTCAAGTACCTACTAGACAACCATTGGTTCAAAATGTGCCACAAATCCAGAGACAAGGTCTTGGTCCACAAGTTTCCACTCAATAACAAGGTTTGATTAGTCAATAACATGTCCTGTTTTAACCATAACATGCATAGTATAATTATATCCCTCTATTCCAACCAAAAAATCCACCAAGTCAAACCTTTATCACCAACCCAAACTAAAATATCATGTAGCTAAATGTATAATTTCAAGTACATCTCAATCCATGTATGCATATTCCTGGTCCATTCCTCAACCAAACCAATCTACCCCAATAGGTGTCTCCCTCATACCCTAGTCAAAGTGTTCCACTTGTGATCTCCCAACCATCTATCCAACCAATATTCTCCTTAAAACCAATATTCCATCCAATTTTCTATCCCAAGAATTGCAATAGATGAAGGATATAATTGCTGCTATTCAGGCAGGGAAGCATACTAAAAAGTTTAAATTGGATGACATGTGTTCCTATCCATTCAACATGGAGTATTTATAGATACCATTTCATCCAAGATATGAACCACCTAAATTTGATAAGTACAAAGGGAAAGGTGACCTTAAGGCCCATTTGACCGAATTATTTATCGCATGTCAACTAGTGGTATATAATGACATATACCTTTTGATATTATTTCCAAAGAGCTTGGTTGGACAAGCCTTGGAGTGGTTTTTAAAGTTTCATAATAATTTAGTAATGGACTTTGATTATCTTTTTGATAAATTTGTAAAACACTTTTTCTATAATCTTGAGCATGAGATTTCATTAGTGGACCTGACACAAGCAAAGCAAAAAGTTGGGAAGATTTTTTCAAGTTATTTACAGTGATGGAGAGCCCTTGCAATCCATTTCACCCATAGTTTAATAGATAAACAATTAGCTACTATGTTTACTAAATTTTTTTATAGTGAGATAGCCTATCATCTGGAACTATAATGTGCACATACATTCAAAGAGATCATTGATAAAGGTTTTTTGATGAAGTGAGTGCTCATAAATAAAAGATTCATCAAACTTAATTCTACCAATCAAGGAAATATCCAACAACAACATCCTAATCAAGTACAATTATCACAATTGGCACATGCTAATAATCAAGAAAGATTGAAGCAATTCAACTGAAATAGGAATGTTGTGGGAAATAGAATAACCAAATCCCATCATGTATAAGCTATGCAAACCTCATCCACACCACTATTTTAGATTACTCCTACCCAACAACCTCTACAACCAATGCCATAAGCATAATAACCAAGACTTACACAACAAATAAAGTAGCCTTTACCATTTTAAACCCTTCCTCCTAGAAGAACCATACCTTCACATCACATCTTTAGTGACCTAGGAGAACCTATTAAGTCTATATTTTGCAAACTTACTACCACTAATATGATTAGTTGGCCCATACCAAAACATTATCCACAAGGTATTTCTTATCCTGATAGGTACCATGAAAATGAATTCTATGACTATCATCGAGTCAACATGCATAATATATGAAGATGTGTCCAAATCAAGCATTTAATTGAAAATATGTTAGAGAATAGGGAGATAAAACTAGATAATGGTGATTCCACTTCCAATCAAGCTCTTGGGATCTATCAAAACCCATTTCTTTGACATAACAATCAACAATAGTAGAATAATTAGCAACAACAACAACATCCCGTGTAGTAGCAAAATCAATAGTATCAAATCAAAGTTTGAACTAGAAAAACCAACAAAATCAATAGAAAAACCCATAATGATAGAATAATGGATAAAACCAAGTTCATAATGGTAACAACCAACAAACCTACCATGCAGTTACACATGAATACAATAGGGTTGTAGGTCATATTGTAGGGGGTAGCATTAATATCATCTCCATTAATCCTATACCAATCATTAATCAACTTAAACCATTGATAATTAATAATATCCATCCAAATTACATGGATAATCCTTATTTGACCTAGGAGTGTATAAAGGCAAACTAACAAACTAGGACTTCCACATTTGGATCTTATAGTGACAACTCATTCTTGCCACATGACCACATATAAGTGCACTAACAACTGAGACTTGTCTTATCTATTCCCACACCATTTCTAACATCGATTAGAAATAATGGTCTAATATTTAATCTCAATTGTGTAATCACAATTGAAAGGTCAAAGATTACTATCCTAGGCCCATAACCATCTACCTCTTTGCCTGTCATCCAACCAACTATTCAGCCTCAAAATAAACCATTCACTACTGACCAAGACAAGAAGTTTGATATTGTGAAACAATTATAAAAGACACCAGAACAAATTTATATTTTATATTTTATATGGATGTCAATAATCCAAAAGAAAATCCTAAATGAGTTTTTGACCCAATCTACTATTGCTAGTGACATATCCCCTGATAAATTTTAAGCTTTGGTTGGACACCTAGCTCTAACCCAACAAGTCACATTCAACCAAAGTGATATTTCTTCCCTTGGCCCACTCCATAATAACCTATTATACATAGAATTTTTTATCAGATGGCATAAAGTGAAATGTGTCCTTATCAACAATGGATCTAGGCTCAACATAGTGTCTCTCAAGCTCATCAAGCTTCTTGGGTACACAATGATAGATCTTCAGTCAAAAACAATAACTATTAAATCCTATGATAATCAATAAAGAGAGTCATAGGGCATCATTAGTTTTATAATTACTATTAGGCCATTGACCCATGATACACTTTTCCATGTGTTTGATCTTGAGTTATCATACAACATGCTTCTAGGCAGGCCTTGGTTATATGAGATTCATACAGTCCCGTCAACACTGCACCAATGTATCAAGTTTTCCCACTCAGGGATGGAAGTGAATATTCTAAGAGATTTACATCTATATGAGCACCATAAGCATCTTCAGGCCAAGTTTTAAATCTATAATTATCAGTATGGTATGAATCCTAGTTCCAAGCAGGATAAAGTAAAAGCTATACTTATTGATCCTTCATCAGATAATTTCATAGATCCTAATACCTTGGATTCCCTTTCCCACATGTCACCTCTTGAAGCTTCTAATCATTTCACCATTTTATATAATGGACCAGGAGAATATGTCACCCATGACACATTTCACATTACCAATCTTCCTTAGAATCTGAAAACCTCTAGGTGACCTAAGGTCATCTCACATCTGCATTGGCAATGAAATAATAAAGATAAGGGACCTGCCACATTTGTACTAACATCTAGCCTAGGGATTAACCCTCTTAAAGGGAATGAATCATGGTTATACAATGATGACCAAGCTAATTGTTATAAAAATGCAAAGTATCCTATTCCCAATAGGATCATGGAACATCACAATTATGAAGGAAGAGGCCTTAGATTGAATCAACAAGGAACCATTGAGCTGATATCCATGACTAAGTATGAAAGACCTTATGGACTTGGATTTAAACCACCTAGGGGTGACCCCACATATTTTATTCAAACTCCATCACCAATGACTAGTGATGATGATGCTGATAATGAAGTAGAGTCTGATCCTAGCCTTACCTTTGATAACCTAGCTAAAACCAACCTATTTGATAACAATGCCATTTATACCATTACCCAAGCCATTCATCACAATCCATTGCCATGATAATATCCCCAACTGATAGATTAGGACCAACAAGATTCTAGCTTATGGATTGATGAGTTATAGAATGATGAGGCATTATGTGATTTTCTAGGCCTTAGAGACAAAGTTCCATTGGGAGATCACAAATCAGGATTCTCAATCACATTGGATCTTGTATCCTATTTTGGAGAATGAGTGAACACCCTTAGCCAAAAAAATAAAAATAAAACATTGAGGTCCCAAAGTGAAAACCTTTTTGAGGCACTTTCTAACTAGAGAAGAAGTAAAGATAAAGGCTAGTCTAGTGGTGAAAACCTATTTCAAGTGCCATTAGATGGAGGTGTTCATTTTTCATTAAATTTATATTAGGAGACCACCAACGATGACTTGCCTATAGATCTAAGTTTAGGTTTGAGCAATAACACGTATTTGAGAATTTATAACTATTTTTTTTACATGGCCAAATCTTCCATTAGGAGACTCAGATTCATCATGCCTAAGAGAAGTTGAAGATCAAGTCATAACATAGAACCCTGACATAGTCCAATAGTTCAAGTCACTGGCTACTATCCTAGAAGATGGTTCAACCCTTCTAATTGAAGACAAAATAGAGGTAAACATCAGGACTCCATCCAACCTAAAATGGTTAAAATTAGGTGCATCCCTCACTGAGGAGGAATGTGACCTCTTTACAGCTCTATTGAGAGAGTTTGTGGATATATTTACATGGGCCTATTCTGACATGTCAGGATTAGACCCTACCTTGGTTCTACACCACCTTGTGGTTGATATTGATGTCAAACCAATAAAAAAAGATACATAAGATGCATCCTCACATTGTTATATTGGTAAAAAAGAGTTGGAAAAACTCTAGAAGTAGGATGTATCTGATCTATTGACTACTCAAAATGGATCTCTAATGTAGTACCTATTAGTAAAAAGCCTGAAAGAATCAAAATTTGTACTAATTTTCAAGACATCAATAAGTCTTGTCCTTAAGATGATTTTCCATTTCCTACTATTGACATGATCATCAAATCTATGATAGGTTATGAAATGCTTTCACTCATGGATGGATTTTTAGGATATAATTAGATCAAAATAATATTAGAAGATTAGTATAAAATAGCGTTCACCACTCCATGGGGAATATTTTGCTATCAGGTGATGCCATTTGGCCTTAATAATGTGGGAGATACATGTCAAAGAGCCATGAATATCATATTCCATGATATGATGCATGCTATTTTTGAAGACTATGTTGATGACATATTAGGAAAATCCAAGACTAGGGCTGACCATCTAATAGTGCTACATAAGATATTTGAAAGACTATGAGAGTATAAAGTTAGACTAAATCCAAAGAAATATGTGTTTGGTGTAATTTAAAGCAGATTACTTGGTTTCATCATGTCTCATATAGGTATTAAATTTGATCTAGCTAAAGTCCATGTTATAATCAAGATGCTGCCACCAACCAATTTGAAGAAACTCCATAGTTTGTAGGGTAAGATCCAGTCTATCTGACACTTCATCTCTCAGTTGGCATAAAAGTGCCATCCATTTACACACCTTTTGAAGAAAGGAGTTACATTTCACTGGGATGATCACTTCCAAATAGATTTTCAATAACTTAAAGATTATCTTAGCAATCCACCTATTTTATTACCTCCTATGCTAGGAAAGCCATTCTTGTTATACCGATCAGCTATCAATTATGCCTTGGGGGCACTCTTGGCTCAACATGATGATAATGGAAAGGAGAATGTTGTATACTACCTAAGCCATACCTTGGTTACATATGAACATAACTATGCACCTATTGAAAAATCTTGTCTAGCCATGGTTTTCATAGCTCAAAAATTATGTCATTATATGTTGAATAATAAAACCATGGTCATTTCAAAAGTAGATCCGCTCAAGTATCTACTATATAAAAAATATTTTCAAGGTAGAATGGCTAAATGGATCATGCTTCTCAATTAATTTGACATACAGTATGTCAATCAAAAGGCAATCAAAGGACAAGTTCTTATAGATCAACTTGCTGAAGCACCTCTCATAGACACACAACCACTCAAGTTTCCATTTCCTGATGAATCCATCATGACCATCATAGACACACCCCTTGAGGAGTATCCCTAGAAGCTATACTTTGATGGTTAATTCACTACACATGGATTGAGGGTAGGCATATTTTTTATTACACCATAGGGGTATCTAATCCCTAAATCATTCAGAATCAGCTTTCCTTATACAAATAACATGCCTGAGTATGAAGAACTTGTTCCAGGACTTCAAAAAGTAGTATAGTGGAATATATCTCATCTCCAAGTTTATGGTGATTCTTAGTTAATCATCAATCAAGTTATAGATCATTTTTAGACCAAAGATGATAAGATGGTTCCATATAAAGACATGGTCAACACTCTTAAAAATTAAATTACCAACATTCAGTTTGAGCACATTCCAAGGGCTAGTAACAAAACTGTAGATGCCATGGCTACTATTAGCTCTCTAATTTGACAAATAGATAAAGCTAGAGAGTATCAGTTACTTGTCAAAAAATTGTCAGCACTATATCATGAACCTTTAATTATTACCATGATTTGTGATATTGTTGGTCTTAATTCTATCTGGTACTCAGACCTTTATAACTACCTTCATGATTAAGTTTTGCCACCTAAACTATCTCAAAAACAAACCAAAGCCTTCATTCATCATTCCACTCATTATACTTTACTTGGATCCACTCTTTATCATTGTAGTTTTGATGGAACTCTGCTTCATTGTTTAACTTCAGTAGAGTCTACATTAACATTAAGAGAAGTTCATGAAGGAGTATGCGAAACCCATTCTAGCAGGGCAATCCTATCCAAAAAGCTCTTTTATACTGGCAATTATTGGCCCAAAATGGATGCAGATACCACTACATATGTAAAAAAATGTGACAAATGTCAATGACATGCTAATTTGATTCATGCCCCAACAAACAATCTAAAATCAATGTTGACACCATGTCTATTTTCTACATGGGGACTTGACTTCATTGGGAAGATTAACCCCACTTCATTTGATAGCCATAAACATATCCTTATCACCACTAAATATTTCACTAAGTGGGTTGAAGCTATACCCCTCACTTACGTGACTAGAAAGTAAATTTTTAAATTCATCTTCAACCATCTCATCTACCATTATAGTATCCCCTCTGATATTATATCTAATAATGGAGGATCATTCAAGAACAAATATATAGACCAGATATATACTGAATACAACATCACCCAACATGTTTCTATAGCATATTTCCCTCAAGGTAATGGCCAGGCCGAGGAATCCAACAAAACCATTATCAACATTCTCAAAAATATTGTTAATGATGTCAATCATGATTGACACCTCTAGATACTCCCTACCCTTTGGGAATACCTTATCAATCATTGTACCCCCACAGGAGCCACTCCATACTCACTTGTTTATGGTACTAAAGCCATTCTTCCCATTGAGGTCAAGTTGCCTTTACTATGCATCTCTTTCAAGCATGTCCTAGATGATCATGACTATCAAATAGCTCACATGCAAGAGCTGGATCTACTTGATGAAAAATGCATAGCCATGCTTAACAATCTTCAAGCATATCAGAATCAACTCAAAGGCCACTATAATTGGTGTGTGAAGTATCAAACATTTGAACTTGGTGATCTTGTTCTTAAAGAAAACAAAAAGAATACCATGGCCAAGAAGAAACATAAAGGGAAATTCTAACCAAACTAGATAGGGCCTTTCATCATCACTATAGATTATAGATCAGGAGCATACAAGCTTGCCACACCAAATAGAGAGGAACTTCTAGAGCCAGTGAATATTATTAATCTCAAGTGGTACTATGCTTGAATGCTAAGGTATATTATATGTAAGGACTATTTTAGTTATACCCTTTTATCACTATTATTCTTTAAACACATACCATTATTATCTATCCTCTTTGCCATATCCCCTTTCCATTTTTGACCTATCGACCTTGCATGTTCAAAAACCTAGCCCATTTAACCTTGGTTTTTGTCATTCATTACATAGTTTTAACATCAAGGTATATGATTAGTTCATCAGTTTATTCAAGAAATTCAGATAGAGTTCATATTTTGGGATAGTGTGATAGAAGTTTCATCATTTACATCATTTATTATTCTTTCTTACCATCGATCTTGTTGCTAATTATAATCACCTTTAAGAAAATTAGTACCTTTGATCTATGCCATTATGTCCTAGTTATAACTACCTATGGGTAAATTAGGGGCAAAATTAAACCTTGACATACCAACTTGCCACTTCCTATGCCATACTATGTATTTTTACCAACTATGCCTATTTTGTTTGAATTGGCTATCGTACTAGTCTAATTCCTCCATTGTAAGGGCAGAACTATAGTGACTTGAGGTCCTATTCTAGGACTATGTAGGAAATGCTCAATACTTATTGAGGTCAGCTCAGTCACCCTTTTCCCAATGCTCTTTCCATTTTATGAGCAACCTAAGCCACACTCTCACCATTTTACAAGCAACCTAAACCATGCTTTTAATATTTTGAGAGCAACCTAAGCCACGCTTTCATCATTTTGTGAGAAACCTAAGCCATACTCTCATCATTTTGTGAGCTTGAACCATTTAGTGTCTCTTCATTCTTGATTGAGTTACGACACTCCAAAACACTTCCAAAAACATTTTTAAAATCATTAAAAAATAACAAAAACATTGACCACTTCCTTGCCTTAAGGATTCTGGGAACCCTTACTAAGTTACAAGTAAATCACTTGTCATTTAGTTTCCTCATCATTTTTGGCCTTTTTCTCTCATGCACTTGCCATTTTTCAAGACCATTCCTATTCTTCTATCACATCCATTTTATTTGTTTTCATCAGTTATCACATTCTTCCCATTCCATAGGAGAACTACATTTGGCCTGAAGTTTTTTATTAGATATTACATCCATGGAACTATGTAGGCATCATCCAATTGCCTAGTGAATATGGATCTAACTCAACCACCCCCTTCATTTTCTTCTATTCCCCCATTTTATTCATTTATTAAATTTTCACCTATTTTCTAGGGGCAATGTTCATAGGGTTTCTATTGCTTTGTTTGTTTATTTGTTTCTACTTATTTTATTTGTTTTTATACCTATTTTGTTTACTTTCAACATCATTTCTTTGATTTAGTTTATGTGTGTTCATTGGGTGATTATTTTCCCACACTTACACTTGAATCCATCCATATTCATATGTTTACATTGTCATCATGGTTTCTATCATTGGTGCATTATTTTCTATTGGGTGTTAGATTACGGGAGTCAATCCTTATGCATATTTTGGCCAAGTATTTATGGTTTTATATCATGAAGCCTACCATTACATGCTACAATAAACCTCAGATTTAAGAAGTCTATTCAGCAATGGTGGCATCCCTTCGACATTGACATCCTGATTCACTCCCAATCATATCCCAAACAGAGTAATTAACCACAAAAAAATTCAACCTTTATTAATTTAGATGAGCATCTCCCTACTATTAGTTTATTCCAATTCATCATTACCATCTGTGTTAATTTATCATCATCCTTATCCAAGTTTATCATGTTTACCATAATTAAGGTCTAACGATTATAACTGCCTATGGGCAAATTATTATACACTATCCCACCTGCATTTCTCAATGATTATAACTGCCTTTAGGTAAATCATTATGTTGTCACTATTTTACTACCTCTACCCATACAAGGGCATGTTATTATCTTATTTGTCTATCGTAATTGGGGAAACTGTATCTTCTCAATGATTATAACTATCTTTGGGCATATCATTATGTTATCATACCACGTTGCCACTATCAAGGTAAAATGCTTATAACCACCTTTAGGAAAATAATTATGCACTGTCCCACTTGAATTTTCAATGATTTTGACTAATTTTTCAATATCATTGTGTTTTCACCCCATCATCTTTCCTTTCTTTGGTTCCCTCATTTTTCTTCTTTCGAGGGACCATTTTCTGACCCACTTATGCCAACCATTCCCTTGAGGGGGCATCATACAGTTAGTTTATCATCATTACAATTATAGGCATATAGGACCTTTTCTTTATTTGAGAAGACATTAATATTCTTATAGCTTGCAATGCCTTCTTAAATAGGGGCAAACTTTAGACATTTAAATATAGCCATCGATAACCTCCAATCAGACTTTTGGCTAGTTTCTATCTAAAATGCACAATTTGGCCTAAAAACACTAAAACATGCTAAATGATGTGAAACTAACATATTAAAGTGCCAATTTTGGCCAGAGTATCCCTAAGTGGGGTAATGCAATTTATGGGCCAGCTAACTTTCATCAGTTCATTTCAATTCAAAATGCCAATTTTGCACCCACGTGCTCTAGACTGCTCTTTCTTATCAAATCTTTTACACAAGACTTGTGACTTTGTTTTTTGTTATTGGAAACATTCTAAATGGGAATACACATCTAATTCATTTGACATCACCTTCTAATTCTAATCCAATCAAATTTAGGACCAATAACAAGACATTCTGGTCAATTTACGTAATTTATGCACAATGTGCTTAATCATGCTTAAGAACTAATTAACCCAAATTAAGGTCTAATAAAAAATTACATGGAAAATTTTTGAATACTTTTTTTTAGAAATGAATATTTAATATCTGCATCATCAAGTGACCTCATTTCTTAATAAGACATCCCTAGGCCATAAATGCCACAAATATCAAGATTCATGCCCTCTATGCCTCATCAATGCCTTCCATGATGCCATCCATGCCTCTTAATTTCCCCTTATTCCAATGCTATGATGATGATAATTAAAAACTTAATTCAAAAAATTGAACTAACCCTCAACTACACATCTCAATCTTGAGATGGATAGTTGAGGTTGATTCTGATCAAATCCAAAAATATATAAATAGGAGGCCTCATAACATCATTTCTAAGATTAATTAGTGCAAAGTTATAATGTAGAATTGGTTCCAAAAAGCTTCAAGCTAATAGTGTTATAATGCCAAATTGATTTCAAGCCAAGCCAAGCCATAAGCCAAAGGTGCCAAGGAGAGATGGAGGTCATCAAGTTTCCATTTCCAAGGACTTCATGAACACAACCTGAGTAAGCCACCACAAAAAGAATTTTGGAGCATCCAAGGAAGGTAAAAGAGTTTTCTTTTGAATTTTAGTTGTGTGTTTCATTCATGATTGTTAACTAAGCTCTCCCTAGTGTCTAGACCTAGAGATGCTATGCTATTAGTATATTTATTTCATCTTGTTTTCATTTTGGAACTAACACCATAATAACCATCATCTCTTGAGTAAAATTCCTAGATCATAGTATTGCCTCTTAAAGTTCAAATACCTTCTCTTTGCATATCTTTGCATAACCTTATTTTGGAATATGATTAACATCAATAATGTTTAGCCCAACTTGAGATACTTGATGAGCATCATTTGGCCACTCTTTCCCATATTTGTGTTTATCAAGATTGAATCAAGCGTGCTTATAACAAATACCTAAAAGTATGAGAATTCAATATTTGATATTTTATTCTCAAGGAAAATCAACATGTAACTAATATGGAGAAAATAAAGGTAAAATTTACCTTCAATTGGCTTGGACCCTACATCATAACCCATAAATATGGATTAAGAGCTTATCATTTATCCTCTCTCAAAGGTAAACTAGAACTTGAGCCTCTTAACACTTCACATCTATGTCCTTTCTATTGTTCACAAGGGGTCACAATCATCATTTGTCTAACTTAAGTTCATCCCCTACAACCACATTTATATTCCCTCTTCTTAGGGGAAATAGATTACAATTGAATCATGTGATTATCCATCACAGTCATAGCTTAATATTGAACTATGGGTACCATGAATCTACCCAATGCATGATTATCATGGTACTTCCCATCTCTCCTTAGGATCAGTTCCCATGGTCGTTGTCACCTAATCCTCTTTTCACCTATGCCACCTTCTTGTGATCTTAGTATTGCCTTCATAAAGGTAACCCTTTGAGCATGTATAAGCAAGTCTATGCCAAGCAAAATCAAACAAAATCAAAAGAAACATCAGAGTCAAAAATGAATCATGGGTAATTATTAGCATTCATAGACTATTCCCTTGAAGGGCAACTATTGAAAACATATTCAAAATTGAAAAAACATAAGGTGGACTACTCCAACGAAGGAAAACTATCAAAAACATTTAAACTAATCATATAAAGTTAGATCACTCCCTTGAAGGATGGTTCAGTAAAACACTTGTCAAAGCTAGCAATTTTTTGGAAGCTTCTCACATCAATTAGCTTCCCCAACCCTAAAGCACAATCACAAGTAGTGAAAAACCCATAAGCAAAAGCAACAATAATGAGAAACACTACAATCAGCTCTCATAAAAGTAATAATCTTAGAAAACTACAATCATCTCTCCTCAGTAGACTTCTCACATCATTCACTATATAATTTATATCTGAGCATAGACTTGCTTATACTATCCTCTTGGAAGCCTACAGAAGAGGCATGTTAGTTTCATACAAAGGTTCCAGTTTTACCCATCCTCCCTCCATATATCAAATGCATGGGACTATGAGCCTACTTGACATAATGTGATAAAGATACCCATTTATCAACCTAAGCATGCTAATGCAAAGCATTTTAAAGGCTTATTTTCACTAAACCAATCTAACTTTGGTTTTTGTTTTTGTCTTTACCAATGAAAAGGTCTCATGTTTCTTTTCTTATCTTTTATTGGTTCATGTAGATGTACGTCTCATGATTCTTATGACTTTCCTTAAATTTAGTTTGTTATCTAATTACTTTATTATTATCATTAAATCCTTAGCCATGTTCACTTTTTATCTCCATGATCATACACAACAAATATCAAATAACAAATGCAACATTGTGAACTATATCCATAAACCACAAATCATATATCTATCTATGGATCACAACACCATGAAATCACATCATATCAATTCATATCATAAACAACATCCTATCCATCTACCATCAAAACATCATGTGAACATATATCATATCGTAAACAACCTTAATTTCACCATCCATCATCATGAACATAAACAAAATCAATGATCAAAACATCATGAACCATATCATATATCATCTACTTATCTATCTATTAACCATCACATCACAATAATTCATCTTATAACATCAACATAACCATAAACAAAGTCATTATGATAACATTATCATATGACATATATCCATCCATATCACATTCTCTCATATCCATGAACCAAATCAAGAATCATAACCATCTTTTAAACATCACATGCCTAAGCTACTGAGTCAACATCTCATAAAGCATATACATGAAACCATAGACCATCAACCATAAACATGAACATAACTATCCACATTATCACGTAAACCATGAACCATAAACATACTTCATCATCATATACATCGTGTCATCATATATAATACCTATAACAATGTCTAAACTCTCTCTCAAACATGTACATCTCGTTGCATCAGCACGCAAGCCAGTATCAAAATAATGTATACCTAACTCTACCAACATATCAAAACATGTGGAAATCATGCCCCTAGGGAACCAATACTATTTGCCTCACCTGTACCTATACCTATGCTTGCACCTGCATTCCCATTTGGTGGTTCTCCCCTAATATCCCTACCTGGATAATTATGGAGGCACATTATCTTGGAGTAGTTATGAAATGACCCCCTATGAAACTAGCCCTATATTCCCTATATCTCAATGATGTAGGTAACTATGCCAACTCCATGACCTCATAGTACCTTAGCTCCTTAATAGTGGCTAGATATCATGTCCTTGACACTGTGTTAGGTGGTTCTCCTACTGTTACTATGGCTACTCCTTACCCCTATCTCAAAAAATATCTCTCTTGAGTCACTAAAACAAGAGAGGCCCTTATTTAATCATGCTCACTTATAAACTTCACAACCTACCCCTATAAGGCAATAACCTAAGCCTATAAGGTGGTTACTTATCCTTATAATCCTATGATCTAGGCTTGTGTTACTGTCATTGCCACTACCACCTAACCACCCTATATTGGTTCCTCTATAGGGTCCACATCCATGGGCTACTAGCCTCCATTCCCCCATCCAAAATTATCAACTGTATATCTAACCTAGTACTAAGCCACATATCCATCTACCACACTAGCATCATCAATGAGAGTTCTTGCTGGCAATTCCTCATGGTCCAAAACAACCTCTTTTTACTATAGATCTGGGAGAAAGAACTTTGCATCTTCCCTCTTATATCAAGGGAAATTAGGTGGGATACCCTACATCAATCTAAATTACCTTCACACTCTATTAACTGGGATGAGCTTAGTCTCACCCTATTATCTTCCATATATCCACTGCCAACTCTATAGTGATAAAGTGTGATACCTATATCCTACCCAAATCAGTCAACTCAAGTAAGGTCTCCACATCACATCACCAACCACCAAACCATCTAGGGCATCTATAAACCAATCTATATCTTGGGCACCTCCACTAACCTCTATCAATGCCAAATCACCTCTTCATCATATAAAGCCTACCCTATAGTCTATAGGCACAAAGTCATCTCATGGGAGCCCCAACGGTCTAAGCACTTTGATATGCTCATATGCCCAACAGTGGAGTATAAAACCAACACTAATCTTGTACCACTTATGTGCATGAAAATCCTAGAGATCTTTGTAGATTTACACTAATAAAATGGTAGCACACTTAAATATAGTCTCCCTAGCAAAATCTCTCCTAACACCCTTAGTAGTAGATATGGGAAGTGGTCGCTAATCGAATCAAGAAGGGTAAAGCAAAATATCCCCACCACCACTATCATCAGTAGGTACCTATCCAGTGATGCACTCTGGTATAATGACCCATAACACATGCCACCTACATGAAATCTTGCCTACTCGCTATCCTCATCATAAATCCAATCCATGTAGTAGTCTCACTGCTCTCTCTCTATATGGTAGATCAGGTCTCCATGACTTAGAAATCATGTAATCTAATACACATCCTCTAGCAAGATTCTCATCTCTCTAGTGGGAAACATAAAAGTGTTCATGGCTGGATCCCATCTCTCGATGAGATCCATGATCATCATTTCATCCTGAGGCAAGTGCTGATAATGCCTCATAGCCCCTAGTCCAACCTCCTCCATGTGATGCCACTCATCATACATCATACCACCATGTACCTCTATGAATATTTGTGAGACTTAGTCCCATATTTGGATCTACTTGTGTGCCTATAAAATGATCACATTAGCATGCACACTTAGTTCTCCACCTCGAGCTAAGTACTAATGTATATCTACTTTTTTTAACCTATTTCAACCTACCCACTTACATTTATGATATAAAAATACCCCAAATGCTCTACATCTTAACCACATCCCTTTTCAACTCATATGATTCTATCACAAAACTTTGTTCCCCCTCTACCCAAAATGAACCTTACAAAAATAAAGTCATTTTAACACCCTATCAATATCAATCTATCAACCATTATTACCACTTTAACATCCTAAACATACCCTATTATTTACAACTCTACACTCTTAAACTATTTTATCCACCACTTTACTCATACCCTTAAACATCTCATACAACTTTAAAAAAAACCTCAACCCTTGGACCACTGATGGTTTATTGAACCATCAATGGTCCCCTAGGGGTATTTTACCCTTAGGGTTGACCATCGATGGTTAAGGTCAACCACTAATGGTCACTATGTGTGACCACCGATGGTGGAACCCTAAACCTTAAACCTCCCAAATTTTATAAAAACACCTCAAAAACAACACAAATATCACCTAAACTTAATCTACCACACTTTACCTACCTAAACTACCCTTTTACCCTCAATTTCACCTATTCATTTACCTAATTTTAACAAAAATGGACATTAGGGCATCATGGCCCATCATAAAGTCCCAACACCCTACCAATCCCAATCATAATTTGATAAAATCAACTAAGATATCAAATTTAGCACAACTCCTACCTCATTATGCAAGCACTATCATGGCTGAAGCCTTGACCTCCTTGCCTAGCCACATCCTCATCCAACCTCCATCTGGTCTACTCATGGTCAATCTCTACAATCAAACCTAACACCTCATTAATCACATACTCTAACAAATCCTATCCTCTCCATAGCCAAACATAAGAACCTAAATACATAAAATCACTAGAGAGAAAAATGCTAAAGCATAATGGTAAAAATGATTTCACATTTTACTTTTTATCCTTGGATTTTTAGGGTTTTTCCTGACCATTGATGGTTAGGATGATCATCGACGGTCGACCCTAGGACCTCTAACCATCGATGGTCAGGGTCCCCAACATTTTAAATTTTTAAAAGCCCCCCACTTAGGTGATTAACCTTAGAGATCACCTAAACTCACTTCAACCATTACTTAGAGTTTTGAGATTACCCTTCTTTGACCCACCTTTTGATAATGTCCACCTCGATGCTACCCATTTTGACCTGGATTACTTGCTCATTTTGTGATGACCTTAGATGGTTTATTTAACCACATTAACCATTTTTTCCATGTTGACCATTTGAATTTGCACCACCTAGTGTATGACCTAATCAATCATGTTATTGTTGTTTTGTAGGAGTACTTCCTACCTCAGATACTTGCACTCAACACTGACCCTATCTAGATGACTTATAGACTCACCTAATTAGCCATGCATAATGTTGTGGATTGGTTACTCTGTCACTTGTAATTCTATAACCGACCCTTATTTTTACCAACATTGACACCTTTAGTCTTTATGTGATCTTGACTAATCACACTTAGTCTCATTTTAT
This sequence comes from Torreya grandis, assembly GCA_037957365.1. Lineage (NCBI taxonomy): Eukaryota > Viridiplantae > Streptophyta > Pinopsida > Cupressales > Taxaceae > Torreya > Torreya grandis. The sequence continues at coordinate 2,346,439 of JARHVA010001443.1, forward strand.
GCACAAGTTTGCATATCAAATACCTAACCTCATGTCACCACCTCGTGACTCACCATAAACCTTTTATCAAACCCCAACTTGATTTTAGTTTTACCTAATCAAACTCCAAATTTAAGGGGGAACACCTCCTCCTACTCTCAGGGTAACCAAACCTTTGACCCATACTCTATTTTTGTTTTGTAGCTTATTCACACAATCTACACAATAAAAAAGGGGCAAAATGTAAACATTGAAAATACACATACTATGATTATGAATGTTGATAAACCCCTTGGACTACCTAGGACCCTCTTGGGACCCATTTACACTAATTTGGCCTAACCAAGATCATCTGTAGTTAGTTTCTCAAACTAACTCAACCTAGCCTTCATGACCTTTTCATTTAGGGACCTAACCATTGACGGTCATGGTTACCTTCAACAATTACCCTTGGGAAACCCTGACTGTCGATGGTTAAGGTACACTTCATCAACCAAAATCATGCAATAATCCATTAAAATTTTCTAAATATAACTTATCTAAATCTTATTGTAAGCTTTTAAATGGATAAATTACATTTAGATGGCCTAGTTACACCTTGACTTCCACCTCTTGCTTATGCCTATAAGAAGAGAGGAGACTAGGAGGTCAATCAATCTAAAATAATTATCAAGAGCTTAATAATTCAAGAGTGTTTTTTTGCAAGTGAATCAATGATATCATCATTATCAAGCATCATCAACAATCTTATTGAGAACTAACTCACCATCATCTCTCAATCAAGATCTTGAGTACTATTATTCTATCGAAATCAAGCTAGATTCCATAGATAAGTTAACTACTTCAACCACTCACCCAAATAACTTATAGTAAGACAAGTACTTGTTTTTTAATATTCATTTACTTTGTTTCCATTTTGTAATCAACCAAACCCTTGCCCATCTCCTAGAATACATATTTTGGATCCCATTATTTATAAATTAACAACCTATAACTTACACAATAAACATCAATGGTTGACTCAACCATTGATAGTCTACCAAACCATCGATGGTCATCTTGACCACCAATGATCACCTTAAACACCCATGATTATCCTAACCATAGACGGTCATTGTGGCAGTGAAAAACTACAAGCTATTTTCACCCATCTACCCTCAACCAAACCTAGTTTTCTATGTTCCTATTTGTCCATAGACCCCTTTCATATTTTCTAAAGCATATCCTAATCCATTATCACTAGTATTAATTAGTTTATCACCAATTTAATCATTTATAGTCTATTTTACAACTAAACATTCTTGTGTTCAATTTTAGTGCCTTTTGATTATTGATGCAAGTACCTTCTTTCTAGTTTTGTAAAATTAATTGTTTAAAACATGTGGATTGACAACCCCTAAAGAATCTCTCACTTTTGGGATCTAGCTATCGCTAGGCAATCTACCCAACTATCTGTCTAATGAACAAGTTTGATTTAGTGCTTTCTTATCTACATGTCTTCCTCCCAAGGCAAAGAGGAGCTATTCAAAATATTTTGATTCAACACGTGCACAAATAAATAGGTTTTCCAACCATACCCATATCAAGTTTATTTTCTCTCTTTCTTATAACTTAAGAAAAAATTTACATGAATCAAAGGTGGTGGAGAGGAGCTAGGGATCCTCTCCATAGGGCAAGTTTATATGCTTGGCCCTTCCTATTTCAACCTCTTGATAGGCTGTTAAAATGAGAATTGATAACAAAATGATGGATGGGATAATTAATTATGGATGATGACCTCTTGATTAGGGGGGTTGGGGAAGAAATATATAAGATATTCCCTCTCTGTCACCCCCTCTAACCAACATGTTTGCTGTTAACACTTAATGACTTATGGGTTTTTATGTTTTTTATGTGATCTTTTTTTGGTTGTTATACACTCATTTTAGTATGATTTGACATGATATTTTTTCTTGTGTGGTAATTATTAACCCTCTATTAAACTTTCTTAACTCCCAAGGATTTTATAACTCTGCGTGATTTTGATTTTGGGGTGTGACTCTTTCCACCCATTTTTTGTATGACTAGCATTGTACTATATCATTTTTTATTAATATAAGTGTACTTTTAAATAAATAAATGGATTCTACTAATGTAAATATTGGTTCCTCTTATTTTTATGAAAAAATTTCCTTTGAATATTTTCAAGAAGACAATCATAATGAATAAGCTAATCTCTTCATAATGTAAAAGATACCCATGAAGGCTTAGATAATATCCATCCTAATGAATTCAATGGAGTATATTAGGTAGAAGTCCAACATTTATCTAATTTATAAGAATGAATTTGTCAAATTTAACAAGTTATACCCAAAATAATTAAGTCCTTTTAGGTTCTAATAGTTCACAAAATGCAAAAAGTTCTACTTTTAATGCACAACAATAACCATTCTTTTGCATTATTAAATCTACCATAGGTGTTGATACTATTACTATTGATACTATCATTACATATACACCTTTGGATTTGGGGATAAACTAAGGATTCAAATAGATATTTATGCCCATGCTTAACCATATGAGTCATACAAGACATTTGTTATAAATGCATACTACATCACATACCTTGCCTGCTACACAATCCCTGGTGCAAACCATTTCAATTTTATATGCTAAGGTGTTGTAGTTAGAGCAAGGTATATCAAAATATATCCAATAATTGGATTCACAAGACTTGATTCATAATCCATTAGCACCTAACATTGTAACATATCCTTTACCTAAAATGTTTGTATATCCTAAATTGACATTATATAAGGGTAAAGGATATCTAGAACATATTAGATATTTTCATGTAGTGTGTCTAGATTATGATTTCAATGACAAATTAATAACTAAGGTTTTTCCAATAAGATTATTCCTTAAATTTTTTTAATGATTTAATTATTCAATTAGTCAAAGCATTCAACCCACCAATAGATCATTTACTTAAGCATTTTAAAATCAACATTGATGTAAAACTTTCTTATGTGCAAATTGATAAGCGCAAGCAATGAAATAATGAGACAATTAGTGATTATATACTTTATTATAACACCATGCTTGATAAAATGAATAAAAAATGAGAAGATAATGAAATAAAATATATTTTCAAACAATACCTACACCTTTGGATGAGTCAGATATTTTTAAGAAATTCAAATCATTTGAAGAACTTTGTCATATAATAAGAGAGAATTCAAGCTTCTTGATTTAATGCACCCACATATACATCTCCTTCTATAATTAATCTTAGAAACAAAAAATATTATAAATCTAAGCCAAAACATATTAAAGTAAATGTAAATATACAAATAATGCTATTTCTCAAGATACTAACAAGATTGTTTTATCAAATCAACCAAGGAGGTAATTATATATATTACCATAACCACCCCATATTTTTTTACAAAATTTACTTGAATACAATATTATTACTCTACCTATATCATGAGAAAAAGTCAAGGCAAGTATTTTGATAAAAATTCATATTGTGATTATCATAGATGCAATGGTCATTATACTAACAAATATTTCTAGGTTAAACACCTTATTCAAGATATTATTGATAACAATGTTATCGAGCTATGAAAACCTACATAGGAAACTAAGCCTCAAAATAATTAAAATGCCACTTTGAATCTTTTTTAGTCATCCCTTCCCAAACCATGATAAAAACAAGGATAATTCAATGATGCATCATACATACAATGCTTATCCACCTCATGAATCATATCATTCATCTGCTAATCCACTATGTATTATGATTACTTTTGATTATAGTGAGATAGTGGATGCTGATTATAATTGCCATGTTTTATGTACACAAGCTTATATTGATCAACAACCCATTCATAGGGTTCTAGTTGATAATGTATCAAGTGAGAATGCATACAAAATGATATTACTTCATTCATTATGTTACACACACAATGATATATAAGAAACATATTAAAATTTAAATACATTTAATGGGAAACAACAAATTATTTTGAGACACATAATATTTTCTCTTCAAGTGGGCCCTGCCATACTATTTACTCCTTTTCTAGTTTTACTATAAAATAGGTCTTTGAAATCATATTAGGATGCCTTTGGCTATAAAATCTCCATGATTTAACTTCTATAGTACAGAGGTGGATAATGTAAATTCATCATAATCAAGTTATTAAAATTTCAAGATTTAGATATAAGTACACTATGTAATCTATGACACCTACCCCTCCCCATTCATTGCCAGAGTTCATTGATACATCTATGCAAGAACAAAGAAAATATAGATTTACTACACCTAAGAAAAAGATTTGTACTCATTGATTTGAGATGCCTAAAAAAGCAAAAAACATGGAAATATGCCAAGAAAACTCCTAAACAAGCCTCAAACATTAGGTCATTTAGATTGTATCCATGCTACTTAGGATGTGCATTTCTTAGTCAACTGGTATAATCGAAGCTTTCACATGGGTCACACCATAACCATTTCCATTTGTGTATTCCATTTTAAAATTATTTTCCCTCCCATTTCTAGGAGAACTACATTGACTTGAGGTCTATTTGGACTATGTAGGTAGTGCTTGGATGCATGGGGCATCCCAGGTCAACTCGATCAGTCATGGTGATTGAGTTTATTTTCCATTTTCATTTATCATTTTTTATTATATGGCTATCTTCAAAAATTATCACCATTTTATGAACTTAATCTTATTTTGAGCTTTAGATGTATTTAACACTATGAATTATCAACCTCTTTCATTTGTGAACACTTACCTTGGTTTAGCCTAAACCATGCTCTCATAGTTTCAAAAGTTCCTATGCCTAATTTTCTCACAATCATGAGTACCAACCCTTTTGTTTCATACTCTCATTATTTTATGAGCCCATTCCTATTTTCCTCTACAATCAATCTATTTTACTTGTCATCAATTTTATTCTCTTCCCAATTCCTGGTACAACTACATTTGGCTTGAAGACCTTGTTGGACCAAGTGTCCATGGGACTATGTAGGTAATGTCTATTTGCCTAGGTCATTTGGCCACCCCTTACATATTATTATATTCCTCCTTCATGTTTTTATGCCATCATACTTGTGCTGTTGTTCCCTATAGCCTAGGGGTAACCTTTTTCCAAGCATAACATTTATTTTACACATGCACAAACAATATCATTAAGTAGTTCCAGTTCATTGATTTTTTGTATTCTATTTGGTTCTTTCATTTGCCTTATAGTAGTTTGTTTGTTTCCTTAAAATTAGATAAGTTTGTTTATTACATTTTCCTTAGCTTAGTTTTTATATTTCATTATGCCATATGTTGTTTTTTATCACCCTTTAGTTGGGTGCTTTATGTTTGTTCATTTTGAGTGTTGTGTGTCTAAAGGACAATTAGTTTACACTTGAGTCTTGCTTCCTAATTGGGCTTGAGTTATATAATTTTTGAATGTAGATTGTGTTTTTATGACTCCCTTCCCCTTGGATGCCATAGGTTTATTACATTATGTTTACAATTCAGTCTTGAATTGTTATATCTTGTAGTTGAGATGAGAGTATTTGTATTTACTCCTACACTTATTTTATTGCATTATCTTTACACTTAGGATTTGATTTATTATATTTTATGCCTAAGTTTATTATATTTGAAATTAAATTAAGTTTTTACATGTGTATGACACATTATTATTATGGTTTATTTATAACTATGATGTATAATGTCACGCGCTACAACAAAATCAGGCCAATAAATCTATTAAGTAATGGTGGCAGTGGTATTTCATCTTATTCAAAAAGGGACTACACAAATAAAATATCAAACATATAGTAACCAAATCACAAATAATATTAATCACTTCTAGTTAGGATGTGCATCTTCATACTAATAGGTAATCTAGAATCATACCATTCCCCTGTGCCAACTCATCATTAATCTATGTTACGGGTTCATTACATGAGATCTCGTTGCCACTTTTTCATCACAGGAAAAGTTATTTATACTGATCATTGGTCACAAACCAACTTAATGGGGGAAATATTGATTGTACCATGCTCAAATATTCCTTACTAGGGGAAAAAATCACTATGCTAATAATTGAAGTTACTTTGTTGGGAAAAATCATTATTTAAACCTTTATTACCAATAAACCATGTCATTTTCATATTTTTGAGGGCCCATTTGATGACACTATTTACCACCCATTATTTTAATGGGGAATCTAGGGCTCATCAACCACCCTCTAAGGCATTAACCTATACTTGTTGTCTCGTAACAACCTATGGTTGTCAACACACCATTCTAGCATTAAAATTTTCAACATAATAATTTTTTAATTCTTTGAAAATATATTACTATGCATGTGTCTTGTAATGCCTTATAAAATAGGGGTAAAATGTAGACACTCCTTTTCAGCCACTTCTTTGTCTAAGTGGACTTCAGATCAATTTCTAACAAACAATGCAAAATAAGCCTACAAATCATTGAACATCCTAGTTTAATCTGAACATTAGATGTAAATACCCATAATCACATCAAGGCTTACCTATTTAGGGTAATAAATTATACACAATGATAACCTCTTATGGATTCATCCCCAATCATTTTTTGACCTATAAAATTGACATTTTTGACTAATTAAGTGGGGCACTTAACCAAATTATTGAAATGACCAAAAGCCTAATCAGATTCACTTAGTTAATTAAATCAAATCAAATACTTAAGTGAAAAATCCATGTGTAATTAATGAATATCTAATTTTTGAAAATGAATTTTCAAAAAATATCAAGAAATATGAGGTCATTATGATGTCATCAACCTCAAAGTTAAAACTACAAAATATCAACATAAATGCCATAAAAATTAGAAATGTTGAGCCATGCATCTATAAATACATAATTTAAGCTGCCATTAAATTCATTTAGACTCCCAACCTTAACCCTATCCTAATTACACATGGGTTAGAGTTAGTTGAAAAACTATAAATACAAGTGCTATGAGCATTCTTCAACAAGATTTTGTGTGAAAATAAATCATGTCAAACTATTGCTAGAAAGATTCATAGCCAACACATGCTAAGATCCAATTACCAAGTGAACAAGAGGAGGTGCTTCCCGCAAAGCATTAATGTTGTCAAATACCATTTGTTCACAATATCGAGCATAAGCCTTCTCTCATGCCAATAGTAAGATGGAGTCACTCTAGGAAGGTAAATGGTGTTTTTGTCTTCCATTTGTAGATTTATGTATTTTGTTATCATTGCTCACCCTAGTACTTAGTCTTAAAATGTTATTTGTCATTTAGTTTTTTTGGTTTATCCACTATCGAGAGAAACTAATCATTATCTTCATAGTCCTACATTTCAACATCAACCTATTTTATTTCAAAATTGTATCAGTTAAACTTATATAAACATATATAAACAATCTAAGTATTATATCTTATTTTTGTTTAAACATGCAAATTTATATTTGGAATTTTACCTTATATATTTAACAATTTTTATAATTAAACACTATAGAATTATATTATGAATATGAATTATTTAATTGTCATGATTTTTAGAGTATATTGCTCTTTTATTGATTAAATTACTCTCTCCCAACCCTTATTTTGAAAAATGGTTAAACATATAGACACTTTCTTAGTTAATATTCTGACATGTAGAGGTAATTTTTTAAAAAATAATCTTTAGATTCCTCATCCTATGAAGCAATTTACTTCTTTGGGTAATTTAGTGTAAAAATATTTTATATTTTATCATCATATAGGCATTATACATTAACCAACCTGCATTAAGCATTTGAAACACTATCTAGTTCACTTTCCACATACTAAGTCATGAACCTATATGAAAATTTTAGCCATCCTATAATTTCATATTTCAATTTCACCCTAACAATGTAATTATGTATCATCACACAAAATTTTACATAATCTTCATGCTCTTCAAGTTCCCCCTTAAGGACTCTCAATTTCTCTTTGGTTTCCATGACAATATTTTCATACCATTGCTCCATCTTGATTTTATAAGTTTTTATCATGGTCATTAATCATGTGTGAGCCTTAGTGTTTTTTTGTGTCATGGATTAATTACATATAAGATAGGATAAAATGTTTTCAAGTAGACCATATAGAATACCTATTTGATCATATAGGATAAAAAATCAAAATTACCCCCACCTAAATGTACTTCCTTTTAGGTGTACTCCATATGTTTTTGTTATAAAATATTTTCAAATGTAATCATACATTTTAATTAAACATTGTGTATAAAGATTTAGTGGGATATATATACCACCTATTTGTTAGCATAGCCCCAACATGCCACCATATACAACTTCCTATTGATTAGGTGGTATATATGTGTGTTATATGGTATTATAAATATTCAATGGGAATAATATAACCCATTTTATTTTACTTAAAATTATTATGAACGTCATCTACCCACTTATTCATCATAGAAAGCTTCATATTTTACCTAATGTTATTCAACCCAGTGGTTATATCTATGCACATGATAGCAAACTTCATTATTCTTGCCACAAACTAAAACCTATGATTTTTCACATGTGAAATAAAAACCATAACCATTTTTATGGGTTTTTAAATTATGAAAGTTCAAATATATTCAATAAATCATTTATTTCCAAAGTGAAATTGATGGATAATCTTTGTAGATCAACCTGTTGGGACTAATTTGACCATCTCCACATAGTATTCATCAATCAAGTATTGTTCATACATAGCTACATGATGAATGGAATATTTAATTTTGAAATATACCATATATAGTATTATATTTTATTTGCATAATATGGGCTTGGTTAATTACATCAGGTGGATTTGTAATCATGGGTGATCTCATCTATTATTAGTGTTTCTCATGTCATCCAGTTTGGGTTTTTATTCCTTAATTACCACCTTATCATTGATCCTTTTTTGTTTACCATTTTCCTGATATAGGGAATCAATTTATTTCCATTTTGGTGCCATGTTTCTCAAATCTATTTAATAACCTTCATTTTCCACTCAGTCTTAACTTCACCTACATATTAATTGAATTCATGGACTTTTGTTTACAATTTTTCCTTCTCGATGCTCGGAATCACCTCCCTTAATCTTTAAAATTCTTATCTGAGGTGTGCTCAACACTCCATGTAAAATTATAACTCTATTTTTGACATCATAGTTACATTTTTTTTTCAAATTTTATGTGACTTAAATTTTGGAAACCCCTTTTTTTCTTTATCCTATGCCCTAAAATATTTGGTTCTCTAAATCATGAAATGAAAAAGTGTCATTTGTGGACTCCAAGTGTCATATTTATACCTTCTGATGGAATTCATTTTATTAACAAAATTTACCTTTTTCATCATTTCCATTAATTATTCCATTGTACAAGCATGCCTTCTTCATAATTTTCATGTCATCCTTACACTCCTTCTATTAGGTACCACCTATACCTTTTTCACGTCACCACATTCCTAAGACACACTTCATTCCACATTTGCATGACCTTGTACCCCACAGACTTAAAGTATTTAGATAATTAGTCTTTTATGTGCAACATTCACTTGCTTCTTCAGATGGTGTGTTGAGTTATTTTTTATTTTTATATATTTTAACACATTAATTATATTCATGGTATTCAAACACAAAAATTACTTATATTATATTAGTGATAATGTACCTATGTCTCTTCAAAATAACGTGCATGAACTTACTTTATGAACCTTTCTACTCTTATGTATTACATGATTGCACACAATTTGTTTTTCAAACATTTAAAAAAAATGCTAAGATAAAATAAATTATTGCACTATACTATATATATGCACATAAAAAATTGTGCATAGCAACACTTGGGATCAAGTGACTCTTATTAATGAAATAAAACTATTACAAAGAAAAGGTACTCAAATAAATGACATAAAATTAAATGTTTTGTCAGAATTTTATATGATATATAATTTTTTTTAGTAAAATTCTAGTGAATACAAATAGTATGGTTTTGACCCACTCTTATTGAATCACTCTAGTATCATTTCTCTATCCAGGGTATACACTTTTCACATGCTAGTTGCCAATATATCATGAATGATATAAGGATAAATCCAACTAATGTTTACTTTTAATTGGTTACAAGAATACCAAGAGTCATAAAAAATCACATGCAATCCATTTTATAGATCCTTTTCCTTGATGTGAATATCATGCCATACCTTTACCTTGATTTTTCTACCCCTATGTTGACTTGGATAAGATGCACATTTATTATAGTTTCATCCATTCCTACAAAATCTCTTCCAAGGATTATTTGTCATATAGTATCTTTGTGAAATTTGAAATGAAGGCACAATGAAATACATTAGAAAATATGCTTATTTACCAAATTATAGCTTCAAATGAGTATACTTATTCAACCTATTATATGCATTTATATAGGCCCATAACACTATTGAAACTTGACAATCCTAATATTTGTACCCTACTTCATAAATCCTAGTTATATTTATGCCTATAAAATTATTAATTTCCTTCACCAATCCATGAGCATATGGGTGATAGAGATTAGTATTTTCATGTGTGATCATCAACTCACACATAAGCACACACATCATTTCAAATAGATTATGACTACCTTGATCACTTGTTAGATTAAGATGGAAAGCATACCTAATTATTATATTATACCACAAAAAACATGTATTCATAGCCATAATGTAATCCTTGTTAGGATAAGCCTTTACCCACATTTTCAAGTAATTGATCACCCTAATGATATACCTTATTCTCATCTAGCATGCTACTAATGTTATCATCCCGATGAAATCTATATTCCATTTTTGGAATGGATCTTGGATTACTATAGGTATTTAATATGTTTCATCCCTTCTATTATACTTTCCAATCCTATGATAAATGTCAATTTTATATGTAAATTCATTTATAATATATATGAGGCCATCATAAACCTAAAAAATATAATATTACATGTGATAACTTTGCCAAAAAGTGAATACTAGAGATCTATTCATGATATATATGTAAAAAACTCTTGTTTCATGCTCCAATATGCACCAGAACAATGCCTCATCTATACCAAGATTATATAAATATACTTTGAGTTGATACAATGTTTTTCACAATGCTCATTATTTCTTATCTTTGACCTTCCGATAACTAGGTGTTACTCTTGAGTTAGAAATGCAATAATCTTAGATAAATATGCATGCACATTTTGAATCCTATATAGTTTCATGTTAATCATGCCATATTATATGTTGCATGCATTCTCCCTTTTTTAGATTCTTAAAAAATTACCAAGCCCACACTATTGTTTCATAATTTTATCTATAACTAAGAATTGGAAATACTAAAATATAATGATCCGCCTACCATGCAAAAATGACTTTTTGACAAAAGTTGAGTGCTTCATGGTCCATAAAAATGAATGATTAATCAAGAAAGTATTTTATTAAATTATGTATCACATAAAACATGAATTAAAACTCTTACATGGTTATGGTATAGTTTAATTATATTGGAAATATCTCTTGAAGTTTATGAAGTAGATGGGTTGATCTATCTTGACTTCCTTGGACTGCAGAAGCCTAATGCCAATTATAGTTCTTAATGTATGTCTTTGGACATGGAATGGTATATTTTAGTTTGGGAATCAAAAAAATATCATCCTCATGAGATTTTAACTTGTCATTTCAAAGTCATCCTTCTACCTTTTGGTCCATCAAAAAGGGGTTTATTTCCTTAATATCTCTTTTATAGGGCCTAAACTATTCACATATTTTCAAACAAACATTGAGAAGTAACCTTTATGATCAAGTAATACATGCACATCCATATTTATTGGGCCTTAAAGTTTTAAAATGACTACATTATTATTAGGATCAATGAGCATCCCATATTTACATATAATGTTCCCAAGAAGAGTTCCAAAGGCTGTTGTGAAGACACACTTAGTGAAGTTAAGCAATTTTTTTAATCCTAAATATCTAAAACATTATTATTATATTTTTATGGTGGTATTAAGGTAATCCATAATAAATCTAACCATATAGATGTACTTTATAAACTTATGTATGGATTTTGTGAATTATTCCACCAAGATACGTGAAAAGATAGATGACACATTTTTAATCCCAAAGAATCATAATGTAGGAAAATAAATCCCAATCAATTTTGGATGTTGTATTTTTAATAAACTACTCTTCTATTTTTACTTTATGCTACCTATACAATCCATCCATGAAGGCAATGATTTTGTAACCCAAAATTCCCTCAAGGATATATTTTGTGAAAGGTGTAGGAAATGGGTCATTCACACAAGTTTCATTCAGGATGTAAAATTACACACATATCCTAATACAACCATACCTTTTTATGCCTCTGAACATGGGACTCACCTATTCTATTTATTAAACTACATATATAGATAATACTAATAACGTTTTATCAATATTTTCCATCACTCTAGTGTGAAGATTAGGGTTAATTCTATAAGGCCACTTTTCATCCAATCAACAACCCTACCATGAAAATAATAAAACTCATTTTTTATCCCTCATACTTGAATTTTTATAATTATATTGTACCCCTATCCATTGGGCACTGTTCCAAATAACCATATGCCTTTTTCCTTATATCTTGAGTGTTACTTGATGTTTGTAGGTGATGTTTTTATGCTACAAAGTTGATTTTGACCTCTAATGTAGGGTATATTCATTATTTTGATAATTAAATTCTATATACAATTTTAAGGTTTCCAAAGCCCTTCTTTGTAGTCAAATATCACCATATGTTCAAGTGCAATAATTTTTTTTATATAAAAGTGTTAGGATATATTTTATTTTCAAAGTATATGTTTTTATAAGACGTATGACTATAAATATAAAAATATATTAAAATTATTAATTTTATGTATGTAAATTTTAGAGGTTATTCTTATCATCTCTGAAAAAAATAAAATGAAAGATTTAGTAGAGGTTGGAATGAACTATTTTTTACATAATAAAATTTTGGGGGATTTCAAACACCATTTTGTATGTAAAAATATACTTTATTTTGTGTGTATTATTTGTTTGAGCACATTTTTTTGATATCCATTTTCATGCATTGAATAATTTTAATTGTAATGTATTTTCAAAATAAAACTCATAATCTATACATACAGTTAAATATGATATTATTTTATAATAACACTCATTATAACATGCCAACACTCTTTTGGAGGGTCAACACTTGTAATCAGAATACCTGTGTTTTTGCTAAGCCTCCTTCAATACCCCTTATTCATGCCTTTATTTATATTTATAAACTCCTTCAAATCCCCTTTTTATGCACATTGGATTATTTATATTCAGACACTCCTTCCAAGGCCCCTTTCTAAGTGTCATATTCTTTGTGTACACAAATTAAAACACACTTTGGTTTTCTTTTTTAAATATTATCTCATATTGGTTGTCTCATCCTGTGGAAACCTAGGAGATAAGTTAAAAATAATCATAACATTTCATTTCTATTAGTTACTTTTTATGGAACCAATTACCACTCTTAGTGCCTACACATGGAGGTTTTTTCCACTAATTAAGGTCTACACCCTTATCTTTTAGGATAAGTAAATGTAACTATCAATTATAACAAACATAGTTTGTGGCTTAATCACTATGATATTATCCTTGGTCACCTTGATCTATAAATAGTAATTATCCCCATGCTAATAAATACTATTTTATTTAAAAATAGTTTTTTTAATAATATGTCAATTTCCAAAATTTATTTAAAAGGAATTGACTTTTAATTTGAATGTAAATTGTCTACAACAATTCTGATTATGAGTATTTTATAAACTCATATAAATCTATTGTTCATTTAAAAACATTCAATTCACATTTTTATCTCTGCAAATGACCTCTTAATTAATTTATAGTAATTAATTCCTAGATATCAATTAATAATTTAAAATTGGTATACTGATAAAATATTGAAAAACTAAAATAAATAAAGACCACATATTGTTTATAGGGTTCACCAATTGGCTATGTCCTTGGGATTGCTAAATAGCAATCCGATCTATTAAAAATCAATTTATAAGTAATCGCATAACTCACAACAATCATAAATTAACCCTATCACCTATAATAGAATTGGAAACTAGATATTGAAGACTCTGAACTTGATCAACAAATGTCTCCCTATTCATCCAAATCTCTACAAGTAATTTATTCTCCAAAATGGGAAAATAACTCTCTCTGTGATTTATATAGGCTTACAAGACTCTGTAATAGGAAAAAATGGCCTTAATCGAACTATTCCCAAAATTTTTGCTCTGTAGAAAAATATACATCTTCAAAAATATTCTCTACATGCTATTTCATATTCTCTAGATAATAAAAAATTATACACAATATAAAATGAAATAAGATTCTTTATAGCCAATGTTGGCTAACAAACTTATTTTACCTCCGAAGTGTATTGATCTCCTGTAATTAGCTTTCATGCTAATTTAAATGGAATAAAATCCCATAATTTATGGGAGGTTGAAACTCCATGCTTTATGGATAATGTTTATTAAAACATTTCCCATGTAATAATCAAAAACCAAATAACTTTCCACACCCCATACAAAGTGGATGGAATTCCATGTGGGAAAGGTAAAGTGGAATAAAGTGGTTTTATTATCTTTTTAAATCAACATCCCATGAATAAATTTTTTTGGCTTAGTTTTAATAATATTCCATGAATAAACATCCACGTGATATTAAGGTATTAAAATGGGATAAGGGTTTAATAATATCCAATGGTATAAAAACCATAATAATAAGATATAAAATAGATTTGGATTTAATTTGAAAACATATCCCATGGTTATTAAAAAAATAAAATAGGATATTAGGATTATTTTGAAAATGGGAAAATGGAGGAATTATGGTGGAAAAATAATTGGATGATGTGAAATAAATAAATTGGTGGCATTAGCAAAATTATATGGCAAGCAAATTTGATAGTGAGGTAGTGTGGGTAAAGGTCAGTTTGGTCCCACATCTACAACATAACACCCATTAGCATAAAATAATTACAATATAAAAATTAATTCTATAAACTCTTTATATTTTTTTCACATGTTGAATTTCCATTGTGACACTTGTCTTTTCCACATTTTTCCAAACCATATGAAAATCCACTAGATCAAACCTCCCCAATAAGACTCTTTTGGTACCCAAAAGGTGAAGTCACCCACTGAATCTACAAATGATTCATTCTTTAAAACATCACTAAAAAATATCATGTTAACGATTCAAAAATCAAAATGAATCCCTAAAATGCTAGTGAAAGAAATATCTACCCGATATCAAATTATAGATAGAAGCAAACTATCTGTACAAATGTCACATCTCCCAAAATGATGAATCTACCAATCACTGTAAAATGATCACCAATTGCAACTGAAAACTAGTTTTTTAGTGTAATAAATATACATTCTAATTATAACCACATTTGATAGTTACAAATATATGCCTAAAATGAATGAGGGACTTATAACATGTGCAAATATAATGTATGGCTACAAAAAGTTTGTAAAATTATTACAATTATAAATAGTGCCTAAAAAAGGGTCTTATAAGCCTCTATTTGCTCAATATAAATGACAACATATATAATAAAATGTAAACTTTCCAAAAATATACATACTGATCATGCCACATATAATCTGCATAAACTGCTGTCAAGGTTTAAAAATGAAGTTTTTCCAAAAACCCAAACATGAAAAAATAACCCAAGTATGATAAACCTATCCCTTTGCTTTTATCTATAGGTTACTCCAATAAGCCATATTCAAATATTAAATCATTTGAAAATATCTCAAAGTTTAAACATGAGTTAATTCCTTTTACCAATGCATCAGGAACTCAAAACTTATCAAGGAGAATCAAAATAGAGCTTTTATCAAAACCATAAACATGAGAAAATAATCCAAGTATGATAAACTTGTCACTCAAATTTTCTCACAGTTGGTAGCTCCAAAAATATGTTAAAAAATAAAATATATTCCTATTAATTTTAATGGAATCCCAAAAACTGCTTTGAACATTATCATGCTAATAAACTATCACATCTATGCAAACATGAAACTAAGAAATTGCTTACCAACCCACTTTATCACATTTTCCTATTTAGGTGGTTTAATTTCCTTAGAAAATACTGAGTAGCTGCATGGGTCATAATTGAAATTGTTGGATTTGAAACAACTTCTTGTTTACTTATGGATGCATCATTCTTCATGGATGTCTTCCTACAATACATAGGATGTAGTTGTGGATACAATACCCAACATTTATCATTTTTGTGACCACTTAGATTACAATGAGTATAATGATTATTACCCATTTTTTTCTCTTTATAAAACCTAAACATCATAAGATCTAGTTTTCTTTTCCAAAATAAGGCAAAATAGTGATTATTTAATCCATAAAAACTGCATGGATATTTAGACCAAAGATCCCATGATAATAAGTCCTTATTTTCATGATTAAAATATACGTTGGAATATTTACCAAGTTTTTTAGGACTAGTGCAAGTATGAGAAAGTGGAATGATTTTACTTTTTCTCAAATCATGTCTACACATAACACCATCTTTTGGTGGGGATGGACTTCTTTTTCTCTACATGCTATCATTCTATAGGACTAGTGCACTGAACACTTTGCTTTTGGAATCCTGTCTTCCTTCAGTGGTTCTATAATTTTTACCATCTTCCATTTTCACACTAGTATATCCCAAACCTAAAAAATGAGGTCTATCCTCTACCTGAATGGGGTTAACAGTGCCTTGGCCATCTTTTCCAAGGCCTTTTCCCTTAAATCCCATTTTAAAAAGTAATTTTGAAACTATTATTTTTGTATATTGTTCAAATTTACCAAAATCATTATTACTAGATTCATTATGGGAAGGAAAATTAACTGGTGACTCACATGCACTTATAATGCATTCATCTATCATGGTTTCTGCATCTAACATGGAAGGCAAATCCTTCACTTGTTCACCATTCTATAGTCTTTCCAAGAGATCATCCTTGGATTGCAACTTAGTTTTCAACCTTTCAACTTCCTCTTGCAAGGAATAAAATTTTGATCTCAAAAGAGAGTTCTCTTCTTGAATCTATTGATTATATGACTCAATCACATTAAGATTTTCCTATTTTGACAACTTGCCCATAGTTCACCTATTCCTATATTCAACACACAACTGAACCAAGTGCAATAATTATCAAATAGAAAACTGTTAACCACAAGTAAACCACCATTAAATCCCATTGATCAATTACTCTGATACCAAACTGATATCAATTAATAATTTAAAATTGATATACTGATAAAAATTGAAAAATCAAAATAAATAGATACCATAGATTGTTTATGGGGTTCACCAGTTGGCTACATCCTCAAGATTGCTAAATAACAATCTAATTCATTAAAAATCAATTTGTAAGTAATAATACAACTCACAATAATGATAAATGAACCTTATCACCTATAATAGATCTAAAAACTAGATATTAAAGACTCTAGACTTGATTAACAAACATCTCCCTATTTATGCAAAACTCTGCAAGTAATTTATTTTCCAAAATGGGCAAATAACTCTCTCTACAATTTATATAGGCTTATAAGACTCTGTAACAGACAAAAATAGCATCAATTATACTATTCCCAAAATTTTGCCTCTGTAGAAAAATATATAGCTTCAAAAATATTCTCTACACATTATTTCCTATTCTCTAGATAATAAACAAATCATCCAAAATATAAAATGAAATAAGATTGCTTATAGCCAATGTTGGCTAACAAACTTCTTTTACCCTCGAAGTGTATTAATCTCCCATAATTAGCTTTTATGTTAATTTAAATGAAATAAAATCCCATAATTTATGGGAGGTTAGAACTCCATGCTTTATTTAATAAAATTATTCCCATAAATAAAAACCATTATCTTCCACACAAAACTGCCAAACATGCAAAGGTCAAGTGGATAATCCATGTGGAGAATGGGGAATAACATGTGCATGTGAAGAAGGAGTTGAGCGCTAAGATTTAATAATGATGTTAAGTGCCAAACATTAATAGTGACACAAAGCTTTTAAAACATGTCCCATGTTTATTTAATCCATTTCATATGTGGATATTTGGTACCAAGAATGGCATGAAGTTTAATTCCAAGATTTAATCAACAAAGCCTACTCATAATTGGCATGGTTCCCACCAAAACTGCCAACCATAATAAAGTGGATTTACATGTTGAAATTAAAAAGGTGGGTGCATGTTAAGGAGTTAAACATAAAAATATAAGTATAATGTTTATTAAAACATTTCCCATGTAATAATCATAAACCAAATAACTTTCCATGCCCCATACAAAGTGGATGGAATTCCATGTGGGAAAGGTAAAGTGGAATAAAGTGGTTTTATTATATTTTTTAATCAACGTCCCATGAATAAAGTTTTTTGGCTTAATTTTAATAATATCCCATGAATAAACATCCATGTGATATTAAGGTATTAAAATAGGACAAGGGTTTAATAATATCCAATGGTATAAAAACCATAATAATAAGATATTAAATAGATTTGGATTTAATTTGAAAACATATCCCATGGTTATTAAAAATAATAAAATAAGATATTATGATTATTTTGTAAATGGAAAAATGAAAGAATTATGGTGGGAAAATAATTGGATGATGTGGAATAAATAAATTGGTGTCATCTGTGAAATTATATGGCTAGAAAAGTTGATAATGGGGTAATTTGGATAAAGGTCAGTTTGGTCCCATATCTGCATCCCAACACCCATTAGCATAAAATAATTCCAATATAAAAAGTAATTGTATAAAATCTTTATATTGTTGCCATGTGTCAACTTTCCATTGCGACACTTATCTTTTACACATTTTTCCAGACCATATGAAAATCCTCTGGATCACACCTTTATATGGAAAAATCCGTGGATATAAAAAATCAAATTGCACATAGTAAGTAAACATTCACTACATGTGACATTCTATAACACTCTTTGGAGATAATTAATCAACACTTGAGATTTCTAACTCTCTTCCAACTCCTACATTTTTTTGTGATGATTAATTATTATGAGTCATTTTTATTCTATCATTAAAGCCACCATTTTTTGATGATTACCTTCTAAAAATGTGACATTGGTTTGTAAATCCTAAATATGTTATTTCACACAATGATGGTCCTTCTATAGAGCCATCATATATTTGTCTTTTGAAGGATATTATCTACATTAATGTAATTTACCATATATATATATATTTGGGAATTATTTAGTCATTTAGTAATATTTAAATAAATAATATGGTAAAATAGGGCCCTCAAAACTACAAACATTATCATCCTATGATAATTTTCATAAAAGGATATTGTCATGCATTTTTTGTAGAACATCATTTCACTCTTGAAAAATATAATAATCATGTGGACCCCACATTTATTTAATGTGGTCTATCTTATGTCACTATCTTATACTCTATCATGCACCCTGTTGTACCTGACACACCCCACCTTATTTTTTTCCTTGAAAAATGGGGACCCCCTTTGTTTTTAAAGGACTTATATATTATTTGAGTGTGTATGTGTCTTATTATTTGAAGGAGAATGATATTTTGGATATTGAATCATGTTTTATGCACCTATTTTACATTTGAAAGGACTTATTTAAGCTAATTTATTAATGGAAATTTGGGAAAAATTTCTATGTATGATAGGTATTAAGATTGGATTATTTAGACTATTTAATTTGGGAGACTCTTATTTGGAAACTTTGGTTTTTGGAAGGGTTTTTGTTTGGAGCCTTTCTTTTTAGAAACTTTGGTCTTAGAAGACTAGTCTTTATCAACTTTATCTTCAAAAACTTTGGTCTTAAGAAACTAGTCTTTGGGAAATTTTCCTTGGATTATTTATTTCAGTTGGAAACATTCTTTTTGATAGATTTCATTTGGAAGGTTTTTTTTTGGATCCTTTATCTTTGGTATCTTAGTCTTCAACAACTTTCTATTTAAAAATTTTGGTCTTCAAAAGGTTTTGGTTCTTTGAATACTTTATCTTTGGTAGCTTTCATTTGGATTTTTTCTTTTGAAGCTTCTCTTTGTGGTAATTTATTCCTAAGTGAGAATATTTTTGAAGAGTACTTAGTCTTCAATAAATTTTCCTTTGATGACTTTCGGATAATTTTTTTGAACAAATCTCTTGAAGAACATTTAAATTTTTGGGGTATTTCATGTAGAATACTAGGTTCACCATATCATACTATTAGGCCTGAAGGCAAAGCTCAACTCCCTCAACTAAACTATATAGTGACAAATGTCAAAATAAAAAATCAAAATCATGGTACCTTGAATGAGAAAATATCCTATATGGCATGTACACTAGGACTAGATGGTTAAGTTTGAATTGAATGAGGGTGATGCGATTATAGACATTGGTGATTAATGGTGCATGAATTGGAATGAATGCAAAAATATATAACATCGATCCCCAAACTAAGTTCACCTCATTTGATTTTTAAGAGCTTGAGTGAACACAACCTTCTGTAATCTCAAAAGCCCTAGCTATGACCTGAATAAATTATAATTTGCATAATTTAGTTTTTACACTACTATTTTTGAAAGCATGAATTGAACTAGCATTCATAAAAACAAATAACATCCTTGTCAAATTCATATGAGGGAGCTTCAACACCATCTAGGTTTTCCATCAAGGAATCCATTAAATACTTAAACATAATTTTTGACACAACTATGTTTGAGGGCTTCCATGGAAATTACTCAGCTCTATGGGAGGTCATAGATAATGTTGATTCATTAACATTGGAAGAGGACATATAAGACAAGGAAAAATAACTTAAAGCTGACCTACTACCCTTTAAATGGTAGGCACCTCACTACGTAACCGCTAAATTATAAATCATGTCATGCATCAAATTACTAAGAGGTCTATTTTTTAAAGGTAGAATTATAGATGGTGGCTATTTACACTACATAGATAATAACATAGTTGTGGCATGTATCTTTGAAGATGAATTCATGAGGTATTTAAGTCTCCTTATTTTATGTGTTACATTTGACTTACATACTATAGTCACTTCAAAGAAAAAACCAATGTGAAGCGAGCATTAGGGAAGTGGCTTTTCCTCAGTGAGACGTTCACTATCAAAGAACATAATGAAAATCATATCCCTATCACCCAATTCAGAATGGGGATTCTCATAGGCATGGAATTATTGAACCTAATATTTATCCACCTGATCATCCACTTCTTACATCTAAAATAGGTACCCCTATTAGACCTGCTCATTAATTTAGAGTGTACCTATGCATTGGGTGAGATCATAAGTGCCTGTCTACATGAACAAATTCTACATTAGGACAATATGCCCCAAGGGGTACATTTTTATATGATGTCATACCTACTAGATGCACTTATGGGAAAAATGTATAGGCATAATAGGGTTATATAGAGTCCCAAACCTAATTTTATCAAGAATATAATATGTGACTTTTATTCTTTCATTCATATATATGCCTATGCAAGAAATATTTCCAAAATCATGGAGGACTTCTATCCTCAGGTTTGATGGCAATTCATGGCCACCCTTTGGCTAGGATTTCAAGTAGCATTTCCAAAACACTTACCAATTTGGGTGATTATTGGTGCTACCCTGATTATATAGTTATCATGGTTGTTGTTCATAGGGTTGATCCTCTTTAGCTTCCCAAGTTTGTTTTCAACAAAGTGGCCAAACAAGAGATTGCCTTCCAAATATGGTATGGTATAGATGAAGATTTGAGAAAAAAATAAAGGCACTTTCCATGGCTCGCATATCACCATTGGGAAAATGTAGTATACATTTAAGAGACATTTCAAGGAAGCTAGGAATGTAAGGAGAGCCTATACATTTAATTTCTCAACACCAAGTTTGATGAGGAAGTAAAGGAAAGAGTAGTGGTATTGGGATTAAGTGAAGACTTATTAAGGGTGATATAAGCTAACCCCTCCCTTACACTCAGTCAAGCTAAATTTAGGAACCCACTTCTAAGGGGATGGATATCCTTTAACTTATGGAGTTGCAGGCCTTACCAACAACCAATAGGCCAAGGTCAAGATCCCTAATATCCATCAGTGGCTAGAGAACAACAACAAGATCAATAAAAAATGGTAGGGGAAACATAAATTTATAAAGAACATGAATAACAAAAATATCTAGAAGAGATACCAACTACTACATAGGAAGAATATGAACAAAATCATCAAGTTCAAGCATCTACTATTGAACTAAGGAGAGTTAAAAAGAAGTAGCAGAGGAGCTCACACAAAAAAAAGACAACACCAGTTGGGAAGAGGTGAAGATAATTTGCCTAGATTATTCTAATGAGGAATAAATATCACCTATTATGGTATCTTTAAGATCCCTAACATCTAATGTGACTCTCGCCCTTCTTACCCAACAAGTGACTATTACACAAGGTAGGAAAATGACACTATGATATCAAATGAAACTAAGGGGGAGAGACCTCAGACCCCATCCATGAAAGAGAGGAAAAAGCTTTAGTTGAGGGTGATCCAAGTCAAGAGGTGGATGAAGAAGAGATGCAACAAGCTAAAGTATTAAGCTTGCAAGGTACTAAAAGTAAAGGCATCCCTCATTGGTGATCAATCTGGTAAGGGTGCTCTTTTCACTACCCCCCAAGGCCTTTATTATCTAATGTCATTATCAGTTACTTATACCATGTATTTTCTAATTGTTTCCAATTTCATTCCTATGCAATCACTCTTTGATAGTATTATTTTCATTTCTCTCATCTCTACTCATCCAATTACCACTTCTACTTCTTCAACCATTGCCCCTACAATCTCTACCCCTATAGTCTCCACTCCTTTAGTCTCTATCCCTTCAACCATTATCTCACCATCCCAACCACCTCTATTACCACTCCCACTAACCAACCCATCACTCAAATAGCTACTTTCTCTACACAATTAGATTCACCACTACCTTCTTCAAGACCAGTTTAGAACATAACATTAGTAAAAAATAAAAGGGACCCAAAAAGTAAACCTATCTATTTTGTGCACCCCATGCCATAATTTGGGAACATATACTATTCCAAAATAATTTAGACCTCAATACCCAAACCCTCCTTTGAGCCTAAACATGAACCTAAGGATCATGCACAAATAGAAGCTCAACCATCAGATACATCAAAGCTCACTCTTCTAGACTAGGCCAAGGAGTTAGGAGCCTCAACTTATAAGAGTCCCAATCTAAACATCACTGAGCTTCTCATCATAAGCTCTCTTTTTGAAAAAGCCAAAACCTTGGTGTAGAGGATTAGAAAAATAAATATTGAAGATAACACTGGAAGGGGGTTGATTCTAAAGGAAAGAGAAGAAATTTATTCTCTTTCAAAAAGGTAGGATAGGAAGAAGGGTCATTCTCCATACATCGAGGACCTCAAGTCCTATATGGAAACCCATACCAAAGTAGTATTAACCATTTATGAGGGAATGAAGCTATCCTAAAAATAATAGAAGAAGAGTTAAGAACTCTTAGGGAGTAGTAGTAGGTGTATGAGTTCCCTCTAGTATAAAACATGATGTTAGAATACATCAATAAGGCTATAAGAAATTTTGGATATAATTCATTCTTTGAGAGTTTAATTGGCTCTATTTGTAAATTCATTAAAAAAATTATTTAATACTCTTAGAGAATATGAAAATAAATTGAATTTCTTGGTATTTGACACCCCTAATAAGGCATTTAGCCACTTAGATCTTATGATCCCATTATAGGTAGTTATTACATTAAATTTAGCAATCATCAGAACTTAGGATGCCCGATATTGGGTATCTATTTTAGAAGCCTTAATCAATAATATTGTAAAATATGAAAAACAAGCAACACAAATTTTGGATGAAATTAAATTGACAATAGTTTGAGATAACATGGGGAAGTTGGTAGCTTGGACCATTCTTGTTTAGATAATTCAACAAGCATCAAATAGTTTCAAATAAATTTTATAAGGACTGAGCCTAGGGGACATTGAAGCAAAGTTGAGTACAACAAGGAAGAAGGAAACTAAGGTAGAAGTCTTTCAGGTTGGATTTCAAGACACCAAGACTGAGCATGAAAGGATGATGTAATGAATAGGTAGGGTAACTAGACCTCATCTCCTTAATATGAAAATAATTTTCATGTAACATGCTAAATCATACAAATATTATCCAGAGTTGGATGAAAATAAGAAATCAACATCAATGCCACCTACTAGTCTCACTCTTCAAACCCCACCTACAGCTCTAGTTACAACACTGCCAACAACTTCAGTCCCTTATAGATAAAAAATTATGTCAATGCTACCTCACAATTAAAATCTAACTATAACTCCAGTCCAAAAAATGAGTGTGTACCCAAGCACATCTCTAATCAATATGTCTATAACAATAATAACAACTATAGTTCCAACAATAGTTTTAAAAAGTTTTAAGTAGGAGTCGATTTAGCCTAATTCAAAGGTTATTTTTGTATAATTTTGTACGTAATGATTAAGAATGAATAGCCAAATTTTATTAAATCTATATTATAATTAAATAAATTATTTTTTCCAACATGCACACATTACATATCTAAGGTATCTATAAGTTATAACATGCAACTAAGACTTATGATCTAGTCATTCAAGATGTAATGAAAGTTTTCTATACTTGGAAGATGAGGCAACCCCTTTCCCAAGTTCTTTATATACATGTATAACCCTCTTTTAAAAGTGTCAAAGTTTTGGATCAATATATAAGAAGAGATCAATATATTTATGGTCATTCAACTGTGTTTGTTCTTTATTCTTCCTTCTCTATGTTAATGAAGTTTAATTTTTTTTGTCTGTATTAATTTAATAATTCTGAAGTGTGCTAATGTTATAGATGAATTTTATTATTTTAATTAATGAATATTGATTTTGGATGTGAAATAAAAATTTAAGATTGGTTTATTTCATTATTTTAGGTAATTAGTATAAGTTGAATTGATAATCCAAGGTGTGTAGAGGTATCTCTTTAGGTATAGTCATCTAGGCATGAATCATAACTACCATTGACAACTTTCTAGTCTAAACAATAATCTCTTAGATAAGGGTGTGTAATAGAATACCTAAGGAAAACAACCTTCATTTGAGATCATTGAATATCCTATATTTGTTATCCTAGACTGATAATCATGTTTGTTTGTGAGTGAGCAATAGATGCAAATGGTAAACACTAGTCTTGGAGACACTTGTCCACCAAAGGAATAGTATTAGAAGTCATATTTTAGGAACACAAAACCTTATTTTCTACCTTCCACTTATTTACCATTTTAAGTTTCTTTGAGATATACCAACCTTAGGATAATTATACACCCATCCAACTCACCTAGTGATTACTTTATATTAGATTTCAAACATCTATCCATAAAATTTGGTTAAACAACCTAGAAGCTCAACCTATTATTCTATCACCTAGTTGTTTTAATCATATAACTACAACTTGTTCCCTAGAGTGGAACCTAGTTTCATATAGATACCAAAATATTAGAGGCTACCTCATTTAAATTTTTTGTGGTGTGCATAAAATGCATATCAATAGAATAGAAAAAAGTTGGCACTATATGGAGGTCACACATGTGTGTTTTATCAATAATATAGGTTGGTAATTACATAGAGTTACACTAGAGACACCTGAGAGATTAAAAAGGTCTAGGGCCTAAGCTAGCCTTTTGGTTTCACCATTTTCAAATCTTAAGAGGCCTACACCCATACTTATCATCCCTAAGATACACCAACCTAGGACACCTTCCCCTATAAGAAACATAACACTTATCAATCCTCCTATGGATCAACCTTGGTTAGTCAGATCTATTGCCATCCTTGGGGACTGACATGATCTATAAAGGAATCCAAAAAAGTATTTGCCTACCTTCTCCCCCTCAAACAAGAGGATGATAGAAGAACACATTAAATATTTCAAGGTTGCTCTCAAATTAATGAATGCCACCCATGAGGATGTTGCATACAACCTTTTTCCATTTACTATTAAAGTTTATTATTATGATTGGTATCTCAATTTATAGGAAAATTCCATTTCCTCATGGAATGAATGTCAAAATACATTCTTGGCATAATTATGATAAGTGACTAATCCAAGTTTGGTATATCAACATTTCACTAGCATGAAGAGGGAGCCTAATGAGTCAATCCAAGCCTTCAATTCAATATTATAGAATATATACACTCAGTTGAATACTACATATAAGATAGACATAAATTTGATGATTGATATATACAAGAACACCTTAGATCCCATTACTATAGTGTTCTCATGAAGAGCTTCCACCACTAGTACTTTATCTTTGGTATTCTAGGAAGCTATTAATATCGATAAGAATCTCAATTCATAGCTCAATCCTAAAAATTTTGGAGGCAAAACATTCAAAAATGGACTCCCATATTTGAATCCAACTTCACATGCTAATCAAAACACCCCTGCATTTAACCAGAATCAATGTACACTCTACCTCCTATAACATAGATAAAGCAAATCAAAATTATGGGTTCCTAAGTAATCAAATATAAAGGAATTGTCATCATTAGAACTATTAGAATCAACATCACACTCACACTAATGTAGCATTTGCTCAGGGTTTTGCCTCTACCAAAGCTAAATTGGATTTTATACAAAGAATGGTCTAGAAGTTGAGCAATAATTTCTTGAATATGAAGAAAAGGATGGGTAATACAACTAATCAAAATTACAATAATAATTTTGGCTTTCTAAGATACAACATGCCTTTCAATAGGCCCACCAATAATGTAGAATAATAATAGTCTAATAAGTTACCAGAAATCAATCTCATGGAGACAACTTTGCCTAACTGGTGTAGGGTTCACAACACATCACAACATGGATAATTGGACTATATAGAGTTTTTTACATTCTTTGAAATATTTTAGAGAAAACTAATTAGATAGGATCAAATGATGAATCCTCCAGATATCCCTTAGAAATTTAGCCCTTCAAGTTCAACCATGTTCTTTGAAACCTATGAGTTTCCCTTCCCCAATGAAGATGATAATATTCTAGAGGATAATTCTAATAAAGTGAAAGAATTATAGTAGTTAAACAAGAACAATTATAACCTAAAGAATAGGTAGCCTCTTACCACTTCTAGCCTTCCAAATAATACAATTATTGATCCAAATCCCAAAGCTAATAATAATCATCCCCCCTAAATGGGAATGATCAACCTCTGCATAAAGAGCAACATAATAAAGGAGGATATAATATTATTGAGGATATGAATAAAATTAAGGCCAATATCACCCTTCATGAACTAACACAAATCATAGAGTAGAAGGAGGATTTATAGAGATCCATCATAGGTAAGTATATTACAAAAAATTCTAAAATAACCAACACAAACATCATATACAAAATCAATCTTGAGGTCCACCTTTCTTGTTGACTATTCAAGCATTTGGCAAGAATATACACAATTATTTGGTAGATTCTAGAGATTCAACAATAGTAAATCCAAATTTCATTTGTTAGAAGATTAGTTTGACCCTGAATCCATCCAAGATGACTATGCCATAGTTGGATAAGATAGTAGTGCTTATTTTGGGATAACTTAATGACATAAGAATTTAAGTTAGCTCAGAACCTAGAGTATAAATGATTATCAACATATTGGGAGTATATATTCCAAAAGAATATGGATTATTATTGAGCAGAGATTGGTCAAAAATGTTAAATGGATATATTTCCATAGACTTCTCACATATTTGGATTCCCTAGAGAGGCATTCCTAACTAGATCAAGATCGATTGAGAACCAAGGATGAAGCATCCTATTATAGAGTACACCACCACCAATGAATAAGTAAGTTATAAGTCCCCTAGTCTTAGAATCTATACATTTACTATGAGACATGAAATGTAGGGAGAAATTTAGGGCCCTTCCCAGTTATGGACCCTCCATTTCAATGGAGTAAGATCCAAACAAGGATCAAGTGTTGGTATCAAGCTAGTTGATCTACATGAAAATGAATTATTAGTAGCTTACATAAATACTAGAGCATAATACGAGGCACTGATTCTCATATTATAGTTTTCCTCAAGAATAATGTCAAGGAACTACTAGTATAAGAAGACTCTGAATTTGTCATCAACCAGGTTAAAAAAATATCAATGCAAATTATTGTATTTAAAAAAGTATAAGCATAAACCTTGGGATATGATTGAATCATTTGAAGCATTTAACATATTGGCCATTCCAAGAGAAAAAAACCAAGCTATCAATTCATTGGCCACTTTAAAAACAAATTTGGAACCCTTATAATAGTCAAAAGCACATAAGTTTTCCATTAAATTGGTACCTTATCCTTCATTACTAGACAATGTTGAAAATTTTCAAGTGTTTGATGATGACTAGTAGATCATTTAATTTTGAAAAATTTAGGATAATTCAAGTCTCAAATAATTGATGATGAGGAAAGGATCCATAACCACCATGAAGAAGTGGATGTTATCCAACTAAAGGAGAATCATATCCCATTAGGGATGGTCCCCTTGGAAAGGACCTTTGACATGGATATTCAAGCACATTTACAGAGGCAACTCAAGGTTAATGAATCTAAATTCAACTCAAAAAATGTAGGTGATGAGAGGAATACACACTTTGTTAATATTGGTTTAAGCTTCACACTAAATGAAAGGAAAAAGGTCAAGGAACTGATTATTAGTTATAAAGATGTGATTATATGGACCTATGACAAATCAAAGATATTCAATCCTAAAGTCATCACCCATATAATTCCACTCAAGCCTAATCACAAACCATTTAGGCAAATGCAAATGATGGTTAATCTTATCTTGGAATCATTGATCTAAAAATAAGTATAAAAGATGTTAAATTCTAGGTTTGATTTTCCTTTCAGGCATTCAAATTGGGTGGTCAATCTAGTTTTGGTAAAAAAAGAGTGGTAAAATTAGACTATATGTCAACTTCAATAATATAAATAAATATTTTGAGAAGGACAATTATCCTCTACCCTCCCTAAATGAAGTAATAAAAAATGTGAGTGGGTCTAAAATGATGTCTTTTTTAGATGCATTTTCAAGATATAATAAAGTACTAGTTGAATCAGAGGATATAATGAAAATAACATTTACTAAAAAATGGGGAACATATACATACAAGTGAATTCCATTTAGGCTAATCAATGCTAGAGATAATTTTCAAAGAGTGATGGATCATGCATTCTAGGGACTGATAAACAAGTGTATAATCATATACATGGATGATCTCACTATTTTCTCTAAAAATAGAGATGATCATATTGACCACCTTTAATCCATTTTTGAAAGGTGCAGTAAGTTTGGTTTGTCACTAGACACCAAGAAGAGTAATTTTAATGTTACTAAAGGGAAACTTCTAGGCACATTATTACTAAATATAGGATCACCATTGACCTAGAAAGGATTCAGGGGATTTCAAAAACAATGTTCTTGTTGGCCATTTTACATATGCCTAATCTAGAATAAGAAGCTGAGCAGGGTCCTAATTGAAGGGTGATCCAATAGTGGAAAGAGTAGATGGAATTTAAGATAAGATTACTTACCATTTTCAAGCTTTTGAGACATTTTGAGCAAGCTTAAAGTGTGAACTTAGTGATTTTAAGAAGCTAGACCATCACAAGCATGCCATAATGAAGTGAATAGACCAATTTGCTTATGTAATTTATAAATATGCTCAGGAAGCCTCTCAGATCCAAAAGATCACATGGACATGAATCCCTTCATGCCTAAATCATGCTCTGCACATTTGGTGCCTTAGTGAAATTTCTATCTACAAATATAAGCCTTTAAAGTTAAGAAAAGTGAGACATTCATGAGGATGTCAAGCTAAAGCTATGATAAATAGCCATTTAAATCCAAATATTCCTAGATTAAATATGAAGCTGAGAAGTGTCCAAATCTTGGGAGCTAAGATTAGATCCAATGGTGAGTGGGAAATTTGTGATGTTAGTGGGTCTCAAAGATCTAACAATGATTGTTTAATCAAGTAAAATAGATTAATGGTGAACATCAAGTCAAAAGGTCAACATAAATATGTTGATGACAAGTGTTAATATCTCAATTACCTAAACATAGATCTAATGGTATGCATTGATTATCAAGGCCAATGCACCCAAATGCATCAACAAAATGATTTTAATTATATCAAGTAGATCGATGGTGAGCATGGGTCAAAGAGTCAAAGGATTCTAAGGATGAGCAAGCTCCTGCCAAGTGTCAAAACCATGAAAACTATTAGATAGATCAATGGTAAGCATTCAAGCCATGCAAAGGAAAATAAATGGTGTATAAGACAAAGAGCTCAAATCAAATATGAGACCATCACATGGTGAAAGTGTGGAAGTAGATAGATTGAGATTAGGATCCAATGAAACAAATGAGAATTTGATAGTTGGCACAATATAAGAAGCTTAGATCAAGATGAAGGGCCAATATCAAAAATCAATTCCAAATACAATTGAGGTCAAACCATAGTAGATATTTCAAAGGGAAGACACAAAGGTAGTCACATCAGTTTTGATGGGTTCATAACCAAATATAGTATTATGATCATGACCCTTTTCTCCACTCTTGCACACCAAAAATGAACTAATAAGGAGCAATCAACACTAGAACAATATTAAAATGGATTGATTAAGCTCTTGTAACTACATCGACACTAGAAAGAGATTGAAAAATATTGATCCAGCTATTATAATGGCTTCAATGCTAGAATTCATCTTGAAAATGACTTAATTCCACTATTTTAACCATAAAGAGCATCAATGTAGGCCAAAAATGGATTGAAAGGGAGTAATATAGTCGTATCCATTTTCCAAAAATGGTCTTGGACATTATGATCTTTTATAACTAAATCAATGCCAAAATGATGGGAAAGCTAGGTCATTATGCTCCCCTCTTCATGCCTCTACACATGATCCCCATCTCTCTCATCCCATTCTACTATAACTATAGGATTTTAAGCCTTAAAATGGATCCCTCTCTTTGGCATGACTAGACTCTACCAAGATTTGTACTGTAACACTTATTTGATGCAATAAAGTCTAAATTCCTCCATTTGTAAGCTCAAATGAAGTGTGTTTCATGAATTAATTGATGTGGTTAAGTGAATTTATGTTTTCCTTGCTTCTATCTAAGTTTTCTCACCTTCATATAGTGTTTTAGTAGTCCTCATAGGTCATTCTAAGTGCACATATAGTCTATTGGTTAGTGTGGAAGTGGACAACTACACTTCCATGCTAGGCTGATAGCTAGTCCATGCCTTTTTATGAAATAATTATGAAAGGGATGATTAGAGAGTGAGTGAAGTGAGCTCTTGTAGTCTTGAGTGTGTCTTTTAGTGAATATTGTTTAAGTATAAGGATAAAAACATTTGGTACATCACTTTTATGAATTATTATCAATCTCTTTCCCTTTTCCAACCAAGAGATACTTTAGGCTTAGTAGAAGTGATAGAACTAAAATAAATATGGCCTTCTCTAGAGGTCTGACCCAAGATTAGGTGACTCATAACCTAGGGTCAGTCCTATGTTGGACTAGGTTTGAGTAAGGGGACCTGACCAATCCCCTTTCTCAGCTAGGGTGTAACCTAAGAACACTAACAGGTATGGTATAATTGGTGGGACCCATTATCCTAGAAGAACTAAAATTTGGAGCTAAGGAGAAACATCTGTAGTAGTAAAGGAGATCCATCATCACCAGGGCTAAATACTATTCAAGTTACAGAGATCACAACACCATCTAGATAACATTCTCATACCAAAGGTTACTATAAGGTTAGCTAGTAAAGATATTACCCTTAAATTGATCGAGCTACCTTCTATTTCATATAAGAGAGTAAGATTTAATAGGATGAGACCTTATCCCCAAAATCAATATTCATCTGCTAGGCATCTTATTATCAGAAGCAGTACAATCCCCACTACTTAAATGGCTATCAAAAATCAAGTATTTTTTTCATCCAATAGAGGTAGTCCATTAAACTTAGCCCAATATGATGATATTACTGTGTCTTCTCTTAAAATCATCACATTTTTTTCTTGAGAATATTGAACAACTGCTATTGATCACATCCAAGATGTTGCCAACCTTTGTTCAGTGTATAATGTTGTTTAAGATAATGTGGCCATTAGACTACTTGCTACTTCATTTAAAGGCAAATCTCTAAAATGGTATAAAAATATCCCATTAAATTCCATAGCTACATGGGATTAATTAGGTGTAGCCTTAGTCAGGAAATTTAAAGACAAATTTGACCACCTATCTTTAGTTGAACAACTGACTAACATAAAGAGATCTCCTCATGAGTTCATGTTTAATTTTAACCTCAGATTCTAAAATATATGGACTAAGATTCCTATAGTGATTAGACCATCCCTTGAGTATGCCTTATATTATTTGAGAGACCTTAATTTTGATATTAGCATGATGATACAGTCCATAGGTGGCCATACCTTACCAAATGCTTATGAGGCTGTAATAAGAGTAAAAAATAGTCTGATATAACCTAGTAAGCTTGTTACAAGACATCCAATTATCATATTCCTATAGTTTCAATCTATTCCACCCCTTCAAGTTCCCTAGTTTCCATTATTATCCCCTATTCTGCCTCTTCAAGCTCAAGTTACAACCCTTTCTAATCAAGCCAATGAGCTTGGTGAGATGAAAGGTTTCCTTAAATATTTTGGAAATGAAATAGTAAAACTCAAGAGACAATAGTATCAGGTTAATAGGCCCTATTAACAACAAAATTAGGCTACCCATTAGCCCTTTAGAGATCAAAGGCCTCCCTATCAAGGATTTAGGGAAAATAGACCACCCTACCAATCATATGGAGCCATATATCTAGCTAAGCCATATGCATATATTGACACTAATGTAACAACAAGTTAAAAATATATTATTCCCACACCACCCCAAAAATATTTTATTTATGACTCAAATTATCAACCGTCCCACCTCAATGATGTTTAGAACCAAGCCTTAGTATCATAGAATATTAATATGGCACAAATGACACAAGAAGAGTTTTCTCTTCAAGGAGGTTAGTATCAAGATACAATTTTGGTACCCAAAGGAGAGGCTCAATAAGTTCAAGTGCATCTTGATTCTATTAATGTAAATTGACAAATGGATGATTATGTTGCTTTCAATCATGATGGTGAGACTAGTAGTTCAAGGGTCAAACTACAACTATGACTAGAGCTAAAATAAGAGCCATTGATGAGGTTAAAGATGTGACTAATTATTTAATTACTCCTAATGTTGTTTCCAAGAGTACCAAAAATCAACTTTATATCCCTACAACATAGAAAAATTAGAATGCATAGGTTGGGAAGATCCTTCAAATACCTCTGGTCCATGAATAACTAGTGGTTCAAAAGATGTAGTCAAAGGTTAGTAGATATACATTTAATATAATGGATTATATGAATAAATACAATGTTATAATGAGCATGTGTAATTCCCTTACTATCCTAGGATAAAGGATATGCTCATCCAAGAACTTTTAGCTCTTAAGGTGTCTCCAGAACTGATTGAGAAATAAGGAGTCATCCTAACTAATTCAGACTAACTAGTAAAGCATAAAGTAAAGCAAGTACAAAATATTAAAAAAGGGTATAAAATGAGGTAAATTCAAGTAAAACTCCTCCCTTATACCTCTCTTTGATAGTTGGTGACTATTTAGTTCATAACTGTATGGTGGATAGTGGAGCTAGTAGCACTGTTATACCTAAGCAAATTATAAACAAGCTTAGTCTTATCTATGAACCAAATACTAAAGGATTATTAAAACTATATGGGTCACCAAAAATATATTATGCATCATTAAAGATCTAAATTTGACACTACATGTTTGTTCTAATGTTACCATTTAGTAGGATGTAATTGTGGTGGATTTGCCTCCCTATTTTTCCATGTGTTTATCAAGGGACTTTACCTCAAAGATTGGAGCATACTTATCAGTTGATTATAAATATTTGATGTTCAAGACTAGGTATGGTACCAAGGTAACCATACATTTTGAACCTATTACACAGTTCCATTTGAAACCATATATGCTAAGTATTGTGAACACCAATTGCCTCATCTCATATGAGGTGATAGAAAATAGTGTAGGGGAAACTGAATCACCTTTAGATGGGATTATATAATTATTCCTTGATGAGTGGCCTATAGATCATATGAATATGATCATTATAAATTAATTTAAGAATAAGGACTTGGTGTTTATTTATTTCAAAATAAATATGCACCAATTCTAGCCTTGATGAAGGATGATCAGTTCAATGATGATCTTTAGCAATTATACTTTGATGGGTCAAGGAATAAGCATGGTACTAGGTATGTAATGATGTTTATTTCTATATAAAATAAAATTTACTTCTTATCTATTAAGTTTCAATTTGGTTGTTCAAATAATGTTATAGAATATGAGGTACTAGTTTATGGTTTGCAATGGGCTAGGAAGATGAAAGTCAACACTTTACAAGTCTTTGGTGATAGTGAATTTGTAGTTCACCAAGTGAGAGGTCTAAATGTATTAAAAAACCCACTACTTAAATCTTAAATAATATGGTATGAGACTTACTTGAAGAGTTTTAAGCCTTTAACATTCAGGCAATACTAAGAGATGAGAATAAACATACAAATAGGTTGGCTATCATTGGGGAAAAATTTAGTATCCTAGCTGATGTAGAAAGTGAAAAGGTCTAGTCACATATTAAGGTGATTATAAGGCCTTCTATTCTAGATAATAATGATAATTGTCAAGTGTTTGAATATGACAATCATATTGTTATATTCTTGTCAGAAGAAGCTGAGTTTTCCTTAAAAAATTAGTCAAGTACTTGCAACAATATGGTAATTAGAGTATGAAAATGAAAAAAAATAAGTTGCCCAAGGGATTGGTCACACTTTATAAGATATTTAGTGGTGATGATGAGCTGAGGAAAGAAAAGTCAACTTTTTCAACAAAATAAGAACACTATGCTAATGTGGAAGTTACACCTGGTAAGAGCTTAAAGTTGGGAAAGGTATGCACTTATTCAAAAAAGGAAGCTTTCATTCAGTTATGTGCAAGTTTTTCTAATGTATTTGCATGGAAATATAGTGATATTAGGGGATTTGAACCAAGTCTATCTCAACACACCATTGAGTTAGAAGATGAAACCAATCTAACTAGACAAAGATAAAAGCCTATTAATCCCAAGCTTGAGCATTTGATGAGAGATGAGCTTCATAAGCTCATTGAGTTAGCTATTATATTTCTAATCAAGCACTCAAATTGGGTGGCAAACCTTATTCCAGTACAAAAAAATAATGGTAAAATTAGAATATGTGTTAAATTCTATGACCTAAATAAAGATTCCTTTAAATACCACTATCCACTATCGTCTATGGAATATATTTTATAGTTGGTTGCAAGTTCAGAAAGGTTCTCCTTATTGGATGGATATAGTGGTTACAACCAGATTTTGGTCAAGGAAGAAGATTAATTCAAGACAAACTTCACCATAAATTGGGGGATATTTGAATATATATAAATTTCCTTTGGTATATCCAATAATGGAGCAAATTTTTAGAGATCCATGGATATGGAATTATAGGGCCTTCTTAAAAACTCTATGTTGGTCTATTTGGATGATATAACAGTGTTTTCAAGGAATGCAAGTGAGCACATGACTCACCTTGAGCAAGTGTTTGAAATATGTAAGCAATTTGGAATATCAATAAATCCAAAAAAGTGTGTCTTCTCAGTTTATGAAGGTAATATCCTTGGACATATAGTTTTAAAACATGGTTTAAGCATAGATCCTAAAAGAATAGATTCAATTCTTGCACTCTCCTTGCCCAAGCATAAAAGAGCTTTGAAAAGTTTCTTAGGGGAGATAAAATTTATCAAAATATACATCTCAAAATTTTCTACTTTAGTTAAGCCACTTATAGACATGCTAAAGAAAAATTAGAGCTTCAACTAGTCCAAATAAGGAGTAAGGAGTTTTGAAGGAATTAAGAAAGTTGTGGATAGTGCTCGTATGCTCATAAACCCAAATTTATCAAAGGAATTCATTCTATAATCCTACAATAATATTGATACCATTTTAGGCATTCCTATCCAATAGAATCATGAGGCTTTAGAGTAGCCAATAGGCTTCTTTAGTCAAGGATTAGAAGAATATGAAATAAGGTACTCTTTTGTTGAAAATCATGTACTTTTAGTCATAAGGTCTATCAAGAAATTTAGATACTTTTTTTCTAACAATAAGATACACCTAATGGTTGCACATCCAAGTGTCAAGGAGTTTCTCTTAAACATGGACATAAGTGATAAAAGAGATGTTTGGATAACAAAGGTAATGGAGGATGATGTGGAGATCAATGTCACAAAGCTAATTAGGGGTAAAGAACTTTGTGAACATCTAGCCCAAGACTTACAAGAAGCCAATGAGGTGGTTATGGTGTTAACTGATGAAGAATATATAACTGATCATACCTCAAATTCTAGCTGGTATCATGATTTGGTAAGATATCTCTAAGATGGTCTTTATCCCTCTCACCTAACTCCTTCAAAAAGAAGATATTTTAGATTGCAATCCATTTCATTTCTTCTTGTTGATGGTGTTTTTTTTAACAAATATATCAATGGCATGTTGTTAAGATGTAATGAAAAACATCAAAAGGTAAGGATACTTGAATATTTCCATGATGGACATGGTGGAGGGCATTATTTAGCAAGGACCATAACCCACAAGATCATGATAGGTGGGTATTATTGGCCAAGCTTATTTGGTGATTGTCATGCATGGGTAAGTAAATGCAGATAATATCTATGTTTGTAGGAAAGGTGAAACTTACAACCTTACCTCTCCAGTGGGGATTAGAATTTATTGGTCTCATTAACCCCCCTTCAAGCTTAGGACATAAATGGATACTAACTGCCATAGATTACTTCACTATATGGATAAAGGTAGTGGCATAAAAGGAAGCAAACAAGACAAATGTTTTAGATTTATATGAAGGTATACTTACTAGGTTTGGAGTCCCTTCATCTATTATTTTTGAAAATGATATGGCATTTATGGGGTCTAAAATCAACCAATGGGTAGTTCAACATGGGATTTATCTTAGAATTTCATTGAATTACTATCCACAAGGCAATTGCCTTGCTGAGTCCACCAATAAGAACTTGTTGAAGATCATACAAAGAAAAATTGAAGATAATTAGAGGTTATGACATTTGAAATTGAAGTCATTTGTATGGGTTGATAGGATCACCTATAAAAAGTAAATATCTAACTCTCCCTATAAGCTGGTATATGGTAAGGAAGCAAGAATGCCTATTTTTCTTGAATTTCCCACCCTAGAACTAATGCACCAACTTGAGTTGTTGGAGAATGAACCTATGAAGATCAGACATGCTGAGCTTATGGAGTTGGAAAAGATAAGACATTAGTACATGTTATCCATGGAAAACCATCAAGTAAAAGTGAATAAATCCTTTGCTAAAAAATATTATTCATGAAGTTTCATGTAAGGAGTTTTGGTCCTCAAGTGGGATGAGGACAGAGCTAAGCTAGGAAGGCATTCAAAGTTTGAATCTCTTTGGAGTGGTCCATACATAATATCTAGATAAAAATCCCATAATGCCTTCAAACTTGAAAAAATGGATGGTGAAGAGCTTCCTATCCCAATTAATGGGATACATCTAAAACATTATTATTGAGGAAGTTTAATTCCCTATACATAGTTTGTTTTGGCTTTCCTCCAAGTGTTGTCTTAGCACATTAGTTTGTTTGATGTTACTTTATTTAGTTAGCTTCCCTATTTTGGTGGAATTAATTATCTTTTCAAAGTCAAAAGGTTGTTTATAACCATGAATCAAATTTATCATTGTTTTGTGAGTCTAAGAGTCATGTAAATGATCTAAGTTCTTAAGCATAGTAGGCATGCTGCCCAGCTGAGTCACCAAAGATGTTGGCCAATTTTGGATTACATATGCTTAATCCAAAATAATAAGATAAATACGGTCTTGATTGAAGGGTGGTCCAATAGTGGAAAGAGCAGATGGAATTCAAGAGAAGATCACTTGCCATTTTAAAGATTTTGAAACACTTTAAGCAAGCTTAAAGTGTGAACTTGGTGATTTTAAGGAACCAAATCATCACAAGCACATCGTAGAGAAGTGAATAGACTAGTTTACTTATACATTTTATAAATATGATCATGATGCCTCTTAGATCTAAAGGATCACATGGACATGAATTCCTTCATTCCTAAATCATGCTCTGTAAGTTTGGAGCCTTGGTGTAATTTTTATTTATAGATATAAGCCTTTAAATTTAAGAAATTAGAGTGAGACATTCATAGGGACATCAAGACAAAGCTATGATAAATATCCATTTAAATTTAAATGTTCCTATATTAAACCTAAAAATAACAAGTGTCCAAATCTCAGGAGCTAAGATTAGATCCAATAATGAATGATGTTAGCAGGTCCCAAAGATCTAATGACAAGCACTTGATCATGAAAAATAGATCAATGGTGAACATCAAGTAAAAAAGTCAACACAAATGTGTTGATGACAAGTTTTAAGATCTCAAGTACCTAAATAGAGATATAATGGTATACATCGACTGATAGGGTTAGTGAGCCCAAATAGATCAATAGAGCACATTTAATCATATCAAGCATATTGATGGTGAGTAGGGGTTAAAGAATTAAAGGATCCCAAGGATGAATAAGCTATTTCCAAGTGTCACAACCATGGAAACTATTAGATAGATGAATGGTATGCATTTAAGTCATGTAAAAGAAGATCAATGGTGTGTAGGATAAGGATCTTAGAATGAATATGAGGCCACCATGTAGTGTAAGTGTGGAAGCAGATAGACTGATAGAAGGATCTCATAGAACAAATGAGAAGATAATAGTTGGCATAATATGAGAAGCTCAGATCAAGATTAAGGGCCAATATAAAAAGTCAAATCCAAATATAGCTGAGGTCAAACCAGAGTAGATATTTTAAAGGGAATACATGGAGGGAGACATATCAATTTTGATGCATTCATCACCAAAGCTAGCATCATGATCATGACCCTTTTCTCCACACTTGCATGATAAAATAAACTAATAAAGAGTAATCACCACCAAAACAAGATCAAAATGGATTGATTAAGCTATTGTAACTATATCAACACCAGAAGGAGACTGCAAAAGATTGATCCAGCTATTATAATGGCTTCAACACTAGAATTCAACTTGAAAATGACTTAATTCCACTATTATAACTATAAAGAGCATCAATTCAGGTCAAAAATGGATTGAAAGGGATTGATACGGTTGTTGTATCAATTTTTTATAAATGGTATTGGACATTATGATAATTTTTAATTGAATCAATGTTGTAATGATGGGAAATCTAGGTCATTATGCTCCCCTCTCCATCCCTATATGTATGATCCCCATCTCTCTCATCCATTTTTGCTATAAATATTGACTTTTAAGCCTTAAAATGGATCCCTCTCTTTGTCATGACTAGACTCTGCCAAGATTTGTACTCTAATACCTATTTAATGTAATAAAGATTGAATTTATCTATTTGTAAGATGAATTGAAGTGTGTTTCATGAATTCATATATGTGGTTAAGTGAATGTGTGTTTTCCTTGACTCTATCTAAGTTTTATCACCTTCATATAGTGTTTTGGTAGTCCTCACAAGTCATTCTAAGTACACATATGGTCTGTTGGTCAGTGTGAAAGTGGATAACTACCCTCCCATGCTATGTTGATAGTTAGTCCATGCTTTTTTATGAAATACTTGTGTGAGGGCTGATCAGAGAGTGAGTGAAGTGATCTCTTGCAATCTTGAATGTGTCTTGTAGTGTGCCTTGTGCAAGTATAAGGATCAAAAAATTTGGTGCATCACATCCTTTTTATATACTTTTATGAATTATTGTCAATCTCTCTCCCTTTTCTAAGAAAGGGCTAGTTTAGGCTTAGTATAGGTGATAGAACCAAAAGGAAGCCAACCTTATTTATAGGTCTAACCTAAGATTAGGTGACCCAAAACCTAGGGTCAGTCCCATGTTAGACTAGGTTTAATCAAGAGGACTTGAACAATCTCCTTTCTCAGCTAGGGTGCAACCTAGGAACACCAATAGCTCCCAAATAGTAAATAGG
This sequence comes from Torreya grandis, assembly GCA_037957365.1. NCBI lineage: Eukaryota > Viridiplantae > Streptophyta > Pinopsida > Cupressales > Taxaceae > Torreya > Torreya grandis. Next base: position 2,386,811 of record JARHVA010001443.1, read on the forward strand.
AGCTCAATTCCTTCTTTGGGAAAAATAATTTTGTAAGGATATTTATATCAATATTTGTAGAGATTATTAGGTCTCTAAACATAATGCTCAAGTAAGATGTCAAAGTGGATTGGGCACCTAAAGCTAAGAAGTCTTTTCAAGACATAAAGAAGGAGACTTTACCAGCCCTAGTGCTGGTAAGCCTAGATTTCACTAAATAATTTTTATTGTATTCATTTTATTTAGAACATTACATCACTATTGTACTTACATAGAAAAGGGAAGAAATCAAGCAACCTACCACTTTCATGAGCACTAACTTTAAAGATACAAATCTTAGATACTCCTTGATTGACAAGCAAATCTTTGCTCTCATCAAATTAGTCAATAATTTTAGGTACTACATCCTCCAAAATAAGATAATCACCATATTAAAAGATCCTATAGTTAAGCTTATGTTGGGATAGAATTAATTGGGTGAGCATAAAGGTAAATGGATGGCTAAGTTGTAGGAGTTTGATATTGAAATTAAACCTTCTAGGATCATTAAAGGATAAGGTATTGTTTAGTTAATGACCAAACCATACCTGAAAATCATTATTGAAGAGGTATTCAAAACATAGGTTTCCTAAGAGGATTACTATTCAGGTATTTTTTAATTGTTACTCATTGGAACATGCCCTTAGAAACTCAAGAGAGAGAAAAAGAGATTTAGGACTCAAAACTACTCATATGATCAAGAAAAGATTCCTCTATAGAAAAAATTATGAAGGCATTTATTTAAGATGTGTTTCACGTGAAGGAGCTTAGGAGATCCTATAAAATTTGCATTAAAATATTAGAAGTGGCCATCCATATAAAAATACTACAACCAATAAAATACTCATAATGGGTTATTATTGGCCGATAGTCTTTAAGGATATTTAGTTCCATGTAAGGACATGCCATGAATGTCAGGTATTGGCAAAAAGAGAGGTACACATAGCAATGCCACTATAGTATATGAATAAAGGTAGGTCATTCTCATAGTGGTGATTGGATTTCAATGGTTTTATAAACCTAAATTTTTCATCTAGGAATAAATTTGTGCTCACTGCTACAAATTATTACACTAGATGGATTGAGGTAGCATCCACCAAGAAATCAAGAGCCAAAAATGTGATCAATTTATTTGAAGAGCATATTAAAACTAGGTTTGGCACACTTATTTCTTTGGTTTGTGGCAATGGGCTAGCATTTTAATTAACTGAGTTTACCAAATTGGCCCATGATAATCAAATTACAATTAGATCATACTCCAATCATTACCTACAAGGGAATGGATTGGTTGAGTCAACCCATAAGAACCTCATAGACATTATCAAGAAGTCAGTCATAGATAAGCCCAAGAATTGGCATCTCTTATTGAAATATGCACTCTGGTTAGAAAGGACTCACTATAAATAGGTCCTTAGAGCCTCAATATATTTGATAGTTTATGGGAAACATCCAGTGTTCCCAATCATGCTGAAGCTAAAAAAATATCAATTTATGCTAGAATACATGGAGCCCAATGATAAAATAGAGTCTAGATTGTTGAATATCATCTAAATGGAAGACTCTAGGAATGAAACATTGTAAAACTTTAGCAAACATTAGGACATGGTCAAGAGATGGTTCGATAAGAGAGCAAAACTTCAAGCATTCAAGATCTCTAACTTGGTGTTGTTATGGGACAAAGAACATGAGAAAAAAGGAATTCATGATGATTTTTACCCACTATAGATAGGAGTATATTATATCTCCATGATCTTGGTTAATAATGCATTCCATTTGAAAGATATCCAAGGTAGTGATTTGACATATCTAGTCAATGGACTATTTTTAAAGAATTACTTCATGGATGCTCCATTTGGAGAGGTATTTGAGTAATGAAAGATGTTATGGTATAGGTAGGAATAGGTTATATTTTATTTATTATTTAGCTTCATGCTTTCCATCATTTTCTTTAATTAGAATAGTTTGTGTTTTCTAGATTAGTCACTTTTGATTTTGCTAATTTGTCTTGCTTAGTCAGGTGTGTTTATTTTAGATATCTTTCCTAATTTATAGGGTAGTTTTATTTTTATTTCATGGAAATATAAGTTTATAAATCATAAAATAATTAAACAAAAATTTGGGTGTTTTGAATCCAACTCAAATCTGTGGGTGTTGCATTCGGTAGTTTAGAATTCTTAATCTAGAAAATCAATGAGAGAGTTAGCCATGATTATGTCACAAAACTAATGATTCCATCAAGTATGTAACAATGAATCCCATTGTTATTATAAAATTATAAATATCTCCTTATCCACTTGGGTTAAATTCACATAAAATGCTAATACTTGTTTGAGGTAATAAACATTGACATGGGTAAAAGTTGATAGGGACATTTTGATTAACCAAAATTTTACAAAGACCAACTCATGATGGTCACCTTATTCCCACTTTCATTAAAAAATAAGAAAGAGGGGGGGGGGGAATAGTCCAAAAGTCCAAAAGGAAATCAAAGAGGATTAAAATCCCACATGAAGAAATAAGATCAATAAATCCTGCATCATGGAAAATATGAATAAAGAGAGAAGAGGTGATCAAAGGTATCTATGTTGGGGTTATGAATGCCTAGATGGAAGCATAGCAATGCTTGAGATCCCAAATATATATGCACCTAATTCCCAATCAAAATGAAACCTATAGCTCACCCCATGTCTTTGCCTAAAACCTTTTTGACAAAAAATAAAGAACATCACTTTTTCACACACAGGTCCAAGGTATAAGTGAAGTTAGTATATAGAATGGAATTATTAAGAGTTTTTTTTCATTTTTGATTTAATAATTTATTTTATTAAGGGTTATGGTTTATATTGCGATTGTAAAACCATGGATTCTAGGTTCTTGAAAACTCAGGAGTATTCACCATTTATTGTATCCAACACACCCACTTTATTTTTCCTTGAAAAGTGGGGACCCCTTTATTTTTATAGGACTTATATATTTTTTGGGTGTGTATGTGTCTTATTATTTTAAAGAGATTGATATTTTGGACATTGAGTCATGTTTTGATGCACCTATTTTTAATTTGAAAGGACTTTTTGAAAATAATCTATTAATGTAAATTTGGGAAGAATTGATATGTATGATAGGTGCTCAGATTGGCTTATTTATATTCTTTCATTTGATAGACTCTTGTTTGAAAACTTTGGTATTCAGAAGGTTTTTTGTTCAGATCCTTTCTCTTTGGTAGCTTAGTCTTCAAAAACTTTCTCTTTGAAAACTTTGCTATTACAAAATTAGTTTTCAAGAACTTAGTTTTTGGGAAAATTTCTTTAGGAACTTTTCCTCAGATCATTTGTTCTGATCAACAACTTTATTTTTGGCATCTTTCATTCAAAAGGTTTTTTGTTCAGAGCCTTTCTCTTTAGCATCTTAGTCTTTGGTAACTTTCTCTTCAGAAACATTGGTCTTTTGAAGGTTTTGGTTCTTTAGATACTTTCTCTTTGGCAACTTTCATTCAAAAGTTTTTTTTTACTTTAGAACTTCTTTCTATAGTGATTTTTTTCCTCTTTAATTTAGAAAGAAAAAAAGGGTATAATATAAAAGTACAAAAGGAAATAAAAGAGGATTATAAGCCCAAATGATGAAATAAGATCAATGGATCGTGCATCATGGAAAATATGAAGAAAAAGAGAAGAGGTGATCAAAAGTATCTCTATCAGGGCTATGGGTGCCTGGCTGGTAGTAAAGTAATGCATGAGCTCCCCAATATCTATGCACCTAATGCCTAATCAGAATGAAACATACATCTCACCTCATGTCTTTTCATAAAACCCTTTGACAAGAAATAAATTACATCACTTTTTCACACACATGTCCAAGGTATAAGCCATAATTATTAAGAGTTTCTTATTTCATGTTGGATTGGGTACTAAAAACATCACTTTCTCACACACAACTTACATCTGACCTATTTCCCTTCAAATTATAGGTAGTTCACTATGTAATAACCAATTTATAAGCCTTATCATACATCAACTTACTATGATGCCTATTCTTTGAAGGAAAAATTGTGGACTATGGCTATCTACACTGCATTGAAAATAATATAGTTAAGACATATATCTTTGGATATGCATTCATGATGTATTTAATTCTCCTTATTATAGATGTTACACTTGAATTACATACTATAGTCACTTGGAATAAAAACAACAATGTGGAATGATCATTAGGGAAGGGGCTTCTTCCCAACGAGACATTCACTATCAAAAAACATATAAAGAATCTCATCTCTATGACTTGATTTAGAATGGGGATTCACATAGTCATGGAATTGTTGAATTGAATCTTCAGCCACCAAAGAATCCACTTCCTACATATAAAATGGGTATCCCTACTAAACCTGATCATTACTTCAAATCCCACCTATGCATTGGGGGAGGTCATCAGTGCATGTCTACAAGAACAATTTCTACACAAGGATAAGAGGCCCCAAGGGGGAAATTTTAATATGATGTCATACCTAATGGATGAAGTCATGGGAAAATCAGAGACCTTATCCTAAAGGAAAATTAATATGTGACCAATATGGAGAAAATTAAGCGAGGTAAGTTTGTTTACAATTGGCTTGGAACCTACATCATAACCCATAAGTATGGATCAAGAGCTTATCATTTGTCCTCTCTCAAAGGAAAACTAGAACCTAAGCCTCTCAATGATTTGTACTTATGTCCTTTATTTTTTTAAATAAGGATCAAACTCACCTTTTGTCTAACTTAAGCTTGTCCCTTGATTTACGATATTTTCACCTTCCTCACACCTTTATCCCATCCCTTTGAGGACAACTGATTACCACATAGAACCATGTGATTAACCATCATATTCATAGGCTAATATTAAATATGGGTACCATGGCTCTACTCATGGCATGGTTCTCATGGATTCTTTTCATCCCTAATTAGAAGGAATCCCATGGTCATTGTCTATCAAAACCACTCCTTTCACCTATCATTAACCTTCTTGTGCTCTAGGTTTTGCCCTTGTAAAGGTAAACCTCCAAGATTATATAGACTTGTTCATGTCTAACCTATCTTCAAAATAATTTTGGATACCTAAATATCATTTAGTTTAAATTTCTATAGCATGCAACCTGCTTCCTTGAAGGATAACTACCCAAAAACAAAATTGCTTAAAAAGATAGACTGCTCCCTTGAAGGACAACTACCAAAATGAACAAACCCAAACTTAGAACATTTCCTTAAAGGATGGGTATGTTAAATTTGTCAAATAAATCATTTGAAGCTTCATACATTGATAAACTTCACAAAACTATCAAAATAAAGCAATAAAAAATACCTTATATCAAAATAAAAAACAAGCTATCCCAAGAAAGTTACAATCAACTTGCATATATAGCTATTATCACTCTAGAGTGCAACCTGCTTAAAGATGTGCAAAGTACACCCTCACTCTGTCTGATATGATTGGAAATTCTTAGAGTGTGGTGACTATGTACTAAGAATAACCTCCAAAGAGGGATGGTTCCCTTAAGATTTATCTATTAAAATTGGTCTACTATTATTTTAGGATGAAAAGGTGAAAGGAAAACTGAAGGGAAATCTTATATAATAGGGTGATGAATATAAATTTTTTATATCCTCTAGAATATATTGAAACTAATGTACACATATAAATCAATAAAATTCCTATATTACCCTTAAGCATAAGTATTTCAGATGAAGGATTGAAAGAATTTGGGATTATAAGATTCCTTTTTACCTCTTCAAATGACCTGCAGAAGGTGAGATAGAAAGAAATAGGTGAGGAAGGGACTTTACAAAAGGATATATAATCCCATTTATATAGTGATACATAATTAATTACACTCTATTCTTTGTCAAAACTCATGCAAAATAAAAATTGCCTTTATTGATGTATGGTCCAAAATATAATTTCTCCTTTAGCTCCAAGAATAATGAAAAATGGATTGAAAAAGATAATATATATGTTTAAATTATAACTTAAGATAATGTGTAATTAAAAATGGAGAAGGATTAGTCTTGGTTGAATAACTCAAGACTAACTCCTTTTACAATATTTAAAACAAGTCTTCAATAATCTTCAAAGTATCCAAAACATACAAAAATCTTCATCTTGATGTAGAAAAGAGGTGATGGGCCCATGTTTGACAAGTAAAATCCTCTTTCATGGAAATTTAGGACAATAATTGGATGGATAACTCAAGCTTGAAGTGAGTTGGAAGTGTTGAAAATCCTCAATTAACATGTTAACTAAAGATAGGTGCATGACTTGTTAACTAGTCAACTATAATCAACTCCAAATAGACTTTACTTACATAAAAAGAGACTTCAAAGATTTAATTGTGCATGAAATATCCATGGAATAGAATAAAAGTGGCATGTAAATCCATTTTTAACTATTCGATGACCAATTCCAATGCCAAACTCAAACTTGATAAGTTAATCAATTAAGCTATTTAGACCAAAAAGCCCCAAAGTTTAATTTGTGCTCATACTCACCATTAAACCTAAAATAATAAGTCATTAAACCTAAAAAACCCATTAATTATACTTGTAACAACTTTATTCATCATAAAATATGTGATTTTGATGATAAAACCTTCATCATTCAGTCAACAGGGTTGACTAGGCTTTTTTTGCTCCATTTTCCATTAAACTGGCCATTTTGATCAAGATAGTAGGGACAATTTTGGGATGATTTATGATCATATTAATATTTTAGGATGAATAAAAAGTCTCAATATTCAATCTCCATTGATTATATTCAATTGAACTACCTTGCACTACATTTTACATGTTTTTTCCACAAAAAACATGATTTTTACCCTCATTTGTACAACTCTATGCATAAAATTGACATTTATGGAATCCTATCTAAGTTTTATTTACATTTTAAAATTTTTTAGTTTGATCCATGCTTATTTTATGGCAATAAAATCCACTTTTCTCAAAACTAATTTTTTAGGCAGTTAGGAGGGTTTTGAAGCTAAAACTTCAAACTGATGATTCATGAAGTACAAACCTCCAAATACTAAAATATTTACATTTATATGTATAAAATTTAACCCCATAAAATTCCTAAACATTTTGGGTTCCCATGCAAAATATATGAAAATTTACCATGTAAATGAAATTTGCCTATGGGGATTTGACTGTATTCTAGGTTACCTACGCTCTTAGTGATTATTCATAAATCATATTCCATAAAATAATCTCAAATTTTCATGAGTTATAATTAAATAGTTTTCCTAAAAACATACTAAGAGTGTTATTCCAAACTCCACATGTGGTGAACAATACGAGCAATTGAATAGGAGGCTTAAAAGGGTGCCTAAAACTGCAAAAAGTGAAAAACTTCAACAAAATGAAAATATTTCCTTCTTATATTCAAAAATCATTATATTACCTTCACCATTCTATTAAAACACATTCAAATCATATTTTTCTCAAAAAATCCAAAAATGCCTTTTTGGCCCATGTGCCTATTTACTTGTAAAAGCCTGTATGAGCATGGTTTGCATAAAATTTGGAGTTTTTACACTATTTAAATGTTTTATTATGATTTAAAAACATCACCCCATGATTTTTAAACTTTTACTTGGGATTAAAAGCTTCGGTAACACTCTAAAATGATGCATGCTCTAATGATGGTCTCAAATGGATAGGTTGAGGTTTAAGACAAAACAACAAATATATCAAATCATAAAATGGAATTTAAACTTTTTAAAAATATTATTCAACTAATTATGACCATGTTTAAAAAATTTGGAGCCAAAAATCCACCTGTAGCTCCCATAATCTTCAATTTTACCTCAAAATTGACCCATGTGCATGAACTGTCTACATTTTTTGACTGAGTTTGCATATTTTAAAGTATTTTCATGGTTTTTTAGGTCTTAAATATCAAAAAAATCTTAAATTATATCATTATTCCTTTCAATAATCTTATAAACAACCTCTACCCTTGTTTCAAGCATACTTTGAGCTTTCTAGCAAGGCATTCTTGACCTTTCAATGGCATATTCCATACACCTGACATGATATTATCTTAATTCATGATTAATAATTATTTAATGACTTAAATAATATTTAAAATATGTTATTAACTTTAATTTTACTATACCATCCATAGATACTTGATTTGATAAGGTCATCAAGGGAAACCTGTTGGTCCATGACCATGAGAGAGAAAAAAGACCCTAACTTAGCTATATTTGAAAGTTTTTAAAGTGGTGATTTTAGATTTAGGTATTTTAAAATCATCATGTAGATTAGTGATGATAATTTATTTAAAAATCATACAACCTCTATGAGATACTATGTTTGGCAAGAAAATTACCCTTTTAGATCCTTTACCTCCAACCCCTGCATTGACTGTATCTACTCCTTAAGTTGTGGTTTTAGGGTGGTGTCTTAAGATGTAGAATGTTTATCACACCATATTATACCTCTTTGATCCTATTTTCCACTTTATTTTCATGAAAATTTTCTTGAAGCCAAAATCCATACGAGATCATTCCCTCATTACAAGCCTAATTGTAACTTGATTTACTCCTACCTGCAAGTCATCATGATGGACTCAATTATCATTGAATATTCATTAAAAAAATACATTAAAATCCTTAAATTTATGTTTTAAAGTTTTCAAACCCAAAGAACCATCGTCCCTAATCATTGATAGTTCTACATGACTATAATCACTTTGCATGACTGTAGATAGGGTTCCTTAAGGCCTATAGGTGAGGGTTCCTGACTGTATGGACCAACTGGTTTAATGTTTGAGGTCCTCTTTTGATGAAAATAATTAATTAAGTGTATATCTATGATATGTATTCTTAAACATCAAACCCTCCATATACCTTGTCATCAATTTGAAAACAAATACCCTTAACCACTATTTCAAACATGCTTTAACTGTTCCCTATGACTATGTTACCCTTGTATGGATTGTATGATCCTTGGGGAAGTATAGAGAGTTTTCAAGAAGCAAAGAGATGAGTATAAATCCATCCTTCAAATCCTAAGATTTATAAACTTCAAAACATGATAGCCTCTTTGTAGGAAAACTCCATTTGGCAGTTTTGTCCTACTTGGCTGTAGGCTCTCTTAGCTATAGGTTCCATTGAGATGGATATAGGATGGTGTTGGGGTTTTATCATTTATTTATAGATTATTATTTATTTAAAAATATCCCGAAGTCACTAAAATATATATTTTTCTTGAAACACTTCAAGAGACTCAAACTCTCTCTATTAGCACTTGCTTGCTAAAGACTCATCAAGTTATAGGCCACTTTATTGGCTGTAGGTTAAATTACCCTTAAGTTATGTCTTGAAACTCAAAATTACCTTATCATTCCTCTATAATTATTGATAATTCATTAAGTTCCACATATGATGGCCTTCAATCCCTTTACTGATGTATATTCCCTATGCATCTTGTAATGTTTGATTAGTGACCAAACGCTTGATTATAAGTGATGTTGTACAATGATTGTAGGTTGATTTTGGATCTCATAATAGACTATACCATGATTATTATATCCATCATCATCTACTTCCTCTGAATATAAAAATCTTACCCCAAAACCTTGCTAAGGATCTCCATTAGATTACATTCACCTACCTACCTATAGGTGTACTTTGTTAGGTTATGAATTACAATTGATGATGGTTGTGGATTCTCATTTGATGTAACCCTTAACTAAGAGTTCATTATTTTTAGGATATCATTGATTTATATGAACAAAATATCTCTTTCATTGCAACATCCTTTTGAGAAGAAACCTCACTCTAGGCCCTAACGCATTAAAACTCTAGAAACTTGAAAATAGGCCTGTTGCTTGTTAGTTGGAAGTGTGTATAAGTCTTAATCATAATATAGGTGCCCTTTTGGTTCCCCTTAAAAGATATTGATAGCTTACAACCTTGTTCCCTTGAGACATTTCCCTAAGCAAAACCACTATCCTTATCATCTGCTCCTTTTGATCACAGACTTTGTATTAGGTACATTGATTGTGTTTTCATACTTATTAGCCTTTGTATGGATAGGGGACTATAGGTGTAATTAGAGTATCACTTATATATAAAACCCCTAGGATCATTCTCTAAATTTCTTACACCAATCTGTCACTCATTATCCTTCTTCTCATCTTGACTAGGTCTCCAACTAGTCAATTCATCTACTTAGCTGTATGTTATTTCTAAGCTTGTTGTAGTTTTAATTTACTAGGTGGTTATAGATGAGTATCTCTACTTGGGCCTTTTAAAATTGATCCTTTGTTGTTCTTAAACCATCTTAATGAAGATAACTATCTTCATACAACTAGTTCCTATCCATTTTCACAGGCCTTGAAGTTATCATGATATGGACCAACTAAGCTTTTACTCTTGTCAAGCCTGTGGGGTTTCAAAGTAGGCTGTAGGTGTTTGTATTGATACCAGGGGCTCTAAATTTCCTTCCTTATCTCTAAAGTGTCTTCCATATCATACCATGTGTGTTTACTTTCACTAGACCTTGAGGAAGGTCTCTCTCTCTTAAAAACTCCATTGAACCTTTATGGCCACACTTGATTGTGTATCCTATTGTGAGTGCTCCTTTTCACTATAGTTTGATGCTTTGATTGGCCTATAGACTCCTTGATCATGCCTTTAATAGTCTTAATCAACCTTAGCTTCTTAATAATGAAACTAGGTTATGGAGATGGGTTGAGGATATATGACATGGAAAGGGGTGAGTGAAACTTATGAAAGGAGTTGAAAATGGATCAAAAACATAGTAGTAAGTCTATTTTAGAAAGTGATATGGAGTGGATGGGATGGTGGTATAAATGGAGGATGGAGGGGTATGACAAAAAACAAGGCAAGGAGTTATATGCAATCACAATCACATAAACATCATACCAAAACAATTTAGAGGCCATTATAGGGATGCAAGAGGGTGAATTTGAAACATGGTTTTCTCTAAAAACCTTAAATTTTGCAAAGTTTCCTTAAATATTGTTAAACTAGCTCCTTTGAGACACCTGAAAGCATAGAGATAGAATAAGAAGTGGATTTTCCTAGAGGATTTATTTTAAAAACTGATTTAAAACATGATACAAACCTCTAAAACATGAATTCAAGAATAATAGAGGTTGCTTCATTCTAAATTAACCATACAACCTCTCCTTGCAAGCATGCCAAACTAAAAATTTAGATTGGATATCTTTATGATCCTTGTTTGACCTCGAATTAGATGAATAACACCTAAAGGAGACCATGAAAAGGTAGAAAAAGTCCTCAAGATTATGAAACAAGTTAATTTTCTATGAAACTCTACCTAAGTGAGGAGAAAATGGATAAAAATAGTGACCTTCTTGGATGCAAGGTAGAAAAATTTGACCTGTCTTCAATTGAATGGTTCATGATCCTAGAGAATCTAATGGAGGAGCCACTTAGACCATAAAAAATCCCTCTATGTCTACATTCTTTGCCCCAAATTTTAGAGTTGTACCCTTCCTTAACAAACCATACCATTAGAACACTTATAGGTAAGTCCCTCTGTGCTAAGAAGAAAAAAACCAAAAGAGGACTGGTTTTAGGCACATATGGCCATGAAAATGCTCATGAAGCTTGAATATTCCCTGAAGAAGATATCCACTACCCTGGGTTGTACATAATCCATATGGATTCTATACTTCTCTTGTAAAATGAAGGAAATAAGCCTATTTTGCCCCTTTAAAAGAGAACTTTCACTTTCCACTACTTGAAATAGAACATTGGTGAATCATCACATACCATTAATGAAAAATTAAACTTTTAAAAACCTTTTCCATGCTTTAATATTGCAAATTTGGCATGTGGGAGGGGTTTTGGGGCCTTTTTGGGTTAATTAGCATATCAAATGACCTTTTTAAAGTTTGAAACTTTAGACTTAAGCTATTTTCACATTTTTTAATATGTTAAAAGCCTTTTTGAAATGAAAATGACCCATTTTTAATCCATTTTTGATGAAAATTCACATTTTTAGGTCTGAATGATTGGTTTGACTAGTTATTAAGGGAAATTGACCTTTTTTTTAAAGTTTTGAATAATAGGGGTAGTAATTTGGCCTTGAAAAGCCAAATTACTAAGAATATCATCAGTAGACTTCACACATTGATCAATATACACATTAAATTAAAACATTGACTTGTCTACTATGGTTCTTAGGTCACCTATAGAAGGGGAAAACCAACCCTCAGGAAGGTTATAATCTCCTTCTCACTACCTAGCATCTATCTCCCCTTTACACCATATACAAATCAAGGGATTCATGAGTTTACTTGACATGATGTGATCAAGACACCTTTTTACCAACCAATGCATGATAATACAAAGCATTCAAAGGGCTTATGTTCCTTAGGCCAATCTAACTTCAGGTTTTGTTTTGTATTTTACCAATGAAGAAGAATCATGCCTTTTCCTTATCCTCTCATAATGGGTTCAGGTATTCACTTAGATGTATGTCTTGTGTTTTTCATCTATTTATCACATCTAGTTTTATTATCTAACTTACTTTATGTGCTATCATCAACAAAATAATTATAAATCATAAGCCACATTACATCAACAAAATAAATCACATCACATATCCATGATCATAACCATAATCATAAACATCATAACCATGCATAAAATATAGTATCACATATCTATGGTTAACCATAATCAAAACATCATATCCATATATAAAACAAGGCATCACATAACCATAATTAAAACATCATATCTATATATAAAACAAAGCATCACATAATCATAAATATCATAACCATAACTCAACATAAAGATCATCCATAATCACCGCATGACTAACCTAGTGAGCCTACATCTCATAAGCATAATCATAATAAACTATAAACATCAAAACCATGAACCATAAAATAACATCTGTATATCATCATCACATCATGTCTCATTAAAGTAAAATATTACATGTAATAATGTGCATCTCTCTCTCAAAACATATACATCTCACTGTATTAGCTTGTCGGCTAGTATTAAAATCATAGGCAACTATAAATATCATATCATAACCTATGACCCTGGGGCACCACTACAATCTAGTTCCTACCCTCCTAAGGTTCCTCCATATCCTACTATAGATGTGACCCACTGACTTGGTGTTGCCACACTAGTACCCCTACCAAGCTAGCTCTGTACTCACCCCATCAGGGCTCCACTGGATAGTGCATGAATACTATCACCTCATAATACTATAACTCCTGTATAATGGCTATATACCTCTACATATCAATGGTCCCATCTAGACCTACTAGTGTTATTACTACTCCTCTAGTCTATCTAAAAACATCTTAATCTTGGGTGACCTAAACTAGTGTAGCCCTTGCATGAACCCCACACTAATGTCATACCTCCTATGAGATTTAAACCCCCAAAAATCCCTATATATCTAAACTAATAGCATATGTTCCAAAACAAACACTATGTGACCTAGTATCATCTCCACCAATACTCCCAACAATAGATAGGGAAACCTCCCACTACTTAAATCTAGAACCACAAAGTAGGAGATCACCATCATCATCATGGTCATCAACCTCCAATCACATCGATCCCTTTGATAAAAAGGTCCATAGCTAAAGCCTCCATTGTGCCACCTAGCAAAGGCCTAATCCTCACCATATAGGAGCTCCATGTGTTCATCTCTCTCCTCCCTCTCTATGTGATATATTAGCCGCCCCTAAATGGGTAGTTTTGTGATCCTATGTATATCCTCTACCAAGTAATTCATTTCACTAGTTAGTAGGAGAAAGGTGTTCATGGTTGAATCCCATCTCTTGATGAGGGCCATGATCATCACCACATCTTGTAGCACGTACTATAAGTGCATCATCACTCTGCGCCTGACCACCTCCATGTGATCCCAATCCTCATCTATCATCCCATGATGGATCTCTACAAAGATATGAGGAACCTAATCTTGTATCTAGATCTAATCCTATGCCTATAAAATTTAATATAGCAAATGCACAAAGTTTTCTATAAACTACTTTTCCCATGGACAACATGCTTTCACACCATTTCACCTACCTAGTTGCACCTATTTGATTTATACAAACAACATCTACATCTTTTCTTTTAACCTAACCTAAACCCAAGCTACACTTATCATTCTAATGCCAAAAAATTTTAAACTCATCAATCATTTTCATCCAAAAAAAACTTATCCATTTGATCAATCTCTGACAGGCACTCTAACCATCAATGATTAGGCCCATATTTGGCTGATGGTCATCAACCATCGATGGTCAGATATGACTACTGATGGTCAAATATGACAACTTATGGTTAATATGTGTGACTACCAATGGTAAAAACCCAACCTCACCTACCCAAAACCAACCTAAACCACCCATTCCAACAAATAATCACCCTAACTTTGTCCTCTACCCTACCCCAAATGTACCTACCTTCCCAATTTTGATTTTCACCTAAAAATTTTAACAATACCAACCTCGAAACCTAATACCTAGGGTAAACCAAAAAACCTCCCAAACCAAAATCAACCAAACTCAAATTTAACCAAAATGACCAAATAAAACTAATTTATCAATTTATTTTAGCCCCTACCTCATTCCTTAACCATCATCAAGGAAGAATCCTGGGTCCCACTACCTAACCGTATCCCCATCCACCTTGTATCCTTGGTCCAATACTAGTCAACTCAACACAAATATCACACTCAAACAATTAGCAACCACCTCTTTAGCACTCTCACACAAAACTCTAAGGATATTGGTATGCATAGGAATCAAGAGTCAAAAATTAAATGACTAAAATGACTTCCTATTTCACCTTTGACCTCTACACTTTTAAGGTTTTATCACTAACCATCGACAATCAGGGTAACTATCAATGATCGATCTTGATACCCCTAAACATCAATGATTAGGATGCCCAATTTTCAAAATTTTGGCACACATACCTCATTGCTACCCTTTGGAGACTACCTTCTCTACCTACCATACCAATCACCCTATCCACCTCAACATTGGCCCTTTTGGCCCAATCTATTACACATTTGTAATGACCTTGCCTAGTCCTTTTGACTTCATCAACCAACATTTGCATGTTGACCATTCAAATTCTCACCACCTAGTGCACTTCCTACCTCAAATTCATACAAAAACACTAACCCTATTTGTGAGACTTGATAGGACTAACCTGATCATCTATGCCTAACATTGTGGCCCAGTTACCCCATCACTAGTCTTTCTAGAACCAACCTTTATTTTTACCAACCATGGAAACTTAGTCTATGCATGATCTTGGCTATTACACTTAATCATATTTTTGTGCACATGTTTGCACTTCAAATCCCCACCCCTTTTGTCACCAACCTCATGACTCATCATAAACCACTTGTCAAACCCATACTCAATTTAGTTTAACCTCATCCACTCTTAGTTTATGGGGGAATACCTCTTCCCATAATTGAGGAAACCAAACCTTCCACCCATAATCCATTTTTGTTTTATAACTTACTAACACAAACTACATAACAAAAAGGGGTAAAATATAAACACTAAAAAATTGCACATGATGGTTCTAGATTTTGAAACACCCTTAGATCAGACCATTACCTAGCCTCTGACCATGACCCTGAGTCAAGTTATCTAACTAACTAAACAAAATCATTAACCTACCTTTTTACCCTGGTTGACCTTTGACACTTGACCATCAATAGTCATTGTGACCACTAATGATCACCTTGATCGTTGACAATCAAGTCCCTACCACCTAAAAACTCAAACTTGTTCTATGTGTGAACTTAAGTACATCATAATTTAATTCATGCAAAAAGATAACACATCAAGAATTAAATTTGTGTAATTAGTTTCACCCCTTCTAGAACCTACACTTCCATCTCTTTTTCCTATAAAAGAGAGGAGAAGGGTGTGAAAAATGGATCCATTCATCCAGAAAGCTAGGAATTTTAGCAATCAAGCTATTAACCAATAGTCATCAAGATTTTTTAGCATCAAGGACTACTTTGCAAGTCTTCCCTCCAGCAAGTTAGCCACTATGATAGAGACCCAAACCTTTGCCAAAATTATTCTTCAGGCAAAGTACCATTACTCCACTAAGATTTCTTTGCATTAATACCATAAACCATCAAGCAATAAACTAGGTACATTTTATATTTCAAGTTTTGTTTATTTGGTTTCTAACATCTCCACCTAAATCAGACCTTTATGCATAATATATTCCAACCCCCTAGCCTTAATCATATATCCAATCACTTATTGACCCATTCTACATCCCTTTTTTTTAACACCCTCAGAACTCACAATAACTGTTGATGGTTACCCTAAATACTGATGGTCACCCAACTACCGATAGTCACCTTAAGCATCGATGATCATCCTGACCAATGATGGTCACTATGGTAGGAAATAATATCAAGTTATTTCCACCTACTTATCCTCAACTAAATTCCATTTTCTATCTTCCTTTTTAGTCATAAAGACCCCACCTATTTTTTGAGCCCAACCTGACCTATTTAGCATTAGTATTGGCCCACTTATTGCTATAATTAATCTATTCCCTTTATCAAACATTTATTTCTTCTTGCATTCCCTTGTAGTATTTTTTGTCATTTGATGCAAGTACTTCATCTTTATTTCTTTCAACTTAACTATTCTAAAAGAGTGGATTGACAGCCTCCTATCAAGCTCATGATTCTTGAATCTAGCTCATGCTTGGCAATCCACCTTGTTATCCATCTAACAACCCATTTTATTTTATTAATTTCTTATCTACATGTCATTCTTACCAAGATAAATAAGAACTCTTCACAATCATCTAGATCTTGCATGCACAAATAAACAAGTTCTTCTACCATACCCATATTTAGTTTCTTACTTCTTCTATAACTATAAAATAAACTAAAATTGAGAGAAACACTTATTCATAACCCAACCATACCATTGGATCTCTTACTATTACATGATCTATACCAATAAATTTATTATTTCTAATATTTTATCTATCTCATTCATCTCTTCTTCAACATCCGTCGCTTTTTTCCTTGGGTCTTCATTCCTCTTTCTCTCATGGTGGTAGTCTAACTCAATCAATCCCTTCTTCTTTTTTACCTTCTCAACCTTCATCTTCACTTTTCCAAGTATTTTTCACCTTGGAACCCACTTGTCCAAGTATTTTTCACCTTGGAACTATGACTCTCACTTGGAGTCTCTCTTCTCCTTTCTCTTCTTCTCTTGATCTTCTCCTAGCTCTCTTCTTAGGGCTGCTCTACCATCTCTCTCTCTCTCTCTCTCTCTCTCTCTCTCTCTCTCTCTCTCTCTCTCTCTCTCTCTCTCTCTCTCTCTCTCTCTCTCTCTCTCTCTCTCTCTCTCTCTCTCTCTCTCTTTGAGAGAAACACTTATTCATAACCCAACCATACCATTGGATCTCTTCTTATTACATGGTCTCTACCAATAACTTTATTCTCTCTAATATCATCATCTTCACTTTTCCAAGTCTTTTTCACCTTGGAACCCACTTGTCCAAGTATTTTTCACCTTAGAACTATGACTCTCACTTGGAGTCTCTCTTCTCCTTTCTCTTCTTCTCTTGATCTTCTCCTAGATCTCTTCTTAGGGCTGCTCAACTTCTTACCTCATTAACTTGGCTTTGATACCTTAATTTAATCATGTACTCTAACCTATGATTTGATTCATTGTCTACTTGCAAACACATTTCTTATCACTTAACACCTTGATCATTCTCTTGATTCACTAGGATACTAATCCTATTTGATGCATGCATAGTATTATTCTTACTCTTGAAGATCTATTAATATTAATCTACCTCTGTAATCTTCATTCCCTATCACCAACCGCATCATCTCATAAAAATATTAATCCCTTCAATCTCTCTCCATAGTTTAAGTTTGTCACTTTTCCATACCTCATAGACATAATGCTTGATTACAAGGCTCTAGCTTCTACAACTAGTTCATATGGACATTCTCTTGATTATATTTATCTCCCATTCTCATCCAATCAAAATAATCCTTCAACCTTAAGGTCAGAACTGTCAACCAGCCCACACTTTCTTCTTTAAGGACTCTTTTCCTACTAGCCCTACTTAGACATAAATCTAGATGGTATGGACAAACTATAAGTCCTCCATACAAACCAAGCACCATTTGAGATACCTTTCATCTTATTTTTACTTCACCTAAATTTTTATGTCTTAACTCTCTAGAAAATCCTACTAACTCACCAAGGCTCATATCCAATTAGGTCTCTTTTATGCCTAATTCTTTACCACATCAGTGTTTCTATACTAAACCATATGGTATCAATTTCAGACCTTATCTATCCTTTATATCACACCAAGACAACACAGATTATATATTTCTATTATTTTTTACTATTTCAAATAAAATATATTAGACTTTCCATTTGGAAACCCTAGTCTAAACTTAGATAGGTTTGTGTAAGGTTAAGAGGCTAAAATGATTTTAATACAATTTAAAAATCTTATAACAATTAAATAAGGTCCACCCCACCTAGTTTCATATATTTACATATGAATTTTTCTTGGATCAACCACAAAATGGTATTAACAAGTAAAGTTGTAGTATTTTGGGTTCTCTTATAGGATTGTGTAGGTCCAGAGCTTACTAAATGAGCTATTTAAAATTTTAATCAACTCAAATCATAAATAAGACATATTTTAGGACTCTTATAACATTTCATTAACTAATAGAATATAAATTTAACCTTGAAAAATCCTTAATGATCTCCAAGAAACAAATTTAAAGAGTTATAAGTCTAGTGTCAAGACTATGTCAGAACATACAGAGATTTGAGTTCAAGTTTGCATCACAAATAGGTTTTTAATCATTCAATAGGATCACCATGATTAATTAATGTCTCTATGATATCTTCAACACCTTAAAAATCTTGAATAAATCCCAAAACAAACACTCTATTGTCTTTTCCTTGACTGTGCAAACAAAGGGCTTTAAATTAACTATGCCTTAGATTTTTATTTTGGAAATATACAAGATGATGATATGAATACAAATTCATAAAATTAAAACACTTTAATTAAAATTTTATAAATCATGTATATTCAATAGAGGCTCTTTCTAACACCTTTCTATTTAATTCTCATAAGCACATATAAAACCATATACAGAATGTAATAAGGCAAGCAGAGTTATTCAATTTCTAATATTTTTTAGAAATATCCTCTTGGTTTCCTTTAATTTATCCTCTTTATCATATCAAATAATACTCTTCTACCACCTATATATCCCATTTTCTACATGAATATTTTATACCTCTTATTATGATAATATGCAAACTAACTCTCTTTATCTTTCCATCTCCCATGTAGGAGTGGTAGTTACACTTCTTGATTCTTGAATTAATTAATCCTTAACTTTATTTTGTGGATTTAAATGCATCTACACACCTTCCTAATACCATTTTATAACATTGGAATACCTCATAAGACCTCAAAACACCTTTAAAGCTAGATAAAAATTTCAAATTTTTAAATTCTTCATTTTGATGGGAAAATAAAGAATGAGCTCTAACACACACTTTTGAGCCTAATAAAGACTCTACGTAATTACATGGGACCCTTAAATACCCATAAAAACTAAATAAAACCATAAATTCCTATCATGACATAATTAAACATTCTAACATTTCATCTACCTAGTGATTCTCTACATCAATTTGTGATCCCATGAACCCATTTTTAGTAGGGTGGCATACCTTAAGGTGAAAATTTAGGGTTTTATATATAAATATTCATATATATCTTGTCCATGAAATCTATAAACATAAATATAAATGTGATATAAAACCATAATAGGTCCAATCGGTCATTTCTAAATACATTGAATATTTTTTACAAGACATAAGCATTGAGCCATAGATAAAAGCATCGACACCTATGTCTATAGGTTGAAAGAAGTTTTTGAACCTATAAAAATAATATTTACATAATATAATGATGGTATCATAAGCATAGGTATACATTTTTTCATACCTACACATCTCAGATCTATGAGTACATCTAAAAGCTAGCTAAGTATTATATTTTATTTATGTTACAATTATTATAATATCAATTGGGATTGTACTTTCTATATTTGGTAATTTCATTATTTCATTTTATTAGGCTATTATTCCCATTTAATAATCACACAAATCATTAAATTGGTTTAAAAACCTCATCAATGGAGGTAGTGTAGGCCTATATGGATTAATTTTCACCAATATGAAAATCAAGTGCAACTTAGAGGTTAATGGAATGTTCCAACTGTATGAACATCCATAATTCAAAAAAAAAAAAAAAATTGTTAAGTTAATTATATTTTGGTTGAATGGAGGGAGTTTTTAACTTTTGGGGTGGAGAATGAATATATTTTGCATGTTAATTTTTAGTTTTAAATGACTTTTTAACACTAGAGAGGATATGAATCAGGGGATGACAAACAACAAGGTTAAATAATTTTCTAAGGATTTTTATTATAAGAATAAAAATATACAATTCTAATTAAAAAATTATATGAACACATAAATCATATATCATGATACCTAATCAATGGAAGTTATGAATAACATGTCATACTTATTCATCATGTACCATGTAGGTGAAAATAAATTTCAATTAAACTTCATGCAGTTTGATTAAAACCACAGAGGCAACCCATTAAGAGCGAGTAACATTATAGTGGGACATTTCAATATTTCTCAAAAAATATTTATTTTATATGGCTATGGTGATATAATGTTGAATTATATAGTATAAAATCCAGCCCCATCTTAAATTTATAAATATCAAACATGCCTTGATGCCATCCAACAAAAATAAAAAATGGAGATGGATTGTTGGTATTACAATCTTAAATGCATTTGGGGATGTATCAAGAATCCCAAAGTGGATTCCCAATTATTGTGACACCCATGCTAAATTTATTGTGATGAGAACCAATTCACTCATTAAAATAATTTTAAAAAGTGGAAAAAAATGTTTGTGTTAAGTTTCCCTATTGGGATTCAGTTGAGTGGGGCTAGGGTAATCAATGTAAAACACAAAAAAATTGATGCTTAAATCTTGATAAGGATTTTTTTTATGCATATTACACTTAATTACCTAACCCATGAAACTTAGGTTGAAAATTATGAATCTAATGATGAGATTACTAAAATAAAACCTTGACTCAAGGAATTATTAAAAGAGGAATAATGGAACATGACCTATTTGGTAAGGGCCTTCACAAGGAAGAATAAAATGGAGGTGTGAAAGGAACCAAATATTCCAAAAAATATGGAAAAAGGTAAAAAATAAAAAGAGTTCACACCTTGATCATGGTGGCTAACTAGCATATTTTTCAAATTCATTGATGATAAATCTAAAGTAGAAGCTGCTCTGACACCCTAATTTTCACAATGCTAGTTTTGGGGACTTTTTATTATTTTTCACATGTATTGGTGTTACATGATATTTAAATTATTTGAGATAAAATATACTTATCATTATAGTATTATTGAGATAGTGTATTATATCTTCTTGATATTACTATTTGCTTAACTGAGTATTATTCAAATGTTAGTTATAGTTGATTTAATCTATTCATTGAAATGCATATGTGTTTCCATCCTAATTGAGTTAAATCTTCCTCATCATGTGATTTGATTTAATAGATATTTTTATGTTCATATGTTGATATTTTATCATGATTATTATTGATATATTTTGTCTTGTGATGTTTTTATGCATGTGTTTTATGTTGATATATGTCACTTGATATGTTTATATTCAGTTACTTCAACTATCTAGGGTAGTATAATTTTATGGGTGAAGTGATGTCAAGTTTATAGGAGGAAAAGTGAGTGAATTTGGAATAAGCCAAACATAAGTGCACTAATTTTATTATATGAGTATTTTATTGCATGATACTCATAATTAAAATTCAATCTATGTCTTACTTTATAACATCATTTTAATTTTTGGCTTTTGAGGCTTTCCTATCAATATGCATACCCCCTTACCATATCTTAGCTATTTTAACTTTATTTTATGTCATAAATTAAATATGAGATCCAATTTAGTTATCCTTACCCAAAATATCAAATATAACATTAGACTCATGTTTTTGAATTGGTCAAAAGTGAAATTATGAATTTGGTAAGTGCATTTAAGCCCCTTTTGACCAAAATGACAGACTTAACCTTTATTTGGATTGTTAAATAATATTTAGGACATTCCATGGACCATTTAAGGCATGGGTAGAACACTTATATATGATCATGGGAAAGCCTTACTTGCCCACATGAGTTTGTAATAATATTTATTGCATTGGCAGACTTTTGGGAGAAGAGCCAAGGAATAGGAAAGGATAAGTTCTACCTTCCCATTGGCCATTTATTTTGAGTGTTATATATGAATGAGTAAATAACGTATCCTTTAGGAGGACTTTTTATCATATTTCATTTGGAGAGGTGAGTTAGATCTTGAAAAGAAGGAAGGAAATTAGAGAATGAGAAGAAAGAGCTTGGATTTGAAGAATATTACCTTTAAAAAGCACTCATAGGAGGTTTTATCCATTTAATAAAGTGGTGAGCCAATGTATTCCTTCCCATTTCACCATGAGTTTCATTATTTTCTTGTTTAAAAAATACATCTTGACATTATCTTATATGTTTTTTAAGAGGTACAACCCTTTCATGACTTAAAATCATAGATTTACAATTTCCAAATGGGCTTAGATTGTATACTTGGTTTATGATTTCATTAATTAGGGTTTGGGAACAGGAACTATGTTTAAAATTCCTCTTACTATGCTCTATTTCATGAGGTTTTGGACTTATGAAAACATTTTCTAAATTCCTCCCATGACAAAGGAAAAGGGTTTGGGAAAGAGGAGGCATTTGAAATTCCTCATTATCCCAACCCATAGTATGGAAAGTGGTAAGTCTTATCCATAACAGGTGTTTTTAGAGTTTACTCATATATGGGATATTCCTTATGGGTGACTTTTATCTTTTATACATTTTAAATATGTATGTGTTTTCATGTTAATTTAAAGTTGTTTTGGATTGGGTATAAGTGGGAATCATTATTGTATGAAGGTTTTTTAGGTTGATCCTATCTAGTTTAATTGACCAATGTTTCCCTTGTATACACTTACATTACCTTAGTTTTTTGGTGTTAATTATTCTTAAATCTATCATTCCTAGGATTTTAGGTGCCTAGGGAAGCCACCTAATGATGTAAAAAGGATGAGAGGCGAGCCTTCCTTTGTTTGGCCTTGCAGAGCACATTAGAGCTTGTTTGAAGACTATTCTTTATATTAATTTTCAATTATTATGCAATTTTTCCTTGGTTTTTGGAAGCCATTAATATGTAATAAATTATTTTTTTAAATATTGAAAAATAATAATAAGCGTACACACTTGAGCTTGTAATCATTTTATATCACATTTTTATAGTAAGAGGAAAGAATAAAAAGAAATGAATCTAATAAAAGGAAATTAGAATGCTGATATTTTAAGTTGAAAAATGTGTAGGAACATTATTATTTTCTACTTTTAAAATTAGTGTAAAATTAAAATTAAATTTTTGTTCCATATTGCTCGCTTTGCATGTATTTCATTAAGTGTAAAAAAGGATAGTTTCACTTAAATATTTTTACAAAATTCTAATGTTATTAATTTTCTCCAATGTTAACTATAATAAAAAAATGGTTCTTCTAGATTATGTTGCCTTTCATAGATTAATTTTTTATTTATAGTTTAATTGTTATGAAATTTTGAAGGTGAACCACTAAAATTGCCTTATTTTCCTTTATAAAATTTCCTGAACTCATAACATTAATTTACCTGAAAAATGAGGTTAAATGATGCCCAAAATAATTTTAGTTAAAAAATCATGAATTTTATAACCGTTAGAATTTTGTTTCAGAATTTTGGGAGAAATGGTTTCTCATAGATAAACTTTTAATAACTGGATTATGCAGTGTCATTTTTTTTTCCACAGAACCCTTTTCTTGTAAAACAATATAAATACCTTGTGTGTAGGGTAGGTGATAGTTTTGGGCTAAAAACCTTATATATGATTGTGTGGCCAAGGGATAAGGCCCAAAGGGGTTAGTGAGTAGGTCTTGTGCTAATTATTAAGCTGACCATAATAGCAAAGCTCTAACCAACTCATTTGAGTGGTGAACAAAGATTTACCATGGTTAATATTAATTTGATTGTAGCTTTACCACCACACAAGTAAAAAATATAGTTAACCTTTTAACTAGTAGTAATTTTTAAATAATTTTATTTATTTATTTTAATATTAAATATTATTTAAAATCTATTTACTTAGTCAACCCTATTTAATATAGTTATTTTATGTTTTATTTTTTTTAAACCAAAATAATTCTTCAACTTGTATATGATTTTATATAGCCATTAGAGGCTATCATAATACCTAGAGGTGGGTGAGTTGAAAGGAACCCCACTTCAATTTTTTGTCCTGAAGCATTTTTAGGGCCTAAAATATTATGTTTTTCAAGATATGACATGTTTTTCAATAAGAGGTTGATTTAGTATTTTTGGCTTTTATAGCCTCCTAAAATCGTTAGAATGGGTTGACTTGAAGTATAACCCTCCTTAAATCTTATCCTCTACCATGTCAAAAAAAATCCAAAAATCCAAAAATGAATAGTAAACATGGCTTAGGAGGCCATTAATGGTTGTGGAGGAGCTCAAAGCTCCCAAAACATTTTTGAAATTTATGGAAGCCTAAGATATCTTGGAGACATTACAAGAATATGGGTACCTATAAAATAAATCCAAGCATTTTTGTATGGAGATGAATGCAAATAAATTTTTAGAATGAAATAAAAATGAAAATTTGAAAAATCTTAGAGACCCCATTAATGGAAGTCACCCAAGAATAAGGAAGGTAAAGAGGGATGACTATGGACAAGTAATCCTCCAAAACCTCCTTTTTATTTATGAATATTGAAATTGAAACTTAGAAAGTAATTTTGACACCTTTATTACTTTCTGTAAGGATTCCTAAGGTTTCCTCATCTTGACCGAATATGATGCTCAAGATAAAAGGAATCTAATGGCTGAGATGAAATGATCCATCCTCAAAGAAGTAAGGAAGGAAATTTTAGACCCATTTTGAGGTCATATGAATATTATGTGTTTATATTGTTAATAAATTTCTATAAAGGTAAGTCAACTTGAAATTAGATTTAATTTGTGACTTAAGGTGCGAACCAAATCCCATAATTGGTTGGAATCACTTGGGGTCCCACTTTTACCCCCTTGATATTTATGATGAATCGTTTGAGCCAATAGTTTCTTGAACCCACCTATTTTTAGTCGAGTATTCATTCTAAACCTTAGGGTTTTGGTGTCCACTAGTTTCACTTAGAAAGTGGTGGGCTAGTTTGAAACCCTATAGGATAATTATATCAAGTGGGGTTGGCATGGTTGAGTAGTGACCATGAAACCACTTGTGTATTTACATCTATGTTGTTTACACATGTGATTTTTTTATGCATTACAAATATCATGCCACAAAGATGGATAGCTAGTGGCTAATGAAATTGTGTATAATATTCTCTATATATTCTTAAAAAATGGCATTTTTGTGTGGTTTCAATCATGAAAAATATTAGGCATGCATTTTTTTATTAAATAATAGTTTAAATATCAGTAGATTTGGGGATTATTGTTTGGTACCAATTCTTCTACAATGAACCAATGTGTTAAATTTTAAGTGATATGCCTCTTTAAGGAATTAGGCATGGTACACATGAAGAGTTACTAGGACCTTGAGGGATATAGGACCATGATCCCTTTGGACCAAGTATCAGGTGATTATATTATTGAATTGGTCTCCTCACCTGATAAACCCATACCAATACTTGTTGTATGTTTATCCATATAGTTGAACAGATGAATTATAATGAACGTTTGGAATAGATCTTACATTTATGTGTTAGGAATTTAGATGGCCATGAGGTTAAAGTTACCATTAACTCATAAGTGAACTATTATGTGTTAGATTGATAGGACTTCCCCATCATCATAGGCATTTGAATTTACCTTATAGGAATTCATAGATAAGTTCTTGGGATAGATTTATCTAGGTTCTTGATATCATGAGGATTGATCATAGCTATACATAGGGTGTCATGTAGACCAAGGGTTGATGTGATTTCATTAAGTTTAGTGAACTACCTATTATCACTTATATTTTAAACCTTTGAGGAGATGTCTCAGCTCTCCTCATCCAAGTGGCACAATTGAAACACCTCTAGGCTATGGGTAGCTTAAGAATGAGGTGAATCTTTAGATAGGGATATATCCCTTGATGTAACACTTTTGGATCACTATTACACCTATTATTGCAAGGAAAAGGGAGAGAAAACTAAAATTAAACTATCCTAAATAAGGTGATACACCAAATTAATTGATGACTACCAAATAGTTGCATGCCACACATGAGACCAAGAGACTAACTAAGCATACACTTCTCTAATCTAAATCTTCTCACATCAGTATTTCATTATGAGGTTGTGATGAATGTTTAGGCTAGGAGGAATATAATGGCATATAATGGCACTATTTGAATAGGATAACTCACTTAACCTTGAAACTTCATTGAACACTTCACATGACCTGTAAGAAGAATCTTTCAAGCTACAAATAGGTGAGAGAATGAGATAACAATGCTAAGAAAACAATAGTCATCACTAAGCAAGATCAATCATTTAAGTGAACACACTATGAAAAGTCATATAAGAGGTAAAAATCAATAGTCTTTATTTATCCATGGTATGTAAATGAGTAGGGATTCACCATACTCAAGTGGAGCATCTTTTACAAAGGCCAAAATGGCTAGTTCTTATAGAAATTGAGAGAGAAGTGAGAAAAGAGAAGTCCAAAGGTCACAATTACACTTGTTAAGATGATAAAATGAGTTAAATGTACATTATAATGGAATGTGAAAATGATCATGCAAATTTAGGAAGCACAAGTGTCACCCCAAGTCATGAAACTCTTGAAATGTGGCATAGGAGTTCTCATTTTACACAAGACAACTACCTTCATAATTTGCCCTTTTTTGAACATCCTAAAATTTAATAGGGATAGGTATAATGATTTGAATAAGAGGGAATGGTTTCATACATGATTTACCATGCATTGGATACATTCCTAATCATCTAAAATCTTCCCAAAATGAGTTATCACTATGTGTGACCAAAATAACTCCTCTTTTACACATCATGTACACATAGATTCAATTTCCAATGAAAATGGTAAGATATTATTGAAATGGATGCCATAATTTTGTATTTAATTCAACACATTTATCATCTCACAGCCTTCCAACACTTCTTATTACATACCTATAAGTTTTATTGTCTCAAACTGTAGACTGTATTCCTATTTGGGAAGGACCCCTGTAGGTGGTCTTACATAGTTGGACCCTAAAAATGATGTTACAAAACATTATTGAGACAACCCAAGACTATTTGGAAATTATTTAGATCAATTTGCCTCATGTTCATGCCATTTACACACCAAGACCACTAGTTCCTTGTTCACTATCTACAATAGTCAACTATAGTTGACTTTTTGAGGCAAAAGGCCTATAGATTGACATTATCATTTGAAAGTTATGCCACATGTTCCTTGGGAATATTATGAGCTCTTTAAGATTCATATTATATTAAATAATCTGGTATCTCCATGCTTAAACTCCTCATCATGAATGACATAGAAGATGCCTCTTGGGCACTTGTAGGTGTGAATTAGACTTGAAACATCACATATCAATTTCTCTTGATCATTTTTTAAGCTCATTTGTATGACATTTAATTAAATAGATATATAAAACATGAATAGATACCCTAATTTCACTTTCATATGCTATAATTACTTTGAAATTCCAACTCTCATAGATGGCATTGTCAAAATTCAATGGCTAAATGGGTAAATTTGAGGTGCTCAACTACTAATCTCCACTAGTTATTCACCCTCAAAATTTTGAAAATATCTTTTCCTATGTAGGATATACAAGAAAAAGTCATTAGGATGCACCAAAAGTTTTTACAACTCTATTATATAACCTTCACCAAATGGCTCAGACCTCTGTTTTAACATTTTAGGGATTTGATCCTTGAACACATTCTCTTCACCTTTGATCATGACTTCCCATTCTCACTTATCAATCTCAAGCCTCAATCATGTTTTTAATACTATAAAATAGTCATAAAAACATCATGGAATCCTCCATGCATATCAAAACCTCTCTAATCAACATTTTAAGCCTTATACTAGTGTCACCTATAGGTGGTCATTCCAATGTATATAAGTAGTGGGCAAAGTTAGAGCAATGTGTATAGGATTATGCATTCATATTAAATTAGTCCCTCCTCATGGTGTTAAAATAAAAAATTAGGCTGTTTTAAATCTCAATACAAGCTATCACACCTCCTTTTCAACATTGAACCCTTCCTTCATGGAACCTATAGGTGATGTTCATGGTGACTGTGTGTAAATGTTGTATCTAACTTCCACAATCCATTATTCACTCTTTAGAATTTACACTTGTTTATTAATATCTTAAGAGCATGATTAACACTTAAAAACTATTATTACTTCTCCATTAATGTTATATATACCTTCCTTATATGTAACTCACCATGGTTGATTGTGTATAATAGTCATAGAGGAAATTGATTTCATGATGTTTATGACTACAATCCCATGAAACATTAATTGGAGAATGATATTGAAAGGTAAATATAATAAATATAACATTTAAAACATGTAAATTAACCTATCATAACCCTTTTAGGTCACTAGCAAAGCATGAATATATTGAAAATGGTGGAAACCTACCTGTTACACATAAAAGTGTCTTCACTTGTAACCTAAGATACTTGGCTTATCCAAACACCTTGAAACACTAAACTAAGCATGGATTACATGAGGTGAATATGTATATATACTCTAGAGTCAATCCCAATAACTAGATTTTATAGAATCATCCAAACAAGAGCAAAACCTATAGGGTGCACAAATTGACAAGCAAATTAGATATGTTAACTTATTAAGAATGGTTCATAAAGCACAGGCCACCATTATTCTAAATCCAAACATAAAATGGGATATTAATAAGTTTATAAGATAATCCTAGGATAATTTTGCTTGAAACCTCTCTTGCTAGCTATACCATCTGAAACCTTGAGGACCATTCTTGTTTATGAAGCCTAGTGGAAGAAGAGAGACATGGTTTTCTTCATTTATTGAAGATTTTGATAAAATTGATCACTAGAGTTATTTTTTGGAAGATTGAGGGAAATTTTTTAAGTGTCCTTAGCTATATGAGGCCGTATAAGTCCACACACCTCATTAAAACTCCCCTTTTTCCAAGAAAACTATTCTTTATTCTAAATAACCTACCAATTTTCAGTTAGAAATAGTTAATTAAGACTTATTAGGACACATGGGGCATGACATAACCTTTTTAAACCTTAAAATTTATAAAGGAGACTATACAACTCATTTAATGCTCTATTTTAACCCCCAAAATGACTCAAAAAGACATAAATATTAAAAATGACCAATACCAAGGCTAAAGTGACATGAAATGACCTATAATACACCATATGACATAATATTAGACCCATAAAATACCTAAGAAACAATTTTTTACCTATAGGGGTCCCAATTTGACCTATAGGGTCAAATTTGGTCAACAAATTAGTGACTCATAGGGGTAGTATGCTTGATATACTAAAGATCAATAGTATTATTAGTCTGTTGGGCTTAGGGAGTCATATAAACTCTAAAACACAACAAGAGGACTTTGACCATTGACAACAAGCTTTGATTAAGACAAGACCAATTGACTAACTCAACCACACAAAACAAACAACACACACAAAATAAAGTAAACTAACTAACAAGACACACACACATGTGCTCAAAGCACGTAGGAAAATTAAAAAAACAAACCACTATGTATAACTAAAAATTAAGCATACCTACCTTTTTAGGATCAAAAGGAAATTTCCTTGCATCTCCTTCTTTATGAGATGAATCATAGTTCCAAGCATGTTGCTCTTTGGATTGGATACTTGATAGATCAGACCTATTTCTTGGCACTTCACTTTCCATTCTCTCAAGTAGACCATATTCAAATAGGTCTCTAATGTAAATTTATTCCTCTTGGCCTTGTACACATATCTCATACTTCTTCCCACTCTTCATCTCATGATTAACTTGCATCTTATTTGTAGGCATGGATTTAAGAGTAGTTTGTTGTTCTTTGGAAGATTGACGCTGATAAAAGCTTGTTTTGACCTTCAAAGGCTGAGGTGAACTTTGCTATGGCTTGTCTATGACATTTTGAAAAATGTCATATTGCTTACCATCACTTGCAATCAGCTCTAAGGAAGTTGTAGACCCCTTGAGAGACTCAAACTCATTAAAAATGCTTACAAATTGTGGCCACAACTCCTTATCATCTCTTTGATCAGAATCATGAAGGGAAACAACAAGAGAATCTCTTTCATCCTCTTCTTTAGACTCCAAAAGGACTTTATCCAAGATTTCTTCTTTAACATAAGGAAGGCATTCTTCATTATCAACATAACAAGAAGACTCAACAAAAGGAATCCTTTCTTCTTCAAAATTTGGAAACTCTTGAGGACTCTCAGGTTGCATATCAACTATCATAATCTGATTTTGGTTCTCAAGGGCTGAAATATCCTCAATTTCCTTCTCCTTCTTGGTGATGCTAAGAATAGGCATCTTGTAAATAGGTGACTTAGCCAAATGAGGTTGCTAGGGATCTAAATTTTCTCAATCAAGAGTTCTAAATTCTTCTCAACCAAATGCTCCTCTTTAGGTTCCCATGCCATGGGTCCATCAAGGCAAAGGGTGATGGGTGAGGAAAAGATGAACTAGTTGGTAGAGGTGGAGCATATGACTCAAAATCAAATGAAGAATGAATTATAGGGGATCCTTTTGGAAGCTCTTGAGGAAGGGGAGGCAAAACTTGGGCTAGCATAGCTTGGTTTTCTTCCTTCCATTTGAAAATCTCTTCATTGAAATCTGATTTAGCTTGAGGAATCTTGAGTAAGGTTATATGGGGTGTGTTTAAGCATAGGATCTTATTTTGTCTCTAAACCTTTCATCACACCTTGACTCAACAAATTCATTCTCAACTCTAACTCTTAAATTTACTTGGCTAGGTTCTCTTAAAAATTTATTTCTTAAATTTGATAGGCATCTTCATGAGGATAAGGAGTATAAGAGGGATGACATGGAAAATAAGAGGTATCTTGAGGAAGGGTGGGAGGGGTTTGCATAGGATCAAGCTATTCCTTAACCTCACATTATATATTTAGGCTTCTATCCTCTTTATTTTCATGTGATTCCACTATCTTATTCTATCTTAGTATGTTAGGATTAGGAGTCTCTTCTTAAGATGGTGATGAAATTTGAGGAGTGGATAAAATTCTTAAGAAACTTGGGATATATTTAGGATTGGATTCTCCACCTTGTCTTAAACTTGGGATTTCATATTTAGAAGTCTCTTTTTGAGGTGGGGATGTAATGGGAGATGGTAATGAGGGATTAGATTCCACTTCCTTTACTGATAAGATGGAATAATTCATTTGCTTATTGGCTAACTAAATTTTCCTATCAATGTTTGCTTCAAAAACAAGGTTTGTCTTTCCAATTCTCTCTTCCAACTGATTGGGCAAAGGATGACTTTGATAAGATTGATTAAGTTCATGAGTAGGAAACAAGTAGGACTGATAACAATATTTGGGAGGTGGATATAAGGGCTGATAGATTTGGTGAGGCTTCTCTTCATGAATTCTTAGTTTATCTTCTAAGGATGAAACCAAGCCACTCACATCTAACATCTCACTTGTGATCCTTTAATAATTTTCTCTCTCAATAGATGCCCACTCTCTTTTAACTATCTTTAATGCATCTCTAACCTTATGAATGAGATGAATAGGAACATCTTGACCATGCCCCATTTGTGTTTCAAGATCTATCATATACCTCTCATAGCCCAAGAGAGTTTTCTTTAAACTTGAAATGGACTGACTTGAGAAGTGAGTAGGTTTACTAGGAGGAGAAATATATTGAGAAGGCTAGTTAGAGGGATGATACACTTCATGACAAGGTTAATAAGGGTCATATTGGAGCTAGTAAGGTTCATGACAAGGTTGATAAGAATCATACAAAGGCTGATAGGGAGTGCCATAAGCTTTAGATATCTCACTAACTTATGTTAACCAATACTCAACACCAAAACTATCCATGGGACATCATTAGGAAGCAATAAAACAAGGAATGATTATCAACAATCTTCAAAAATAACACTTGGGCTACTTGACCAACTAATGTAATCTTTGAGTTTTCATTGATGTTTAGATACATGCCTCTAAAGGCTGATGTGTTGAAAGACAACACCAAAAATATTTCAATTTTTTTGACTAATTATCACATCAAGCATGCCAAAAACTAGTGTCACTTAGATTTACACCCTTTGAAGAGATGTCTTGGATCTCCTCACCCAAGTGGCACAATTGAAACACCTCTTATAGGTAGCCTAAGAATGAGGTGAATCTCTAGAAAGGGCTAGCTCCCTTGATGTACCAATTTTGGATCACTACTACACCTATGATTGCAAATAAAAGGGGGAGAAAACTAAAATTAAACTATCCTAAATGAGGAGGTACACCAAATTTATTGATGACCACCAACTAGTTGCATGTCACACATGAGACAAAGAGACTAACTAAGCATACACTTAGTTTCAAGTATTTTATAGTTTCTTTTCATTTACATTTGAGTGAGAGATCTATTTTTGTATTTTGTCTCTCTCCCTACTTGGGAAGTCTCTTATAGTGCTTTGTTATTTTACTTTTATTTTATTGTTGGTTAGTTAATTTTTCATTGGTTGGGCCTTCTTTCCCTATTATTTATTTTTGTGATCTATTGTATTTACATGTTCATTATAACTAGGATCAAAACTTCCTTTTACCAATAATAAAAAACACTTGTTATAATAATACAATCTTTAATTCCATTATCAACATTGTTAATGCAAATAATTACATTCTAAGAAGGGGAGAAAGGAGGATAAACATTGAAATTTTCTACCTTAACTAAAGTATCACCATATTCAAAAGGAACGCTCTCTTCATTTTCATTATCAACATTTGAACTAGAAATGTGTATTATTAAGAAAGAGAGGATAAAATATGCATTTGTAGTTTCTATTTTAGTCATATAATTAGCATATGTAAAAGGAACAATATTCTAACTAGATTGTAACTCTTGAGATGCATAGTTATCATTTTCATTATGCAATGGAATTTTAAGTTACTTGGATTTTTATTTTGGAATGTGAAAAATAGACATATAATTTTTTTAGGATAACCTAAGAGTATTATCAATAATGCATTTAGCAACCTGGGTAGCAAAAAACTAGAGTGAAATTTTTTCTTCCATTTAGCAACAAACTTGTAGGTTTTAGATAAATTTTGGTTAAATGACTGACTGGTAGAAGTTTTATGATGGATTGGTATAAATTTACTAGAGAGGAAGTTTTGCTTCCACAAATTGATAAATCTACATGATTTAATTAGTTTGTGGCTGACTGACTAATTGGTAGAAGATTTGCGACAAAGTGGAGGAATCTAATTGGTAGTTTAACTACTTTGACATGACTTGAGGAAATTCTTATCGAGTCTATCCTTAATTATAATATTTTCAGATTTGACTATAATATTTATATAACTTGCAAGGTTATCTATGGTTGGATTTGGGCCTATATGGATCTACATTTTGCACCAAAAGTTTTGAGTTTTACAGATAAATCTATTATGGAAGATGTTTTTTTAATAGAAGGTATTCAAGTAGGTTGATTTATCTTATTTTTTCTCTATTTTATCTTGGAAAAATTATTTTATTTTGATCCCTAGGAAGTGTGGAAGGACAAAAAATAATTTATTATTTTGAAATTTTTATTGGGAGGGAAATATAGAGTTGGATTTTAGCATACCTTGAGTATAAGACTCAAGGGTATTATGCGATCCATGAGTAAGATTACATATTATGATGGTTGATAACTTATTTCATGTTGGATATCTCCTTAAAGGAATATTTTCTATATCTCTAATCATTTATTTCATCTTTAAGTTAGGATGATTGATGTGGAGGAGTGGGGTTTTCTATTTGAAGTTCTCTTTAATATTGATGCTCTTATCACATATTTGATTTATCTTATGGGAGTTTTTCCTAGTTTTTATGATGGTTGGGTTATGTTATTCCTCTCCTATAAGGGGTGGGAGGAAGGCTAGATACATTTTTTGATACTGGTCTTTTTTTGAAATTCTTGTTGGGTAGGGATATTTCAAGCTGACTTTTTTCTTACCCCATGTGAAAGTTACTATATGTTCATATTTACTATATGATAGCTTTGTGATTATTTCATACCCTAGGGTTGATTTATGGGTTCTAGGTGAAGGTTTCCCAACCATTACTATAGGAAAAATAATGATGGTAGGTAAGTTGTTTTAGGTTTCTTCAATATTGAGGTAAGGGTATCTCATGATGGGATGGAGGTTGTCACCCTGCTCTAAGTTATTTCCAGACTACTAAAGGATTAATTATCTAAATCTCAGCTTTGAATAGTTTTAATTGCTTATTTAATCTACCATTGTCTCAAGTTTGTTCCAAGTCTAATTCATCATGGTTTATAGATGTGTAAACCTAATTTATTTAGCATAAAATTATTGAGGCCTATGTCTCATTAGAGGGATCCTTAGGTATGGCCCTAGCTAAACTTGGTGACTCTATTTTAGGATTATCCCTTGAATAATAAT
Source organism: Torreya grandis (assembly GCA_037957365.1). Lineage (NCBI taxonomy): Eukaryota > Viridiplantae > Streptophyta > Pinopsida > Cupressales > Taxaceae > Torreya > Torreya grandis. The sequence continues at coordinate 2,421,808 of JARHVA010001443.1, forward strand.
TTTTTATTTACTACCCTTCATCTAATATGTTGTTATGGTTTCACTAAGTTGGTTCCTTTGGTAATTTCATTACTGACAATTTTTGGATGTTTCAAAGATGTAATTGGAATTGGTCATTGTTGTTTCTATTTTTTTGCATCATTATATTCCATTATAGAGGTTGGGGGGTCTATTTTCAAAACCCTTGTTGTTTCAATGTAAAGGTTTTGAGACATATTTTCAAAACCTCTCTTTGTCTTGTTCATATCTCTAGTTTACCAAAATAATTTTAATCATATCCAATAAAAATGATCAAATAATGCATAATTAATGAGGGGTTAATTAGAAATTATGTTGTTATTTTTTTAATCTGATGGAAAGAGATACAATAGAATAAATATGGGAAGAGCATGCATCTACATTAATTTCATTAACACATTGATTATCACTTGCATAAGATTCTTGATAATAAACATGAAAAAAATAATCAATATCATCATTGTACACATAGTCATGCTCATCCTTAGTAGCGAACACACACTTTCAATAATTAGTCCATTATTTATGATAATTATAAGTAATTCCTAAGAATGCATAAACTGGATGAGGAGGAAGAGATTAATTGTTAGAAACTTTAAATTTTCAAAAAAATAAAATGAGAAAAATAAGAAAAATATAAATTAATGTTAACACATTATCCAACATAAAAGGGAAATCAAAATTTAATTTGAAACCCTAGGGATTAAAATTAGGGTTTGTAATTTGCAACAAGTAAAATAGGTTCAACAATATGTTTTATCAATTTTTTTATTAATAAAGTTTTAATATAATAAGACAAACAAATGAGTAAGGTATATGGATACATAAATAAATACTTATACATGCATATACTTTCACAAGATATGAACAATTGGGGTTTGATCTAAAAAACATTAGGAAGGATGAACACTTATATATTTTACAGAAACACAAAGATGTATGTGACTATGTCTAAGTATGAGATTAATTGAGATGCCTTCTAATATGACTGTATGAATATTTTTATCAATTTATATGTGGTTAGTGGATTCAAACAACAACAAACTACACCTCTACATAGATAGGCCTATCTAGTCTATGTTTATTATTGAATAAACCTAAAAATTAAAAAAGTGTTTGAGAATAGTTGGAGATGTATTTAAGATTACCAAACTCATGTGACTATGTGGTATTACTTGTGTTTGTCTTCTCTTTCCTATAACAAGCCATAGTAATGACTTGCATAAGAAACCAGATAAAAATCAAATCATCTACTATTATTGAGATTAATCATGCATTAAAAAAAGTATAAGGTCTCTATATTATCCCTGGATGTTACCCTTTAACCCCTAATTAACCTCTTCATGTGGGGTTTTAGAATAGGTCTGAATTGATCATTTTTATTTAGTATATTGTGGTTATTTCTCACACCTAGATGATAGCTAAGATAGTTAAGATGATTGGGAAGTCAATGGATAGAAATGTAAATCCATGTAATCCAGATTCTAAAAAATACTATACCCAAATCAAAGGACTATTTTTTTCCATTGGTGGGTGAGATTGAGGCAAGTTTATTTGAGATGAATTATATTTATGTAGAGTGAAGAAATGCTTCAAACCCTTTTCATGAATGTAATGATTATTTCAAGTCATGGCTTTCTTCGGGTTCTATTTCTGATGCCCCCTCCCTTGTTGATGTTTTTAATCTTTTTTAATGTTACCATTATACACATTTCAAATTGGGTGACATGCCTATTCTATTCTCTGAGGTAATCCTAGATAGTTTTCCCTGATTCTTCTATTCATGAGAATGAGAATGAATATGGTTAAAAGTCCATGATTGGGAAGTGTGTGGACACCTTCATTTTTACTTCTAAGTTTTCCTTTTGGGATTCCAATGCCTAAATATCCATTATTTCTCCCTCTTCCACTTTTCATAGCTTGGCTTTCTTCCTTATGGTGTTATAAAGCCTTTCTAGTAGAGATTTTGTTTGGAATTTTGGTCCTTGGTTTTTCAAAATAGTCAGATTCTTTTTCTACCCTTGATTTCCATTTTTTGACCCAATTAAGACTTAAATCTTGGATGTTACTCTTTGGATAATATTGTATAATATCACACCTATTTTAAGAGAAGAAGAGAACATAAAAATGTTGGTTAATACCGTGGGATATTTTATGAAAGTTGAAGACTCCTCTTGGGGACATAGATTTATCAAAGTATGTACTATTATTAATCTCTCTAAACCTCTCTTCCATTCAATGAACCTAATCTCCTCTCAAGGTTCATGGACTTAGTTTCTCAACAATGAAGGTTTCTCTTTATGATGATTTCATTCTAATCTTCCTAGGCATTGGGTTATTGAGTGTCCTAGGTTTTATGGGTTCTCTACATCTCACTCTCAGTAGGTGTGGAAGAAGAAACATAGTGTTTGAGATTAGGATTTATTTTTGTGCAATCATGAAACATTATTTCATCCTCCTCCTTCCTTTATTATTTCTCAAGATCGTGGGGCTTCCAACCAATTATAAGATTTATCTAAGGATGTGTTGGATCCTATTTTATTACCGAACCCTATACAAATAAATGAGGTATTTTCCACTCCTCAACAAAAATTTACGAAACACTTGGTTGACATGGGAACTACCCTTAAAAATAAATGTCGTATATTAAAGGCTAAATTAATATGACTGGATATTATTTCTTGATAATGTAGATGAATGGTTGTTGGCAATGGTAAAATATTCATGCCTTAATTATGTATTTTTGATATTTAGTGTGATTTTCTCACCCTTAGTCTCTCTTGTTGTATTTTTATGTACTATTTAAAACAATTATATTGCTCCCTTTTTATTGGTTTTTGAGTTGTTTCCTAGTTTTTTACCCTTTCCCTTTGAGTGGGAGGTCTGTTTTGTATTCTCTCTCCCTACTTGGGAAGTATTTTATAGTGCTTTTTTATTTAGCTATTAGTTTATTGTTAGTTAGATATTTTTTCATTGGTTGAGCCTTCTTGCCCTATTAACTATTTTTATACTCTATTGTATTTGCCTATTTATTGTAATTAGGATGGGATCTAATCAAAACCTACCTTTTACCAATAATACAAAAAACACTTTACCAATAATGAAAAAAACACATGTTATAGGAATACAATCATTACTTCCATTATCAACATTGGGAATGAAAATAATTGCATTTTGAGAAGGGAAGAAAGGATGAGAAACATTGACATTTTACACCTTATCTAAATTATCACTATATTCAAAAGGAACACTCTCTTCATTTTCAATATCAACATTTGAAATAGAAACATATGTATTTATCAAAGTTGTTGCAAGAATCTGGATAATACAAGTGCAATGGAGACGTGATCACACGAGTTGAAGCAAGTGCACACCACATAGATGCTAAAGCAATTTCAAAATAACACAAGAAGATAAATTGCACAAGACAAAATGGAGAAAACCAAAATTTGATTAACATGAGATGGCCAAAGTGAGGAATACATATAGGAGAGTACGTAAGTAACTCCTCCATAAAAGGTGGACAAGGCACCCCAAGAATAGACTGTAACTCCTTCATGAAAGGTGGTGACAAGGTGCTAAGAATAGAGAAATAACTCCCATCAAGGGAGTTACTTATGACATTCTAATGACACCTATGACACATCTATGACACACACCTCCACATAAGCTAGCCTATCCCACAAATATAGGAAAACTCCATCTATGCACAAGAAATACAATTTCCCTAATTAAAAAATATGGAAAAATAAAAACCTACACTAATACCCCCCATAAGCGTAGCTTAGGTGGGCAGTGTGGAAATATAAGATGGGTCCTGACAACTAGGCTTGATGAGGTACCCATGTACAAATGCAATCTCCCATTAGATAGAGAAAAGGAGAAAACCTATAGGAAAAAAACTCCCACCCAAAAGAGAGACATAAAAGAAAGAAGAGGCTAGTGGGCCCCCCTAAAGATGATGTTGCTGCAGATGTGGACCGCACCCCAAGAAGATCTCGTAGATGAATTAACCTACTCTCATGAAAGGTTTAGTGAAGATGTCTGCAACCTACTCCAAAGACTGGCAAAATATCAAGTCAATGACCTAACTATGAATAAACTCTCGAATGAAATGCATGTGAATCTTTATGTGCTTGGTCTACTGGTGCTGAACTAGATTCTTGAAAATTTGAATGGTACTTTGGTTGTCACAATAAATGATGGTGGGCTGCTTGATAGGAATGCCAAACTTAGAAAGTATCCCCTGAAGCCAAATAGCCTTAGTAGCTGCATTAACATCTCCCCTATACTCCAACTCTATGGATGATATAGCAATAGCATTCTACTTCTTGCTAGACCAATTGATAGGACTAGAACCTAGAGAGAAACTATAACCATAAGTGGACTTACAAGTCTGTGAATCACCATCCCAGTCTGAATTTGTATATCCAACCAAGTCAACCTCTATGCCAAATATATAATGAATCCCATATCTATGTGAACCATGTATGTAATGCAAGATCCTCTTAGCTACTTTATAATGCAACTATGAGATTCCTACATAAATTTGGAGACAAGTCCTACTATATATGATATGTCAGGCTTGGTGTGAGTCAAGCAGATGAGACTACCAATAAGTTGTCGATACTAAGTGGCATCAACCAATGGTGAAGAACAATTAGCCTCAATCTTGACTCCTGATAGAAAGGGAGTCAAAGATGGCTTGCAATCAACCATGTGAAACTGAGCTAATAAGTCAAGAGCATACTTAGGCTATGCAAGAGAAATCCCTGAATCTGACTGTGAGATCTCGATGCCAAGGAAGTAGTGAAACAAACCCAATTCTGTCATGTCAAATCTATCCTAAAGAGATGCCTTCACCATTACAATAGCTGATGAAGAACTCTTGGTGATCAAAAGGTCATCAACATATAGAACCAAAATTAAGAGTGAATCATCCTTGCACAAGAAGTAGACATTGGGATCAGAATGGCACCTAGTGAAACCTATTGTGAGAAGGAAGGAATCCATCTTGGCATACCAAGCCCGAGGGGCCTATTTGAGGCCATAGATAGATTTCCTAAGTTTGCATAATAAGGAAGAATCCTAAACAAATCCTGGCAGTTGCTCCTTGTAGATCTCCTCCTCTAGGTCTCTGTGAAGAAAAGCACTCTTCACCCATTTGATGCACATCCCAACCATGTGCTGCAATAATAGCTAAGGTGAGTCAGATATAAGTCATCTTTGTAATGGGTGTAAAGGTATCTGAGTAGTCAATGCCTACCACCTGTGAGAAACCCTTGGTGACCAATCGTGCCTTGTACTTATCAACCAACCCATCTAATACAAATTTGGTCTAATATATCCACCTACATCAAACCATCTTTCTTCCCTTAGGAAGTGAAGTCAAATCCCCAGTGTGATTTTTGATTAAGGAATAATATTCTTCCTCCATAGCACTATCCCACTCAGGTACCCCTGATTCCTCTCAAAAAGTCTGTGGATCTAAAACTGAAGCAAAGAAGGCATGTGGATCTCTCTAAAAATCCCCCTAGTACATTTATCATCTACAGGATCTCCTGCCCAAGTGCCAGCACTCTCAAGTGTCTATCTAGCCCAAAGTGGCCTGGAAGTGGGTGAGTCAGGTGCTAACTCCTCATCCTCTGACTGACTAGAGGTGGATGAATCTACATCACTATCCTCATTGTCTAAACTTGAAGAAGAATATGACTATGGCTCAAGAACTTGTTGTGGTTGATTTGAATTTAACGAGGAATCATCATGAAGAAGTAGATTTGATGAGGGAGAAGAAGTGTCAAGTGTTGAGTCTCTAGGACTCTCCTAAAAATGGGCACTTCTCTTGATGAACAACTCATGAGTGACTAGATCTAGAAGGCGATATCCCTTAATACCATCTAGATATCCTACAAAGATGTAAGGCTTGGACTGACATTCCATATCTTTGCATTTCTTCTTTAGAATGTGAGCCATGGCTGGGGATTTGAAAACTCTAAGGTGCTCAACATCAAGTTGCCTTTTATTCCAAGCTTCAAAGGGTGTTATCCCTTTCAAAGCTTTGTGAGGAACCTTATTTTGAATGTAGCAAGCACAATTGATAGCTTCGGCCCAGTACTATGGTGCTAAGGATTTGGAGTGAATCATATAGCTACCCATCTCTTTCAAGAACCTATTCTTGCATTCTACAACCCCATTCTGTGAAGGACTGTAAGTGACTATGCACTTCAAATCAATCCCCTCTATGGTGCAAAACTGCTCAAACTTGATGCTGACATACTCCCCTCCATTATCAATTTGAAGAACCTTGATGGATTTCTCACTCTGTTTCTAAACAAGAGCCTTGAAGTCTAGAAATTTTTCAAACACTTCAGACTTTTGTTTGAGAAAATATATCCAATTGTATCTAGAGAAATCATCAATGAAAGTGAGGATGTACTTGGCCCTTGTGAAAGATGGTTTGGGAAAGGGTCCCGATACATCACTGTGGACTAACTCTAAAGGTTGTGAAGCCCTCCAAGCTTTTCCTTTATCAAATTTTACTTTGGGATGCTTCCCAAGGGAGCACCTCTCACAAATTCCTTTTAAAAATTAGACACGAGGCAAGCTAATGACCATGTCATTTTTGCAAAGTTGCTCAAGGTAGCGGTAGTTAAGGTGGCCAAACTACTCATGCCATAATTTGCTAACTCCATCTGAATGAGTTAGCAATGTTGTTAGAGAAGAATATGATACAAAATGTGTGAAGGTGTATAACCTTGCTTGGTGATCTGCCTTACTCACTGCCACTATAGTATCACTATGCAACTCCCTAATAGCCACTGAATCTAGTGAAAACTCAACTCTCATGCCCCAACCAATGTGAGTGATTTGGTACACTGATAAGAGATTGGTTGAAAGAGAAGGAACACTTAGAACATTATTTAATTTTCCTCCTTCCATTTCAATTGACCCTCTCCCTACAACAAAAACTGAAGTGTCATCACCCAAACTAATTGAAGTCATGCTACAAGGCTCTAAAAATGAAAACTCAGCTAGTGAAGAGCCCATGTGGTGAGAAGCACCTGAGTCGATGACCCATGAAGATGAAGAAGATATTTTAGCTATAAGGGCCTTGCCCTTTTCTTTCTCCTTACCCTTGCCTTTTGCTTTAGTAGAATCTTGGGTAGATGAATTCTGCTTGATGGACTCAGGAACACCTATGTTGTTCTTCTCTAGAAGATGAGTTAGGTGATCTATTTGTTTATTCATGCATTTGTGTTCATCATGCCCTATATTTTTACAATAGGCACACTTAACCTTCTCCTTCTTAGGTTTAGCATTGGAAGAGGAAGTCTGAGTGTTGTTTTTGGCAGGATTGGTGTTTTCTTTCTTCTTCTCCTGGTCCTTGTTCTTTTTCTTCTTCTCCTTTGTTGAAGTCTTGTACTTACCATTTCCATCTATCAAAGCTTGGGGTTGAGTAGACTTCATTGTGCCCATTTGAATTAGCTTATCTTGTTCCTAGTCAAGTCGGCAATGAATGAATCCAAAGAAGGCATTTTCCATGTAGTGCCAAGGGCACTTTTTGTGGCATGGAAAGTGGAGATAAAGACTGAATAGCTTGGACCTAACTTTGTGAGAATAGAAAGTATGAGTTGATCATCTTTATTATCTATCCCACATTCTTTCAATTTCAATCTAAAGGCCTTAAACTTAGTGAAGAAGTCCTGTAGGGTGTCAAAGTTGCTAGGACTTAGACTTATGAGTTTGTTTTCAAGCTCATGACCCCTCATCTCATCAAGCTTCCCAAATAAGTTTCCTAAGGTGTCCCATATGTCATTGGGAGTCTGGGAGGATTCTAGATGGAAGAGAAGTTTTGGAGACATAGACAAGCTCAGTAATCCAAAGGCTTCATCACTACGGTTGTACCACTTGACCTTTTCAACATCAGTGTTGGGTTCTACTTCAGTACCTATGGTGATCCTATACAACCCTTTGCTTCTAAGAATGATTGACATTTTAACCTTCCATTCATGATATTTGAAGGGTGTTAAGGGTTTAAGTTGAAAATAATCCATTTTTAGCTGAATTTAGGTGAAGTTGTGTTGATTGCAAGTTATGAATTTATGCAAAAAGGAGAATGAAAGCAAATATATACAAGTTGTGAAAAGCAATCACACCCCCCCAAAATATTGAGTCCCACCCAAATATGTAATTGCATGATCAAAATATGTTAGACTCATTCGAGAATGCGTCTTAGAGCAATTAGTGCAAGACTAAAGCAAACAGGACATTGGACTCAGTCGAAAATGCATCCCGAGAGACCCAAAATTTAGGCACTTTATAGACTAATGCATTTTTGACAAATAAAAATCCTACACTATGAAGAATTGAATTACAAATACTTTTGAAAAAAATGGCACCCAAATCCGAGCTACCGTTCGCAAGATATTAAAGGTTCAATTTTCCCGTAAACTAGTGTTTTTGCAAAAAAAGCACTAAAACATTAAAAAAATGCCTATTTTGAGAGATAAAGTGGCCTTCCAACCACTCGTTAGATTTGGAACATAATTAGGAATCCAAAGGAGGTTTGTGTGAGGGGGAATTGGCCTCCCACTAACTTAGGCCTCACCCTTCGTCTTCGACAGTCGAAGATACAAGTTTAAAATAAAAACCCCCAAATTACAAAAATGTCTATAAAACTGAATATTCAGCCAAATTGACTGATTTTTATTTTATCAAGTCAATTTTAACTTTAAAAAATGAAGCATAGATAGAAATGGACAGTTGGTCAAGCATCTAAGGGTCCACATGGGACGCCAAGTAAGGAAGGGGTGCTCAAAAAAGAACAGTCCAAAATTTAACAGCAAAAAAGACAAAAAAATGAATGTTTAGACCTGCTGGACGCACCGTATGGCCTGATGACACCTTGCTGGTAGAAAGGATTGTGGCGTGGATAGAGGAAGGATGCTTGCTGCTTGGCGTGGCAGAACTGAAGGTAGGCGCAAAAGTGTAGACTGTTGACCAGAAGAGCGCATCTTACGGCCTGTGGCAGAACTGAATGCTTGTTGAAGGTGCCTTGCTTTGCTAGAAGGATAATAGCTGAAGCTGGGATGCCATATGGCTATGGCGTGGTAGAAGGACAGAAGCAAACTTGCAGACCAGAAGCTAGGTGCAGAAGCTGGAAGGATAACATCAGAAAGTATGCTCTACCAGATGAGTTTCTAGTGCCCTCACCGAAAAAGGAACTTAATAGGCAGCTCACAGTAGTATGAAGAGGATTGCAATAAAGTTAGCTCCTCTCTCTGCTTCTCCACAAAACAATGGCACCCAAGAACAAAACTAGCACCTGAAGTGAAGACAGCCAAGACACCCAAAGGCCAAGGATCCCAAGGAAACTAACCAGAAATGATATATATTTTTTTTATTTTAGATAAAATCTAGAAAATTAAAAAAAATAATGAGAACTCCACTCTTCTTGATTTCAAAATGAACTAAAAGCATAACCATACACACAATTACTGTTCTTGCTTTGATACCATATCGGAGTTATTGCCAAAATCTGGATAATGCGAGTGCAATGGAGACGTGATCACACGAGTTGAAGCAAGTGCACACCACATAAATGCTAAAGCAATTTGAAAATAACACAAGAAGATAAATTGCACAAGACAAAATGGAGAAAACCAAAATTTGATTAACATGAGATGGCCAAAGTGAGGAATACATATAGGAGAGTACGTAAGTAACTCCTCCACAAAAGGTGGACAAGGCACCCCAAGAATAGACTGTAACTCCTCCATGAAAGGTGGTGACAAGGTGCTAAGAATAGAGAAGTAACTCCCATCAAGGGAGTTACTTATGACATTCTTATGACACCTATGACACATCTATGACACACACCTCCACATAAGCTAGCCTATCCCACAAATGTAGGAAAACTCCATGTATGCACAAGAAATACAATTTCCCTAATTAAAAAATAGGGAAAAATAAAAACCTACACTAATAGTATTATTAGAAGAAGAGAGGATAAAATATGTATTTTTAGTTTTTTATTTAGTCATATCATTAGTATATGTAAAAGTAACAATATTCTAACTATATTGTAACTCTTGAGATGCACAATTATCATTTTCATTATGAAATAGAATTTTAAACTACTTGGATTTGTATTTTGAAATGAGAAAAAGAGACATATAAAAAGTTTTAGATAACCTAGGAGCATTATCAAATAATGCATCACCAATTAAGGGTTCTTTGGAAATTATATTTTTATTTTTTTCAACATTGCTTGGAAGAAATAAAATACAAGAATAGGGGAAGAGAATGCATCTACATTAACTTCTTTAACACATTTATGATCACTTGCATAATATTATTGATATTAAACATGAAAAAAATAATCAATATCATTATTGTGCACATAGTCATTCTTGTCATTAGTATCTAGCACACACTCTTGATAATTAGTCCATTATTTATGATAATTATAATTAATTCCTTAATAAGCATAAACTGGATGAAGAGGAAAAGATTCCTTGTTAGAAATATTAAATTTTCAAAAGAATAAAATAAGAAAAAGAGGAAAAATATAAATTAATGCTAACACACCATCCAATATATGAGGGAAATTAAAATTAAATTTAAAACCCTAGGAGGACAATTTTAAAAGGAACCCCTAAGGACTAAAACTAGTGCTTACAATGTTTAGCAAGTAAAATAGGTTCACTAATATGTTTAATCAAATTTATGATTAATAGAGTTTTAATATAATAAGATAAAAAAATGTGGTAATGTAGATGGATATTCAGATAAAAACTTATACACACACCTACTTGCACAAGATATGAACAATTAGGGTTTGATCCAAAAACATAAGGATGAACACTTATGTATTTTCTAGAAACACAAAGTTGTAGGTGATCATGTTTGAGTATGAGGATAACTAAGATGAATTATGAAATGAATATATGACTATTTTTACTTATTTGGATGTAGCCAATGGATTCAAAAAATAACGGTTTATGCCTTTGTCTAGATAGGCTAGTCTAGTATGTGTTTATTGTGGAATAAATCTAAAAATTAGAAAAGTGTGTAAGAACACCTATAGATATCTCTCATCTTATCACAATAATGTCATTATGTGAAATAGCTTATATTTATCTTCTCTTCATATACAAAACCCTATAGTTAACGTACACAAGAAACTAAATATAAATCAAATGGAAGAGGGGGGACAAAATGTAAGGGGGATAGTCAAGCTATCCTAAAAAAACACACTAGACTAAGTGCTACCTACATAGTACCAAAGGGGGATCTCAAGATGATGTATTCTCCCTCTATTGTGTGTGTGTGTGATTTAATCATATACATTTTGAATCTAAATTTTCTTGTCCTAAGCTCTCCTTTTTGCCCAAGTATGCAATCTAGATGTATGATTTAAACTTTAGTTAAAATGTAGGTGTTGAACTTGTAGTGTGTTTTTATTTTCCTATGATCATAGATATATAAGTGGTATTTATAAAATTCCTCTTAATACCATTTTAATTGAAGAATTTCCAATTCAAATTTAAAAAACTTAATGATGTGTTAAAAATGACTCAAAATGAATAGAACATTCATAAAAAGAGACCTAAATGAAAACTTTCTTGAAAAGGGTACCGAAAGTTAATTTGGGACAACATTTCTCCTTTTAAGCAACCACAAAGATTGGGATAGTCCAAATAGAATGGCCTCATCTGAAATTAGGATCATAATAAGATAAAATAAAAAAAACTAGGGATCACTATGACTCAGATAAGGATTGAAATGGAAGAATAATATAATGAGAACATCAATGTGAAGAGATCAAAATAACAATACATGGGAATAAAATAAGATGTTCCAAAGAAGTTTTAATTTGATATAAGGAGCCTCTAAATAAAAAATTCAAAAAAGACATGTTTGTTTGAACAAAATCAAAGGTAAACATAAACACATCAACTAAGCATAAAATTTCCATTGATTTGTAAATTTATTCATAATCAACCAATAAATGGCTGAAGTAATAAATATCACATTCTTTGTGATCATCACAATATTGTGCAAGAAAGGTTACTAAAGCATGTCAAGTGGATGAAATATATAATAATAGGTTTTGGTTGGGAATAAGTGGCATAATAATAGGTGGATTAGCCATATATTTTTATATTGCATCAATTTATTTTGGTATTAATCATCGTATTCAAACTTATCATCTTTATAGATAGTCATGAAAATGGTTGGGTTTTATTAGATAATTGTATAATAAATCATTTGATGGCTTGAATTTTTCCTTATAAACTTATTTTTTGTTTGATTCATTTAAAAGGAAGCATTTAAATAATGTCTTATGATTTATTAGGATAAAATTTTATACTTATCTAAGAAATAGTGTAACCCAATATTTTTATTGGTTTGATTCCATACACTTATTAGAGTTTAATTTAACATTGTATTTCCATAATCATTCAAATATATTTCATAAATCATGGTGATAGTTTTAATCCTTTTTATATTTTCAAAGGGTGTCATAAATCTATTCCTATAACATATAATCCACATAATCATGCTACATCTATGTCATAGCCATTCACTAGGTGGCACTTGGGTTTTGGAGACCAAAGGCCATAAAAATAGAAAAATTCTCTCTAGGGGGTTATAAATGTGGTTTTGTGTTGTTCATTGGGATCAATATTGATTTGATTATCATTTGAAAATATGTTCATAAAGGAGATAATATAATATCCATCTTTATAATCAACTATCATATCAATAAAGGGTAATGGGTAATCATCAATGGATTTATAACATTATCATAGTCACCAAATTTAATGAGTATTCATCATTGGAACACACTTTACTTAATTCTCTAAAATCAATACAAATATTGATGACCTTGGTGACTAGGATTTATAACATTATCCTAGTCACCAAACTGAATGGCTATTCATGATTGGGACATGCTTTATTTAAGTCTCTAAAATCAATACAAATATTGATGACCCCGTTCAACTAGGATAACGTTATAAATTATCCATTATGAATAATCAATAGGTTATATAAAACTAATATCATATTAACTTATTTATTTCTTTGTTAATAAATAATGGAGCTTGAGGATGCATCTTTTCAATATTTATTTTACCGGTTAAGCATTAAGATTAAAAAATAAGTTATGAATCACAACTAATGACTCAATATCAAACATATCAAAATAAGACCAAGAAAATAGATAGAGAAATTATTGCAATATTCCATTGTGATTTTTTTCTTTAGTAATCATAGATCCACCTAATAATATAAAATTAGGGTCCTCACAATTACCAAAGTTAAATTTGGGTATGCCTTCATTGAATAACATTGATTGATATTATAAATATGGAACAATTGGTAATTTTTATAAACTATCTAATGAAATATTTTCATTAAATTATTAGGGTAAACCTTCCCAAAAATTGGCATGATTATTCAAATTGAAAGGGAATATATTATTGTGATGGTAAGTCAGTAAATGCACATTAGTTCCAAAATAGTTTTGAAGGGATTCATCATTATGGATATCATCCAATGGGATAATCTCTTGTGAAGTGGCCTCATTAGTTAACTCTAAATATAAAATTTATATGGTCATGACATGTTTTATTTTTTTGCAAATGATTCATACTATATTGGTAAAACTAGATGCAAAGAGGAATATAACAATCTCATTTTTATGAGCTTCTAAGTATCCATTATCTTCTTGAAAGGGTATATATTTAATGCTTGATTATCTAAGACATTATTTTAGAATAAGGGTGGTTATATGATAGGTTATGTGACACCTTTATCATGTTCACCTAAATCTTGGTATTTATATCCAATTTTATATACATATCTCAATCTAAATCCATAATTTTCTATAGTAATTTAAACTACACTAAGAGGCTACTTTGTCTTACTAGCAATGTAGCATGTATCCACTATAGGCCATTTACCTTTATCATCATAAGATGTCATATCAATAGGTGTGGATGATTTTATAAGAATATCATAGTCTTGTAGGGTAAGATAAACTTGAATTACCTATAAGGTTCTTATGTCATCTCTATATTCCTTGGGAACAATTAGTGTAAATTTAAGATTTGATAACTATGTGTCTATACTATTAGTTTAAAGCCACTATCATCCCAAGTTATACTAGTTTCATCCCATTAAAAGGTAGTTAATTATTCTATTATAATAACCTAAGGGGTTTCCACAATGGATGGTTGAGATGTGTCCAAGTGTGGTATAATGTTATATTTGGGCTCTATAATTTTACAAAACTAAAATGGTACATGATTCACAAGACATGTATATATGATTACCTCATGTATAAATTTTAAAAATATATATAATATGCAAGGAACAACATGTATGACATCAATCCATGATATCCCAAGTAAAATATTATAGATCTTACTTGAAACTATGTGGATATGGTTTGTGGTCTAAGGGATATGTTCAATGTGATTTATCCTAAAGCCTTTCTTAGTTGGTTGTTAAATCATTTAACAATCATATTGGAGTTTGTAGTGTATGTCTTCCAATTGTAGGTGTGCCAATAAGTGAATCAATTTTTTGAAAAAAATCAATGAACCTTTTAGACCCTTTATTATTGATAAGAACTTGAATTTATAATGGTAAATCACTACTATAAGAAGTGAAATTTTCACCAATAATAGGATTAAATTTGCATCCCAATTTTGACATTTTTTCCTATTTTTGGAGGAAAAAATATTGAGATTACACATTGAATTTTTTGATGCAAAAAATGATATAAAAGTGATGGAATTAGGCATTTTTACTTATGCCATATTTATTTATCTCTTTGATGATGGATCACTCCATCTCATCCATTGGATCCATTCTATCTAAAGTGTCATATTCAGTCAAGATGAGGAAACCCTAGGAATATTTAAGGAAGGTAAAAAAGGTTTCAAAATTATTTATAATTTTAGTTTCAAGAAAGAGGAAGGAGGTTTTAGAGGGTGACTTGTCCATAGTCATCCACTTTACTTTCCTGATCCTTTGATGACTACCATAAATAGGGTCTCAAAGATTTTAAAGTTTTCCATTTTTATTTTAGTTTTAAAATTCTATCTCCATGAAAAAAATCTTGGTTTTATTTCCTAGGTACCCATCTTCTTGAAATGTCTCCAGGAGGTCTCGAGATCTCAATTTTTTTGAAAAGGTGATGGGAGCTTCATGATCCTCCACAACACTTAATAGAATCCCAATCCAGGTTTACTATTTTTTTTAGTTATATAATTTAATTTTTTTGCATGGTAGAGGATAAGAAATTAAGTAGGGTTCCCTTTTAGTTCAACCCATCCCGAGGCATCTAAGAGCTTGTAATATCCACATAGATTAAAATGAATTATTTTGAGAAACATGTCATATCTTAAAAAATAATATTTCAGACCCTAAAAATGCTTTCATGTGGAAGAGAGAAACAAATTAAGGGTTGTTCCTTTTAGGTCACCCCATCCCTAGGTCTTTTGACAACCTATGATGACTATAAAAAATCATAGATAGGTCAAAGAATTATTTTGGTTTTAAAAATAAATACATAACAATTATAAATAAATATTAGAAAACATTTAATATTAAAATAATTAAAAGTTTTTATTTAAAAATATCTACCACTTATAAGGTTAATAACACATTTGGCTTGCACAAAGATAAATTTATAGTCAAATTAATATTGAACATGGTAAACCTTTGCTCACCATTCACATGATTCATTTAAAGCTTGGCTATCGTAGTGAATTTAACAATTAGTTCCCAAGTCCTAATCGATAGCCCCTTTGAGCCTTACTCCTTGGCCACATAGTCATATGAAATTCCACTAGCCCAAAATTGTCACCCACCCTACAAAAAAGATAATGCCCTATATAAAAAAGGAATGTGGGAAAAAATAACCCTACAAAATTCCAATATTAAAAAATAAGCTAAGAACAACCCATTGCTCCTAAAATTTTGAAATAAACTCCTAAAAGTTCAAAAAATAATTTATTTTAATATAAAATTATTTTAGGCATCATATTTCCTCATTTTATGTGTAAATTAATTATAATAAGTTAAGAAATTTTATAAAGGAAAATAAGTAAAAATTAAATTGCAAATAAAAAAATTAATCCATGAAAGAAAAAAAAATCTCAAGCAGCCTGCTTTTCATTAAAATTCAGTTTTGGAAAAATTGGTAACATTAAAAAATTTAATTTTTTTATTTAAGTGAAACTATCCCTTCTTCGACTTAATGAAATACATGCAAATGAGTAACATGGAAAAAAATTATAATTGTATTTTTACACAACTATGTAAAGAAAATGATAATGTTAATATCCATTTTAAACTTAAAATATAAGAATTCAAATGTCCTGATATTTTATTTATTTATTTTCATTCTTTCATCTAATTATATAAATTCTATCTTAAATTATTACAAGCTCAAGTATACAAATCTATTATTTTTTATCAATATTTATAAGATGTATTTATTACATATCAATGGATTTCAACAACTAAGAAAAAATTACATAATAATTTAAAAAGGAATGAAAAGAATAGTTCAAACAAGCTCCAATGTGCTCCTACAAGGCCAAACCAAGGAAGTGATTACCTCTGATCCTTTTTCCATCATTAGGTGGCTTCTCTAGGAACCCTCAAGCTAATAACTCCCAACTCAAAGAATAAGTAAGACCAAATAACCAAGGTATGGTAAGTGTATACAAGGTAAACATTGGTAAAGTAAACTATATATGCTCAACCTAAAAAACATACCTACAACAAGGGCTCCTACTTACAACCAATCTAAAACCACTTAAAATAAAAATGAGAACACACACAAATATAAAATGTATAAAAGATAAAAGGTAGCTAAAAAATAATATCCCATACTTGAATAGACTCTAAAAACACCCATTTTAGATGAGACTTGACACTCTACACATTACAAGTTGGGAGAAAGATGACTTTGGAATGTCTCCCCTTTCCCAAACCCTTATCCCTTGCTATTGGATGATTTTGGAAACATATGTTTGGTTACTTACTAAACCCTACATAATAGAGCCAAGTAAGAGGACTTTGGAATATAGTTCCCTTTCTCAAACCCTACTTAATGAAAGAATAAAATAAGCATAAAAGCTAGGCCCATTTGGGAATTATAAGTTTATTATTTTAATTTATAAAAATGGATATCAAAATAGTCAAAAAAGTGGAGGTATTGACTATATCCATGCTCTAAAAGAGGCAAAAAAATTAACACATAGTGGCTAATGTCTCTGAATGCTCTACCTCTCTTCCTGCCTAATGCCATTTCAAATAATGCATCTCTATCTAATGTTGGTACTCACCCATATCTAATTGGAGGAGATGATCACCTAGATCTATTCTAGCCACTGTTATTTTTCATCACCTCCCATCACCACTAGTAACTTCGATCTGAGCTGATCTTTGGAAGGAATAAAATGGTAGGTCATGTAGATCATTCAATCCCTTTCAACTACATTCATCCTAGGATCTCTATTCTTACCTCTAGGGGATGGGATGTCATGACAATGGAGGTATAGGTTAGGTTATATTATGGATGCAAGCCCACATCTTTCATTGATGTTATCTCCCACATGCAAGTTCCTAGAGTGGATCCCAAACCCCTCATCCCCACTTCCCTTAATTTAATGGTGATTTTTGATGAGGAGGAATCTATGCTAGTACTTGAAATGGAGAAATATTTTTTGACTAGGAGTGTTATCTATAGCTTTGTGGATCACTGGCCAAAACTTCAAGAACTTAACAACTAGATCTTGAAGTACTATAAACCCCTCCTTTCAAGTAGTCTTGATATTTACCCTTATGCAAAAATCTTCTTTATTATAATTTTTTACAATACTGAGGATAAGGAAAATATTTAAAATTAATTATGGGTTCTATATAATCACCCTTTGGTCTTGAAATAATGGTTTCCTACCTTCAATCTCCTCACTGAACCTCTCTATGTAAAACCCATCTAGGTTTACCTACCTAATCTCCCACTACAATTTTAGACTAATTATAGTCTGAAGGCTATTGGTAGATCTCTGGGTGAGTTTAAATAATTGCATCTAGATACTGATATATTCTCCCTCACTATGTTTGTTAAGATCTTGGTGAATATTGACACCTCCAAGAATCTTCATGAAGAAATCACCCTATAATTAAGAGATCACACTTGGTCTCAAGTTATTAACTATGAAAGTTTATTATTTCACCATTGTATTTATTTTGGTGTAGAGAATTTGACCAAAAAATATAGTCTACTTAGAAAAAATAAGGATTCATCTTGGTGGAAATATTTTATTCCCAAAAACCTTATGGTGTTGGCTATATATGAAGAGTGGGCTACTAACAGTGAGATTTTGCCTCTTCTTTTGAAGCCCCTGCTTCCCCTCGTTAAAATGAGGAACTTAAAATCTCTTCTCACTCTAAAGAATAATTCTTGGCCAATCTAATCTCTCCAAGGAAGGTTGTGTCTATTCTAGCCTTCTCCTTGGAGGAGATCCCAAATTTGGATTTTCTTAGGGTATAAACTTTTACTAGTACAATAGTGGAAGATAAATCCCAGCCCTATGTTCCATTTATGAATGTCTCACCAACCCATCAGGCTAAAAATAAGGAAGGATCATCTGTGGTTCAAAAGAATAAAAAATATAGAAAACATCGACTTAGTCCTCCTGTATGTCTCTCCATTTTGGGGGACCCCATGATAATAATTAGAAGATAAGTGAAAAATGGATCGGTCCCCCAAATAAGTTTGGTGGAAACTTCATGGAAGTTTCTTGGGTAAGTTAATTTGTTTTTGTTTGGTCTTTGGCAGAAGTTCCTGATGTGTGGGTTTCTTATCACCTGATTTGTTACCACTGGTAAAGGCATCCCATTAGAGTGTTAATATTTCATCTTTCTCTCCATTATATAAGGCTTTGAGGCCTCTTAGAACCCATTTTTAACTTGATCTAATAAAAAATAGGCCCAACCATAAAAAGCAACAAGAAAAAGAGGGTAAGCCAAATGGCCTTACAAACTTTTGAAAAACACATACAATGAGAAGGGAAATAAATATTTTAAAAACAAGAAAACAATATAACTCAAGGTGAAATGGGAAGACCTAATTTGGTTCACCACATGATTCAACCAAGAAAATATCCTATAACTTTTTATTTTAAGTAATATGTTTAAAATCTAAGTTCTTTCTCTTGTTTATCCAAGATCCTTATTTTAAAGCTCTAACTCACCTCTCAAAATTAAAAATGAGAAAAAATTTCCTTACAATGTAGAATTTACTTCCTCTTATATATAAAACACTCTAACCTAATGGCCAATGGGAAGGTGTCACTTATCCCTTCCCATTCTTTGGCTCTTTTCCAAAAATTCTTTTAATGCAATAATGCTTATTATAAACTCATTTGTGAAATCAAGGATTTCCCATGATCATAAATGAGGTCTCTTCCCCATGTCATTAATGGTTATATGGACTATCCTAAAGCTTATTCAACACTCCAAAAAATGTCTAAGTCCATCCCTTTGGTCAAAAAGGGCTTAAATACACCTAGAAAACTCTAAATTTCACTTTTCACCAACTTAAAAATATGGGTCTAATTTTCCATTCAAGTTTCTGGTTAGGTGTAACTAAAACAAGTCTCAAATTTATATTTATGACTTAAAACAAGGTTAAAGTAACTTATAATGTATGTAAATGGGGTATGAATAATGTTAGGAAGTTCTAATAAGGCTAACCATTAATGTACTTATGCTTGGCCTAGTACCAATTCCCTCACTATGACTCCTATCACCTGCACATCACTTCATATTAAATTACACTACCCTTGATAGCCGAAGCGAATAAATATAAACATATAAAGTAGTATCTATCAACATACAACACATGCCATAAAACATCATATGACACACTATCTCAATAATCATCATGAAGAAATATCAACATGCTAACATCCAAATATCCCTAGAATAAAATCACATGATAAGGAAGTATTAGCTAAATTAATATGATAAAACAATAATCATATCAATTAATAGATAAAATCAACTATGATTAGTACTCATGTAAACAAATAGTAATATAGAGAACATATAATCATTATCTTAGTCATACTATAACATAAGTATCTCACATCTCAAATAATATAAAGATCACGTGACATGAAGATGTGTAAAAAAATAAAAATAAATCCCAAATACCAACATTGTGAAAATTGAGGCCTCACATGCCCCTCCCCTTATGCAATCTCTTAAAGGATAGTTTAAAGGATAAAAATCTTAAGGAACCCTGCTAACTCAATTCAATAGTCTCTCAAACACAATGATCTTAGATCTCAACTAATAGATCATATAGAGAAATAAACAATAAAAAAAATCCATGGTTGAATATGAATCAACTCTACCTAAGGGTGAGTCACACTCCAAGGCATTAATTGAATTATGTTTATTAATATTGGTTTCCAAGTTATGGGGACATATGATTATTGATTATTTAGTTGTAGTAAATTGTCACTTTATGGTAAAAGCATGTTTAACAATGTGCCATGTATCAAATTCAAGTATTAGGCAAGGATTTATTTTATTTTATTTTATCTTGGGGAAATAAAAGAATTTTAATTTCCTTCTTGTCTCGTTATTAATATGAAAATAATATATAAAATGATCCAATCATATGGGGCCATAAGGTGAATAATAAGTGATCATTTAACATCTTAAGAGGTTTTTAAACAATTAGAACAAAAATTATGCTTTCCAATCAATGCAATCACAAAAGGATAACTTTGTGAAATTACTTTTTTATCATTACCCAAACGCTTCACCCAGATAGAATGGGAGGATTTGGGACTATTTTATCACCTTTTCCCAAACCCTTTTTCTATAATCCATTTGGAGGAATTTGGGTGTAGTCTTAATGTTTAAACCCTAATCAAGGACCCTATTATGAGGACTTTCAATGTTAATCCCAATGCCCAAAACCTAATACCTCAATCCATTAGGATGACTTTGGATACTTTCCCCAATTCCCAAATCCCAATATAATAATCCACCCCAAGATTTATCCAGTATCATAACACAACCCACCTCCATCAATCCTAGAGTTAGGAGGAAACATATGATAACAAAAAATAACACAAGGCTAAGTATCACATCATCTTTATAGCATTTTTAAAAGAAAAAATATGAGACAATGTCTCCCAACTTGTGCACAAGTTACTCAACATGTTGAAATTTGTTCTCATACACTAATGTTAACAATAAAATTTTCACCTACTACTCTCACACTCTCATAAGTAAAAATTTACCATAAAATAGCATATCAAAACAACATTCTTTAAAAAAATTAAAATTTATCAATCCAATCAAGGAGTAAAGTCAAATCAACTAAGTAGCCTACCTCAATACACAAAGGAGAAAAAATAAAAAGGGTTAAAAACTCAAAATAATCCAAAGAGTAACTAAGGTAAAAATGGTTAAACAAGCCAATTTAATCCAAAACTAAAAATAAGTAAGAAAATTAGGAGCTCCAAATTTCAATAAAGATCAAAATAATAAATGAATAAATAGCCTTGAATGCCATAACAAGGAAAACCATAAAAAATATATGATTACAAATCAACTTAGAATTCCAAATCAATAACTAAAATATGTTAAAAATATGACACACCAAGTGGTAAAAAATCACAATTCTAATAAATAATCATACTGATCAAGGTGGCTTTGAAGGGTCACAAGTGGAGAGTTGGTATCTAGTATATCAATAACTAGAAATAAAACTCTATAATACCTTTGCATGGTATGAAGTATGCAGTGAATCTACAAGTTTCTAAGACCACTACATAATTACCAAAATGTAAGTGGAAAATCTCAAAACATGTTTCCCAAAATAATAAAAAATTCTAAAAAACATGGAGGTATCAAGCCACTCCATCTATACAACATCTATAACCAACATGAAGCAGAAGATGTTATGTTGTGAAGGCCAAGGGATCCAAGTGAATCAATACAAATGGTGTATGAATCTGATTAGAGAGGAAATTTCAATATAATCATATAAAATATAAATCCACTCAATATAATTAAGATGTTATCACTTGTTAATGAGAGAGAGTAAACTCATCTCGATACCAGCTAAGTTTGAACTATAAAAAAAAATATTCCCAAGTTCCTAAGGGTAAAAATGAATATCAATTCATAAATGAAAATCCTAGAATAGAGGAAGCCACTAACATCATGTATTATAATTGTCCACTATGGGGAGGATTCCCACAAATCAAGGGTGGTATCAATATTTGAGGGGTATTTCAACATCCCCTCCTTTAGCATCAATGTTCTTAAGTAAAACAACTCCATAACTAGGTGCACACTTTCATAGGTGAGAAACACCTCATACTTGTACAACACCCACTACACTAACACAAGTGACCCTTAGTGATTTTAATTATAATGAAAAAGGTCTAATCATCACCAAGGATGTTTGATTTATGGTGATCAATAAGGCTATATGAACCATTATTCATGAATCTCATGAAATATGTTGATTAATCACCTATCTAACATGGTAAATAAAAAGGTAGTCATAAATCTTGGTCTAAGTAACCAATAAATCACTTTATATAGGTACATGTGCTCCCCAAGGACACAATCATACAATAAGCCCATTTTCAAAAAGGTTCATCAAAATTCATCCAAAATTTTTATTGTTTCTAAGTCATATATCATATGATACCCTATAATTTGTTCCCTCTAAATGGACCATGTCCAATATACAATCATAATCTCATTAGAATTATAGGAAATCTATACATCACTTAATTATAACCTCATGAAGAAGCAAAAAGGACATCACTCAAGAATTCATGGTAAAAGTGACACTCTTAGGAAAATTTGAGAATGGTGTCACTCTAAAATACATTCCCTTAATATTATAAATACCTAAGAATCATGGAGGTGTAACACACATTCTCCTCATCAAGTCATACACAATGTTGGATTCAAACTCACAACCCTCAAACGAGTGTGGCATGGTTTGAAAATGAGGCACTATAAGTGCCAATAATAAATACTTATGTCCATGAAAGTACCAAATACCCCTAGATTTTACATGCATTTATAAAACACATGCTATATAAAGGAATCAATGGTTAATGTGAAATATAAAAAGGGTCACTTCTAAAAAAGTTGAAACCCTTAAAAACTTGGATTTCATAATTCATTCTAAACTACGTGCTCTAGGGAAAAAATCATACATGCTATAAAAATTGATAGCATACTTATATACTTATTACATTTAATATAAAATTAGGGCACAACTATTGAGGGTTGAAGCTACTCCTGGATAAGAAATATATTTTCCAACCATCCATGCTGTCACAACTCATAGGAAACCTACTCAACTAGTTTCACCATCATAGAATAATTATCCTCTTACAAGGAAATGGGGATGCAACTCAAAACACTCAAAAAATAATCTATCTTGGACACATATCACATCAATATTATCCACAAGTAGGTAAGTATGATTAAACCTATTGAGAAATGGGGAAAATCATGTCCCTCTCTAGGATCCCTACCAACAAGGTCATATCTGAAGCAAAAAAAATCAACGAAAGGTATTTTCAATAAAATTACTCATATAAAATGGGCCATAACCTCAAGGGGGATGATAATCACAATTTTTAAATATCAACATCCAAATAGGATTTGCATGCCTTAAGTATTGAGAAAACATGTAACTAGAGGAAATGATACCATTCCAACATAGTCATGAATTAATTTAGTCGATGATCACACCATCTAGTGCCAAAATTTCACACAAAGATCATATGTTATTCTCCAAACATTTGTGACATCAAACTCAAATGGAAGTCACTCCATTGTGTGGATACTAACAATACATAACTCACTAATATAAAGGATGAAAACATATCTCACCATAAGGATAAGTCAAAACAATATGATCCACATGAGGTTTTATAATAAGGCATTCCATGTGGAAACCTTGTCCCATCACACAAGTTGAAAATAATATCAACATACACTCATATGTATGTCAATAGGTTTAAATAAAAAACATAAGTTCAACATAATTATGATTTTGGTCCCTTGTATAGACCAAATATGCTCCTAATGTCTTCGTAATCCTTTGTAGTCTATCAAGACAAGCATTTCAACATAAGGAAGAATTAGGTTCAAAATCTAGTTAGAACTAAGTGCAAGGTAAGAGTCAAAAACTAAGGGGAAATGGATGGTTTAACCAAAATATCATCCTAATCCATTCCAAACTTCATCATAGATAGTGAAAAATATTGAGAAAACCTAAAACATACTTAAAATTGAATGGCAAGGCTATGTTTTCTCAAAAGGGTAGTGTTGACCAAATTTGACCCTGCAAGTCAAATTGGGACCATATAGGTAAAAACTTTTTTCTTGGGTGTTTTAGGGGTCTAATATTATGTCATAAGGTGTATTATAGGTCATTTCATGTCACTTTATCCTAGGTCTTGGTCATTTTCAATATTTATGTCTTTTTGAGTCATTTTGGGGGTAAAAATAGAGCATTAAATGATTTGTATGACCTCCTTGGGAAATTTGAAAGTTTAAAAAGGTTATTTAATGCCCCATGTGTCATAAGAAGTCTTAATTGGCCGTTTATAACTAAAAAATAGTAGGTTCTTCAAAAGAAAGAGCAGTTTTCTTGGAAAAAGGGGAGTTTTAATGAGGTTTATGGACTTGTACAACCTATTAAAATTGATGAAACTTTATAAGTGTCCATTAGTCTTCCACACACTTACTCTAGTGATCAGTTTGATTATAAGGTTCAATAATTAAATAAAATTACTTGTCTCTTCTTCTACTAGGCTTAGAAAACAAGAATGGCCCTTAGGTTTTTAGATGGTATGGCCAACAAGAGAGGTTTCAAGAAAAATGCTCTTGGTGGTATTATAAACTAATTAATATCCCATTTTATGTTTGGTTTAAAAATAATGGTGGCCTATTCTTTATGAACCATTCCTAAGAAGTTAGCCTATCTAATTCTCTTGCCAATATGTGCACCCCATAGGTTTTGATCTTGTTTAGATGATTATGTATAATCTAGCTATTGGGATTGAATCCAAAGCAAATAAAAATATTCACCTCATGTGATCCATGCTTGGTTTAGTGTTTTAAGTTATTTGGATAAGCCAAGTATCTGAATTTGTAAGTGAAGACACTTTTCTATGTAACATATATGTTTCCACCATTTTAAAGATATTTATGCTTTAGTAGTGACCTTAGAGGGTTATGATAGATTAATTTCCATGTTTTAAATGTTATTTTTATTCCCTTTACCTTTCAATCTGATTCTCCAAGCAATGTTTCATGGGATTGCAGTCATAAACATCATGCAATCAATTTACTCTATGACTATTATACATAGTCATCCATGGGGAGTTACATATAAGGAAGGTATGTATAACATTAATGTGGAAGTAATAATAGTTTCAAAGTGTTAATAATTATCTTAAGATATTAAAAAACAAATGGACCTTCCAAAGAGTGAACAATGGAATGTGGTAGTCAGATACAACATTTACACACAATCACCATGAACATCACCTATATGTGCCATGAAGGAAGGGTTCAACATTGAAAAGGAGGTGTGATAAATTGTCTTGAGATTTGAAAAATATCAATTTTTCATTTCAACACCATGAGGAGAGACTAATTGAATATGAAGGTAGAATCCAATGCACATTGATCTAATTCTACCACTGCTTGTATACATTAGAATGACCACCTATAGGTGGCACTAGTAGAAGGATAAAAATGTTGATTAGAGAGGTTTTGATATGCTTGTAGGATTTAATGAGGTTTATAGGACTATTTTATATTATTCCAAACATGCATAAGGCCTGATATTGATAAGTGAGAATGGGAAGTCATGATCAAAGTGGAAGAGAATGTGTTCAGGGATCAAATCCCTAAAATGTCAAAATAGAGGTTTGGGCCATTTGGTGAAGGTCATATAATAGAGATTTAAAAGATATTTGTTCATATTATTGAATTTGTATTATATCCCATACATAGTATAATATATTTTAAAAACTTGGAGGTTGGATAAATAGTGGATATTAGCAGTTGAGCACCTCAAAGTTGCCAATTTAGCCACTGAATTCTAACAATGCCATCTACAGGAGTTAAAATTCCAAAGTGATTCTAGCATCTTAAAGAGAAAGTGGGGTATGTATTCATTTTTTATCTATATAATTAATTAAATTTCATACAAATGAGCATAAAAAACCATCAGGAGAAATCGATATGTGATATTTCAATTCCAATTCACACCTATAGGTGTTTGTTCCTTGAAATTATTCACCTACAACCAAGAGCCATCTTATATGTCATTCATGATGAGGAGTGTGAGCGTGGAGATAAAAAAATATTATTAATATAAAGTGACTCCCAAAGATCTCAAAATATTCCTAAGTAACATGTGTCATAAATTTCAAAGGATAATGTCAATCTACAGGCCTTTTACCTCAAAAAGTCAACTATAGTTTACTATTATAGACAGTGAATAGGGAAGTGGTGATCTTGGTGTGGAAATGGCATGAATATGAGGCAAATTGATCCAAATAATTTCCAAATAGTCTTGGGAGGTATAAATAAGGTTTTGTAACATCATGTTTAGGGTCTAACTATGCAAGACCACCTATAGGGGTCCTTCCCCAATAGGAATACAATTTACAGTTTGAGACAGTCAAACTCAGAGGTATATAATGCGAAGTGTTATAAGGGTGTTAGATTATAAATGTGTTGAATGACCTCAAAAATTATTGAATATATTTAAATAATCTCTTATCATGTGATATAAAATAGAGAGAGGACCCCATGATGTAAATCATAGTCCATATGAGAACCCTACATACACAGTTTATCTTCTAATAGTCTATCTTGAATTTTGAGGAGTTAAAGGGTCAAATGACATGAATAAGGGATAAAATTTGGTTTATAGGATATAAATTACTTAAATAATCCTCTAAAAAATTCACTTGATTTGAGTAAATAGGGGAAGTACCCTCTATTATATCTCAAACAGAGGGTACTTTCTCAGGAGCACAAACCCTGCATTTCTAAGAAAGGGCGATAAATGATGGACCAAGAGTTATATGGACATGGAAAGGAAGTGTGGAAAGTTTTATAACAATGATAAAAACATAATATACCAAGGATAAAAGGGTTAAACTCAACAAGTGGTCCAAACCTATAAGAGTTGCAGTCATGCCTATTAGGCATGGTTAGGCCTAGACGCCAAATGGAGAGTCATTTTCACTTCTATCATCAGATAAAAATTATAATGGATTGTATAATTCATATGTGGGAACATTATATTTTTAAAATATATTGGAATGTAGGTAAGTCATATAGAAATCTAATTTTGGCTTAGAGACGGTCCAAGCCTACAAAAAATGGAGAAAAGAGCTCGACATGGTAACTTTGAGCACTCTCATCTTCTCTAAAGCTTTGCATGGAGATCCAATAAATTTTGATATGTTAAAAAGGGTCTTTAAAAATTATCTTGTGTAATTTTTTTGTTATTACAATGTCCCATTTGCATGAATAAAGCTTAAGAGCCTACAACACTTAAAACCCTCACAAACCCTAGTTAATGACCTGACTAAGAAAACAAGGTTGGAGGGATATCTAGATAAGATGGAATGGGAATAAAAATTATTGAAACATGTATTAAACTATCAAATTAACCTTCCCATACACTTGAGGTGTTTCATACCTATACAAACAAGGTAAAAATTTGATATTCTTGACTATTTTATAAATTATGTAGGTTCTAAGAGGTTTCAAGAGATGAAATCAACTTTGGGAGGAAAATAGATACTTAATTTAACTCCCCATTTTCATTTCATAATTAATAAAAAATATTAAGTTTGCCTACTATAGCTCTCATCTTAGCTATTCAAAACTGGCATAGTGAACGTGATAGTGAAAAGGGTGAAAAACTTCAAGTAAGCTGATTTTAAGGTGTGCCTAATGCCTTCAAGGCCATGGATGGTCTTTTCAAGTGTAATACACTCAATTTTATTTATTTTCATGGGAAATTGAATCCATTTTGATTCCAAGTGTATAGGGTGTGTAAAAGAGGAGTTATTTTTACCCTAGATGGTGATAACTCATTTTTAGAAGATTTTAGATGATTAAGAATGTAGCCAATGCATGGAGAAGAATGTATATAACCCTTCCCTCTCATTATAATCATTATACCTATCCCTATTAAATTTTTGGACATTCAAATAGGGGTGAATTATGAAGGTAATTTTCTTATGCAAAATAAGAACTCTGATGCAACATTTCAAGAGTTTCATGGCTTGGGGTGACACTTGTGCTTCCTAAATTTGCATGATCAGTTTCAAATTACCTTCTCATACACATGTAACTCATTTTATCATATTTACAATTGTCTTTGTGACCTTTGGACTTCTCTTTTATCACTTCTCTCTGAAGTTCTATAAGAAATAGCCATTTTGGCCTTTGTAAAAGATGTTACACCTAAGTATGGTGAATCCATGATCATTTACATATCATGGATCAGTAAAGACTACTATTTTTTACATATTTTATGGTTATTAATAGTGTGTTCACTTGAATGATTAATATTTCTTAGTGATGATTATTGTTTCCTTAGCATTTTTATCTCATTATCTCACCTATTTAGAGCTTGAAAACTTCTTCTCGTAGGTCATGTGAAGTGTTCATTGAAGTGTCAAGGTTAAGTGAGTCAGCCCATTCAAATAGTGCCATTATAGGCCTATTATTTATTCCTCATAGCCTATACATTCATCACAACCTCATAATGAAATACTAATGTGAGAATATTTAGATTAATTTCAAAGGAGCAACAAAATTTTTACAAATATATGGTACATGATAAATCCAACAATAGAGACTAAGGGTGAGAAACTCACACCAAATATCAAAAACACACAATTAAGGCATGAAGATTTAACCATTGGAAACAACCATTCTTCTCCCTCATTAAGAAATAATATCCTCCATAATCCATTGAATTTCATCATACACCATTATCTCCACTTCTAATCTCATCAATTTAACCTCTAATATATGACCTTTATTTTTAAATGTATATACCATGTTATCATGAGCATTTCATAAATTTTGGCTGAGAAAAAGTGGAAACAACCTCAATCCATTGTGAAGGGTTCATCAATAGAATAAGAGCTAATGCCTCCTTTTCTATAAATCCTCCAATTGGGTGGAATCCCTATGAGCTTGAGAAATTTGAAAGGAATAAGGAGGATGAAATAATTTTTCATCATTTCACCACAAAAAATCTTGATCTAGAACCCCATCTTTATTCTTCTACACTTGGTGAGAGTGAGATGAGGATAACTAATGATACCTAGAAGGACACTCATCAACCTAATTCCAAATAATATTACAATGAAAGAATCATAAAATTAAACCTTCATAGTTGATAAACTAAATATATAAGCCTTGAGAGGAGATCAGGTTCACCATATGTAAGAGTGGTTTAAAGAGATCAATAATAACACATGATCTAACAAATATGTGTCCCCAAGAGGAGTCATCAACTTTCATAAAATATCCCACTCTATTAACTATAATTTTGATGTTTTATTAATTTCTTGAAATATGTGGGACATGTTATCATCAAAAGTCACACCCTTGAGGAGGGTTTTCAAGCCTCCTCACTTAATTTATAGCATGGAGACACCTCTAGGCTATGGGTGGCATAATTAGTGAGGTGAATCTCTATATAAGGTTAACTCCCTCGATGCTATCACCCATAAAATTGATACTAGGACCTATTTCTTGCAAAGAAAAGGGTAAGAGAACTAAAAGTAAACTAAACTATGGAGGTGATGCATTAAATTAACACCCTCCACTTGACTATCATGCACTAATAACATGAATTAGGAATGAACCTAGTCACACTACTCAATAAGGACCTTCAAGCATGAATATCTCAACATGTAAGTCATAGACAATGTGCTAAATAAAAGGGATAATCAAGAGGCTTAAGTAAGACACTGATGATTGAAACCCACTTCTAAACTGTGCAAAGATATCCAAACTCACCATGTGACCTACAAGAAGACAATCCATTTGAAAATAGGTATGAGAGGACAAATGAGAGAGAGTGAAGGCATTATTACTAGCATTCATCAAAAATCACATAAGTACAATAATTACAAGCATATGATAAAGTAAGAATCAGATTTATTCAACATTAAAAATCATAGTACAAGTGTTTAGTTGAGCAAGGATTTTCCATACTCATCCAAATGATATATAACAAACCATTCAATGTAGCATATATAGAATAAATTAAGGAGGGAGAGAAGAGAGGTGTAGGAGTAACTTTAATGACAAGTATCACTTCATCCAAGTCAATTACAATCCAAGAAGATAGTCTAAGAGTAGTTTTATCCATATCTTTAGCATGTTTTGCTTTCTTGATGATGATCTTCTATAGGAGTGGTGTAGAAGAGACTCCTCAACTTCTTGGGAAACTCATCAACCCCATTGTAAATTACCCTCATGATTGGAGTTGAGGAATGACAAGTTGCATTTGATTTTCTTACTCATATTAAACTAAACTCTATCCTCTTTGACACTATTTTATGATATATTATCTTAAATTGACACCTTTATTCATAGCTAGACATGGTAGATATTTTTATTCATTATCCATATAGGCTTTCTAGTCCATTAGGGCTTAAGAACAATCACATAGAAGTGACCATAGCAGACCCTTTTGAGAAATTTATTATACATGCCTATATTAGGCCTAACTAGGGTTCTTGATCCCTAAAACTTATTCAATAACCTTTAAAACCATGTTAATATCATGTAATAATATTAAAATCAAGTGTAAAAATAATTTATAATCCCAAAACTTCATATTTTCAAACAACAATCACACTTTCTCCCCAATTTTCCCAAGTAGGCCTGTAGGTGGTGTTTTAGGTCCATGACTACAAGTTTGAGATGAAAACCTCTTCATATTGGTTCTTATTTTTTTTTAATAATGTTATAGGGTGTATCATTATTAATTTAAACTCTATAAAACCCATCAACCCATTTTTTTCACATCATAAATTGCAAACTTCCTTAATTTTGCTTGTTACAAATTTGTATGCAGTCAATTAGGTCTCTTAACTAGGTTAGAATTGGGAATTATTATCTTGAGATATTAATTATGTATTTAGTGAATTTGGTAAGGATTTATGCTCCAATTAACATTTATATGACCTCTATAAATCCTTATAACTCTTAATATTTCATCCCAAGTGTCTCTTTTTCCACTTTTCTATACATGGTTGTAACTCTTTACTTGAGATTAGGAATGGTTGCTAAGGTTTGAGAACAGGTCTTATTTGAGTGTATTACTTAATTTTTAAAATTTTTATCCATTTAATAACTATTTTATATGTCCTTTTATTCATCTCCATCTCATATAATTGATGTTTCTCCTCATTTTTTCTTACTACTGGACAAAAATCTGTGTTAGACCTATTTGATTATACTCTCACCAAATAGAGTTATCTAAGCTAGTTAAGCCTTATTGAGATGTTTAAATATATATGATACTTCATTCACCTTTTTATATTATTCCTAAAACTTTACAAATACTCTATTTGACTCCACCATTATGTTTTCTCTAACCCTGCCTTTGCCAGGCTTGTAGATGATCATTAGGCTTACAACTTCCTTTACTCTTATTTTTGCCTTGGGAACTAGGTTGATCAAAAATAAAACTATATATAGTATATATTAAACCTTAAATAAATTTTAAAATTCTTTTATTAATATATTTGACTTGATCACCCATTTTATTCTTGGGCATTCTGTGTATAGTCCATTTATGAGGAGTTTGGGGAAATTACAAGTGGGAATTTGGTAAAGGAACTATAAAAAGGTCTAAGGTTGGTGTATGAATTGGTTTATAAAGTGGAGTATATTATGATACTTTTCATATCCTTATCTTACCTCTAAAAACCTTTAATAGTGATGAAATTTCTTCTTTAGACCTACAATAATGCCCTGGGTTAAACAAACTACCAGAATGAGTTGGTAAAAAAGAAAACCTTAGATGATGAATGTAGATGAATGGAGGATAAATGTAGTTATAAAATAGAGGGAACCATATTATAATATAATTAAAATCCCTTATTTCACCTCTCCATGAATTTAATAAGGCCTGTTCTGGCCTGCAACCATGAAACAACCCCTTGGGATGCATGAACCTGTCTTCTTTTTCACCATTCTAGCCATTTTAAAGCTTGAGGGTGATATGAGGAAATTTTTAAGATGAGTGAGTGATTTTTTTAAGTTTTTTATAGTTTATTTGAGTGAGAAAAACATTTAAACTAAATAAATCATGTTTGGAGTTCCTTGAAACATGCCCATAACTCCTTCAAACTAGAGATTTTTCCTCATCTAGACTTGCACATGCTAACCAAATGTTGGATAATTATGGGAAAGGTTAAATTAGGTATTTAATGAAATTATAAAATCATATCCATTCATTCATTTAGCTTTAAAAATCTGAAATTGAATAAAAATGACCTTGGTGGGATTTTGAGTCTTTCTCATACAACCTTATCTTCTTAACGATTGTTCATAAAGTCAATGGGATTAAATAGACAAAAAATGCCAAAAATTAGAAGATAAGTATGTTACATTACTATGGCCAATATATTTAAATCTAACTCTCTCTCTTTACATTACTAATTGAAAACTTGTTGCCCTTTTCTTACTACCAAAAAGATCAATGGAAAGATGGAGTGTATTTTTACATTGTTTAGATTTATACCTCCAATTTTTTCATGGATTTAAGTTTGAGAATACCATAAGGACCTCAAATATAATTTTCACCTTGTCAACCATCATAATCTCTCTTCACAAGACAACCTAAAACATGCTTTTCTCAAGATTATGAGTATTCTGCCCCTTTGAGCTATTGGAGATGATGAACTTAGTGATTAATCAACTTCCCCTAAACAATAAAGACATAGAAGAGAGTGAATTTTTTTTTTATAGCATTATTTACTTGTATCTCTCTCAAAATCACTTAATTTATACATTATAAAATGATGAATAACAATCACGCTAAATCAAGACACACACAAAACAAAATAACAAGACAAAACATTATGCTAAGAAGCACTTAGATGAACGAAAAGACAAAAAATAATATGTACACCTAACCTATTAGAACTGATCCTACTAGATCAAAAGGAAAACTCTTTGAGTTTCCTCCATGTGATAAAAAATAATGATGTGTATGTTGTTGATCAAATTTTTTTCTTACATGACCAGATCCTTCCTTGACCACCACCTTCTTTGGCTTGATCTCAAATGGATTTATAGCAGCAAACATGTCTCCAAAAAATATAAATTCATCTTGATCTTTAATTTTTACCTAATACTATTGTCCATCCTTGGCAATTTGAGAGACCTCTAAAGTGACCATGGTTTGATTCATAAAGGTAGAAAAATTCTCAACTTATTCTTCTATTGGCTCTTCAAATTCCATATCATGTTCATCTTGGAGAGTGTTATATTCATCATGCCTTACTACACCATTTATTTAAACTTCTTGGTGATTACTAATAAGACGTTTTGGCTTGTTAGGAGCTTTAAACTTCTCATCAATAACTTCCTATTGTTCTTATTAAGGTGCTAACCTACCAAGACCTTGAAATTATTTGAGCATGTCCAAATAGGATTCCCACATGTCCTCAAGACCTCCTTGAACTTGTTCCTGAGGATAAATAAGATCATCAACCATGGTATTATCTTTAAGATTATTCTCATGCATGATGCTCATTAGCTAAGACAACAATGTTAACAATCTCATCATGGGTTGTAGGTTCACTATCAAAACTAGAGCAAACATTTTCTATCTCTTCCCAAAAGGAAACATCTTTTTGATCACTTGAAAGCATGCCAAGTTCAATTTCAATGTTTCCATTCTCTTGATGGATAATAGGCTGGTCAAAATCTTCAAATGCTTTAAATTATTTAATAGAGACATGACATGGATACAAGTTATCTTTTTCAAGTTCTATAATTTGCCCATGAGTTTCAAGAAGACTAATAGCCAATGTATCTTCAATAAAATGTACCTCATGTCTAATTACAACGTTCTCAACTAATATATAGTCACCTTTATCTTCATCAAGACTCAATCCATGAAAAATATATTGGTCTTCTTCTTCCTCCATGAAGAATGGAAGCTCATCTGCCCATTTAAGGTTCAATTCATCATGTCTCTCTTGTGACAAACTTGATTTTTCCTCCTCTAGGAGGCTGCCAACTATTATAAATTTTTGTTTGAGTTCAACTTCATGTTCTAGGGGGATCACGTGCTTGTTAAGCAAGATAATTTTTTTCATGAAACTATGGTATAGTTTTTACCAAGCCTGTTCAAGATCTTCTACTTCACTCTTTTCAATGGAATCACTTTGATAAGAGATTGATATCATGTTACCTTGCACTTCTCCAACAAGACAATCTTTCTCATCATATTTGAATACTAATTTGTTTCCTTCTTGACAAAGTGGACTACCAAGAAATATTTCCTCATCATATGCACTATAAACACTCTCTTCATAACTTTATTGGGGTTCACTTGTAGTTGATTGTTTTTCCTTTTCAATTACTACCACCTCATCACTTAGTTTTGACAAGCTCTTCTTCATATATGAATGTCCATATTCTATCTTTAATGTAACTAGTTCTCCTTCAAAAAAAGAGATGGTGGGAAAGCAAGAGACTTTATCATCTTGCTTGAAGATTGATCAATTATCCTTCCAACTTAGAACTTTGGGAGTACTAAATTGATTATTATGTTATTGAAAGGATGGAAAATGAAAATTATTTAAGGATGTTTTATTATTCTCTTTCCACTCTTCAATTTCTCTATAAAACTTTGAGGTGTCTTTAACTTCATGGATGGTTGCAACTTGAAGGGTAGGTAAAGGGCTTGAAGAAATTCAAGGATCTTTTGAATTGACCTCCATACACTTCTAATTTTATTGAATTTGGATAGGAATGGGAGAAGGTTATTTATCAAGAGTAGGCATGACATAATCAAGGGTCTTAGTCCAATAAGGTATCCAGGATGGAATGGTCTTAGGCTCTTGAGGAAGAGTGGGTAAATATTGAGTTAGCATAGACCTCTTTTGATGGCATATTACAATTTGGGTTGTGTTTGGAGTGAAATAAGGTTGATGTGTTGAAGTAGGAGGCACACAAGACTAAATGTATTACATTTTCTACCTCTCCTCAAGTACTAATATGTTCTCAAGACATTTAATTAGATCTCTTATCTCCATCACATCATCTATTGGTATATATCAATTTTATCTCTAAATGATTGCCCACTTGTTCTTGATCACTTGTAAGAAAATTCTTTATTTTTGAATGATCTCACTCTAATTTAAAGGGATAGGGACACTTAGTGTAAGATTTTTTATCTATAAATCTCCCTCATTTTCATTTCATATTCCAATATAATTTCTTTTAGAGATTGAGTAGGATTATCATAGCTTTGACAAGGTTAACAATAGGGATAAGTGGGTTAACAAAGAGGCTAAGTTGAATTGGGATAGGTCATATAAGGTTGTTGATAGCCTTGGTAAAGTTTACATGTTGTTTCTTAAGAGGCACTTGGGGTGAATCCATGAATGCCATCAACCTGATATGGAGAATATAAAATCATAGAGTATGCATCTTGACCAAAAAACTGATTAGGATACATACCAATTTTTAGATTTTAGACACCTAGGCTACTTATACTAGATGATATTCATGTGGATTCACCATTGATGCTTGAGTTCATGCCTCAAAAGGTTGATGTGTTGAATAATAACATCAATAACTCTTGAATAGGATGTAATCCTTGTCCCACCAGGCCTGTTATAACTATTATCATCAAAACATGCACACTTGAAGAGGTTTTTCAAGCCTCCTCACTTAAGTGATATCATGGAGACACCTCAAAGTTGTGGGTGGCCTAATCAATGAGGTGAATCTCTATATATGGATATCTCCCTTGGTGTTATCATCCCTAAACCTACTACTAGAATTATTACTTGTGAAGGAAAAGGGTAAGAGAACTGATATTAAATTAAACTCTAGAGGTGATGCACCAAATTAACTATTATCATTCAAAACATAGAACCATAGATGATCAATAGTGAGAGAAGTTTTATGGTAGGGCATAGAGCCTAAATTCTTTATGCAGGGTGTAAATCATTCACATAAGGCATGGAAGTGTTATTTCTCACCTGCACATGGGGGACATAGTTTGTCTCATCATAATGATGATAACATCCCCAATATGTGGGACATTTATGGTCCTTGGGATGAGCCTCTAGAATAGGCTAGATTCCTTTTATTTTATGTGCACTTAGCTTAGGACCAACATAGAGACCTAAAGAGTAGAAAGGTAAATCTACAACTAATCTAAACCTAAGATTTTTAGTGAAAAGGGAGGAAGAAGGTAATAATTTATTGGAAAATAAAAGGTGATACACCAAGAATAGTGAGAGCACTCTTACTACTATGGACACACTAAGAATATTTGAGAAAAAGATGTTATCATATAGACTACACCAAGGACACTCCAAATGCATAAGTATTTTGTATAGAGGTATAGGAATGCAATGCAACACTGAGAGGGATGATGCATAATCCATAGGTAATGTCTACATAGACCCATACACACATAGAACATGACTTGCAAGCAAGTTTTAATTTCCACATAGAGGTGATGGGAATAAAAATAAATGAGAGGGATGAACATTACCCACAAACAAAGATCAACAAACATAAATAACACATAGAGTGTAAGAAGAATAGAGGGAGGTGAACTTAATTATCATTAACATGCAAGATTCAGTTAACACAAGTACTCTTGGAGGGAAAATTTTGGTAGCATGAGGTTGCCTAAAAATGTTGATCCTTTTTTATAATAAATAAAAAGGATTTATAATGGATCAAGCATTTTAAAATTAATTTTCCCCTTGGGGTGGTAGATATATCCTTTTAATTCTATTGCAATATGCATCCATGCTTCTTAATTTTTGCCTAATAATCTAGATCTAAGAGTTGGTGCCAGGATTATTCTAGATCCACATTCATGTCTGAGAATGAAATATCTTTAAAATAGTCAAAGGGGTAGTGTGTGATCATATTCTGACATCTGATAGCCACTTCTACATTTACTTATTATAAAAAGGCCTTAAATGTTGCTCAAATACTTTTCTAACTACCTCTTTATACTTTACTACCATTGTTCAATCATTGTGTAGGTCTTCCTTGAACTGCCATGTCATTATTTTACATCTATCAGGAAACATTACCTTATGCATTTTGGAGACATTTGTGTACTAAGGGCTACATAGTTAAAATACATAGTGAGTTGTGAGTATGTTAAGGGCATAGATGTAGAAGTCCTTTATGGGGTTGCATGAATTTTATTCCTTTTTCACTAAATCCCCTTTTGTTAGTCTTCTCCAGTTATTTGATTTATATTACAACCCATATTAGTTGGTGAATTAGCATATATGCAACATAGATTACATATTATAATTTATGAGAATGTGGAAGTGGAACTCAAATATTTGGTACATGACTTCATGCATACATAAGCAATATTTTAAATAGGAGTGCATAATAAGATTGAAAATTCTAGGTGCACTCTTTATGATTTGGAACTAATTCTTACACACTTCTTCTTATGCTATCTAAAGATTTAAGGCTCTACATCATTGAAACTGTGTACCATTTATGCTTATGTGATGAAGGATTCCTACATGGGGCATGCATTAGAAACTCCTTATGAATTCAAGTTGACACTTAGTCAATTCATGTATTTGTGATGATTTATTTAGGTAGAGGCATAGATAGGAAACATTGATGTATATGCTTTCCTTAAGGAACTTGACACTTCGCAGGTGCATAAACCCTCTATAATATCTTTTTAAGTCATATGCAAGCTAGGGTGACTTAGAAAGTCAACACTTTTGGTAACCTATATAGGCTACTTGCCTATTTAATGGGAATACAATAACCTTTGAAGTAATCTATTGGGCATGAAGTCATTAAAACTTCTATTCATCTTGTCTTTAAATACACTAGCTATGTATTCTTGGCTTTGGAATGAACTGAGATCCTCCTAAAAAATAAAATAACTATGCCAAGGGTGTTTAGAGGAAAGATATCTAAGCTAAGAGGAACACTACACATAAACACTTATAGGAAATAAAACTATCCTAAAAAAATTGGACATGGCACTTAGGGAAATGAAAAAAAAAATAGTCTACTTATTTACAAACTATACAAGAATCAGTGGAGATAGTGCTTTAAATAGATCCCATTGACTAGGATGGATAGATCTTCTCCATTTATTGTAGTGGGTTGAAAAGTATTGGCTTGCTTATATATGATTATGGTATATGGACCACTCCATATCACATCAAATTTATTATGCCTTCCAAATTTTGATCTATCTACATCCCATTTGAGCACTAAATCTCCCTTTTGGAAACTTCTATCAATAGCCATTTTATCAAAGGTTCTCTTCATTTGGGCATGTTAAAGTTTTGTAGAATGCACAACCTACACTCTATTCTCTTTGATCTTCATTAGCTTTGCTAACCTTACCATGAAAGAATTGCTTTTGATCAATTCTAACTAGTGGATGAGTTCCAATGAAGGAAAGTTGAGGGATGTGGGAAATCTAGCCTCCCTTCCATAAACTAACATGAAGGGTGAATTTCCCAACACTCTTTTGGACATGACTTGATCAGCCCAAAGGGTAGTCTTGAGCTTAGTGTGTCAATCTCACTAATTTTCTTATTCATGGAATTTACTAGACCATTACCTTGAGGGTAATAATTTGATGAGGAACTTAGATGGATGTTATGTTTTACATCCCATTCATTGATCCTAGCTCCAAGGAAACCCAATGCATTATTAGAGATAATGGTGGTTAGAATACCAAATCTTGTTGCAATACCTTCATGTAAATTTGAGATGGATGTATCATTAAAATCCTTGAGTCTTATTTATTTTATCCATCTCATGAAATAGTATGTGGTTATGAGGATCCATTTATGTCCATCACTTGATGGTGGGTTAATCATGCTTATGAATTCTAGGTCCCATTGCATAAAGGTTTGATCAACTTGTATTGGGTATAATGGTAAGGCAACCAACCTTTATTTAAATATGAAGAAGGCACATATCTTACAACTTTGCACACATGAGTGAACATATTTGAATATGTTTGGCCAATAATAGCTAGCTCACATGATTTTTGAAGAAATGGTCTTGGGGGAATAATGGCCTCCTATAGGGACATCATAGAATTCTTGGAGAATTATACTCACTTGGTTTGATTTTATACACCTCAAAAGGACTCCATTTATGTCTTTTATAAACAAAACATAACTAATGATAACATAAGGAATGGACTACAACCTAAAATTTCTGTACTCAACTTTATTCAAGCCAAGGGGATATGAGTCAATTTGAAGGAAATTCATCATCTTTTGTATCTAGTTCATTACATATTCTTGTCCTATTGATTCCTTTAAGCATGACACTAGAACTGACCAATTATTCACATAGTCCTTTTCCTTGCACTATCTTGGTGATCTCTATGTCAACATCATACTCCATCACCTTTGTGACCTAACTCGCTCAATTCTCACTGATGTCTTTACCAAGTAATAACTCTTTTATACTTTCATGTGAAACCATGAATTAGACCTTGTTGTTGGAGAGCATATGCCTAAACTTATTGAGTTATCTTATAACTATAAGGATGTGCTTATATAAAAAGCTATAACATAACTCATAATCCTTTAGTACTTGGTTGAAGAAGGTAATTAGATTCTCTAAATTATTTTTGTTTTTCTATGTAAGAATAGTTGAGATGCTTTCAACCCCACTGAATGTAGGAAGGATAAAATACTTACCATAATTTTGATTGATCAATGCAGGAGATTACATGATGACATGCTTAATGGATTCAAAACTATCCCTGTATTCACAATTTTAGCTAAACACAACATTCTTTTGGAGTATCATAGTGAGGGGTTTGGTTAGGGTAGACAAATTAGGCACATATCTCCTAACCAAGTTGATTCTTCCTAAGAAGCTCTAAAGACTCTTCTTGTGACTTTAAAGAGAGAGAGATGAAATAGATTTGACTCACTCAGGATTGATCATGAGTCCTTATTTGGAGATAATGTGCTCTAGTAGAGAACCTTCATGAACTGTAAAGATACACTTATTAGGGTTTAGATATATTTTGAACACTTAACACCTTTCAAATATTTGCTCCAAATGGCCTAAGTGATCTTCTATGTGCTTAGAGAAAATAGTTATGTCATTGAGGTAAACCAAGATGACCTTGTTAATAAACTCCTTAAATGTGATATCCATGGCTCTTTGGAAGGTCACTCTTATGTTTATTAAACTAAAAGGCATATGTTGGTATGCAAAGGTTCCCAACTTAGTGATGAATGCTATTTTATATATATTTCTCTCTTACACAAGAATTTTGTTGTAGCTCGAGTAGCCATCCAAAAATGAGAATATTTTTGCACCCAAAAATATTTATAGGATATGCTCCATTAGTGGGAGGGGATAGCGGTCTTTGAGTAAAGCTTTGTTCAAGTCCCTAAAGTCTATGCATAGATGGATTTCCCCATTATTCTTCCATACTAGGACTAAGTTGGCAACCCATGAAGAATTTTAAATTGGGAGTATTATATTGGCTTTGATGAGCTTTGAGAGCTCCTTTCTCATCAAGGGCTCAAGTTTTAGGTTGGTAGGCCTCTGCTTTTGGTAGATCAGCTACACATCAAGGTTGATCTTAATTGTGTGTTATGTTAAGCCTTGATAAAATCCCCTTAGGTCCTTATAGATATATGCAAAGATATAATTATATCTCCTATTGAGTTTAATAAATCTCTTAATTTTAGAATCAGAGCATAACTTGCCAACTTTTAAGAATTTTCCTTTGAAAATGGTTACTTGCATATAGACTTCCTCCTTTGATGTCATGCTTTACCTTTCTCCTTTGAGCTAGTCATTAGAATTGAAGATGCTTTCTAGGGTAATAGACCTTTTTGGTAACTTGTTTCCCTTTAATTGGATAACCTAATCTTTGTATTAGGCTTACAACTATGATTGGTTCTTGGTGCAGAACTATAGCTCATCCTTTAAGAACTGCTCATCACTTTTAAACACCTACCAATTATCTACATTGTTAGGGATGACTAGCTTGATCATGATCTTGATAAGCTACTCAGACTCCTCCATTATTTTTCATGGGATGTCATACTACACACCTATAGTCACAAGTCTATCTGCATTAGTATTTTATGATCTGGCTATGGAACTAGTATTGAATGCATATCAAAACCTTCAATCATATCCCATAGTCTATGTTTTTAATCTTTCATCAATTTATTCTTGGTCATGCTCTATGATTTAACCTAGTTAAAAACCAATTCACTATCACCAAATTCCTATAGTGCCTTGATTCCTTTCTTTTTTACAAGCTAGAGTCCTTGAATCAGTAACTCATACTCTATAACATTATTCATACAAACAAACTACAACCTAAATACAAAAATATTTCTCCTTTTTAGGGGAAACTAACATCACACCATCTCTAGTGCCATTTTTTCTTCAAGAACCATTGAAGTATAATTTTCATATACCCTCAGGGTTTTCTTGCACTTTTATGAGCTCAGGTAGTACAAAATGCTCCTCTAAGATGAAATATATAACTATCCATATCTCCTCCATGTTATATGGGTCACACTCATAATGTTCATGTGCCCATTAATCTAGCAAATCATCTAGGATCTCTTCAATAAGCATTATGGTTTCATGGAGAATCCGACTCTTCTCCTGATCAAACATTGCATAGTTTAATTCAACTAGGTTAGGAGAGTATGGTTGAGTGTGAATTTTGAAAATGGGTTTAGTCTTGATGGTCACCTTATTCATATATCTAGTTTTGGTAACATGTGCAACTAGTCTAAGGATAAATATCCACCCATATTTGTTGTGAAGTCTCAAGAGAGGTAGATGGTGAAGTAGGGAGTCAAGTTAATGACTATAATATATTACATGATTGAAAGGCTTGGGAATGAATGCAGTGTAAGATTTAAATATTTGAAGATTATAATGATTTTAACCATTATGTCATCTAGCTAGACCACCCATTTCGAAATAAGGTAATACATAATTCTGAGTGTATCTTTGATTTTTTATGGCATCACTGAGTTGATCACACTTGAGTCAATCATGTAATTGTGTACTAGGTACTTACTAATAATCAAGGAGATATAGAATGGGAATGGCTTGGTGTAACTATGCAATTGCATTTCCTCCACTTTGGGTTGACATAGACTTACAAATATGGAAGGCATAATTTATAATGTCTTATATTCTTGAAATATTTTTAGAGTGTCTTGTAGATAATTTCTTTGAGAAGGAATGGAAAGATCATCCCA
This sequence comes from Torreya grandis, assembly GCA_037957365.1. NCBI lineage: Eukaryota > Viridiplantae > Streptophyta > Pinopsida > Cupressales > Taxaceae > Torreya > Torreya grandis. Next base: position 2,464,473 of record JARHVA010001443.1, read on the forward strand.
CATAGTTACATTAAGGCTCATTTTATTCATTTTATTGACTACATTGAAAATAATTTGGGATTTCTTTAGATTTGGTTTTTGAAAAATAGCCTATTCTCATACTTATGCACTGGTTTGAGTCTATTATTCTCTTTGCATGACCTATTTCATTCACACTAAAGGTTGTACATGTATCTTAGCTTGTGTACTTGTACATGAGATCTGGGGAATTAAAGGTGAGGGACCTAAACTTGGTGATGCCTCCACTATCATTATCCTTTTGAACCTTATATTGAAAGCAATTGGGTTGCTTCCTTCACTTGATATGCCACTTTGATTTATGTAGTTGAAGTCATCCTCCTACCAATTTATAAGAGTGGACCCATCTTGTTGCTATGTTGGTGCTTGAATTTCTCTTTCATACAGAGCTGTGGTATTCATTTTCTCCTAAGGTTGAAATAAAATTTACACCATGAGTACTTGGTTCATGACTCCATTCATGCATGTATTTTGATTATGTAGTTAGACATAATGGAAACACCATTTAGGATCCTATGAAAGATTGTTTTGCATGGGTACAAGAGCTCTAGAGGTACTAATAGCATCAAATTTTTGTACATAAAGCTCTCTATTTTATGTGAACTAATTTTTTATTTACGTGTTGCCTTGATAAGGAGTTCTACTTGATTGGTATTATTGAGTGAAGGGTTGATGAGGTCTGGGATACTGTACATACTACCTTTTGAAGATGACAAGCTCATTTCCAAAGCTTTACAATAGTGTTTTAACCTCATGCAATTAGTTAGGGGAAATAGTAGATGAAGTTGGTGGGCTCACTACAATGGGGATAAGTGATAACATAGGTTACATAGTTGGTTGGCTAGGAGGAGTCTCTATGAATAGGGTAAAGGGTGGGATAGGCATAATTTTCCCTACTTAGATCAAATAATTTTATGCATGTACAACAAATTCACAGGCATTAGGTAGTACTACACCTCCCATGGGTTAAATCATCACAACTATATCACTGTTGAGATATTTCAAAAACCATAAAAATGTAGTATTAGGAGATTGCTTATACAAGGGTGGGATCCTATCCTAGACTCTTTATAACTTAAAGTTGAAATCAACCATCATCTTATGTGGGGATCAATTTATAGTTGTGATCTACTCTATCAGGGACAAGTGGTCACTCTAGTCCTTGAATTTCTTACATAGTTCTTCCTTGAATTCATCTTAGTTATGAATAGAATTTGATCTCAAGCCTTGGTACCAATGAAGAGCTTTGCCTTTGAAATAAGAGGTAAGTATCCTAACTGTGAAATTGTCTTTAGTGACATGGTGCACTGAGAAGATATTTGTAACATCCTAAATATGCTTCATAGGGTAAGTCACATTAATTCTAGTAAAGTAGGATAAAATTTTGAGGGCTGCATATTGAATGTCATCATATTGGGAAATAATTAATGAACTACCTATGTTGAAAGGAACAAACAAATAACTCCTCTACATAGCTATGAATGGGATATGGAATAATCTTCCTCTAGGTGTAGAGAACCTTCCAAATGGGGGTGTAGACTAATATCTAGGGGATGATTGTATTTAATTGTTCCTTCTCTTGAAAATGGATGAATATGTCCTTATGCTTCTTCTATATGTCACTAAAATCTCAATAAAATGGAAATTAATACCCTTTATGGATGATCTCATTTGTCTTGGCATGTAGATAGGGGACTGGTCTTTATGAACTAGAATTACTTAGAGTCATTAGGTGCTCTTATTGAGTGTCTACAACACTTGTTAGTTAAGGGTATCATTGATTCTTTAGATCTTTATTTAAATTGGTCCCATCAAGCATACTATAAATTTTTGTCATTTAAAACATGCACCCATAGATGATCAATGGCATGGGAAGTTTTATGGTAGAGCACATAGCATGAATAGCTTGTGTAGGGTGCAAAGCATTCACACTAGGCATGGAAGTGTTATCACTCACCTACATGCATGGTACATCAATTATCTCATCATAATTATGGGAATGTCCCTAAGGTGTGGGACCCTTGTGCTCCTTAGGATGATCCTCTAGAATAGGTTATATTCTTTCTATTTTAAGTGCACTTGGATTAGGACCAGCACACAAACCTAAAGAGTATAAAGGTAAATCTACCACTAATCTAAACCTAATATTTTAAGGGAAAATTAAGGGAGAAGGTAAGAATTTAATAGAAAATCAAAGGTGATACACCAATAATAGAGTGAGTACTCCTACTATTGTAGACACACTATAAATATTTGAGAACAAGACATTATCACATAGACTCCACCAAAGACACTCCAAATACATAAGAATTTTGCATAGAGATATGGGAATGTAGTGCAACATTGAGAGAGATGATGAATAATCCATATTCAATGTTTGTATAGACTTGTATGTGCATATAATATGACCTACAATTGAGTTCTTAGTTTCACACAAAGGTGTTGAGAATGGACAAAAATGAGGGGTGAACATTACCCAAAAATAAAGATCAACAAACACAAATATCATATAGAGTATAAGAATAATAGAGGTAGGTGAAATTAATTGTTATTAACATGCAAGGTTTATCCAATAAAAGTGCTCTTAGAGGGAAAATTTTAACAGTGTGAGGTTTCTTAAAAAATTTCAACCTTTTTCTATAATAAGGAACAAGGATTTATAATGGATCAATCCTTTTAAAATTAATGTGTCCCTTGGAGTTGAATATGTACACTTTTAATTATAATATGGAACTGAATCCATGCTTCTAAATTTATACCTAATGATTTAGATCTAGGAGTTGGTGGCAAGATTATTCTAGATCCACGTACATGTATGAGAATGGAAGATCTTTAGAATATTCAGAGGGGTGGCATGTGATCATATTATAATGTGTGACATCTGCTTATACATTTACTTAATCTAAAAAATCCTTAAACATTGTTAAACTTATTTTCCATCTACCTCTTTACACTTTTTGCTACTTGTCAATCACTGCATGAGTCTCCCTTGAACTACCACATCATTGCTATACATGTGTCAAGAAACGTTACCTTACACCTTTTGGAAACATATGCACATTACAAGCTACATAGTTAGATTATGTAATGATCCATAAGTAGGTGAAGGGTGTAGATGTATAAGTCATGTATGGGGTTACATGATTTTTAATATTTTTTCACTAAATCCCCTTTTGGTAGTCTTATCTAATTCTTTGCTTTATATCAGGGCCCATATTAGTTGTCAAAGTAGCATGTGTGTAGCATAGATCACAGCCTATGATTTATGAGAATGTGGAAGAAGAAAGCTATGAATTTGTGTATTAATTCATCATGGATTCATAAACAATATTTTTAATAGGAGTGTGTAATAAGATTTGAAATTTTGAGTGCACTCCTTATGATTTGTAACTAGTTCTTACACACTTCTTCCTGCATTATCTAAAGATTGGAGAAATTACATCTTTAAGCATATGAACCATTTGTGCTTGTTTTATGGAGGATTTATGCATGGGGAACACATTAAAAACTTCTTGTGAATTCAAGTTGATACTTAGTCAATTCATGGATATGCACTTATTACTTTAGGCATAGGTGCAAACAAGAAACGTCAGTGTGTAAGATTGACTTAAGGAAATTGATAATTCATAGGTGTGTAAACCCTATATAATATATTTATGAGTCATTAAAAATATAGGGCTGATAAAAAATCTCAACATTAACACCCTCTCCCCTACTTGACTATCATTTACTAAGAACATGAATTAGGCATGAACCTAGTCACACTACTCAATAAGGACATTCAAGGTTGAGTATTTCAACATGGAGGTCATAGATAATGTGATGAATAGAAGGGATAATAAAGAGGCCTAAGTAATAAACTAATTATTGAAAACCACTTATAAACTATTCAAAGTTACCCAAACTCACCATGTGACCTATAATAAGACAATCTATTTGTAAAGATCTAAGAGAGGATAAATGAGAGAGAATGAAGGCACTATTACTAACATTCATCAATAATAAAATAAGTACACTAATTTAAATAATATGAGAAGGTAATAATAATATTTATTAAATATTAAAAGGCATAATATAAGTGTTTAGTTGAGTAGGGCTTCCCCATATTCAGCTAAAGGATCTATAACAAACCATTCAAGGTGGCATATATAGGAGAAATGAAGGAGAGAAGAGATGAATATAAGTAACTCCAATTACAAGTGTCAATTCATCCAAGTTAGTTAAAATCTAATAATTGAGTCTAAGATAATTTTTTTCCATATCTTTGACATGTGTTGCATTCTTGATGATAAGCTTCTAGAGGAGTGGTGTAGAAGAGACTCCTTAACTTCTTGGGTAACTCATTAACCCCATTGGAAAATTCCCTCATGATTGGAATTGAGGAATTACAAGTTTAATTTTATTTTTTTACTAATATTTAACTACACTCTTCCCTTTTTGACACTTGGTTACACTCTGTTTTCTTCAATTCACACCTTTCTTCACACCTAGACATGGTAGAGATTCTTCTTCATTAGCCATATAGGCTTGCTAGTAAATTAGGTCTAATTTACTTGGTTTAGCCATTTTAAAGGAAATAAAACTTCCATGATAACTTTTAAAAAGTTTTAGGAGACTATATCAAACCCTAAAACCATATTATGGTATGATCCATAGCTTCTAAGTACTCTAACCATCTTGCTTTATCTTTCTTATGTGATTACATCACCTTTTCATAAGTATTTTTACACTACCTTTGTAAATAAGACCTATATTATCAATTTAAGGAGTAAGATAGTATATTTTATGTTTTTAGTATGTATATAACCTTCCACACCAACCTACCTAATGCTCTCATTAGTTCATATGTCTAAAACCCTATTTCGAGCCTAAAACTCTCTAAAAGTATAACATTAAATGAATTTGTATAGGTTAATGCATATAAAAATTTCATGGTGAATACCCTCTTGGAGTTAAGAGTGTTTTTTATGTGTTTTCTAGATCAATTAAATGTATTTGGAGTGATTAGGAAGTTAATCTCCTCCATCAAGCCTTTGGAAGGGTTTAGGAGTGTGAACCTTCTTCATGATGGTTCATAAAGATATGAACCCTAACATAAGAAAAAATGACAAAATTTGGGATTTAATATGGTCCCTCAACACCTATTGACACCATTGTCTCCCATGCATATGTTGGTTATACTGCCTATGTGATAAAGTTGACCATTTATGATAGTTTAGGCCTATTTAAGAGCTTGAAGAGGTTGATTTGATCTAATGAGGTATAAAAATGCTTAGTTTTGGATATGAACCCATATTTTGGATATATTAAACCTATACTAATATTTTAAAGTTGTTTCCTAAAGTATTTTACCTTTACTACCCACTAGAGTTTGAATTAGTTTATTATTAGGGTTCAAGACCTGTCACATGAAAGTGACCCTAACAGACACATTTGAGCACTTTACTCATTTGTAATGAAATGAAACTTGTTAATATATTAAAATAAGTTAATTTAAACATATTATAATCCTTCATTCACAAATTTAATCTTTAATCAAGCAAACTTCTTCACTTCTTTGCATATAGGCCTATATGTGTAGATTTAGGCATTCTAGGCCTAACTAGCCTTCTTGAGCCCTAAAAAATATTTAATAACCTTAAAAAAAATGTGGATATAATTTTATCATATTTATATTAATTTTACACATCATTTATACTCCCAAAACTTCATATTTTTGAACAAAAATCACACTTTATCTCTAATTCTCCTAAGCAGGCCTATAGGTGGTGTTTTAGGTCCTTAACTACAAGGCTAAGATGGAAACCTATTCATATTAGTTATTAGGTTTTTATTAAATGATGTTATAGGGTGTATAATTATTAATTTAAACTCTATACATCTAATCAAACCCTTTGTTTCACATCATAAATGGCAACCTTCCTCAATTCTACTTGTTACAGACCTATATGCAATCAGTTAGGCCTCTTGACTGGATTTGCATTGGGAATTTTTATCCTGATCTAGTATCATCATATTTATTTAATTTTGTGATGATTTAATATATAATTAAAATTTATTTGGCCTATTAAAATCCTTATAACACTTCATATTGCATCCCAAATGTTTCCTTTTCTACTTTTATGTATAGAGTAGTAAGTCTTCACTTGGGGTTAAGAATGGTTACTAATGTATAAGAACATGATTTATTTGAGTGTATTTATTGATTTTAAAATTTTTATTCGTGTAATAATTTTTTTTATATGGCCTAATATGCCTCTCCATCTCATATAATTGGTGTTTCTCCTCATTTTTGCTTGCTACTAGCTTGTAGTTCTATGTTATCCCTACTTGATTGTGCTCTCACCAAATAGAGTTATCTAAACTAGTTAAGCCTTCATAATATGTTTCAATATATATGATAATTAATCAAAATTTGTATATGACCCACATAAATCTCCTAATACTCCATTTTACTCCACCACTATGTTTTATCTAACCCTACCTTTGTCAGACATGTAGATGATCACTAGGCCTATAACTTCCTTTCCTTTTATTTTTACCTTGGGAACCAAGTTTATAAATAATAAAATTGTAAATATTATCTATTAAACATTAAATAAATTTTCATATGATTTTATTCATAAATTTGAGTTGATCAACCATTTTATCTTTGGGCATTTTGTGTATAGTTCATTTATGAGGAGTTTGAGGAAATTATAGGTGGGCTTTTAGTAAAGGAAATCTAAAAAGGTTTGAGGTTGGTGTATTAATTGGTTAACCAAGTGGATGATATTATTATCCTTTCCATATCCTTATATTACCTTTACCAAACCTGAATAGTGAGGAAATTTCTTCTTTATACCAATAACAATGCCCTATAGACTAAAATGACTGCCATAATGAGTTGGCTTAAAAGAACACCTTGGATGATGAATGCAAATGAATGAGGTATAAAAAAGGTAGTAATAATCTAGAGGTAACCATTTTATAATCTCATTTAAATCCCTTATTTCACTCCTCCATGACTTCAATAATGTCTATTCTGGCCTACAACTATGCAACAACCCCTTAGAAATACATGAATATATCTTCTTTCTCACCATTCTGGCCATTTTAAATCTTAGGGTGATTTTTGGAACTTGTTATGAGGATTTATTAATTTTTAATAGTTTATTAGAGTTTATATTAGTGACACCAACATTTGAACTATAGAAAATAGGTCTGGAGTTCCTTGAAACATGCCCATAACTCCCTCAAATTGGAGATTTTTCCTCATCCAGAATTTCACATGCCAAAAAAATGTTAGAAAATGGTGGGAGAGTGTAAATGGGGTCCTAAATGACATTATAAAATCAAATCCATGCATTATCTGAGATTAAAAATTCTAAAATTGACCATGGTGGGGTTTTGAGTCTTTCTCTTGTACCCTTATCTTATTAAATATTGTTCATAGATTTAATGGAATTAACCAAAAAACCATTGCCACAAAGTGAAATGGAATTATGGTCCCCTCATATGGAGAAGATATTAGACTTAAATTCTCTCTCCTAAAAGTACCAAGTGAAACCCTGTTGACCTTTTCTTGTTGCAAACAAGATTAATGGAAAGATGGAGTGGGTTTTGTACTGTTTAACTCTAAAACTCCATTTTTTGCATGCATTTAGGTTTGAAAAGACCATTAAGACCTATGGGAGAGTTTTCACCTTGTCAACCATCATAAAATCTCTACAAAAGACCACCAAATTTATGTTTTTCTCAATATTCTAACTATTATGCCCCTTTGGGCTACTAGAGATGATTAATTCAATGATTCTTCATCTTCCCATAACCTATATGGATGTGGAAGATAGTTCCAAATTTTTTGATAACCTTCTTATCCTGAAGCTCTCTCAAAAATTCATCATTTATGCATTGGAAAATGATGAATAGTAGTTACAAATAGACTTCAACATTAAAAATTAGTTATAAAAGACCTTTAGAGGATGTGTATGGTTAGGTATAACATGATGTCATCATATAGGTGTTATATGACTCCAAAAACCCTCTACCCAAGGATAAAACCTTTATCTTTATTCTTTGTTAGTAAGTGTCATCTTTATCATTGAAAAGCATAATAAGACTAAAGCAAAGATACCTTAATCTTATCAAAATTACCTTAAACTATCCAAATAGCCTTAGAAAAATGTGATACACTTAATAATTATAATTGTGTGACCCATTTGACCATATTTTGACCATGTTTCCTCCTTGCATGGTTACCACCTTGTCTCCTTGGGCATGCCACCACATTGACTTGATTTCCCACTTCCCTTGAATTTTTCAAACTTACCTTAAACAATGATAAACATAAAATAAATACCATAAAAAATTACCACTTGATGACAAGATAACAAACTTGACCTAGCTACTAAATAAACCATCCCAAATGACTGTGTAACATGCCAAGAAGACACACTACCTATCATCCTAGATCATTAATGAACTAAACATGATCTTCATAATGGTATTAACAAAGTTAAAACCAAGTAAATCAAATTTTTGAATGATCCTCATTCATTGTAGCCAAATTTTGGCTAACAAGACATTATACAATTTGATCAAAGAGTAGCAACTGCTATCTAAGCCTTAACCAGGTCAAAAAAGGGAAACTAAGGGTAAAAAAAAGAATCCAATTTTTTGGAAAAACCAAGTAATATATTCCAAACAAAATATCCATTAGAAGGGATTTGGAACACCAAAAGGAACAAAACCAAACTAATAAGTGAAAGAGGTTGTAGTAATGAAACTCTAGGAATTAGAAGCCCAAAATGAAAGCGCAAAAGTTGAAAGGAAGTGCCCACACACTTTTAAAACATGGATCTAAAACCATAATCATTCTCCATGTCTTGAATATAAAAATCATGGAAAACAACTTAGGATAACCTTAGAGAATATAACGTGCATGTTACCCCATTTTAAAGATGCATAAGGGGATGTCTAGAAATATTATAAACATCAACAAGAGAGGGGGAATCAGTAGAAGAACCTTAATATAGACATGAATTATAATAATATATGAATTCATGAAAAGGGTTTGTGTCAATATTTTACTCTACATAAATCCAACATTTCTCAGATAAAATCTCCTCAATATCACCCACTAGTGGAAAAACACAATCCTTCAATTGGGGAAGATCATTATCAATGGTCTAGTTACTGGGAGCTACATCTATGGCCATCAACTTCCCAACTGGATTGATTGTCCTAGTTTTGATCTGGGCATAATAAATAATCATAACAAATTGAATATGAATGATCACTTCAAATGGATTCCCAAATTCTATGTTAAGAGGTGAATCATAGGTTGAAGGGTAGCATCTAGGGACAATAGGGAGACCTTATAATTTTTTTAATGTTTGAGGACACTCAGAAATGGTAGATGATTTGATAATATAACCTCCACAAACTAGCTTGGCAAGGAGTGGTATATAGACATCCAACTAGGGAAACTGAATGATGATTTTAACCTCCACCATATTACTTATACCTATCGAACTAGTTTAGTAGAGTATAAGAATTCTCTTTATAGTATTATGACACTACCAACAGACACTCTGGAAACTACTTTTTCTTTGATTGATCTAATTTTGGGACAAGATTCCTTCACAACATCAAACTCTTCATGTTCAAAAAGAAGCTTGAAATCATCCAAACCTAAAATTTTGAAAACACTAAATTTGAAATATATAGTACCTCATTCTTGTAAACTTGGAAAATACCTATTATGGTTCTACCATTTAGTTCCTAGACCTTCCTAAAGTTAAAAGGCTTGTATTTTTTATCTCTTGTGCTTATTGATTATATCTTAATCTAACTATATGTTATTCTTATTATCAAGCCTTTTATGCTACTCAAAATGATATAAACCTACTTATTATCATCATCTACAAGTTTTGGTATTGTACCTATTTCATAGCTTACTAAACACTTACATCTTATCCACATGCCTACATCAATGCAAGTTTCATGTGCCAAACTAAGTGTTCAATTCCTTAAAACCATCAAATTTAAATGAAACATATCCTAAAAGTTAACCTAAGTTCTTTAGTGCAAGATATTTTCAAAGGGGATTGGTTTATAAACAAGATCAGTCCTCATGCATTCCTCACTTAGAAATGACCTAACAAAGACCTAAAAAATATTTGAGAGTTTTCAATGATGTCATAGAGGTGTATAGGTGAGTGGATGAAGTTCCTTGATAATCTAAGTGATAATGACAAAGTGTGCAATGTGCTTGTCTTAGTATGCTTGAAGGAGGCTTGGTTGATTTTTCTATTTTGGCATGGTTAGAGATGTTTAGGGATGAGTATGGTGATTTGGGCATATGTAAGGGGTCCTATCATAAGTCAAAAATTATTTTAGTGCTTGTGTTCATGAGTGGATTTCATCTGGTTGATCATTATTTTCCTCTAGATATTTTGGGTCTAGTGGTAGAAAATTTGAGTAGGTAGTTTGTTGATATCACCATTACTACATGTGGATGAGTCAAGGGGATTTGGTCATATGGTTGTGATCACATTAGTCCCTAGTTTCTATTCTCAAAGTCTCAAGTCATGATATGTAGCACAACCAAATATATTCAACTACAAATTTGGGCTCCTAGGTAATTTGATTGTGTTTTCCCATACTTAGCCAAATTTACAATGTGGCAAGAAGAGTCGAGTAAGCATATTGATGTTGTCATATTTCACACATGTGAAAGTTTCAAAAAAAGTTGATCATATGGGTTTATTAATTTTTTTCATAGTTGGTTTTCAATAAATTTTAGGTCAGGTGATGAAGTGTGACAAAATATATGCATGTTCAAAGTTAGCCTTTTCAAATAATTCTTGACATAGTTAGCTCTGTGAGAGAAAAATTTGAGTGAGCATTTTCATGTCATTATATCTCACAGATGTGAGGGTTATAGGATCATATTGACACATGGTTGAATTATCTTATTTAATTATATCATATGGTCCAAATATTAGAACATGCGCTTGAGTGAATAAAAATATATGGAGGTGCAAAGTTGACCTTATAGACAGATTGCAATGGTCCCCATACTTAGTCTATTGTGCACGATGTTAAAGATCAGGACTAGATGGAGATATAATGAATTATGTGAATTATTAAAGTGAATATATATATTTCATATAAATTCAAATAGGTCAAAGTGTTTTTTTTAAAACAGAGTTAAAGATGATGACCAAATGAAGATCCAACAATACACAGGTGATCGTACAAGATTGATCTAATGGTGCATGTTGAGTGAGATGGTAAGAAGAACACAATGTTTAAAATTTTAAGTGATTATAAATCACGTGAGGGTGAAAAATATCATGATCATAGGGGTTATAATAAATATTTAATAGTGATCACTATAATATAAAAACCTGGCTGATTTGTTGAGATTGACGGTGCACTTTGAATTAATATTGCAAGATTGCACAAGATGAGGTCAACTATTTGAGATCTAATGTTTGGAAATGGTTCACTATGAGTTAAATTTAAAGATTAATAAAATAAAATAAATGTTGTGTGATTTATATAAATAATTGATAATACAAGATCCAATCATTGTTTTTTATGTTTAACTGTGACCGTTTGAATTCAAATATTTGAATTTAACAAAGGAAAAACTAGTGCCTAGTTTTTAAACCATAACTTTTGATATATTTATAATTTTACCATGTAGTAAAAATATAATTTTTATATTAATAAATTCACATCTATAAATATAAATTTTAATTTTTTAAAGTGCATACAATCAAATTTATGAAGGTTTAAAGTTGACTATGTATTTGACTATGTTCTGTAAGTGACCTAGGAAGGATATTTGAGCTCATTCTGATGGTATTTTGATGTATCATGATGACTTAGATATTTTTAGTGTTTTATACTCCATTAGGATCGTCTATGTTCATTATTAATTTTTTAAAAATAATATGTAGTATGAACAAAGGTTTATAAGTTGATTGTGTATTCATTCATGATGATTATGTGCACAAAATAGTGTTTGAGCAAATTGTGCTTTAGCAAAAGAGTGTTTTGGAAATTATGATAATTTTAGGTTGTAAAATTGGTTATTTTTAATGGTTACATAAATTTTTAATTTTTAATTTATTCTTATTTTTATTATAGAAGTGTCAAAGAGGTTAATGGGTCTTCATAGGACCTAAAAGGTAACTCAGGCCTATTTGAAAGAGAGTTGTGCTTAAGTGTGACCCATGTAAGATGCCTTAAGGGTGAAAGAATGTATTTTTTATAAAAATTAAATTTTATGATATTTATATTCATGAAGTATTTATATATAGTGAAATTAAAGATGATGATTTCTATATATTTTATAAGAATTGTGCAAAGTGTGCATGTGAGAGTTGTGGAGCGAAGAAGAAGATGTGCCTAGTGGATGGTTTGATAGGTAGAGTAGATTTTTTACTATGTTTGTGAACTATAGGTCATATTTTTTATGTTTTAATATTTATGTTATAGTTTGAGTATATGCAAATAAGTCTGAGTGCATATGAGGATAGTTTGAGTGAAGGAGTGAGATTGTGACATGCTTATGTGAGAGGCCTATATGAGATAGAGAGTTTTTGCAGGGGTTATATAATCATATATCCATCATCAAGTGTTGAAGACATTATTTATAAGGTGGAAGTATTCACTTAAAAGGAGGGTCTAGAGGACTTGATCTTCCTTAGGGGTATTTGTTCCTTGTGAAATAGGTGTTTCACTAAAGGCCTTTAGTTAGGAGGACTTGATCAAGGTTTTTGGTCTAAAGGACTTGACTAGTATCTTGTTTGTAATTTCTTATAGAATAATTAGTCCATGTGTTCTAGGCTTGAGAGTAAGTTTTATTCTCCATGAGTGTTTCCCATAAGAACTATGTGTTGTATGTTTGATCTTGTGTATACATTGAATGAATGAGCTCTCTGATTAATGTTGCTTGATCAAGTTGGTATATGTTAAGTGTTTAATAGTTTGAAAGGATTAGAATTGTAATTTAAATATCTAATCTCACTAATTCACCCCATCTCAGTGATTTTACCTCTAACAACTGGTATTAGAGTAAGTCCTTATAATTTTAATCACTTGAAGGTGATCAAAGGTAAAATGGATGACAAAGAGACTGTGGCTTATCTTTAAAATAAACTAGTATGTGTTTTATCAAATGTCAATGTAAGAATGGATGATGTGAAGATGAAAGTTTAAGATCTAGAGGAAATAATCAAGAATTTTAAGGTCATGATGAATAAAGGTCTCAATAAAAGGATGGAATAATGTAAAAATAAAGTCATGACTTACTCAAATGTGCTCTTATCCAAGGATAAAATGGATTTTAGCTCCACCAAAAGGGTCAAGAATGAAAATTCATGGACAAGTAATGATCAAGAGAAAGGAAGGTCAAATTTAAATAATGACTTCAATGGGTATTACTTCTCCTATAATCAATGTGGTCATAGATATAGGGATTGTGCTTTTTCTCCAAAGATAAAAAAGAATCTTATGTGATATAATTGTAACCAACAAGGTCATATAGCCAAAAACTACAAAAGAGCTTATTGTAAAAAGGATATACAAGTCATTGACACCATCAAATGGTTCAAGAAGACTAAGTCTAAGATTGAAGAAGAAAATAAGTAGAATTCAAGTGATCCACCAATAGAAGAGTCAATGTTTATTCAAGTAGCCTTGTATACTCATGAATAAGGGAACAAGAGATGGTTTGTAGATAATGGATGCTTAAATCATATGACAGGAGAAAAAAGTAATTTTATCTCTCTTAGGAAGACCAACCCTGGTGCAATGAGATTTGGTGATAACAAATCTACTAACATAGTTGTCAAATGTACTATAAGTTTGGATAATGGTCATACTAAAATTGATAATATCTTATATGTAGAACATTTGAAACATAATCTTTTAAATATGAGCCAAATGTGTAAGCAAATAAATTTTGTAACTTTTCATGATGATGAATTTGAAATAAGAAATGTTGGCAAATTAGTTGTAAATGTTTATAAAATTGATAACAACATGGATTTATTCCATGAATCCAAGAAAGAGGAGTGCTTCATGAGTCAATTGGAATAAATATAGATTTGGCATAGAAGGCTTGGACATATAAATTTTGATAATATGGTAAAGATCAGCTCAAAGGGGTTGGGAAGGCATATGCCCAAGATTTCTAAGATTTTCCATTCTCTTTGCAAGGCATGTCTTCATGGGAAGCAAACCAAAAGAAGATACAAATCCAAGGAGTTATCCACTACAAATCCATTATAGTTGATCCACACTAATCTATGTGGACCTATGAGAACTCAAAGTATTCAAGGTAATAGTTACTTCATACTTCTCATTGATGATTTTACTAAGATGACTAGGATATTTTTTTAAAATAAAAATCAAAATATTTTGCAAAAATGGCATTCAAAGCACTTATATAAAATGATAAAGGGTCAAAGATCAAGTGTGTAAGATTAGACAAAGGAGACGAGTTTTACTCTCATGAATTTGGTGATTTTTATGAAAAATAAGGGATGAAGAGACAATATTTTATTGCTAGAACACCAAAACAAAATGTTGTTTTTGAAAGGAATAATAGGACTATTTAAAAAATGAATAGAGCCATGCTTCAAGATTCCAAACTATCAGATGGTTATTGGGAAGTGGTATCCAATACTTTAGTTTACATCCAAAATAGGTATCAAATCAAAGTAAATTGTGACAATACTCCTTATGAGTTATGAAAGAATATAGAAGATAATGTCAAACATTTTAGAGTGTCTGGGAGTATGTGATTCATTAAAAGAGATGAAGAAAATCTTGGAAAATTTGATTTAAGGTCTGATGAGGGAATTTTCTTAGGTTACTCTTCTATTGGTACTGCCTATAGGTGCTTTAATAAGAGACTTCACAAGATTGTTAAAAGTTCAAATGTAAGGGTAGATGAGACAAGTAGAGTCAAGAAGCCAAAATTTTCATGTGAATCAATTAAGAATTATATTATAAACAAAGATGAAAGTTAAAATGATTCAATATATGAATAAATTGATCAAATAGAAAATAATGAAACATGGGACTTAGTTCCTAGGCTAGAAGATAAAAATTTGATAGGTACCAAATGGGTTTTCAAAAACAAGATGAATGAGAAAGGAGAAGTCATAAGGAATAAGGCTAGATTGGTGTGTAAAGGATATGGTCAGGTTAAAGGAATAGACTTTGATGAGACTTTATGGAAATAATGGAAGAAATTAGACTTTTCTTGGCATATGCTAGTTTCAAAGGTTTTAAGGTATGTCAAATGGATGTGAAATGTACATTCTTGAATGGAAATTTAGAATAAACATTATACATTAAGTTACCTAAAGGATACTTCATGTCAATTAATCAAGATTTGTATATAAATTGAAGAAGGCTCTTTATGGTCTTAAACAAGCTCCTAGAGCTTGGTATGATAGGTTAGATAAGTATCTTTTGAGTCAAGGTTTTAAAAAGGGGATAGTTGATACTAATTTATACATTAAAATAGAAGGCAATCATCAATTGATAGTGGTTGTATATATTGATGACATAGTTTTTGGATTTGACAATGATAATATGAGTAGAGATTTTGCATATACTATGAGGATTGAGTTTTAAATTTCAATATTGAGAGAACTATATTTCTTCTTAGGATTGTAGATTAATTAAGATGATGCAAGGATATTCATTTCACAAGCTAAATACATCAAAGATATGCTAAGTAAGTTTGACATGATGGATTTTAAACCAATGGGTACTCCAATGATCATAGGATGCAAGTTATGTAAACTAGATGACTCAACAAAAGTTGATCAAACTTTGTATAGATCTATGATTGGAAGTCTTTTGTACTATACTAATTTTAGGCCTAATATCATGCAAGTAGTTGGTATTTTAGGAAGGTTTCAAGTTGATCCAAGAGAATATCACTTGAAATTACTCAAAATGATCTTGAGGTATCCTAAAGACACCATAGAGTATGGTTTATGGTATCCCAAGAGTAAGGAATTCACTTTGAAATCATATACTGATGTAGATTGGGTAGGATGTGTGGATGATAGGAGTACCAATGGTAGGGCCTTCTTCATGGGGGAATGCTTGGTGTCTTGGCTAAGCAATAAGAAAGCTTCAGTGTCTCTATTAACTGTATAATATGAGTATATATTAGTTAATTATTGTTTCACATAATTCATGTGGATGAAACAAACTTTGGAAAATTATAAGTTAATATAAAATGGACCTTATCCTATCTATTGTGACAACACTAGTGCAATTAGTATCTCAAATAATATTTTTATGTACTCAAAAACTAAGCACACTCCTATTAGATATCATTTCTTGATAGAACAAGTGAGTAATCAAAGTATTAATTTGGAGTATGTGCTTATAAAAGAGTACATTATAGGTATTATGACCAAACCATTATCAAAAGCTACATTCAAGCATCTAAGATAATGTTTAGGTGTCATTTATTTATTTGTGAATAAATATAAGGTATTGGGTTAAGGAGGAGAAATAGGTTCATGATCTTACTCTAGAGGTTTGTAAAAAAATCTTTAGTGCAGATGTAGAATTGGTGGTCATGGAAGTGTCTTTGAGAGAGAAGGCTAGTAAGCTTGTATGGTGGTTCTTCATGGTGTATGGATATTTGAAGATGGTCAAGTGATGTAGTGTCTTAGATATCTTAGGGGGAGTCCCTATCAAATGTGTCTTGGTGATTTCCATTATATTTAAGTATTTTGTGTGTTCTTTCTTCATTGGTTGTAGTACTTAGTTAAAGAGAGTATTGGCATGCGGCAAGAGGAAGTTGTCAAGGTAAGAAAAGGTAGGCTCAATGTAAGGGGAGGTTTGTATCATATTTATAACATGGTAATTTATTGTTGATGTTATTTTTAGGTCCTTAGGATTATTTGGTGCCCACTTTTGTTATTGTGTCAAAGGGGGAGAAAGTTCCTATTGTGGATTGCTTGAAGAGAGAAGAAACATGAGCTATGTATTGCTATATGATGTTTGTTGACATCAATTATAAAGGGGGATATTTTTGGAGAGTTTTTAATGATTTCATGGAGGTGTCCAAGTGAATAGATTAAGTTCCTTGATAGTCTAAGTGATAATGAAAAAGTGTGCAATGTGTTTTTCCTAGTGTGCTTGAAGGAGGCTTGGTTGATTTTCTATTTTAGCATAGTTAGAGATGTTCAAGGGTGAGTATGGTGATTTGAGAATGTGAAATGGATCCTATAATAATTAAATAATGGTTTGAGTTCTTGTGTACATGAGTGGATTCCATCTAGTTGATCATTATTTTCCTTTAGACGCTTTGGGTCTAGTGGCAAAAAATATGAGTAGGTAGTTTCGTGACATCATCATTGCCACATGTGGATGATTCAGGGGGAGTTGGTCATATGTTTTTGATCACATTAGTCCATATTTTCTATGTGAAAATTCTCAAGTCATGTGATGTATCATAACCAAATATATTCAAGTGCAAAGTTGGGCTCCCAGGGAATTTGACTGTGTTTTCCCATACTTAACCAAATTTGCAATGTGGCAAAAAGAGCCAAGTAAGCATATTAATGTAGTCATATTTCACTTGTGTGATAGTTTAATAAATATTTGATCATATGGGTTTATTAAATTATATGCCTAGTTTATTTTCACTAAATTTTAGGTTAGGTGATAAAACACAACAAAATATATGCATGTTCAAAGTTGGGCTTTCCAAATAATACTTGACATAGTTGGCTCTATGAGAGAAAAATCTGAGTGAGTATTTTAATGTCATTATATCTCACATGTGTAAGGGTTATAGGAGTAAATTGACACATTTTTGGATTATCCTATGTAAGGAGATCATATGGTCTAAATCTCATAACATGCACTCAAAGTAAAAGATATGGAGGTGCAAAGTTGACCTTATAGATAAATTACAATGGTGCCCATACTTAGTCTATTTTAGTCTATTTTACATGATGTTAAAGATTAGGACCAAATGGAGATATAATGGCTCATGGGAATTCATAAAATAAAGATATATGGTGTGCATCAAGTCAAATAGGTCAAATTTTTCATTGATTAATAGAGTTAAAGACTAGGACCAAATGAAGATCCAATGGTGCATGGGTGATCATACAAGATTGATCTAACGGTGTGTGTTGAGTGAGATGGTAAGAAGTACATGATGTTTAATAGTATAACTTATCAAAATGAATTAAAGGGTTCTAATTTTCATGATCATTTGGGTTCTAATCAAGATCAAATGGTGAGCACTATAAGATAAAGACTTGGTTGATCTGTAGAGATCAATGGTGAGCATTGAGTTATTATTACTAGAATTACATGAGATGAGGTAAATTGTTTGAGGTTTAACATTTGGTAGTGGTGGAATATGATTTAAATTTTGAGCTTCATATAATAATATAAATTGTGTGTGATTGATCTAAAGTAGTGAGGACATGAGATGCAATCATAGTGTTTGATATTTAACTGTGACCATTTGAATTCAAATATTTGAATTTAAGAAAGGAAATACAAGTGCCTAGTTTTTGAGCCATAAATTTTGATCTATGAATAATTTAACATGAAATAAAAGTTTAATTTTTATAAGACTCTAATGTTCATTTTTAAATATAAATTTTAAGGTTTGAAATTTTATACAGTCAAAGTTATGAAGATTCAAAGTTGACTGTGTGTTTAACTGTGTTCTGCAAGTGACTTGAGAAGGATATTTGAGTTCATTATAATGATATTTCAATGTATCCTGATGAATTAGATATTTTATAGTATTTTAGGCTCCATGAGAATCAAATATGTTCATTATTATGGTTTGACCAATTGTATGCAATATGAACAAAGGTTTAAAAGTTGACTATGCATTTATTCATGATGACTGTGTGCATAGAATGTTATTTTAGCAAATTATGCTTTTGCAAAAGAGTGTTTTCAAAACTATGATAATTTAAGGTTATCAAAAGGGTCATGTGGAATGGTTAAATTAATTTTTAATTGGCCTTTTATTCTTAGTTTTCTTGGATAAGTGTCAAAGAGGTGAATGGGTCTTCATGGGACCTAAAAGGTAACCTAGGCCTATTTGAAAGAGAGTTGTGCTTAAGTGTGACCCATGTAATATGCCTTAAGGGTGAAATCATGTATTTTGGCCAATAAGGAAATTTTTTAATCTTGATATTCATGAAGTCTCTATATATAGTGAAATAAAAGATGATGATTTCAAGATTTTTTAGAAGACTTGTGCAAGGTGTGCATGTGAGAGTTGTGGAGTGAAGGAGATGTAGACGTGCCCAGTGGATGGGTTGATAAATAGAGAAGATTTTTGAATATGTGTATGATTTTTAGGTCATATTTATGATGTCATAATAATTCTATTGTATTTTTAGGATATGCAAAGAGGTTTTAGTATGCATATGAGGATATTTTGAATCAAGGAGTGACATTGTGACATGCCTATGTGAGACGCCTATATGAAATAGAGAGGGAGTTTTTACAGGGGTTAGATAATCAGATATCCATCATCAGGTGTTGAAGACATTAGTTCCAAAGTTGAGTTATTCACTTCAAAGGAGGGTCTAAAGGACTTGATCTTCCTTATTGGTAGTTGTTCCTTGTGAAACAGATGTTTCACTAAAGGTCTTTGGTCAGGATGATATGATCAAGGTTTCTAGTATAAAGGACTTAACCAGTCTCTTGTTTTTAATATCCTATAAGACAATTATTCCATGTGTTATAGTCTTGAGATTGGGTTTTATTCCCCATGAGAGTTTCCCATAGGAACTATGTGTTGTATGTTTGATCTTGTTTATGCATTGAATGAATGAGCTCTCTTATTAATGTTACTTGATCAAGTTAGTATATTCTAAGTGTTTAATTATTTGAAATGATTGTAATTGTTATTAAAATATTTGGGCTCACTAATTCACCCCCCAATGATTGTACCTCTAACACCAACTCACAAGGAAACTTACCAAAATCACTCAATCAAGAATTCAAGTGATAAAATATAATTTATTCATCCTTATTTCCATATCAGGTATAAGAGAAATATTATCATAGGTATAAATTAATAAAAGAGCATCCCATGATCTATATTTTATAAGTTATAAGTTAGGTCACTTTATGTACTTGCTCATCATACATTTCATCCTTATGCACACACAAGCCAACACATAGGAGAAAATTACATAATTTTGAGTCATTCTTCAGAGTATTGGTTATGTAGGTAGTGCATATTGATAGAATGGTCCTTGGGATAGCTCAATATTGTGTGTCCACTAAATCAATTTTCCCATAATCACTCTAAGGGTGAGGAATATAAGGTTTGATAATTTGACAAAGAGTGATATCCTATGCACTTGATTTGATCAAATAAAAATAAAGGTGAAAGAAAACCCATAAGGTTCTAAGTGGTCAAATCTAGATATAGTCAATATTTTGTATTGGGAACATGCATCCAGGTTAGACACCAATGTCAACACAACTATCTAGATCTGACATAATTTTTTAATGCCATATAATGCAAACTTATATAATATGATGATTAATCTAGAATCTATATCTAGTCTACTTCCATCATATTTTATAACATAGCTACATACGTAGAGTAAAATAGCTAAGTACTCTTGTTTTTAGTTCATTTCAATATCAATCAATATTTGTACTTTCTATTTTTATCATATTTCAACATTTAAATTTAGAATATTGTTTATATAAGTTTAAAAAATATTATCTTACTATAGATCTATTTATCACCCTTGTGCTTATTCATTTATATATTTTTAAACCTACATCATATTTATCCATCTCAATTTAGGGTTAAACATTTGGTGAACTCCACCTCTGTGTCTTTATATTAAAACTTTAATTTGGCTTAGGGTTTCATATTTTTCTTACTGCTATAATTTGTTTCAAATTCTAAATTTTTCATTTATAATCAATGTAAAATGTTAATAAAAAATTTATTTTCAAGTAAAATATAAATAAGCACTAGTTACTAATATTAATAAAAACAAGATATTAATATTTTTTTTTTGTATGTTACAATAGATGAAATTAGTAAGCATTCTAAGGTTAAAGCTTCCTCACCTAGTGATGGTGAATCCTTAGGTGGTACTACAGCTTATTATATTCTAAAGACTCTCCCATTAAGCACATCAACACTTCATACTTATAATAAGGCCATGGGGTATGTGTTTACACCTGTATTCCCTAAAACAAATCCTACTATTGCTACATCTTACATGGGAAACATAAATACTTCAACCCAATTACCAATTTCAATGACTACACCCTCTTAAACTATGGGCACACATCCTTTGGTGAATTCT
Organism: Torreya grandis; assembly: GCA_037957365.1. Classification (NCBI taxonomy): domain Eukaryota; kingdom Viridiplantae; phylum Streptophyta; class Pinopsida; order Cupressales; family Taxaceae; genus Torreya; species Torreya grandis. The sequence continues at coordinate 2,485,856 of JARHVA010001443.1, forward strand.
CAAAATTCAAATATTAATGACCAAGAGGTGAAATATCTTTTGCAAACTACAAAAAAATTTCAAGATAAAATTAAAAACTTTAAACAAAATTCTATGAAATCACCTTACGCTATTGATTCACAAGAGGTGTTGCATAACCCAATTACACTAGATATTCTTTGCACCCATTACCAACTAGATGTTTTTCACCTAAGTTCACATTTTTATTATGGCAAGGGTGATCATGAACAACATCTTCAATATTTATATGTGGTATGCCTTTATTATTCCTCCAATGATAAAATTTGACCAAACTATTTCTAAGGAGCCTCAAGGACTAAGATCTAAGGTGGTTTTTTGACTTACCAATCCAATCAATAAAAACATTCAAACCTCTTGTAGATCAATTTTTGTCACACTTCTCTATCAATATTACCAAAAAGATTTCTTAAACCCAAATTGAAAATATCAAATAAGGAATAAATGAACCTATAAATGAATATGTCTTAAGATACAAGTTAATGCTGGCTAAAATAACCAACCTAATGGATGATAAAATCTTTCAAGACATCTTTAAGCAAAGTTTTCTTGCTCCATTACATGAGTCCATTATTTTCAAAAGGTTCAAATATTTTGATGACTTATCCCATAATGGTCATGATATTGAAATGAAACTTATCTCATTGAAACATATTAAATATGTAGCAAACACACCAACTATATTAAATAGCAAGTTATAAGGTAAAACCTGTAGAACCTAAAAAGGAAAAAACTACTATGGTTAATTCAATGTCACAAAAACCTAATTGGATTTTCTTATCCAATGTACTAAGGGTATAATTTGCTTGCTTATCTGAGTCTCTAGCTTCATTAGTTATAAATCTTATGGAGTGTCACCTCACATCTTTCCCTAATCCTATATAGGTTGATAAGATTTGACCTCTACCTAAAGGGTGTGATTCAAGTGCTTATTGTGACTATCACCAAGGCCCTGGGCATTATAAGAACTAATGTTTTATCTTGAAGAATAATATCTAAGATCTTATCAATGACCAAAAAAATAAATTTGATGACCCTCCAAAGGAATCAGGTTCACAACCTAGTGATCACCAAAAATAGAAAATATTTAAAAATTATTTGTAAGATAATTCTAAGAAAGATCCAGAAGTACAAACAACATATAATGCACATCTTCCTCCACCAAATTATGGGAACCCATTAGATGGGATTATTTGTACTTATATGTGGTATATACCTCCTATGGTTCAAAGACATTCTATTAATTTAGATGACAATAATATTGTGGATAATGACTCAAATCTTCATTCCTTATTCATTCAAGCATACCTTGATCATCAGCCTATACACAGTGTTATGATTGATAATGGTCCAAACAAGAATGTTTGCACCATGACATTAATTACACATTTAGGTTATACACATGATGATTTAAATCCTTCAAATAAATTAGTTAGATCATTTAATGGTACCTCACAACATGTTATTGATGATATTGACTTACCTTTACATGTGGGTCTAGCACATGTGTACACTACATTTTCTATTATACCTTACATAGATGTCTTTGATATTTTATTGGGATGACCTTAGATACATACTTATGCAATACCTTCTATAGTGTATAGGTGTGCTAAATTCATTCATGCCAATAGAGTAATTACATTTTTAAAAAATTTATATGAATATCCACTTGAACAAAAAATATATACCTAGGTAGTTAATTATCAAACCTACTAAGATTAATCCTCTACGAAAGGGTAAGTAATAAGTAATTCCCTTTCCTAGGTGGTCAATAATTGAGAGGCCATTACATCAAAGATATGTAGTGGATTACATGGAATCCTTATATACTATTCACCATATTCAAATATCTAAAACACCTAAACATGTTTTATTACTACTATTTCAAAGAAACCACACAACATTTAGCAATGGGTTCTATGAACCCCTACTCCTATTATCTCTTCATGACTATAGACTCATATTATACATACAAAGAGCATTATTGATCATATAATTATAGATATTACACCTATATATGCTCCTTCATATTACCACTAATTTATTACACCAAGTTCATAGTGGGGAGATACTTATGAGTATCCTTTAGATGAGATCATAGGATAGTCTTTTCATTTTGAATATTCCCAAAACTACCCAATTAAAAAATACTAAAATATTTTCAAAATTTATATGTTCTATTAACTCTTTAGAATATAGGTTGTTAGTTTCATGTTGGTATATAGTATATCATCTATTTCTATATACACATATGTTTCACACATATTTTGAGTGTGATATAGGCATACCCAGACACATAATTTATACACAATCAAATGTTGGGCCTTACCTCTACTCATGTCATATGAACATTGAGAGCATTTTCTTATTTGATCCTGATACACCCATGTTATATAAAAATATGATCATTTTTCATTATCTTGTTTGAGCTTATATACTTACACATGCCTTTTTCCATGCTTATATCTTGAATAATGTACTTGATATGCTATGTACTTAACATTTTTTTCTAAAGAATATATTCAAGGAATAGTATGATATGTTTATGTTATTTGACTTTGTTCCTTGATTTTCATTTATGCACTTCCTTAAGTGACTTTCCTTACTTTTTTTATCATTTGAACATGCTCCTTTGATTTCAGCCCCAGTGCCTTTATTTCCCTATTTTGACATTTGAATATGTCATTGTTTATTTTATTGACATTGGAATATGCCATTGCTTACCTTGTGGATATTTGAATAGCTCATGTCCCTTCAATTATGTGGAATTTGAACATTCCCCTTATTTCTAGATCTCCTTTGACCATTATATTTTGATTTATTTTTTATTTCTCTTGTGTGTGTGCTTGATTGCTTATTGATATTTTACTATTACTATCTATATGTTGCCATGATTCACATCATTCATCTTAGGATTTGATGTGATCACATACTATATACCTCATTACTATATCTACCTAGACATGTTACTCATATATGCTACGTGATCCATACACAGGTTATATAGATACCTTATTCTTTTAAGGTAAGGTAACTACCAATTTCTACTTCCCCTCACCTCAAAATGGGGCATATCAGTGGGGGATTGCCATAGATTCATGGATTCCACACATTCATAATTTTTTATTTTCAATGGGAGAATGCAAAAAATGCATGACCTCCACACTTATTTAGTATTCAACATTTTCATATTACATTAAGGGAACATTATGGAAACATGTTCTCAACACATACATCATTTTTCATATTTTCTAGATTCAATGGGTGAAATGTCATGGGAACATGTATTCCACACTTGTACGAATTTCAAATTGGTCAAATTTCATAGTTATATGATTTAGATACACATTTTTGGTAGCATTATATATATTGATACCATTGTTATATTTAAATTCCATCTTGAGACATATATGAGGTGCATATGCTATGAAAATAACACCTTAAATTAAAAAATCAAAATTAGTTTCAAATTTCAAAATACTTATATAAACTTTAGCCTACAATAGGATGGACTTTTATAGATTGTTATTGAGCCAATTAACTACATTAATTGGTTCACTTTTTGGAAAGGTTGAGGTGATTACATACTCAATATCACCAAGTTTATAGGATGGAGTGATTAAATCATCCACCCTCACCATATTTATAGTGTTAGTTTCTTTGGATCACTCATAATCACCAAGTTATAAGTATGATTGGGTTGTATGGTTGAGTTAACTTCAACTACCAGGTGGCAACTCACCTTTCTCCAAGGTTGGGGTAAGTTGTCCTCAAATATTTATATATGTGCACTTACAGGTTTTACATTTGTCCTAATTGATGAGTCCAATAAATTTAACTCATCTAACATAGTATTATCCATAAACCATTATATTTCATCCATTATTATACCATGCTTTCATCCAAATTTATAACCTTGTTGCATATATTTATTAATGCTATAATTACTCTATGATTTCTAAATAAATGAGTATGATTTAATGATTTTGTTATGTGTATTTACTAATGCTAGAATTCATAATGACTAAGATACTTTTAGATTTTCAAATTAAAGGAAACCATTCAATAAGCATTCACCATGTAGCATCTATCTAGATCTTATAACATCTGCCCAAAAGCTTCATATAGCATCTGTAGTAGAAATTATAGCATCTATTATGTTGTATCTTATAGGATACATTATGTTCTTATAGCATCTATTTTATTATAACTTGAAGCATGTATTATGTTATTGTAGCATATGTTTTGAAGCATAGACTTCCAGGAGCATATGTTCTTGTAGGTTCTATTCTAACCCATTGCATCTACACAGATTTCCTATAGCCACTATTTTTCATTGAAATAAGTAGGCATCTTAGAGAAATATATCCTCTATGATTTATGGAGCATTTATTTGCTTTATTACATTTACTTGTATTTATTATTTAGATTGGTGCACTAATTTCTTATTGCAATTATTTTATTATGTTTATTAATAATTTGCACTAAATAGGATAAGCTTGCTTAGCTAATAGTCAACTTGGACACCTATCTTGTTATAGTGGAGTTCCACTCCACTATTCAGGGTAATATAGGATAAGATTGCTTAACTAGTAGTCAACTTGTGTTGATCATTTACACAAGTTGGACACCTATCTTTTTAGTGTGGAGTTGCACTCCACTATTCATGTAGTTAGATATCAGTTGAACTACACATGTTATGTGAGTTCCCTGATCTTTATCTTACACACCTTGATCTATATAAACAATGGCTATTTGTGTATTCTACATCAGATTAATATTGAATTATCAAAGTAATTCATCATATTTGAGTTATTTATTCCTTTTTGTTATTGTCTCAGATATACAGTTATTGTTTATTACTATTATTTTTTATCACTATTACTATTATTATTTTATTGTTTATTACTATTATTGTTTTATCACTTTCTATTAGATTCATTAGATCATGTAGCTAATTCTAACATGGTACCAGAGCTATCTTGAATCTGTAGATTACTAAATATCAAGAGAAAAATATCTAGATTTAGGATCAATTTTTTGATTTTGTATACAAGCACAAATTGGAGCTTTTTAGAGAATTTTTGAACTCACCATTGAGTTTAGAGTGCCTGAGATAGTCAAAATCATCTACAATTTTGTTCAAATTGAGCACAGGAGGTGAAATTGGTAAGGTTTTGATCTAGAAGAACCATGCCCAAATTTGGTGAGTACCTAAAATCCAACGCATTTTTTTAGCAAATCAGACCTCATGGTTGCATTCAGAAGGCATCAAAACCTATAGATCCATATAGAATTTGTCCAATTTAAACATAGTCACCCAAAAGGCTTTTCTTTTTTGCTCTTAGGTATGGTCATACGGACCATATGGACTATGTAGGGAAATATATATATACTTTTAGCAGGCCTCATGGATCAATAGGTAGAATTGATAGGGAAACTTTGGGAGCCCACCATTTGAACACTAAGAGGTTTTTTTATTTTGAAATAGCTTAAAATTTTGTGCTCTTCATTGTTGTACTTTCATTTTTTTTAGATTTGTCCATGTTTTAATAGAATTTAGGTTTTTCTATAGTAGCTCTTGCCCATCCTCATTTCTGTAACTTTAGAGGCTCATAACTTTCACATGCGACCTTATATTGGTGTCCCATTTTCTTTGAAAGTTAATATTTTTTGAGCAAAATGCATTGATGTAGATTTTTTTAATAAAGTGCATATTTTTTGTACTTTTAGAATAGAGGGCCTAATTTAGCTTTTTATAAACTAGAAAAATCATAATCCAACCTTGTAACTGCACTCAATTATAAAGTGCCAACAAATAATTACTAAGTGGGATAAAAATAAGTAATTCAAGAGGGTTTTATGGTGTGTTCTATACTTTGATTTCTGCTTTGCGATGGTTTATTTTCAATTGCATCATGGGGAATCCTAAGTTTCCACTATTAACAACATACAACTATAACACATAGAAATAGAAAATTTAAAATGTGTTAATGATGATAAGATATAGGCCTTACATAACAAATCTTCTTACTCCATCTACTGATGCAAAAGAGTTACAACACTTTCTCTTTGAAACTACTAAAATTATTAGATGCATGTAGTCTTACATGTCTTTAGATTTGAATTTCTATCTTGACAAATGTACAACTCCAAAATAGGCCTGGGATGAATTAACATCATTATTTGGAAAAATAGATGAGGTTTGTGGTTAATAAATTGAAAAAGAACTCATTAGTTTAGATCCTAAAAATTATGCTACAATACAAGACTACATCACTAAAGTCATAGATCTTAGAGCACACCTTTTTGAATGTAAAATTGATAAAAATGATATTTAATTGATTTTTAGTGCCTTACATAAATTAGGTCCTAAATATTCATCATTTTTATCTAGCTTTCAAACTCATAGGCTCACATTGGGCACATATTATCAAATGCCCACCTTTGAGGTATTCTTTAAGATCCTAGTGGCTGAATAAGAAAAGTTAATAGCTATGGGTCTAATGAAGTCATCCAAATCTCAAGCTCTAGTTGAAAGTCAACCTCTACATAAGTAAGTTTTAACATCAATATCAAATATAGGTTCAATTAAAAAAAGGAAAAATAATCAAAATAAGTTAGAAAAAGATAAGAATAAATGGCAACGATATTCCTCACAAGAAGATTATAAATCCACTAATAAGAAAGAGGATTCATAAAAAAGGACTGGCACTCCTTGCCTTTATTGCAAAAAGAGGTTTCATTGTGAATAATATTGCTAGAAGAAAGAGATTGATGACCTTAAGGGCCTTCTCAAGAAGAATAACATCAATCAATCCTCTTCAAAGGATTATTCCACTCCTTCAAAATTAGGGAAAGGGAAAGCTACAGCACTAGTTGCACTAGAAAATTCTCCAAAGTTATGGGTACTTAACTTAAGTGCTTTGCACCATATGGGTTCTGATCAAGAACAATTTTTTGGATTAGACCAAGTTCCTTGCCTCATATTCTCATAGGTGATGATTATAAGGTAGATGTCATAAGAAAAGGTACAGTTGATGTTGATAGTGGTGTATTTGAGGATGTCCTCTGTGTGCTATAATTATCAATTGACCTTCTCTTTTTCTACCAAATCACCCACTTTGATACTAATAAAAATTTGAATTCACACCCAATTTTGTTTCAATCAGAAATTGAAGGATAATGCCTTAGTTTCAATGGGAAAATTTGACAATAATACTCAGCTTTATTCATTCTCCCACTTTGTGCCTTAGTCTTCTTCTACATATTTTCTCTCACACACTAATTTAGTGAGCAAGCTATGGCATGAGTGGTTTGGTCATCTGAACTACCACTATTTATAGCAACTTAGTCAACAAGATGGTTACATGACTTCCATAGATTTAGTTTTTAGGGGGTGTATGTCATGTTTGTGCCTTAGGCAAACATCCAGAGGATAAGTTTGAAAAATGAAAGGCTTGGAGGGCTACACAAGTCCTCAAACTTGTTCATAGTGATTTAGCAAGTTGATTACCTACTTTATCTTTTAGTAAAACCCATTATTTTCTCACATTTATTAATGACTATTCTAGATATACTTGGGTTTATTTTTAAAAATTCAAGAGTGAAGTATTTGATAGATTTGTAGAGTTCAAAGCTCTAATAGAGAAATCATCTGGGAAATATGTCAAGATCCTCTGTATAAATAATGGGAAGGAATATATGAACAATAATTTTGAATAATTATGTTCTCTTGAAGGAATTGATCTTCAGCATTTAGTTGCATACACACCTTAGTAGAATGGTGTAGTAGAGAGGAAGAATAGATTCTTAAAAGAGATGGTAAGTTGTATGATTCATGCAAAATAATTAATACCTAATTACTAGGTGGAAGTGATTAATTATGCTACATATACACAAAATAGGGTTCCTCACAAATATTTGAAGGGGATAACACCTCTTAAAGCTTGGTGTAATAGGAAGTTAGCAGTGGATCATTTTAGAGTCTTTAGTAGTCCAATATGGGCTTACATACCTTCTGACAAGCATCACACTTTAGAATAATAAAGCTAAACTTGAATATTTGTGGGATATATTGATGGTGTTAAGGGATATCAACTCATTGATCTAGATTCACATGAGCTTAGTATAGAAAGAAGTGCTTACTTTGAAGAAAGTCCTTCAAACTTGTCTTCTAACATTTCTCATTCTTCTTCCTTAAAAGAATCATATAATAATGATGATGATAATCCTACTTCATCTACTTATAGGGATGATAAGATAATACCTCTCCAATAGGGTTTAATAGGTCATGTTCCTTCTCCTCCTCTATATCCTCACCCATTGATGCCTTTGTAGGTTAGACAGACTTTGGCAGATACAAACCCTCTTGTTAGGGATCCATTAGATAGAAGGAAAACATGGTCATAACATGATCTTCCATATTCTTACATTGCCATAGCTTCCAATCCATATTATTTTAAGGAAGCCATAGGGATAGTTGAGTGGGATCCAATGATGGAAGAAGAGTATGACTCATTGATTAGGAATAACACTTGGGATCTTGTTCCTCTTCTTAAAGGAAGAAAATTAGTATGATGTATGTGGATATATCAGACTAAGTTTGCAGTGGATGGAAATATTGATAAGTCTAAATCATGCTTAGTGGCTAAAGTTTTTTCCAAATTTGAAGGCATTTACTATACAAAAACCTTTGTGCCTATTGCTAAGATGAATTCCATTAGGTTATTATTAGCTATTTGTGCAGCTCATGATTGGGCTATACATCAGATGGATGTGAAGAACACATTTATTCATGGAGATATTTATGAGGAGATATATATGGATTATCTATAGGGGTTCATTTAAGATTATTCAATAGTGTGCCACTTGCATAAGTCTCTCTATTGTCTAAAACAAGCCCCCAAGGCTTGGTATTCTTAGATGGAAACATTTTTCCTTTCAATTAGGTTCTCGAGATGTCACTCAAATTTGAATGTCTATATTTTACGTCAAGAAGATTCAATATTTTACTTAGTACTCTATGTTGATGATATCATTGTTAGAATGATCACAACATCCATCATTAGTAGTGTTAAGATTGGACTTCATGATAGGTTTTCTATGATAGACAAGAGCCTATTGCACTATTTTCTTGGGACTCAGATAGCATAGTCTTCTTCTGGGATTAAAATTTCACAACCCAAGAATGCCATGGACTTGTTAGCTTGATTTTGCATGGATTATTATAGGCATACATTGACTCCCTTCTTATTTAAAGTTAGACTTGAGGTTCATTATTCCACTCCTTTGGTTAAAACCAAATTGTATCAACAACTTGTAGATAGCCTCATCTATCTGACTCATGCATAGCTTGATATTTCATGTGTAATTGGCATGGTTTGATGCTTTATGTAGACACCACATGAGCTTCATTGAAGAGACACCAATCAAATTTTGAGCTACATTCAAGGCACTATCAGATAAAAGATTCACTATATAGAAGGTATAGGTTCAAATTTGGTGGGACACACAAATTTTGATTGGGATAGTGATTATGATGATTGTAAGTCCACTTCTAGTTATATCTTTCACTTTAGATCCAACCCCATTTATTGGTAGAGAAATAATAAATATGTTATTTCTCTTTCATCTATAGAGGTTGAGTATTATGGCATTGTTAATGCCACTACCAAGGCTATTTAGCTTCAGAATATTCTCACTGAGCTTGGTGTTCCATTTCAGAAGCCATGAATCATCTAATGTGATAACCAAAGCACTATCCAGATCTTAAAGAATATGATTCATCATTAGATAACCAAACACATAAAGATCTATATGCACTTTATCAAGCAGTTGATTCAGGTAGAGATCATTGATTTTAATATTGTCCTACGGAGGAGCAAATTGTAGATATTTTCACCAAACCTTTCATTGAAAGTATCTTCACTTACGATCTATTTTGGGGGTGAAATACATTAGTTCTTTAGGGGGGGTCTCCTAGACCTTAATTTTTAGGAGGAGTTTTTTCCTTTGAGTTTTCTCCTTTCCTCATATATTTATATAAAGTACCTAATATGGCTACACATTGTCGGGACTCTTATCTGCATAACCCTACCTAAGATTCACTTATAGGGGGTGTTGCTACCTTTATTTGCTTTATTATAATTAATTTTATTTATTATTTAAATTGGTGCACTAATTAATTATTTTATTATGTTTATTAATAATTTTCACCAAATAGGATAAGCTTGCTTAACTATTAGTCAACTTAAACACCTATCTTGTTAAAGTGGAGTTCCACTCCACTATTCAGGGTAAGATAGGATAAGATTACTTAACTAATAGTCAACTTGTGTTGATCATTTACATAAATTGGACACCTATCTTGTTAGTGTAGAGTTGCACTCCACTATTCATGTAGTCAGATATCAATTTAACTACATGTGTTGTGTGAGTTCCTTGATATTTATCTTGTACACCTTGCTCTATATAAGCAATGGCTATTTGTGTATTATACATCAGATTAATATGGAATTATCAAAGTAATTCATCATATTTGAGTTATTTATTCATTTATTTTATTTTCTTAGATATACAGTTATTATTTATTACTATTACTATTTTATCTCTAATTAATGCTTTCTATTAGATTCATTAGATCCTATAGCTAATTCTAAAAATTATAGTGCCTTGAATCTAGTGAGAAAATATTCACTTAATTGGATCCTTCTCTCCTCATTGCATGGATTATTCTCATATATATTATTTTTTTATAAGCATAACTATTTTATTTATTTATGGTATTTAGGTGCAACCATAGATTTTTAGTTGCAATCTCCTAGATTTTTTATACTCTAAATAAAGCACCTTTCTCTCCTATATAAATGGAGAAGCTTAGGTTTCAAAGGAGTTATTCAAGAGTTAATTAATAATTTAGTCAATAAAATAGTTGGAAGGTTAGCAAGTGTGATCACATTATTTATGTAATTCTTCTATAATAGAATTTTTAATGAAATAATTCAATTTATAGTAATTCATTTGTCTTAAAAAAGAGAGGAGTCAAGATCCAAGCCAATCAAGGCAGGGCCCACTCACATGATTTGGTAGATTAATTATTTATCTATTAGCTTAGTATATTTATGCATTGCTTGGATGTATTTCTTATTTTATATTGAATTATTATGATTTGTATGAATCAGTTTCATGTGTGATTTCCTATATAAGCATATTTCATTATGTGCATTTAATTTATTAATTTTGGGAAGCTTTCAAATAATCATGATTTAATTCTGGAATAGATTAGATTTTATTATTGTTATTTACTTTCTTGAAATTTAATTTATGCAAGTGTGTTTCTATTTACATAATTATTAGGACCCCAAACTTCAAGAGAGACTAGTGTTACATATACAGTGTTGACACCTTCTCAAGCTTAATATACCCTAGGTTGATAGTTAGTGAAGGTAGAATATTTCATAAATCAAGTAGATGCTTTATCAATTGATAGATTTGTACATATAGATATTAGTATATGTTAGTTTAATTGGTGGTTAAATTATGCTCATCATTTTAACACCATTGTTGGATAATATGTCAAGTATTAGAATTTAGAGAATGTTGGCTTTAATTTTACTTTCTAGATTAAATTTACCACTTTACTAAATTAATTTATTTATTTCCTAGAATAAATTTTAGTTCTAAAAATAGGGGTTAAAATATCATAAATTCCCACCTTCCATTGTATGGATAAAATATGTAAGTTCATATCATAGGTATTATCTCTACATGATATAGCAATAATTAGGAATATTCAAAAAAACCCTCCAAAAACTACTATGTGTAGGTAAGAAAAATAATTGATATAAAGAAATTTGGGGGAGTTTCAATTGGTAATGAAGTAGATAATGAAATAATAATTAATATATATAATGAAATGGACACATTTGAGGCTACACCTAAAGAATTGTAAAAGAAAAAAACCACGTTGCAAGCTCTAGTTGACACAACATAATGAAGACAATATGTAATAAAAAAGAAATCATGCTCTTGTACATATTTCTCATGTCAAATGGTCTGAATCCATTAAAGTGGAAGGACTATATATATCAATTCATGCAAAAAAAAGGAAATATTAATGAAGTAATATCACATGTATAAATTCTTTATTTATGAAAAATCTACATTTATTGGTGAATAATAATGATCTATAATTGATTATTCATCTATTAATAAACTTGAAATAATTTCCCTTATACCTGTTGGTGGAAACCAGACTACAATAATCAATCCTATCAAAACAATTACACTTGATAATAAAGGAAGGTTGCCTGCATCAATTCTTATTATAGAAATAGATGGATATGTTGGTGAAGAATGGCTACCATCATTAATTTTATTTAATAATACACTTGTGCCTATTATAGGAAGCCAATTTATATCCATATAAATGGATGAACCTATTAAAGGACACCGACCTTCAAGAGAGACTATTATTGCACATAAAATGCTAATACCTTGTCAAGCTTAATGCACTCTGGGTTGATAATTAGTAAACATAGAAAAGTTCATAAACCAAGTGGTTACTTTATCAATTGACAGGGTTATAGGAGCATATATTGGTCTATGTAAATTTAATTATTGGTTAAATTTTATTTTTCACTAATCTCAATTTTATAGATTCATAATAAAACATATTTTCAAATAAAAATGCCAAAAAGGCAAGGTGGTTACATCGATACATAGGTGTACTCCTAACCTTTCTCTCTTTACATTCAATAATTTCAAATTATTTAAATTATATATTATATGCACTTATTATATACTATAACATGATCTTAGTTTAAGTCAATCAATATAAAAACATTCAAGTTAGACTCACGTAAATAAAAGGTGTGTTATACACACCCAAGTGATGAGAAAAATGTTAACCACTAATTAAAATAATGCAAACTAATTTATGAATGTACAACCTCATCTAGAAGATGGGGCATCCACTTGGTTTATAAAATAAATTACTTCATTAATTTTCAATATAGGGTACATTAAGCTTGACAAGGTGTCAACACTATATGTGCAACACTAGTCTTTCTTGAAGGTCGAGGTCTTAATCATTACGTAAATAAAAACACACTTGCATAAATTAAACTACAAGAAAGTAAATAATAAAAAGGAAATATAATTTACTTAAAAATTGAATCAAACCTATTTATAAGCTTCCTAAACTTAATTAATTAAATGCACATAATGAAATATGCTTATACACAAAATCACACATGAAACTAAATCACACATATTAAAATAATTCAACATCAAATAATAATTACATCCAAGTAATGCATAAATAATATTAAGCTAACGGATAATAAATTAGTCTACCAAACCACATAAGTGAGCCCTACCTCAGTTAGACTAGATATTTACTCCTCTCCTTCTTGATAAAGATTAATTATTGTGACTTGAATTTATTCCATTAACAAGTTTGCTATAGAAATATTATGCTCACACTTGCTAACCTTCCAACTATTCTATTGTTTAAAGTATTAATTAACTCTTGAATAGCTCTCTTGCAATCAAAACTCTACTCCTTATAGGAGAGATGGATGCTTATTCAATAGATTCCTAGATTATAATGGTTATAACTAAATATATATGGTCGTGCCCAAAATATAGTTGGTTAAAAAAATACCAACAATAAATTTATTCAATTATAATAATACAAAAAATAGAATATTGTTAAAAAAATAAAATAATTAAAATGGATAATAAATGTTATATTTTTTGAAATGATGGAAGAGATCTTCAACTCCAGATCATCAACTAAATTTCGATGGAAATAGTTGTTATATGAAAGAAAAATATGGTTTAGTAAATATTATAATCAACTTATTCCTTTTCATAAAATATAGGAACCATTAAATTTTTAAAAACAATGAAAGGATCCACTTAAATCTTATAAAAACTATCCTAGTCTTGAAAATTCATCTACAACCATTGCTACAAGTTATCACTACTGATATTGTTACGGGCTGTCACTACTCAAATTGCTAGGGGCTACTTCTAGGAGTCATAACTTTCACATACAGACTCAAAATGAGATTACATTTTTTTAAAGTGTATAAATTTTCAAGGGGGATCCAAATATTCAATAATATTCAAGATTAATAATGTCCTTGATTTAATTTTTTCCACTATTCCAAAATTGGCTTGTTTTAGCCAAGAAATGTGTATAGCCACTTGTTACAAATTGGAAAAAAGTAAAATGGATATATCCTTCATAGTTGTACTTAAAATATACCTTTAAAGAAGTGTATTTTTCATTATTCACTTTCCATTAGTAATACCATAAACATTAAATCCATTAAGTCATACTGGTTTATATAAATATAAATAATTTTTAACCAAAATGATATGCATATACATTATTCATATAATATGTGCATATATCATAATTATATAGGTCAAAAAGGTTTTGGATGAAAAACTAATAAGGTGTTTTAGGAAAGATAAATAAGTAAGATGAGGTACAATTCTCAGCCTCATCTTACTCAAGCATGTGCATATCCTTATGCAAAAATATATGAATTTATTTATGATCAAAATGGAACATAAAATGAAAATGCACAAACACTTTTCAAATTATCAGGTTGTATCTTCAACAATACATCTATAAATACATCCTTTATCTTTCTCAAAATTTATCCCATGTTATTGTCTCTTCCTATTCATCAAGTATGCTTTGATGTTTATAGCCATGAATTTATAAATAAAGCAAAGTTATTTATTTTGTAATGAAGATTGAGGTTATTTACAACATAAAAACTATATGATTCCTTCAATTAATCACTCTTTACTTTGAGATATTGATACTCTGATATTCATTTTAATATTTTCAAATTTATTTACCATTGTATAAGTCATTATAGACACTAGAAAAATGCACACTTGAAGTTTTTGATGAATGAATGCCTCGGGACCCGATAAAGACCCCCTAAAACCTTCTTAACCCTTAACCAACCCCTCTTAACCTAAAAAAATCACTATTCTCATATTCACATACTACTATTCAAAATTAATATTCACTATCACTATTCACTATGGGACCCATTATCACTATTCATGACGACATGGTAAGTGACTTGGCATGTGACATGGAAAGTGACATGGAAGGTGATATGGAGAGTGACATGGATTGGAAATGAGGTGTATTGAAGTGGGACATCATACCCCACATAGGACCCACCTCCAAGGTACCTACTGACATCATTAAGCACCAAAGGGCCCCTCTTTTGAAGTATGGCACATTTTCCCCTATGGGATCATCATTCAACATGTGTTTTTATCCTCATTCATGGAAAATGATGTCAATATTCATGGGGAGATTATCCAAAAGATGGAAGTGAATGGTGGAAAGTATTTTGGATCCATATCAGCCCATGTGCATGATTCCAACTCTATTTTGGACTTTTTATCAAGTTGGGAGACAAACCAACCAAGTGGAAGACCTATTGGCTAAGTGGGAATCTCACCTCCTTGTCTTTCATGACCACTCATGCACCCACATGGATAATGGTGTTAAAATGCATGGCGCACTTAGCCAAAAGATAAATTAGCTTGGTAAAAAGTTCTTTGGCCTCATTTGAGCCCATGCACACGATTCCTACTCCAAATTGGAATCATGTGCAAGGTGGGAGAAAAAAATAAGTTTTAAATCCCACCATCCTTATCCCATTTATCATTTATGATCCCACTTGAAAAATGGTGCCATACTTCATATTCCACTTCTTTGCCATGTTTCTTGACAACAAATGCTATAAATCTCCCCTTATCCTTCACACATGGTGAAGTTTGTTAGTATTTTGTTGAAGCATTTCTTCTTGAGGTTTAGGATAAATTTTGAAGGAGGTCATCCACTTCTTGGAGAAAAGAATTAAAATCAATGAATCTCTGCTAGAATTATTGTTGGATCCCAACATCATCATCAACAACAACATCATCAACATATTCAACCACATCAATACCTGCATCAATCACTCAAGGTAATATTGTGAATTTGGTATTTAAATGTATTATTTCATTTAGTGATTTATCCAATATAATTTCATACCTTTTTACTTCACCTCTCCTTTGCTTTTATATCTTTACCTACTTTCCCCCTTTGTCATATTTATCCACTTGCCCTTTTGCCTCTTTGCCATATTTACCAACTTGACCATTTACCCTTTTACCATCTTGAAAATTTTTACCATTGAATTATTGAAAATTTTAATTATTTATCAACCTCAACCAAACCATCTTTCCTTAACCATTTTGACCCTTGTAAAATTACCAAACCAAAAACCACCATTTTGCCCTAACTAATTTTCAGCACTAGTTGATTTATCTTAGTCATCTTCTAAGCAAAGCATTTAACTTTATTGTGTTAAATTTAGTCATTTTCCATCATATTATTGTATTTGATATTATTTTTATGTTATTTTATAAAAATAATTTCTTTTTTTATTCACAAACTTAAGTGTTCAAAGTAGGTGGATTGATAACCTCTTAGAAAGCTTTCACTTTTAGGATCTAGCTCATGCTAGGCAATCCACCCATCTACTTGTATAATAAACAAGTTATTTTTAGTGATTTGCTTCTTGAAAATAATCCTCTTAAGACAAATATTACCCTTCTTTACTAGTTTCTTTCTTTACACACTAAGTAAAAATAAAAGAATTAGATAGAAACATGTCGGCACGCCCGGTGGGACCCTTGAGTTTTCTTGGGTTCATAGATATTTTAGGATATTTATAATTTAATTATTGAAATTAATTTAGTTTCATTCTTATAAAATTAATCTTTCTTTCTTTCTTTAAAAAAAACATAAGTTTTAGTTGTATGTTTTTTAGAAAAGTTTAAATTTTATTTTCCTTGCATTTCTAAGAAAATCAAAAACTAAAAAAAAAGAAAGAAAATAGAATTCATCATAGAATTAGGATTTCATTTTTATGTTGAATTTAGGTAAATTTTATATATTTTTTTGTGTTCATTGAAAATAAATCAAAAATTTCTTTTTGGTTAAAATTAACTTGCATACATAGTTTGCTTGCTTGTTTAAATTAGTTAATATAGTTTAATTTAAGCAAATAAAATTAACCGTAGTACATAAATGTTACAAAAACCAAACCAATTTCACTAAAACAAATATCAAACACACTTGAGACAAGGCTCAACTAGTATTTCATCACCTAGTGGATCACCTTACCCTTTTTCAATTATCATACTTGGATTTAATCACCGAGGACATAATGAACTCAACTCTCTAGTTGAGAATAAACTTTGGATAAATGGTATAAAGGCTAAGCACCTACACTGGCTACATGATCATGAAGTGATGGGAGCAAGCCCCAAGTATCAAGCCACATACCCGATCTAATATAGATTATCTTTTGAGCACCTAAACATAATCCAAAACCAAACATAGATTGATTTCTAGGACCTATTCAAGCCAATTTCCTCTTCACACTTTTCTAAGGCATAAGCCAAAAGAGAGATTAAAAATAATCCTAGGACTTAAGATGCTCTTAGTGAATGCATTGTTTGCCTTGAATCTTTTTTGATTGTTATTTATTTTAAGGTGTGAGAACATATCATTCCTTACCTATTTTATTGTATAGTTATTACTCACCAACAATGAAAGGACCTTGAGGAACAAAAATTACCACCAAATCAACCAACCTCTTCTACCTATACATTTATGGAACAAATTTCCAAACTCGTGGACTCTCCTCACTCTCTGGGAAGTCCTATTTAGGTAGTCCCAAGAGTTGTATATTTTATCACTTTCTTAAAAAGAATCACATAGCCTTACAACATTACCTTATAACTATGTCTTACCAAATCACAATTTTGACCCCACCTAAAAATCTGCCTTAGGACATGCCTCTCCAACTGATGGGGGTACCTCCACTACCATGGGTACTATTCAAACTTTAGTGACCCAAGCGTTATCATCAACCAACAATCCCCTTGAGGCTACCACTCAAAATTAATCATCCCAAACTACCATTGCCCTTATACCACCTACCAATCACTCCTCCACAATAGGAGTGCCTACCTCTAGAACTACCCATATCCCTCTAATTACCTCTAACACATCAAACACTACTCTACTTCAAATCCTTGTGGTGTTCATACCCTCCATGTTACCACTATTTAGTATAAAGGTCATTACCCTTCCATCAACCACTAACCCAATTACCACTCCTACCCAACAAGTGACCTCTAGTTATCTCCATAACCCACAAGGGAATATGCCTACTACCCAACCATCTACCTCTACCCAACTATTGAAATCCATATATATATATCTTCTACCTAACCATTGGCATCCACATACCAACCTCTCAACTATCAACATGTTTCTCAACCACCACCACCATAATATGCATTTTACAACCTTTTAGGTACTCAACCTCAAGAAAAATTCATGAATATGATCATGGACAAGATGACTAACCTTGAGTCATCCATCTTTAGATCCCATAATCTCTTATTCTATGATCAAATTTGTAATGAGCCTATTCACCCTTTGGTCCCTATCAGACCTTATCTATCCCAATGGGAACTTCCCAAATTTATGAAGTTTAATAGTAAGGAAGACTCTCAACAACATTTAAGGACATTTAGGCATTCATGCTACTTGATTACTTGTGATGGCATTATTCTCTTATGTACCTTTCTTATGTCATTATCCAGACTAGTATTGGATTAGTATAGTGCCATACCCAAACATTCCATCTTCTCCTTCAACCAACTAGCCCAAAACTTCTTAGATCACTTTTTGATTAATATATCCAAGAAAGTTTCCACCACTGACCTCTACTCCATCTATAAATTCAAGGATGAGTCCATTTCTGATTTTGTGGCTCATTAGAGGAGCCTAATTAACCAATTTCCTTCCCTTTGCACCAACTTGAACTCAAAGAGCTCTTTTTTCAAGCATGTGTAAAACATATTTCCTCCACATTACGTGTCCAAATCTTCCATACATTTGATGAATCTTTTACCATGGCTCACAAATTAGATAATAGAGCCATTGATGAAGGAAAGTTAAATTTGAAGAACAAGAACTCAACTTACAAACCTAATGAGCCCTCTTCTTCCAAGCCAAACAACCAAACCAATCTAAACACTAAAAAAAAAGCAAATTCCAATGATATTGTCCTTAAATCCTCACCTCCACCATCTACCAACCAATAAAACCCAAGGAACCAAACCTCCAACTCCTCTAATTATTTAAACCAGAACCAAAGGAACCAAACTTAGAATAATCAAAATCAATTAAATCCACTTGGGGAACCCTATGCTTCTATTTTATAAAAGTTATTAAAAGCTAATATCATCTAACTTCCACCAATTAAACCCCCCCAATAGTTTGATGCTTCTCACCCCACACAAGGTTGGTATAACAAATATGACCATTGTGCATTCCAAAAGGTCATAGGACATGATATCAATAGGTGCAATCTTTAAATACCTTGTCCAATCTCTCATTGACAAGGGGGACATTACATTATACAACCCCAATGCACCACCCAACTAGGACCTTTACATATTTAGGCAACCTTTTCCAAACCATACTCCCACCAAAAATGAGAGTAATAATGTCGAATTCTCTCTTGACACTCATACCATTAACATGGTTCTTAACACACTCACTAATAAATAAATTGTTCACCAATCTACCAATCCCCCTCTACTTATTGAAATAGTAGAGTTACCTCCTATCCTTTTGGACATCCAAATAGAGGAAGCAACCACATCCACACCTTTGACAAATGTTACCACACTTATCTCCAATATTATAGAACCATCCATTCCATTTTTGGAAGCTATCTCACAAGAAAAGATAACTTCAGCCACCAAACCCATAATTTCATAACCTTACATCAAAAACCAAGATAAAGTTAAGTGAACCAAACCAGAACCTCTAACCCTTTCTTTGGTAGACTAACCTATCCCTTATAAAACAACCAAAACCTCCTCCAAATTAACTGACTCTCAAACACCTAAACCCACCAAGACAAATAAAGTAACCAAACCCCCTCCAAAACCAACAACTAAAGCAACCAAATAGGTAAAACTACCCAAAGACCCAAATCCTCAAATTTTACCTCCCTCTATCTTGATTATGAAGCCCATTATTTTTACCAAAACCCCATCACATCTATTGGTGACACCTTCACACTTACTTCCTAATGCACCTCTCTTTACTACACCAACAATACCTAAGTTGCCTACCTTACCATCCTCCACCTCTAGCTCACCAACCATATTAACTAAACCAAAACCATCAACCAAGTGTACCACCTTACCTAAGACACCTATCACCAAACCTATTTCCAAATAACCTTTTACCTCAACACCCAAAACAAAAAATGCTAAACCTTTACCACCCTTAATCAAGTCTTACCTAACTATTCTCTAATGGTTATTTAAAACCTCTTCCTTGAGTTTACCACCCATCAAACCCTTTGACCCTTCACATCCAAAACCATCATGGTTTATAAAAACTTGATTTCTTTATACCATAGGACACCTTACCATGATACGAAGAATTGTAAAGCTCTCCAAACTCTCATCCACTGCCTTTATGATGAGGATGATCTATTAACAAACAAATCTCCTATGTCACCCATACCAACCCAAAAAAAATCCATACCTACCCAATGCTTGCCCACTCCTCCAATCTCACTTAAGAATGAAGATAAGTCTGACCACTCTACCACCTCACCCTTTCCTTATATCCATACTATCAATGTGGTCACTAAATCACAACAAAAGGATAAAAGGAAGGCTAAGGTTTTCATTCCTTAGACTTACCCCTCTTCACATTCTCAAGTAAACCACACCCAACCATCTCCATCTTCAATAAAATCTAAGGTGTCTATCTTAGGTTCCCCCCAATCTAAACCTTCATACCCCAACCCCTATGTAATATCTATCCGAAAAGCTATCCTTAAGCAGCTTCACTAGACCCTGGTAAAAATGAGCTTGTATGAGTTGATTTCTACTTCTCCTCATCACTACCAAGCACTCATAGAATCCTTTAAATCCATTGAGGTCCAACCCAATGACCCTCAACCTCTAGTTGCATTTATTGATGCCCTCCAAACTTCCAACCTTGTCACCTTTAAGAATTTATAAATACCTTTCATCCACCCTAAGGACCCAAATCCACCACTCTTTATTACCGCTTATATCAACCAAACCCATGTCAAAAGGGTTATGATTTATAGAGGAGATAACATTAACATCATATCCTCCTATGCTTATGACTAACTCAACTTACCAGACAATATCATGATAGAATCCATAATAGTCCTTTGATCCTTTAATGACACTAAGGCCACTACCTTGCGAACCATCATCCTTCATATCCATGTAGGACGTCACATACTCCCTAAACTTTTCTATATGGTGGAAGGAAAATTCTAATACAACATCTTATTGGGATGACCTTAGATTCACTCCATGGAATGTGTTCTCTCTACCCTCCATCGATGTATTAAGTTTGAGTATGAGGGTTAGGTCATCAATATCCAAGTAGACATAAATATTTTATCAATATACAACATGACCTATCACCTTAATGATGTCCTCATACACCCATCTGATGCACCTTCAATAGTTACACCCCAACCACTAACCATAGATGAAATGTCAACTAGCTCATTCATCCTTTCTTCATAGATCCCCATAAAGGAGCCCTTGGGATCTATGTTCTAACAATTCTCATTAAAGGAATATCACCTTCTAGCATTGGATGCTTTCCCTAATCCTCAAGAATATGGGAACCTTAAGGTATGACCCTTCTTATGAACCTAACATCAGACCACCATCCCTTATAGTCCCCCAAACTATCCAATGAAATTCATCTATGGGGGACTTGATTAGCCACTTATTTCTCCCACCACTACCTCCTCCATCCAACCATCCACCTCTGACTTTTTTTAACTTGACAAACTAGCATTCACTAAATTATACCTTCACAGGTGTACCTAGAATAGATTTGGTCTGGGCTGACATGAATAAGGACCTCATGAGTTACCTTTGATCAACACCCAAAAACCTCATGAGTCATTTGGCCTTGAGTTTATATCACATAAATAACCCACCAATTCACCCAAACTAATTGACACCATCGAGGAAGGCATTCCCTCCTCACCAACCTAACCTCCTTCAAAGTCTAAGGATTTTGATATCATTCCTCTTTAAAAAAAATTAATTAACAATGTTAGTTTATCCCCCCTAACCTATCAAAATGATGGCCAAATTCAAACCCTTCCTCTCATTCATCCTAAAATTATAGAGAAATATTCTCCTACCATCAATACCATCCAACATCAAGATGATGATTCTATTCTCACCTACCTTGATACCCTAGATTGCTTAATCCATAAATCCTTTCCTCCTGAATCTTTGACCATGTTGAATGAATCCACCATAGATATCAACTTGGGAACTATAGACAACCCTCATGTTGTCAAATTGGGCCAATCACTCAATGTCAAAAAACTTTGAGACTTATCCTCTTTCCTCTAAGAACACATCATTGCATTTTCTTAGCATTACAATGATATGTCTAGGATTGACCCCACTATTACCACCCATAACATAGTCATTCATCATGATGCCAAGCCTATTAAATATAAACTTTGATGCATGCATCCTCACATAGCCCTTCTCATCAAAGAAGAGCTTCAATGTCTCATATTTATAAACTTCATTCAACCCATTTATTACCCCCAATGGGTCTCAAATATCATACCTTTCACCAAATCCATTGGGGTTCTATGCATTTGTGTGGAATTTCATGACCTTAACCTTGCCTTCCCTAAGGATGACTTTCCTCTACCTAGTATTGACCATCTTGTTGATCTTATAGCTGATCATGAGATGTTATCTCTCATGGATAGGTTTTTGGGTTACAATCAGATCTTGATTGCTCTTAAAAATTAGCATAATATCACCTTTATCACCCTTTGAGGAACTATTTGCTACAGAGTCATTCCTCTTAGGTTAAAGAATGCTAGTGAAACCTACCAATGTACCATGACTTACATCTTCCATGACCTCATCCACACCATTGTAGAGGAATATGTCCATGATCTTTTGGGAAAATCCAAATCTTGCCAAGATCATTTGAAAGTTCTCAACATTATCTTTAAATGTCTAATCCATTTCCATGTCAGACTCAACCCTAAGAAATATGTTTTTGGGGTCCTTTCAATAAATCTTCTTGGATTTATCATCTCTCTTTGAGGAGTAAAAGTAGATCTTGCCAAGGTTAAAGAAATATTGTAGATGCCCCCTCCTACCAACCTTAAGCAACTATGTAACATGTAAGGAAATATTTAATCAATTCACCATTTTATTTCTCATCTTTTAGACTAGTGCCAACCTTTCCATCACCTTTTGAAGACAGATTTCTCTTTCAAATGGAATAGCGATTGTCAAAAATCCTTTGAATTGCTCAAATAATACCTTTTATCACCACCTGTCCTCATCCCTCCTAAGGATGACCACCCCTTTCACCTATATATCTCTGCTACTGACCATTCCCTAGGGGCAATGTTGGCTCACCAAGATGAACAACATAGAGAGCAAGTTGTATACTACATTAGCCACACACTTGTAGAATACGAGACTTGGTATACCCATATCAAGAAGCTTTGCTTAGCCTTGACTTTCATGGCCACCAAACTCTACCACTACCTTCTTAACCATAAAACCTATGTCATAACCAACACTGACCCACTCAAGTACATGCATTCCAAGCCATACCAAAATTAGTGTATGGCCAAGTGGCTTATACTCTTAGTAGATTTTGATCTTAAGTTCCTTTAGTAAAAGTTAATTAAGGGGCAAGTCATTACCGACCAATTAGCTAAAGAACTTTTGATAGATCACCAAAATCCTCTTGAATTTCTAGATGATTCCATCGCTACTCTTTCCCAAGAGGGTATGACCTACCAAATGAATATGTTCTTTAATGGGTTAAAGTGTTAACATGGTGGGGGATTTGGTATCATCCTTATCCCCTTTGACAGTGAGCCCCTTCCTTTATCCTTCAAACTTGATTTTGAATGCACCAATAATATGGCTGAGTATGAAGCCCTAGTCATAGGTCTTCAAACTATTTTAGCTTTTGGAATTAAGACAATCAATGTCTTTAGTGATTCCTAACTTGTGGTCAACTAGATCAATGGATCCTATCAATGTAAGAATGATGTCTTGAAAAAATATAAACTTTTAGTTGACAAACTCTTAACATCATTCAAACATTACCTGGTCCAATCGATTCCCTAATCTACCAACAAATTTGCTAACACAATGGCTTGCCTTACTTCCCAAATCCCTTCTCAACCTTCCAATTCCAAAATATTTATCACCATTCATCATTTTACCATACCCTCTTATAACCAATCTGACCCCCTACCATTTGTAATGTGGAGGAATCCCCATTCGACATTTTCTATGTCCAAACTTTTAACTACCTCAACCTAGACATCATTCCTCCCAACCTCTCTAGGAATGCCTAAAGGAAATTTGAATAGAGTACTGATCATTACACCATACTAGGGATAATACATTACAAACATGGTTTTGATGGTCTCTTTCTTCATTCCCTATGTATCCATTAAGCCTCCTATGCCATCAGAGAAATGCATGATGGGATCTATGGGGGACACTTTAGCAGTCTAGTAGTCACTAAATGTATCCTTCACCTTGGATAATATTAACCCACCCTTAACCAAAACTATTTTGATTATGTTAAAAAGTGTGTTAAATGTCAATAACATGCTAATTTGCATCATGTGCTAGTTAATGGCCTTCAAGTATCTAAAGACTTTTGGCCTTTCTCGCAATGGGGGCTTGATCTCATTGGGGAAATTAACCCCCATTCTTTGCAATGGCATAGCTCCATCATCACAACCACCAAATATTTCACCAAGTGGGTGGAATCTATTCCTCTTATCTCAACCAAAGTGGAGAACATGGTCAACTTTATCAGCCATCATATCATCTATTGCTTTGGTGTTCCTCATAAGATCATCACCGATAATGGTAAATATTTTTAAAATAAGCAAGTCTAAAGTATATTTGATGCATTTGGCATCAAATTAAGATTTTATTCACCTTACCATCGACAAGAAAATGGATAGGTGTAAACCTCTAATAAAATACTAACCAAATTTATTAGTGTTTTAGGTTAGGATTGGCACTTACACATCCTATTCACTTTATGGGCTTATCACATAGCATTCAAATCTCTACATGTGCTACCCCTTTCTCTCTAGTTTTTAGATTAGAGGAAATATTGCCTCTTTAAGTCTAAATCCCCTTTATTTTCATATCTTTTCAAGATCTTATTTATGAAGAAGATTATCATCAACACCATTTAACTCATCTTGAGCTACTTCACAAGCATCATTTAACAACCCTCACCCACCTCTATATCTATCAAGAACGTATCAAGCACACTTATAAAAAGCACCTGAAAGTGTGAAACTTCAATATCAGAGACCTCATCCTCAAGGAAAACCAATATGTGACCAACATGAAAAAAAGTAAATGAGGTAAGTTTTCTTTCAATTGGCTTGGACCTTACATCATTTGTCCTCTCTCAAAGGTAAATCAAAACCTGAGCCTCTTAATTCTTTTCATTTGTGTCTATTCTTCTATTAAAGAAGGATTAAGATCACCTTTTTTCTAACTTAATCACATCCCTTGATTAAGAATATTTTCACCTTCATTTATCTTCCTCCTCTCCTTCTGAGGACAATTGATTACAACATACAACCATGTGATTAACCATCATAGTCATAGCCTAATCCTAAATATGGGCACCATGGATCTACCCATGGCATGGTTCTCATGGATACTTTTCATCTCTAACAAGATAGAATCCCATGGTTGTTGTCTCTCAAACCACATACTTTCACCTATCATTTAACCCTCTTGTGTTAAAGTTTTTCCCTCATAAAGGTAAATATTTGAACCTAATTAGACTTTTCTATGTCTAAAAATATCACATCCAAAAATAATTTGGATACCAAAATATTAATTAGGTCAATATCTTAAGCATTGTAGACTACTCTCTTGAAATACAACTACCCAAAAACAAAATAAAAATTGCTTGCACTAAAGGTAGACTGCTTCTTCAAAGGACTGCTATCAAAAGGCATTAAATAAAGCATCTAAAATTAGACCATTCCTTTGAAGGATGGCTATGTCAACTTTGTCAAAAATAGAGCAATTTATTGGAGGCTTCCCAGATTGATCAGATTCCCATATACATAAATAAAGTAAAAGACCCACTATCACAATCAAATCAAAATCTAAATAATCTTGAAAGTCGTAATTGACTCTCAAGCATCATAATAAAATGGAAGCCATAATCAGCTTTCACATGTAGACTTCGTGCATTGATCAGTATACATCTATCATATGACATGGACTTGTCTATTATCATTATTAGGTCACCTATATAAGGGGAAAACTTACCCACATAAGGTTACCATACACATTAACCTTTTTCCTTGACACCATCTATTGCCCATCTTCCTTTATACTATTTGTAAATCAAGGGATTTTGAGCTTACTTGGCACATTGTGATCAAAAAAATTATTTTATCAACCAGCACATGCTAATGAAAATCATTTTAAAGGCTTATGTTCTTTAGGTCAATCCAAATTTGAGTTTTGTTTTACTTTTTCCTTGTCAACAAATAGGCATTACACCTCATTTCTTATTTTCTCCTCATTGAGTCATGCATTCTATTGGACCTATGTCTCTTGATTTTTCATGTCTTTTTCCACTTCCAGTATGGTCATCTAACCTACTTATGTTTCACCATTATCATCCATCCAAACCATAAATGAAATCAAATTAGCATTAACATCAATCAACCCACCTTCTGGGGATACCTTTTTTCTCAACCTCAACTTGCCTTCGATGCACACACTTTCTTTACAAACCTTCAATCAAAACTAAACCATGTGGTCCATAAAATTGGGGTAACCCATTTGATCACCATTTTATAACCCTTGTTAAACTGCATTGGCCTAATGTCCTTGGACTATGTGGGTGTTCCTTGACTTTTAAGGTAAGTTTGACCACTAACAACTAATTATCCTCCCATTTTTACTCTCATTAATTTTTTTCTAACAATGCCCTCTAAGCTAGGGTGTCTCATGTCAGGGAAGCTTTAGATTCTTCTTATCATCCTTGTATTTTAACATCATCTAATAATTCCTCTTCATTTTTACCTCATTATTGGGAGAAATACATTGGCCTAAGGTCTTTTTGGACTATGTAGGCAGTGTTTAGTTACTGAGGTCACCTCAACTGCATCTTTTACTTTATTTGCCCTTCTCACCTAATATATTTTCCTCCACTTCTCTACCTATCTCCTCACCACCTCCCTCCCTTTAGCTTGCCAATATCTTTTAACCACTTTTCTAGCTTATCAATCTCTTTTAACACAAGGATTAAAAACCTTCCTCATTGGCTCCTCTTATCTCCCATAAAGCTACCACCTTCTCTTTTTCATTGGCCTCCCCATCACCTTTCCTTGTGAATGCTTCATAGCTCACTCCCCCACCCACTTTTCATGTTTTTTTCCCTCTCTCCACTTATTACCAGCCTTTCCCTCTATCCCCTTTGTCTTCTTTCAGCATCTTTATCGTCTCTCCTTGCCCTTGGCTATTTGTTGTACCCTCTTGATCAATCTCTTTTTCTCACCAATTCTACATCATCCTATTCCCTTGCACACTGATGGATAATTTTACCTCTTTCTCTTCTTTGCTACCACCTTCTTACTTCTCTTCCACTGCTTCTAAACCATCTTTATTCTATCTCTCATTTTTTGTTTTCCTCTTTCCCATCTTCTCAATCTAGCATGCTTTCTATTTTTTGTGTTTCTTCTAGAATCCTAGGTTTTTCTTACGTGTGCCACCACTCTCTATCATTTTTACATTCTTCCCATCCTTTCCATTTTTTCCTACATAACTAGCTTCTAACTAGGTATTTATCCTTTGAGAAACCTTCCATAATTGCCCTTTTATTCTTATTTATTCTTGCCTTTTATACTTTGCATTTCCTTTTTCCTCTTTCTATCTTGGTACGCACTTATATTTTGCATCTATGTG
Source organism: Torreya grandis (assembly GCA_037957365.1). NCBI lineage: Eukaryota > Viridiplantae > Streptophyta > Pinopsida > Cupressales > Taxaceae > Torreya > Torreya grandis. The sequence continues at coordinate 2,514,056 of JARHVA010001443.1, forward strand.
AGTGTCTATGATTTATATCCCTACTTCATTCCTCTTCTTATCATCCCTGATCTTCATCCCTTATTTTCATCTCATTGCCTTTCATTATGTTCCCCTATTTCTTCACCACCTCACCACATTTTTAGCTTGTCAATCTCTTCTAATCACCCATTTAACTTGTCAATCTCTTGTAATAAGCTAGTTGAAACATACCTTATCTCTTCAGCTTTTTATGTACCCATATTTTGCTTTCCATAATTTTTCTTAACCCTTTCCCATTTTTCCATCCCATTTTCATCTCCAACACCACCCTCTGATTTGATTCATTATTCCTCTCCTTGCCTATCATCATCTATGCTTACTTGGTCATGTCTTCACCTACTTCTTCACTCTTCTATCATCCTTTTTGTGTCCTCATTTCACTCCTTTTTCCTCTTATTTCTTTTTATTCTATGTATTTCCTTGTTTTTCATTTCCATCACCAAATTGTTTTTTCTTTGGTATTTTTTAGACTTATTTTAAAACCTTTCATGGCCTCCCATATTTCTCATCCACCCCTTACCCTTAAATATTGTTAAACTTATTTCCCCATCCTTTTAAATTATCCAATCTATCATTCTTTAGTGCATTCCTCAAACCCCCATCTTCCACCTTTTATTTTTCTTCTCTTTTCTCCATTTCACTTCATTTTTTTGTCTCCCTTGATGACATTCCTTGTTCTTCCTGACCTTATTTTTTCCTCCTCCATATCCATGCTTGGCTCCTTCCATCCTTCTTTACCTTTGTCTTTATCTATGACCTCATTAATTTATTTACCTATCTCTTCATCCATCTCTTGGCATGTATTCACCTTATCCCTTATTGGATCCCCTTTAATTTATCCCATTGGCACTCCAAATTCTCACTCATTAGAGTGTAATCACTAATTATATTGCTTATACATGCATATACATGTTTATTTCCTCATATCCTCTACTCTCTTGCTTTAATGCATGAAATATTGTCAGGTTCATTGCTTCAGGGCATCCATTTCTTCCTTTAATATCTTTATCTATTAAACATGGGTCATCCTTTTATACCTCTCTAACTACTCCCTCTACCCTATCCATCACCTCTTCCCCTTTAAACCCTCTACACATTTTGATTACTTGATAGAGTATGATCAACACTCCTTTTTTATCCTTCAAATCATGCTCATATAATGCATTCATATGGATTATGTTCATTAAGCCACTCCCACTTCAAGTCTATTTCTCATCCTTGTCCAAGAAGAAACATTGTACCCTCTTATCCTAAAGTCTTTGGTTGATATTTTCATTACAACATTTATTTATTGATTATATTATTCACTTTACCATTAGTGTTTTTCGTTGCCTTACCTCATCTACTTTACCATAAGATTACAATAACCATAACCATAACAATAATAACCATAACCATAACATTTATAAGTATCCACATAACCCTAAGCATGATAACATTCAAACAATGACATCCAACACATTTATACATGTTTACAACAAACTATGAAATATTTTATTTAAGGGTGAAAGAAGTCATGCGGTGCATATAAAGTTATCAGACTATCCACACCCAACCTAAGGTCCCTACATACATTATTTTCCTACCTAAGCATTAGGCCAATTATATAGCGACTCTAGATTTATGTTTAGCCATCCTTTTACTTGATTATTTCCTAAACTAACATTCATAACATTCCCTATATCTATAATAATTGAAGGGTGTACTCTATTCTCTTCTTTCACATCCATCCCTATAGGGTGAGAATCACATTTTGTTCTAGGTCTTTCACCCTACTCACCCATCACAACCATTACATCCCTATTCTCTAGTTTTTCTACTCACATAGGTACTACCTATAGTTGCCTCAGTGTGCATCCCCTTAGATAGTGAGGGTTCCCTCTATGGATAGGTTGAAGGTCATGTTATTTAGCCCTACACCTTGCACAATGAAAGTATCACCTTCTTCATTACTGAGGAGGTAAGAGTTTAGGCTTGAGCTCAAGTTATGGGTGCCTTTCCTCTTGTTATTGGTTTAATAGAACTTCCATTATCACCATTACATGTTGTAGTATTTGATAGATATGCACATTCACCATGTAGATTATTTCAGGTCATGGGGATTGCTAATTATCTCTATCTATTGGAAATATTGTCATTGATGTCAAAGGTCTAACATTATTGGTGATATAGGCCCCATTATATTTAATGGTGTTTTTAATATTCATATCTTCGCTAAAGTGTGTTAATATTTATTTAATATTAAAAAATATATTTTTGGTTGCATAAAGTTAAAATAAGGGCCTATAGAGAAGTTAAAGAGTCACAGGGTAAAGATAAAATAAGAATGGGATGCATTTTCCTATGAAGAGTCATTTTGAGGAGTTCTAAGAGTCACCAAGTGAAGACAAAAGAGGAAGGGTTAAATTTCTCATGAAGGGACACCTTGAGGAATATGAAAAGTCACCAAGATAAAGACAAAAGAGGAAAAGACACTTTTACTTATGAAGGGTCACCATGTGACTTTTCAAATGTAAGGATATGAAGGGTCATGCAAGTTTGGTGCCATTTTCCATGAGGATTGAAGGGTTACAAAGGGTGAATGCCAAAGGTCATTTGGAAATCTATGAATAAAGGCTTGAGAAGCCATTTGTAATATGGAAGATAGAGTATGATTTGTAATTGTAATATCTAGCTTAGAAGAGCAAAGGAGAGAAAAGGAAGAGATATTGTAATGTGATATCATTTGTTGAGAAAGAAACATTGAGAGATAGTTATGTTTTATACACAAGAGGGGTTGGTGCTCCTGTGGGTTGGATCTCACAAATAATTATTGTGTTGGTGCTCAGTAAAGGGGTTGGTGCTCCTATAAGTTGGTGCTTATGAATATTTTAGTTTGACTTGGTGCTCATTCATATACTTGAGATTTTTCTCCATGGTTTTTCCCACATTGGGTTTCCACGTTTTATCTGGTGTCTCTCTCTATCTTGTGTGGTGTTTATTATTTTAGTTTTATTACATATCTTAAATGTATGGTTAAGTGGAATTTGATTAAGTGAGAGTTTATAAGATTTATGATATGCTGATTCACCCCCTTCTCAGTATATCCCATGCTTAACAATTGGTATCTGATCAAGTTCCTTTTTAAAAAGTTTTATAGCTTGAAGGTAGATCGGGAAAGCATGATGGCTAGATCACATGAAGGATTTTCTACAAATAGGTCACCTTTGTTTGATGGGATGAATTATGTTTTTTGGAGCATAAAAATGAAGACTTATTTGATGGCCCTTGGATTCAACATATGGCAAGCAGTGGTGGAGGAATATGAAGAGCCACAGACACTTGTAACCACTATAGTAGAAAAGAAGGCAAGTGAAAATAATGCTAAAGCTTTAAATGCTATTTTATATGGTTTACGTGAATTATAATTTGTTAAAGTTATGCAATGTAAATATGCTCATGAAACCTAGGTAAAACTTGAGAATATTTACAAAGGTGATGGAAAGGTTCAACAAGCTAAGCTTTAGACTTTCAGAAGATAGTTTGAAGATGGAAGAAGAAGAAAATATAACAAGTTATCTTTTGTGGGTTGATCAATTATTTAATTAGATTCAAGGTGTTGGAGAAAATTTAGAAGAATCAACTATGGTTCAAAAAGTTTTGAGATATCTACCATTGAGATATGATGCAAAAGTTTTAGCAATTGAAGAGATGAAGAATTTAGCCAAGCTAAAGATGGATGAGCTTCATGGTATTCTAATGGCATATGAGATGCAGACTGAATAAGATAAACCCTCAAAGAGAGAAGTAGATTTCAAGACATTAAAGAAAGAGAAGGCTAAGATTCAAGAGTCAATTGATAGTTCCAATGATGATGCACAGCTAAATATCAATAAAAATTACCTTTCAAATGTTTTAATTGTGGAAAGATTAGACATTTTTTAGATAAATACCCAAATAAGGGTAATGATGATAATTAATAAGGAAAGTCTACATAAAATAATAATTTCAAAGGTAAAATCAAGAAGGGATTTGAGAATAAGTGTTTGTATTTTAAAGATCCTAGCTCAGCCGAAGATAGTGGAGTTAGTGATTCAAAAGAAGAAGAGATTTTATTCATGGCCATACATAAAGATGCCTCTAAAATCAAAAGTATAGATGATCAAGAAGAAGAATAAGATGAAGCTGAAGTGAATCTAGAAGGAGACTCATTTGTGCCTTAGAAGAGTTAGAAGCTATTGAGAAGAAGAATCGAAAATTGAAGCACTAAATCAAGAAAAATGAAAAGGAGTCAAAGGAAATAATTGATGATATAAAAACACACTTTAAATAAGCTAAAAGGAATGAAAAATATCCAAAACCATAATTTCAAAAAGTAATAAAATAATGTGAAAGGTATGTTATTGAAATTGCCTCTTTAAAAGAAGATATTGAGAAAGCAGTCAATGATAAAGTAGTTAGTGATTCAAAATTTGAGGATAGCACTAACATGTTGAATAAGATATTAGAAATCCAAAAGGCAATAAGATAAGATAGGTATCAAATTTGAAAAAAAAACAGCTATGTTAAAGCTCTTACAAAAGAGGAAACAAAAAGGAAAGAAGTGAAGAATACAAAGGACGTCTCAAACAAAGAAGGTTGGAAGGAACAAAGTTACAAAATACAAAAAGGAGAAAGATACACAAACAGGTTCTATTTTCATGGTTATTGTTTTTATTGTAATGGATATGGTCATAAGAAAATATAATGTCAAAAAAGAGCTAAAACTTTTAGAAACAAGGAGAAGGAAACTCATGCAAAATCTAGCAGAAGCTACAACTCTTTTGCTCCTCTATCAAGCTTTGATGAAGAGGCCATAATATGTTACAAGTGAAATAATTTTAGATACATAGCCTAATATTATAGAATTGTGTTTGATTCAATCAATAAGGACTAAATTTTCAAGGTTCCATTAATTAAGAAGAAGGTTTAGACATGTTCATGATAGAAGAAATAACCTAAAGATTCTATGTTGGTTCAGACAGCTTTGCATGCAAGAAATGAAGAACAACCATGGTTCATTGATAGCGGATGTTCGAGGCACATGATAGGAGACAAGAGTAAGTTCATAACTCTAAATAAGATCAATGGTGTCACAGTGAAATTCATAGATAAAACCACTGCTAGGATAGCCAAAAATGGTACTTTGAGTTTGGATAATGGTAGAACCAAGACTAAGAATGTATTGTATGTCAAAGGTCTTAAGCATAATCTATTGAGTGTAAGTCAAATATGTGATCAGGGATACACATTAAATTTTTATGTATAATGTTGTAATATTAGAATAAAATATTCAAATGAGTTGATTGTAGATGCTCAAAGGATAGGCAACAATTTATATGTATTATCAGATATCTTCACAAAGGCATGATCAAAGGACACATTCAAGGATCTACAAGAGGAGTTGGGAGTAGCTTCTTTTACTTCCTACCATTTAGTTTTAGCATCAATTAAGGGGGAGATAAGTGTTATCTCTAGGTATTCCCTTTGCCATTGATGTCAAAGGGGGAGAATAATAGGTATAGGTATAGGTGCAAAAACAGGTACAGGGAATAGATACAGGTTGCTATAGTAAGGGGGATTTACTATATGTTTTTTAGATGCTAGTATGTGCAAGTTTTAGGTTGTGTCAGTTTCAATTTTAGGTTTCCATCAATGACAAAGGGGGAGATTGTTGGAAATATTGTCATTGATGTCAAAGGTCTAGCATTATTAGTGATATAGGCCCCATTGTATTTAATGGTGTTTTTAATAGTCATATCTTGGCTAAATTGTGTTAATAATTATTTAATATTAATAACTATATTTTTGGTTGCATAAATTCAAAAGAAGGGCCCATGGATAAGTCAAAGAGTCATGGGGTAAAGACAAAATAAGAATGGGATGCATTTTTCTATGAAGAGTCATTTTGAGGAATTCCAAGAGTCATCAAGTGAATATAAAAGAGGAAGGGTGTAATTTATCATGATGGGACACCTTGAGGACTATGAAAAGTCACAAAGATAAAGAAAAAAGAGGAAAGGATGATTTTTCTTATGAAGGGTCACCATATGACTTTTCAAATGCAAGGATACGAAGGGTCATGGTATTTTGGTGCCATTTTTGATGAGGATTGAAGGGTCACAATGGGTGAATGCCAAAGGTCATTTAGAAAGATATAAATAAAGGCTTGAGAATCCATTTGTAATACAAAAGATAGAGTATGATTTATAATTGTAATATCTATCTTGGAAGAGAAAATGAGAGAAAAGAAAGAGATATTGTAATGTGATATCATTTGTTGACAAAACAACATTAAGAGATAGTTGTGTTTTATACACAAGAGGGGTTAGTGCTCATGTGGGTTGGTGCTCACAAATATTTGTAAGGGGTTGGTGCTCCTATGGGTTGGTGCTCATGAATAGTTATTGTGTTGGTGCTTAGCAAAGGGGTTGGTGCTCTTACAAGTTGGTGCTTACAAATATTGTAGTTTGAGTTGGTGCTCATTCATATACTTGAGATTATTCTCCATGGTTTTTACCACATTGGGTTTCCATGTTAAATCTGGTGTCTCTCACTATCTTGTGTGGTGTTTATTATTTCAGTTTTATTACATATCTTGAATGTATGGTTAAGTGGAATTTGATTAAGTGATATTTTATAAGATTTATGATACACTGATTCACCCCCCTCTCAGTATATCCCATACTTAACACTATCATTTCTCCCATTATTTTCCATATTCAACCTCTAGTAGTTCTCTATACCCTAAACAACCTACAAAACTAAATGAATTCATGATAGATATTCATTCTTACCATGATTATTTAAATAGATTACCTAACTATTATTCCTCATCGACATGATTATCCATTTTGATGATGGGGAAGGTCTTATGATGTCATTGATTCCCTTGAATAATCTTTCCACTTGAAATGATCATGACTATTAACCTTTTCATATGAACACATAGCCCTTGACCTAATTGGTCATCTTGATATAGTCATTATGCACTATCATGATGTATTTTTATCACCCTTATCATCTGATCCATGTATGATGTCTTTGTTTGCTTTGTCATCTAACAATCCTTGTGGGCCTCATAAGTCTTTTGCATCATTATCACCTTTACCATAACTAACATAAATTGGCTTCTTACCTTGGGATACTGTAATAGTCACACCTCTAAAACTACCACTATTTTTGGTGGTAGTAACTCCCAAATGCTTGTTGCTATAGAAATCTCCCCCATCTTATCCAACTGTATAACCAATATCTTGGACTAAGTAGCTCCTTGCTAGTAGGGCCTCTTCTAAGTGGAACCTAAAGTCATTGGTTCCAAGTAAATAAGATAGAGGATGTAATCATGGCCACCTTTTGTCTAGCTTACCCATGCAACTCTTAGGTCAGGCACAATTCATCCTCTATCACTCACCATGCTACCAATTTTATAACTCATAGAATTTACTTAACTATCAAAGAAATTCTTTGCAAATAGTCACTTCACTAGTACCCATAAAAATTAGCTCATAGTAGTGATGAACCTTTGCCAAAGAGACTATATAGATATTGATAGATTCTCATCTCCTAAAACTTGTCTCATAGTGATAGATTCCATCACTGTGCTTATACCCTCACACATTTTTTAGAAGGCATAACCTCTTCATGAAGGCACCTCTTCTTTGGCTTAGCTCCCTCATAAGACATTTATGATGCTTAGCCTTTTTTTATCCACTTATTTATCCTACCTTACCCATTTGTGTCTTCTCCTTATGCATGTGGGATTATTATGCTGACTATTCACCAATCTACACCACAAAACCTCACCATTACCAAACTATCAGCCCAAGCCTAACCATGTGGTATATCACATTGGGGTAACCCATATGAACTCGACTATAGAACTATATTTGGCCTAAATTTTTGTTGGATATCACATCCATAGAACTATGTAGGTATCATCCACTTTCCTAGTGAATATGGAGTTATCTTAGCCACCACTTACCTAAACCCTTACCAACCACTCTCTCTAACCAACTTACCATTTGACCATGTCTACCTCAATGTTGGTCATTTGGACCCAAACTACTACATATCTTTGTGACAACATTGCTTAGGAAATTTTGACTACACCCACCAACCTTACCATGTTGCATTTTTTCACAACCTAACCATTTAGGTTGTTTCACAAGAACACTTCCTGCCTTGGATACCCACAACCAACCCTGACCCTATCTAGATCACTTGATTGGCATGAACCGATTAGTTATGACTAATGTTGTGGATCAATTAACCCTAACATATGTCCCTCTAAACCCAAGCTTAAATTAACCAACATCAACAAATTTAGTTCATGTATGATCTTGGCTATCACACTTAGTCAAATTTTGTGTGCATGTTTGCATCTCAAATACCTGTTGACCAAATTTTGCCCACAAGCAAAATTTTGGTCCCCTTCTTCCCTTGCTATTCAATGCCAGTCAATTTCAGGTTGCATAAGTTCATGCCATGGTTTTTCAGCTTGGTTCAACACTTTGGTTCAGCCCCTTGGTTCAATTAGCAATTGGTTCATCCATCTTCAAGTTCAAACATCTCGATTCAACATGGTTGAATCGCTTGAACCGTTGAACCAATTTCAGTTCAATGGCTTGGTTCAAAGTGAGTGATTCAATGTTCGGTTAAATCGATGGTTCAAGATTTGGTTCAATGGTTTGGTTCGATGATTTTGGTTCAAGGCCATCGGTTCAACACTTGGTTCATCGGCCTAGTTCAATCAGTCGGCTCATTAGCCAGTTCATCGGCACCCAATGGTTGAACCACTTGAACCATTGAACCATTTTTGGTTCAATGGCTTGGTTCAAGGGTATGCCATTTGGTTGAGGGGCAGTCTTTAAGTTCAAATACCCTTGCGGAGGGCAGGTGCTTCAAAGGAAAAGAGCTGGGTAAGTTTAAATTTGTTTAAGTCTGGATTCATTTAAGTCCCAAATTCCTTCAGACTTTTTGTCTAAAGGAATTCCTTTAGACAAAAAGTCCGAAGGAATTCGGGCCACATATACAAAGCAAAGGTTGGGGCTGGGGAGAATTTTTGCAGACTTTTTGTCCACAGGAAAATGTCCATGGACAAAAGTCCGTGGGAACCCGGGAGGTATTCAAAGGCAAAGAATGACCCGCTGAAGGACCCCAAAGGGTAGATGCCCTTATGGGGGACTCTCAGCCCAAATACAAAGGACACTTTCAAGGGTTGGAGGGTCACCTTCCCTTTGGAAAGGTGCTAAGAAGAAAACAAAGGCAAAAAGTGCCCGCAGAGAGGGCCGATGAAAGAAAAGTTGTAGAAAGCCAACGAAGGACCCGATGACATTTTGATAGGTTTGAGGACATCCTGAAGGCCATCAAAATTAAGAAAGAAAATTAGCCATTGGTTTTTAAACCAATGACAGCTACGAGAATGTCAAAATTAGTGCAATGAAATAGCCATTTGTTTTCAAATGAAAGAGTGCTAACCATGAGAGCCCAGAATGTAGCGACCCACTAGAAGTTCACCCTCGAGGGCCAAAGGAGCTAAAAGAGACAAGAAAGGGAAAAGACAAAGTGACAAGCATGGAATGAGCAAGTAGATGGTCCAAGTGGTGAAGGGAAGTGCCGATTCAAGAATTAACTCCAGCAGGTGAAATAGTGATAGCGAATTGACCATTAGAGGATGCAAACAGCTAGCAGTACAACCAATTTTCTCCATTTCATATTAATGAGTAGACAAACCATGTAATCACCTTGATGAAGTGGCCTTACAAATAGAAAAAGCACATAGCTCATTAATGTTTTGACCAGCCTGCTCTTCCCAATGAGGGGACGCGAATGAGCCACTTGTAAAAAAGGGGTGCCAAAAAGGGCTTCCTTTTCTTCTCCTATATATTTAGGACTTGTCATTGAGAAAAAAAATCTTCCACATTTGTAAGGGTATCCCTAGAAAAATTTCCACTTGAATCAATAAACATAGTTTTACCTCTATCTTGGATAGATATATCTAAGTATGTCTTGAGTGTTTATTTATGTTTAGTCATTATCTCTTGATGCTTTCACAGGTCCAACACCAACATACCTGTTGTCTACAAGGCACCATTTCTATAGTTGATAGGAGGAGAGCTATATTTGAAAGTGCAGGAGCAGAAGAAATTGCTTACAGTGTGCATTTCATAGCACCTTGGTGAATCTTTGTTTTTTGTGTTTTCATGAAAGCCTCCCTTCCAGTTTCTTATAGCCTGGTCCTTCTGCCAAGTGTGAAGTGTATGTATGTATTTGTCTGATTTTAAAGTGTGGATGTGAGAAGGTCAACTTATTTTGGTGCATCACCTCTTTAGAGTAGTTTGTTTTCCTGCAATCTTTCTCCCTTTTCATCCCCCCCATTATATCTATATATATGCATGTATTTACACTTGCTGGAATGAACATGATGCATCAAAGGGAGCTAGCCCTTATCTAGAGACTCTCCCCTCCAGCTTCACTAGTCCCACAGGTGAGAGGGGAGTTTCCATAGTTGTGAGGAGAAGGTAGGAGCTTAGCCTCCTGCCAAGGGTGCAATATTATAGCATCAACAGTTTTGGCACACCCGGTGGGACCAATTGGGACAAGTTTTATCCAAAGAGTTGAATAATTTTTGGTGTGTTCTTCAACCGACCAGCCTTTTGAGGATTTTGCATCAAACACCAATGGTGACTCTGAGTTAAATCTACTGGTTAAGCAGCTTGGTGCCATCAAAAATCACTTTTTGTATGTATATTTATTTTTCACAAAATCATGGGTCTTATTTTCCTTCGTGTGATTATGATCAGGCTCCAGATATTTATGCAATCCCCTCAAGCAGCTCTCCTAGTTGCCCTGTAATAATCAGGGAAGTGGCCCTAGAATTAGAGATTAATAGACTGGAAGAGTAGTACAGATATCAATAGGAGTTGATGTATAAAGAGGAGTGCTTGTTTAGGCAAGCACAGGCCTTGTAATCCATGGAGGAAGAGGTAACAAAATGGAGAAATCCATTTTTCAAGGTAGCCAGCCTTGCACGCCCCTTCTTATCTTGAAGAAAACCCCCTCTTTTGCACTAAATCCTTTCTATCAGAAAGCACTTGCTCACTCCTACTCATCAAATACATCCGATCTCAATCCCATGTGCCTGGCTTTCTAATATCAAAAGGCATCAAAGCAACCCCCCATGGAGATGAACCTTCTAAACTCCTTAGATCATGAATCTTCTATTGAGGGAAGTACCACCATCCAACACATCCCTCTTCTAGGGGCTCTTCTAGTGTATTAACAGTCTCTTCCTTGCATTCCTCAACCTCCCCAAGTCCTTCAGCATGATGTGCAAATTCCAGGTTGGAGGAAGGAATGCCAGGGACCAGCTCAGAGCTTTGAAGAGGATCATGTTGGTGACCTCTAAGAAAGACTCTTTCAAGATAGCCTAGCCAAAAAAATTAAAGATTTAGAGGCTAGGATGAGGCTGCTTCTTGAAAGAGAAGTAAAACTTCCAGACCTTGTGGAGGATCCCAAGACCTTGGAGAAAACAAAGTTGTTGCCTATTTACAGGAGCAAAATTCCAATTTCAAGATCCTGAACTAGGGGAAAATAGTAGAATCATGGGGCAGGATGGAGGAAAAGCAAGGTTTTTCTCAAAACCTTGAAGAAGCTGAGGCTGCTCTTGCTAATGATCATGTTGGTGACCTCCAAGAAAATCTTTTCCAAGAAGATCTGACCAGGAGAATAATGGAGTTGGAATCTAGAGAGAGATTCCTCAGCCAATGTGTGATGGATGGCTCAGACCAAATAACACATTCCATGTCTAAACACACCCCACCTACACATTTCCAAGAGAGATATCAGTCCATACCTGATATTGATGAAGTGATAACCAAGTGGAAAGAGGAGAATCATTCGATTCTAGCTCAAGGACTACCTCCTCTTCCATGCATTTTTTTCACTTCACCCCTTCTCAAGGAGGAACCTATTTTGTAAGAGGCAGGTGAGGAGTAGAAGTTCCAATCTATAGTTCTTCAAGAGGCTATCATGAGTGACAATGAAGGTAGAATCATCATTGATGCTCCTTATGAAGACCTTATCAGCAATGGAGAAGACACAGGTCTTGCATATATGCAGATGTTCCAGCAATACGAGGAGGAACAAATGCATGGTGAGCTCTCTTCCCCTCTATTTGATGAACTTCCTTGCTATTTTGATGAGGAGGATGACTACACTAAGGTCCTAATCTTTTAGGAGGAAAAAGAGAGGTCTATCTTCCTGGAGGAATACCTTGAAGGAGAGAGTTTTAAATAGAGAGGTGATGTTCTGTGGGATGAAAAATCATTTTGTGAGTCCATTTTAGACATCACCACAGTCACCCTTCTTCAAGAAGGCCAAAAGGAAGTAGAGGATGAGTCTGACAGGATTTTCAATGAGGCAGAAGGAAATGGGTCAAACCATGATACATTGTAGAGGGAATGTGCAGATCAAAGGTCTTATGGTGATGAGCCAACAGCCATTGATTTCTTGGTGAGGAGCACCAATATGAGGGACCAACATTCAATAGGCTTTTAAGGACAAGTAGAGTACATATATGTCAAAAGCATGTTTGATTCTGATCCACAAGGATATGAGCCGATCAAGGTGGTAGGCAAGAGGAGTAGGTCACCAGCTCTCTTTTTCATTTAGCTACTTGCCTGGCACCATAAGTCCTTTTGCTAAGAAGGGGACTTAAGAAGTTTTCCCTTTGATCCAGGAGGGAGGCAAGAATACCTAGTTAGTTGTATATAGTAGTTTGTTTTCAATTTCTTTTCCTACTTTCCCTAAGTGCAGTTTGCACATGTAGTGTTTTTTAGCCTTGTGTGTTTCCCTTTGCATGTGGGGTAAAAGCTTCATGATTGATTCTTAGATCTTTTGGGGTTGTTGCTAACTCTTTCATAGCTGCATCTGACTCTATACCTAATGGATCTGTAAGGCAACTAGTCTCTAAGCATAGCAGGCATGCTTCCCCTGGGAGTCACCAATTTATTGACCAAATTTTGCCCACAAGCAAAATTTTGGTCCCCTTCTTCCCTTGCTATTCAATGCCAGTCAATTTCAGGTTGCACAAGTTTATGCCATGGTTTTTCAGCTTGGTTCAACACTTTGGTTCAGCCCCTTAGTTCAATCAACAATTAGTTCATCCATCTTCAAGTTTAAACATCTCGATTCAACATGGTTGAACCACTTGAACCATTGAACCAATTTTGGTTCAATGGCTTGGTTCAATGAGCTTGGTTCAAAGCGAGTGGTTAAATGTTTAGTTTAATTGATGGTTTAAGCTTTGGTTTAATGGTTTGGTTCGATGATTTTGGTTCAAGGCCACTGGTTCAACACTTGGTTCATCAGCCTAGTTCAATCAGTCAGCTCATTAGCCAGTTCATCGACATGAAATGGTTGAACCACTTGAACCATTAAACCATTTTTGGTTCAATGGCTTGGTTCAAGGGTATGCCAATTGGTCGAGGGGTAGTCTTCAAGTTCAAATACCCTTGTGGAGGGCAGACGCTTCAAAGGAAAAGATCTGGGTAAGTTCAAATTTGTTTAAGTCCAGATTCGTTTAAGTCTCAAATTCCTTCAGACATTTTGTCTGAAGGAATTTGGGCCGCATATACAAAGCAAAGGCTAGGTTTGGGGAGAATTTCTACAGATTTTTTGTCTGCAGGAAAATGTCTGCAAACAAAAGTTTGCGGGAACCCGGGAGGCATTCAAAGGCAAAGAACGACCCACCGAAGGACCCCGAAGGTCAGATGCCCTTGTGGGGGACTCTAGGCCCAAATACAAAGGACACTTTTGAGGGCCGGAGGGTCACCTTCCCTTCAGAAAGGTGCTAAGAAGAAAACAAAGGCAAAAAGTGCCCGTAGAGAGGGTCGATGAAAGCAAAGCCACAGAAAGCCAGCGAAGGACCTGATGACATTTTGACAGGGATGAGGACGTCCCATAGGCCATAAAAATTAATAAAGAAAATTAGTCATTGGTTTTCAAACCAATGATGGCCATGAGAATATCAAAATTAGTGCAATGAAATAGCCGTTTGTTTTCAAATGAAAGAGTGCTAACCATGAGAGCCCAGAATGCAGTGACCCACCAGAAGTTCACCCTCGAGGGCCAAAGGAGATAGAAGAGACAAGAAATGGAAAAGAAAAAGTGACAAGCATGGAACAAGCAAGTGGATGGTCCAAGTGGTGAAGGGAAGCACCGATTCAATAATTGACTCGAACAGGTGAAACAGTGCCAGTGAATTGACCATTAGAGGATGCAAATAGCTAGCAGTGCAATCAATTTTCTCCATTTCACATTAATGAGTAGACAAACCATGGAATCACCTTGATGAAGCAGCCTTACAAATAGATAAAGCATGTAGCTCATTAATGTTTTGACCAGCCTGCTCTTCCCAATGAGGGGACGTGAATGAGCCACTTGTAAAAAAGGGGAGCCAAAAAGGGCCTCCTTTTCTTCTCCTATATATTTAGGACTTGTCATTTAGAAAAAAAATCTTCCACATTTTAAAGGGTAGCCCTAGAAAAATTTCCACCTGAATCAATAAACACAGTTTTACCTCTATCTTGGATAGATATATCTGAGTATGTCTTGAGTGTTTGTTTGTGTTCAATCATTGTCTCTTGATGCTTTCACAGGTCTAACACCAACATACCTGTTGTCTACAAGGCACCATTTTTGCAGCTAACATGAGGAGAGATATATTTAGAAGTGCAGGAGTAGAAGAAATTATTTACAGTGTGCATTTCACAGCACCTTGGTGAATCTCTATTTTTTGTGTTTTCATGAAAGCCTCCCTGCTAGTTTCTTGCAGCCTGGTCCTTCTGCCAAGTGTGAAGTGTATGTATGTATTTTTTTGATTTTAAAGTGTGGATGTGATAAGGTCAACTTCTTTTTGTGCATCACCTCTTTAGAGTAGTTTGTTTTCTTACAATCTTTCTCCCTTTTCATCCCCCCATTATATCTATATATATGCATGTATTTGCACTTGTTGGAATGAACATGATGCATCAAAGGGAGCTACCCTTATCTAGAGACTCTCCCCTCCAAATTTTCTAGTCCCACAGGTGAGAGGGTAGTTTCCATAGTTGCGAGGAGAAGGTAGGAGCTCGACCTCCTACCAAGGGTGTAATCTTTTAGCATCAACAATACCCAAATACCTTATGGCACCACCTAGTGCCTCTCCACCAATCACTTATCAAACCCACACCTGATTCTACTTTACCTAATTGACTCCTGGTTTGAGGGGGAACACCTCCTCCTATAATTAAGGCATCCTAACCTTTGACCAAGTGATACATTTTTGTTTTGCATCTTGTTAATTCAAAGCTGCATAACAAAAAGGGAAAAAATGTAGATAATAAAAAACTACACACTTATAGTTTTCAATTATTGAATGCCTCGAGACCCAATAAAACCTTCTTAACCCTTAACCAACCCATATTAACCTAACCAAATCACTATTATCCTATTCATATACTACTATTCAAAAGTACTATTCACTATCACTATTCACTATGAGACCCACTATCACTATTCATGATAACATGGAAAGTGACATGGCAAGTGACATGGCAAGTGACATGGAAGGTGATATGGCAAGTGACATGGCTTGGAAGTGAGGTGGCTTAAAGTGGGACATCATACCCCACCTGGGACCCACCTTCAAGGTACCTAATGACATCATTAAGCACCAAAGGGCCCCTCTTTTGATTTATGGTGCATTTTTCTTTATGGGATCATCATTCAACATGTTATTTTATCCTCATGAATGGATAATGATGCCAAAATTCATGGGGTACTTAGCCAAAATATGGAAGTGAATGGTAGAAAGTATTTTGGATCCATATGAGCCCATGTACATGATTCCCACTCCATTTTGGAATCTTTATCAAGTTTGGAGACAAACCAACCAACTGGAAGACTTATTAGCTAAGTGGAAATCTCACTCCATTTTCTTTCATGATCACTCATTCACCCACATGGATAATGGTGCCAAAATTCATGGGGCACTTAACCAAAAGACAAATTAGCTTGGTGAAAAGTCCTTTAACCTCATTTGAGCCCATGTGCATGATTCCTTATCCAATTGGACTCATTTTCAAGGTGGGAGACAAACCAACAAGGTGGGAATCCCACCATCCTTATCCCCTTTGTCAATTATGATCCCACTTGAAAAATGGTGCCACACTTCACTATTCCACTTCTTTTCCATATTTCTTGACAATAAATGCTATAAATTCCCCCCTTCTCCTTCACTCATGGTCAAGTTGGCTAGTATTTGGTAGAAGCATTTATTCTTATAGGTTAGGATAAATTTTGAAGGAGGTCATCCACGTCTTGAATGAAATAATTCAAATCAATGAAGCTCTATTGGAATTACTATAGGATCCCAACATCATCATCATCAACAATAACATCTTCAACCACATCAACACATTCATCAATCACTCAAGGTAATATTGTGAATTTGGTATTTAAATTTATTATTTCCTTTGGTGCTTTATTATCTCTACTTACATACCTTTTTCCTTCACCTCTCCTTTACTTTGATACCTTTACCTACTTACCCCTTTTTTCATATTTATCCACTTGACCCTTTTGCCTCTTTACCATATTTACCAACTTGAACATTTACCCTTTTACCATCTTGAAAATTTTGACATTGCCTTCTTGACCATTTTAATCATTTACCAACCTCAACCAAACCATATTTCCTTAACCATTTTGACCCTTGTCAAATTACCAAACCAAAAACCACCATTTTACCTTAACTAATTTTCAGCACTAGTTGATTTATCTTAGTCATCTTCTAAGAAAAGTATTTAACTTTATTGTGTAAAATTTAGTTATTTGTTTTCAAATTATTGTATTTTATTTCAGTTTCCTATTATTATATTCAAATCCTTTCTTTTTTTATTCACAAACTTAAGTTTTTAAAGTAGCTGGATTGACAGCCTCCTTGGAAGCTTTCGCTTTTAAGATCTAGCTCATGCTAGGCAATCCACCCATCTAATTTTCTAATAAATAAGTTTTTTTTAGTGATTATTTATTTTTAGGTCATCCTCATAAGCCAAAGAGGATATCTACACAATCACTTGGATTCAACATGCACACCTTGTAATAGGTTTTTCTACATACCCTTCTTCACTAGTTTCTTTCTTTACACACTAAGAAAAAGCAAAAAAATTAGATAGAATCAGAAAATCATCATAACAAAATATTAATGAAATAACCCCTTAAATTTCATTATAAAACATGGATTCATACCCATACAAGAAATTTTATCTCCACAAAACTAAAAACATAAGCTTTGCCAACCATTCATTTTTCATATGCTACAAAAATTGGTGTTTTGATCTAGGGATGTGATCAATAAAAAATACCATATGATAAATATGAATGCTTGAAATAATTATACCTATAATATTAGTATGAGAGGAATATTAAATTAATACATCTTGAGTCTCACCTTCAAAAATAGGGGTAGATTTCTTACTTACAACAACTTCTTATTTTTCATTCATGGTGAATAAAAATATTGATAATCATAGCCAAATAAAGTGAAAAAATTAAATAATTCCTAAAGCATACTTATTTAAAAATGATGTTTATCATAATAAAAAACTATTTTGTTTTCATCATGACATGAGGTAGATTTTTAACCACTTATAGAAACAATAAGGTACAACCTTTGCTAAAAGTATGAGACCTCATGTGTGTACATCAATGGATATAAGTAGATACAACAATGGTTGTAAGTGTATATAAAATTATTAAAAGCATTAAATATATTACATAAATTTTTATATTTTAGTGAATACTTGCATGCTTACTTGATTGTATATAGATTTGCATGTCTCATTTGTTTATGGTAAATACATATTTATCACAACTTCATTATAATGATTTGCATTCCTCTTTTGACATTGTTATAAATGGTATGAACTTATAATATACCCCCAAACTTAATGTTATGAATTCCATATCAAACCAAAGGAGATAAATGTAATTTATATCCTTATTATCCCACCAACTAAACATAGACACTTGCCCTCAAGTTAA
This sequence comes from Torreya grandis, assembly GCA_037957365.1. Taxonomy (NCBI): domain Eukaryota; kingdom Viridiplantae; phylum Streptophyta; class Pinopsida; order Cupressales; family Taxaceae; genus Torreya; species Torreya grandis. The sequence goes on from JARHVA010001443.1 coordinate 2,532,185, forward strand.
CTACATATTTTTTTTGTGGGAAGGTGGGGAAGAAATGGGGAATCCATAAATGTGATAATAAATTCCAAAAAGGTATAAAACATGATAATTAACAGACATCATGAGCGTTGTTATGTGGGTATAACATGAAGTGGGATGACTAGGTATGAGGTTAAATAAACAAGGCATACGAAGTGGATAGGATAAGTGATGTGGTTAACTCAAAACTAGTTAAAGACTACAGTAAGTAATGGGAAATCACACATAAAATTAAAAAAAAGGGTACATGCCTATTGAAATTATAAAAAACATAATTATCTTAAATAAATAGTATAATTATCTAACTTCATACAAAGGCTTACCAATAGAATAATAATATTTTAAAAACTTCTAGTAGACAGTCAACTGAATTAGTAACATGTAGTCCTTCAAGTAGTGTAACAAAGTGATAAAAGCAATAATATATCACCATGAGTGATGAGTGACAGAGTATAATGGCTAAAAAAATGAATAAAAAGTTGTCAAAGTTTGTGAGATCAAGAACTATTAAAGTCTAATAGTAACTTTATGGTATCTATAAGGATGTTTAGTTGAATAGACATGGTGTAATAACATCCCAAATATGCAATAAATTATTTTTATAAAGCACAAATAGTCTTGATAGATCATCATGAGAATGTGACAAAGAGAAAACAAATAAATAAAGTGAGGAAGGAAAGGCTTCAAGAACTGGTAACAAACTAGTGGTAGAGGATGCAAGACAAACTATGGTAGTGGATTGTATAAATGAGTTGGGTAGTAGTGGATACAAGTGCATACTAGAAACCTGAAGCCATTAGGCCAACAAAATTCAAGACCGCATAAATAAGAATAAAAAATGAAGCTATAGCCAAAGAAGGAATGGGGGAAATCTATAATAGGGTAAGTAGCAATGTGAAAGATGATAAATTAAGACATAGATCATACCATCCCCCTAAAATTGTAAGTCTTATCATTTTCATCAAGGATGTTATTACTATAAACATTGAATCCTAGAGCCTTTGTAAGAAATATGTGAAGACAAATATAGGCTACAAGTGTAAGCACCAAAAATAAAATGGTTGAAAAATGAAATACAATATAGATTCATTGATTTATTTATTTTAACCACCAATTAAACTCACACAGACCAATCTATGAACATACAACCCGATCTACAAGATGGGGTAGCCACTTGGTTTATAAAATAAACTAATTCATTAATTATCAATGTAGAGTTCATTAATATTGACAACATGTCAACACTATATGTACAACACTATTCTCTTTTGAAGTTTGGGGTCTTAATCATTGCATAAATAGAAACACTTGCATAAATTAAATTGTAGGAAAGTAAATAATAGAAAGGAAATCTAATCTACTAGTGAATTAAATCAAAATTATTTGGAAGCTTTCTAAACTTAATAAATTAAATGTAACAAATAAATATTTTTATACAGGAAATCACACATAAATATAATTCAACATCAAATAATAAATACATCCAAGCAATGCATAAATAATATTATGCTGATGAACAAAGAATCAGTCTACCAAACTACATGAGTGGGCCCTACCTCAGTTAGATTGGAGTTTGACTCCTCTTCTTAAGATAGATCAATTAATGAAACTTGAGTTTATTCTATTAACAAGTTTTCTATATTGTATAATTAAAAAAATACTATGCTCACACTTGCTAACCTTTGAAATATTCTATTGACTAAACTATTAATTAACTCTTGACTAACTCTCTTGCAATCCAAGCTCTACTCCTTATATAGGGGAGATGGATGCTTATTCGATATATTGATAACATATAGTGGTTACAACTTAATATATATGGTTGTGCTCAAAATATAGTTGGTTATAATAATACTAACAATAAACTTATTTGGTTTCAAAAACACAAACAATAGAATATTATGTTGCAACAATAAAAGAATTAAAATGGAGAATAAATGTTTGATTTATTCATCCCTAGTTCAAGGAATTAAGTCATATCCTTGAATCATATAACAGATATTCAAATCCAAACTACTAACTAACTTCCAATGGAAATAGTTGTTATATGAAATAAAAATATGGTTTAGTAAATCTTATAATAAACTTATTATTTTTCGTACAATCTAGGAACCATTTCATTGTTCAAACCAGTGAGAGGATCCACTTAAATCTACTAAAAACTATCACAATCTTGAAAACACACCTCTAACCATTATTACGGGCTGTCACTACCCATATTGCTATGGGTTGTCATTACCCAGATTCTTACGGGCTATCACTACCTACATTGTTAAGGGATACTTCTAACAGCCATAAATTTTTCATATGGACTCAAAATGACATGCCATTTTTTTTGAAAGTGTCTAAAATTTCAATGGGAATCTAAATATGTAATAATTTTAAATATTAATAATCTCCTTGATTTAATTTTTTACAATGTTCCAAACTTGGTTTTTTTAACCTATAAATATGTATAGTCACTTGTTATAGATTGGTAGCATGTCAAATGGCTCTTTCCTTAATAGTTTTAGGTATAAAACACATTTAAAGAAATATATTCTACATTATTCACTCACCATTAGTAACACCTTAAATATTAAATCCATTAAGTTATATTAGTTTATATAAAGATAACTAATTTTAACTAAAATTATATGTATATATGTTATTCATAAATATGTGCATATATCATAATTATATAGGCCAAAAGGATGTGTATGAAAACATAAGAAGGTGTTTTAAGAAAGATAAATAATTAAGATGAGGGACAATTCTCAACCTCATCACCAGGTATGCATTTATTTTCCTTTAAACAAACAATTTCATTACTAGATTAAAAGGGGGGCAAATATAGACACTAAATATGATTTATATAGCACCCCAGTCTTATACACTTGGAAAATACATAACATGGTTGTGCCCTTAGTTCCTAGACTTTTCCACTATTTAAAGGTTTGCATCCACTACCTCTTGTACCTATTACTTATCTCTTAGTCTGACCATATGTTATTCTAATTATTAGGCCTTTTATTCTACTCAAAATTCTATAAACCTGCTTACTATCATCCTCTGGTATTTTTGGACTTGTACCTATTTTTTAGCTTGCAAGACACTTGCATCCCAACTAGATGCCTATATCAAGCATATTTTGTCAAACTAAGTGTCCAGTGCCCTAAATTCATCAAATTTTTAAATAAAATTTATTATAAAGGTTATCCTAAGTGCTTTAGTACAAGATATTTTTAAAAGGGATTGGTATATATACAAGATCAATCCTCATTCATTCTTCACCTAACAATACCTAATAAATACCTAAAAACTCACAAGACAACTGACCAAAAGCATTCAATCAATCATTAAAGTGAGTAAATATTCCTTATTCATCCCTATTTCCATATAAAGTATGGGATCAATATTCCCTCATGTATAAAGTACTGAAGGAACATCCCATGAGCCATATTTTCCAAGTTACAAGCTAGTTCATTCTATGGATTTACTTATCACACATTGCATCTTATGCACAAACATGATCTAACACATAGGGAATAAATATATAATATTGATTCCTTATTCAAATTATTTACTATGTAGGTAGTGCCCATTAATATAGGGGTCCTTGGGAAAGCTTGACATTGTGTGCCCACTAACCCATTTTTTCCATAGTCACTCCAAGGGTGAGGAAGTTAGGGTTTGATCATTTGGCAAAGAGCAATAACCTGTGTGCATGATCTAGACATATCAAAAGAAAGGTGACATAAAACCTAGAAGGTTTTAGGTGGTCACATTTATATATATTTAATATATTATACTAGACATGTGCATCTAGGTTAGATACCAACATCAATTCAACTATCTAGATCTAATGTAAGTGTTTGAGGCCATAGTGTAAATTTCCATAATTTATCGATTGATCTAGAATCTAAATCTATTCTAATTCTATCATATTCCATATCAAATCTACATGCACATATTAAATGATATAATTAATCTTATTTTAAATTCATTTCAATATCAATCAATAGTTATAATTTCAATTTTTAGCATATCTCGGCATTAAATTCAAATTATTTTTACTTGAGCTTGATAATTAATTAGCCTACTATAGATTTATTTATCACCCTTTCAATTATTAATTTTTATATTATTAACCCTAAAATATATTAATACATATAAAAAATGCATGTATATGCTAAAGAGTAAGAGAAATGGTGCAAGGGAGCATTGGCTAAAGAGCAGGCTAGGATTTTGAGTTTGAATTTATTTTACCCTGCATGGCTCATAATTTTAATTATTGATATTTTATAATATGTTTTGAAGTTTTGATAAAAATTTAAAATATAAATTCATATTATATGTGCTCTTCTAGTAAAAATTAAAATACTGTTATATCAAATAATTATTGTAAAAGTGAACAAGATAGCGATCATGATGAAAATTAGAATGATAATGATCACTATGTATATAGTGAAGAGGAAAATGTTTTTACTAATCCTACTATATATTTTTATTTATCCTCCTCTGATATTAATAATTATTTTATATTAGATAAAAAATCAAATCATATCTTACTTAATAATAATATGATTGCATCCTATGATGATGTTCCTAGTTCTCCTTTGAAAGATTAAAGAGCATGTTCATTCTAGTTATAAAAATAATATTTTGATTTATTCTATTTCCATAGAATATAATAGGCCTTTGCAAACTAATAATACTTTAAATACCATTGCATCTCCTAAATCTACTATTTATGAATGAAATTTTATTCCAAAACCTTTTTTTCTATTCAAAATAGCTTACCAATGGCTAAGGTTAACAATAGAATTCAATTGTTAATGTAGTATCCCTTCGCAAGAGGTTATTTCTCTCATGGATGTCATTGGTACTTTATGACATAATGTACATCAAATTACATTTTAAAGTGAGGAATATCATTCTTGGAAATATTCAAATGCTATCCACAACAATCCTATAGTGTGCAATATATGGTATGTACCCTTACAATGTGATTTTAAGATAGAAATATTTTATAATTTCAATAGAACTGGGGATCCCTATTTACACCTTAGATATTATATAATAACTTTGAATGGGTTCAATGTCCGTATGATATAAAATATAAAGGGTGAGTCACTAAATTGGTTTTATCAATCAATCCCTAGTGGGTCATTGCATACATATGTTGAGTTATAAAAAGTATTTCTTGTGCACTTTATCCAAAATAAGGGACCTAAAGTAATATATGAGCATTTACCATCATTACATCAAGGAAAGTCAGAGCAAATTTATGATTACATATTATGGTTTGAGACTTGTATGAAATAGTTAATTTATCAACCAATAGATTTGGAAACATATTACATCTTTTATAGAGGATTCATTTTTCCTCTTAAGTAAAACTTTTTGTATCAAACATTTAATTCATTTCAAAATCTTTGCTATGAGACAATGGAATTAGAGAATAAATTAGGACTTGTATAAATAAATACAAAGATACATTTTGATAGTAAGTTGTTGCCACAACCATCATCTAACTTTGATTAGGAATTGGATACACCTTATCCAAAATAAAATTTTCCACAAATCCATATGTTAAATTGTTGCATAAAGGGAGAAAATTCATTGTTAGATCAACACCTACAATTACTAAAACACCTTCTAGTAAAAATCAACCCATTGAATCCAATTCATTTGAGATAGGCCTTATGACATTTATTGGGTTATTTTCCATAAAACTAGCATGTATTTTCCCTAGTTGAGTGCCTAAGTAAATAAGAGTTAAAAAATGGTAGTGAATTAGCATTTCACACAAGAAAAATTTCTCACACGCTCACCCAAATCATACAACTTAAGACTGATTCTTATGGGTTTTATCACATGAGGGTGTGTTTGTCTAAATTCCTAGATAATGGCACTTGAATAATTACTTATTACTAAACTCATCCTTAGTCTTATATATAATTTAGATTACTTGTTCATCACTTATCAATCACAAGAAAAATAATTTGGTATGAAAGATAATGGATAATATTAACCTTATTATTACCATTAATAAATGAACAAAGGTTTTATGTTAACATAGGCTTCTTTCCATTATGTTCGTAATTGATATCAAAGAGTACAATGATTCAAATTTACAATGATAACCAACTCATAATCAATCCATCAACAATAATACTAATTACATCAAGGGGGTATTAATACTTGGTTTACCCTAACTAATTAGTTATAGAAGTAAATACAAATAGGATGACTCACAAATGATCATCAATAGAATTGAGTCATGATAGTCATTTATAATAAATTCATATAGACCCAAACCTATCTTCCTTTATATTCTCTCTTGATGTTGGATCTTCATTTTTGAGTACCTATCTTCCCTCAGGATGGTGTTGGATTCATGCTTGACTTAGTCTTCTCTTCCATTCTTGTGAATCAATCCATAACAATCTATACTTTCCACAATTTCCCCAAGTCTTCTGCTAATATATGAGTCCTATGTTCTTAAGTTATCCATTTAATATGTGTCTTTACTCCATAGGACTTGATTATTTTGCACCATGGACTCCCATACCACCATCTTTTGTACCATAGTCTTTCACATCATGTCTTTATATGTCATTTGTTACCACAAAGTACTTAGACAAAATAATATTCAAAATTGGGGGCCCAACATCACCCCACACTAAGCCAATATTCTACCTTGGACTATGCATCATTCTCAGGTCCCTCCAAAAACTCAGGTCCCATATGCTCAATTTAATTCTTTACACCCTCCCAATGGTTTAAGGTATTTGGGAGTTAGGATGTGATTTATTTACTACCTCTTTAAGATTTTTTATTTCCTTAGGTTAATCGAGACAATCACCTACTTGGATGACCAAACACTAAATGGATGTAGAATCATTCTTATAAATGTCTTTGAGTGAGGTGATTATTGTTATAACTTATCCTCAGAGTGCTATGAAACTTGCAATAATCTCTTAGCAATGAGTTCTTATTTTATTTTCCATAGCCTCTACATCTTCAAATGATTTAGCATGCTTAGTATGGTATTTTATTACTAACATGCTTTCAGCCAAATACTAATGTTAAATCTCCTTTACCTAAAGCCTTATTTATTAATTTTTGTCAAACTATGCTAGCTTAGCAAAAAACCCATTCGAGATGGGAATCATGTCACCATCCCTATTCAAGAAGCTCTTTTAGACCTCTACAACTTTAGTAAATTATTTTATTGTCAAATTTTGATCATGTCTAGGGATGGTCTAGTCTTTCATTTATTTAAAAGAATTCTATTAGGGTTTATAGTCTGTCAATTGCCTCACTAGTAAGGGATACCCCATCCAAAAGAGCCAGATATTAGTTTAAAATTATCTTATAGAGGGTCAAGGTCTTTATCTGATCTATTTTTTCTATCTCTAATTGATGCTTGACCTCGGCCAACTCCTCTTCAAGTTTTATTCTCATGGTGCACTCATTATGGTATAGAGTAACCATTTTTTAATGCTTCTTGTGGAGTCATCTTACATTAGAATTAGCTAAGGAATTATACCTAGTTACCTCATGTGTAAACTTTAAGAGTATTTCAATTTTATGTGTCTAAGTGTAGATTTGAGGATCTACCCAAATTGTATCTATAATTTTCTATGCCCTTAACCTTTGGCATGTCTTGGGATATGTGTGGTTGACTTGTGGCTTACATACCTCTTTTATATTATTGTTACATTTTTCTATGTTCTTATTTAGGTTATCCTATAGAATAACCATGGCTAAGTAGACTATATATTGGAAGTAGTGGTTAGTATTTGATCATCACATTAAGTATTCTGCTCTTAGTGCATTATTTTGGAGGTTTCCCCCTTGAAGTGGCATTACTATATTATCCATTATTCTATTTTATTGTCAATTATTGGTGTGTGATCTCTCATATTTGCTTATTTTATGTGATATAAAATTATTCTATGTGAACATTCAAGTAAATTCATTACAAGTGGTATCAAAGCTTTGATTTGGGAAAGTTTCTTGCAATGTTATTTTTTTGGATCTTGTGAGGTGCAAATTCTATGAGGGGAAGGAGTGAAAAAAACATAACTTATAATCTATGAAGAATTATTTTTTTCTGTCAGTGTAGTATTGTTTGAAATGTTTTTTTTATAATTTTTTAAAAAAAAAGTCTATAATTTTTTTTACCTTGCACAATTGTAGTCATTAGATTCATCTCGATGAGATGATCACAACAGTATATTCCATACACTTTTTTATGCTAAATTTTTTTACCCTAGTACATAAAGGCAGTTACTGGATTCATCTTGGCAAAGTGATCACAATGGTACCATCCCCTAGTACACTTTTTTGAGGGAAAAATCCCTCCTAGGGTTTTTATATGGCTAGTCCTTCAACTTGAAGATGAAAAGGGGGGCAAGAAAATCCTAAGACTCCTTCCAGTGACATAGAATCCAAAACTTTAGATCCATTAATTTCTCAACTTCAGGTTGATATAAAGGGCTTGGTGTGGCATGATGACTTTGTTATAGTTCAAACTAATTTTTCAAGGATACATGGAGAGATTAATGGGGTTCATAATCAATTAAATTAGATCACTTCTTCATTGGCTACTTTTTCATCTTATTTATAGTCAAATAATCCTCCACTTCATCATTCAAGTCCTCCTCCTCTCAACACCAACAACTCCAATTTTGGTGTGAAATTGATGTTGCCCAAAGTGGAAATGCATAAGTTTGATGGTAAGGATCCTCTCACTTGGATTACCCAACTTGTTGATCTACATCAAACTCCTAGTTCTCAAAAGGTGATAGTGGCATCTCTATATCTGAAACCTAAGTAGTTCATTTGGTATCGTTGGTTATGTGCTCAAAATAAAAATAATGGTGATCCTATTACATGGTCTATTTTCACTAATGAGTTATTGGCTCATTATCAAAATAATGTCTTTGAGAACTACTTTAGCCAATTAGCCAAACTATGGCAAAAATGAACTATGAAAGATTATATTCATCAATTTTAGAATTATCCTTATGGGTAGAAAACATCATTGAGAAAACTTTGATTGATCTATTTTTGGGTGGTATCAAATATAGCATCCAATTAGAGTTTTGAATGTTTAACCTAGCATTTGTACCATAATCTATCCCATGGGCATACATGACAGAGGAAAAAGAGATGGTCGAATAGAAAACCTTTTCTATTGGTCATGATCACACCTTTTTAGCACCATCATATCCTCAACCCACCAGACTAACACCTTGAAAAATTGAGGAGAAGTAAGCCAAAGGGTTATGTTATGGTTGTGATAGAAAATGGAACAAAGACCATCATTGTGCTGAAAAGAAGCTATTTTACATCGAAGGTGCCAATGAGGATGACAATGATGAGGAGGCACTTGGTGAGGATGAAGAAGGTCCTAAGGAGGAATCTAAAGACTCTTATCCTACTATTTCCTATCATGCCCTTTTAGGTATTATTACTCCCTAAAATCTTAGGGTGGTGGGTTTTATAAAGAAATAGAAGGTCATTGTTTTGATTGATTTTAGGAGCACACACAATTTCATCAACAATAAGTTGGATGCTCACTTAAGCTATTTCATTTATGCCACTCCAAAATTTTAGGTCATGATTGTAGATGGTGGAACTATCATCTACTTAGGAAAATTCCATAGTATTAAGTTGGGCATAGGAGATTACTTTTTGGATTCTCTTATTTTTTATATTCCCATGGGGGGAGTTGACATTGTTTTGGGAGTACAGTGGCTCACCACTTTAGGCACTATTGAGATGAATTTATACAAATTATTCATGCATTTTCATTTTAAGGGAAGGAAATTTGAGCTAAGGGGATTAAGGGCCAGATATCCACAAATTATTAGCTCCCATCAAATGACAAAGATTCTTTGAAAGGGTGATAAAGGATTTGTATCTCACTTATTTTCCATGGAAGTTCATCTAACTCATCCATCTACACCTCTTGATCTACAACTAATTGATGCCCATTCAATTATTTTTGGTGACATGTCGAAAGGAATTCCACCTAGTTTCATGCATTATCATGCTATCAAACTTATTTCTAGTAGTACACCACCCAAAATTAGGCCATATAGGTATCCATATACCCAAAAAAGTGAAATTAAAAAGATGGTACAGGATATGTTGGACACAAGAATCATTCACCATAGCCAAAGTGAAGATTCTTCACTAGTTGTCATTATGTGAAAGAAAGATGACACTTGGAAGATGTGCCCTAACTACAGGGAACTCAAAAATTACACTATCAAAGATAAGTTTCCTATTCTTATAATTGATGATTTGATAAATGAATTAAATGTTGTACTTTATTTTACCAAGTTAGATTTGAATTCTGGGTATCATCAAATCCAAATCCATGATGAAGACATACCCAAAACTACTTTTAGGACTCATGAGGGCCATTATGATTTTTTGGTTAACAAATGCACCATCCACCTTTCAAAGTTTGATGAATACTATTTTTAAGATATTTTTGAGGAAATTTATTCTAGTATTTTTTAATGATATCCTCATTTACAATAAAAATTGGGAAGACCATTTGCACCATGTAAAATAGGTACTCTTAATTTTGGAACAACATCAGTTGTATGCCAAACCTTCCAAATGTACTTTTAGATCTTGTGAGGTTGAGTATTTGGGTCATCTAGGTTCATTACATAATTTATATCTCTCCTAGTTCTAAAATTAATATTTCTAATGGCAACTCAAAATTGCATTCTTCATTATAAATATCATTCTAAAATGGCATTTCTCATTGAGTTTGATCAATCAAGTCCTCTAGTGCATAATGTGAGAACATAAATAAATGCTTATCTAGAAATCCCTTCTAATACTGATCACATAGGGTTATGGCCGTATCAATAGTTTTTGGCCTCTATTGGATAGATTCATCAACTTATTCTTTCCTCTTAGAGACCTTGATCTAGTATCTCGACATATATGTTTTTGTTATGGTGGAAGGGCTTGATATCAAGACCACTCATTCCCAAGGTCATGTATAAACCATCCCTCTCTTCACTAATGGGATTTTTAATATCCATTTATGCTTCCTCAAGGGTGGTTTCTTCATGTTGTGTTGGTGAAGGTGTCTTCTCTTGTGCCAGGGTGACTTTTTCTTCTTGTTCTACTTCAATAGTCTCGTTTTCTGGTGTTACCTCTAAGGTTTATATATATTCATCATCTTAGGTGATAAAGTTTTGTCTTTTAAAGGAACATATTATGTTTCTAGTTATAGGCCTTTTTGTTGACCTATTGGCATAGTTTCTTTTAGTGGTGTAGGGGTAGTCCTTTGCCACTTAGTTTGCTCTAGCTGAGCACTAGTACTATCATAATTCCCTTACCTCTTTTGCTTCTTCTACTTTCTTATATTTGGTGGGGATGGAATTATTTCCTTCTCATTTTTTGTATTCCCTGATGTCTTCTTTCTCAATTTTAACATATAAAATAAAAGATGAATTGAATTACCAAACAAAATCTATTGGACCTTAATGTTGGTATTATCTGACTCCAACTTTTCCCTTACACCTTTTTCCCTCAATAAATATAAAATTGGTAGAGAGTGTGAGTTTTAGCATTAATTTTCTTAGTAGTAATATTAATAGAGAACACATCATAGATCATGTTCATGATGTTCATGAAATATCTAGCGGTGAGGGCATATGGAAATTTAAGCTATCCAAACAAGTCACATAAGGGAACCATCTAGATGCATACTAGAGAGAATTATTGCGTAATTAGAAACTTGGATTGGTCTCCAAGATATCTAAGTAAGTCTTTTGGAACATTCCATTCATTCACAAAGGCCTCTTTCATGTCATCATACCATCCCTTCATCTTAACCTTATGGGAGGGAATTATCACACCAAAGTAAGTGAATACTTTAAATCTCTCCATAGATTATTTATGCTCAAGATGGTAAGCCCATTTCAATTCACCATTTGTGTAATCTAGTACACCAATCTCATTAAAAAATAATAACAAAAGGATAGTTATCCATGCAAATGTTTGGTTTGGTATGCAATGGGCTTTTTACACATCTATAAAAATCTTATCAGCAAAATATTGTGACCACTTATACTTTACTCCTAGGGTAACTTGATGGGAGAAATATAAATTTTCCATGTCCACCTCTTTCCATCTATCCACACCTCTAACCTTGGTTATTATCAGTTGCATGATCACTCTAGGGGTAGTATATTGGAAACTTGTTATATGAATTACATGGCCTTATTTTATATTCTTAAGTGCCATTTTAATCTTCTCAATCTCCTCCTCATCCTCCAATTTTGAAGTAAGGTCATTCCCTAAGCATTATAAACTTATGAATTTACTTACCCTCTGGAATGTGATTTGCATCTGGCACCCAGCAAAATAGAAATAATCTTCATGTATGCATGAAATAAAAAACTTGATTTCTTCCACAGGCTTCCCAAAATACAAAAGATTAAACAACTGAAAGATTCTTGCATCATTAAGCTTATTAAAAATCCTTAAGTCATACACAAGCTCATTTTTTGTGTTATAGTACTCTACCCAGTAGTCACATTGTATTTATACCTTATTTCTAGGTTGGTGATGATTATAATCAAAAATATTAAAATTGGGCACATTTGAATCCCACTTATTGGTGTGTAACATTGCTTATAGACATTACATTTCCTCTATTAATAGTGGGGGGTGGAGATAGACCTATATCCTTCTTATTAACCTGGTGTACCATCCCTAATTCTATTTTTTCCTTTTTCTCAACCTACTATGATAATCCTTCCTTGTGCATGTTAGACTCTTTAGGTAATCTTCCCTTATCAAAATTTGTTAATGTTCACACTCACAAATTACTCTTCTCATGTATCATAAGTAGGGTATCTTTAAAATAGGCATTTTTCTTCAATTGCATCACCTTTAGAAGAGCCCAAAGGTTGAGGTATAGTCATTTGACCCTCTTCAAATAATACATGATTGCTTCTCTAACTCAATTATCTCTCTAATTTTAACATCCTCTAATTGTGGACATCAACCTCTAAAAATTGTAATTCCTTAAACCTATGCTTCCTCAATCACTCTTTGAACACTCTCCCTATTCTTTATAATTGCTTCAATCCACAATTCTCAAATTAGTCATAAATAGTTGATATACACTCATATAGAAGCTTAAAATTTTTCTTCTAGTAGTTCGATAATGCTCTTTTGGCTTTGTAAATTTATGAATTTGAGAATAGTAAAATGTAAAATGATGTGTTTAACCTTTTATATCCTTGAGGGGTAATTTGTATTTAATTCCCTTCTACCTCATCTATCACTTCACGTAATTAATTCTATATCATTATTACCATTATTCATATTTGGTACACTTTCCATTATAATTACTTTATTCATATTTAATACATATATCCCATCCCATGTTTTTACAGAAGTTCATGACAATTTTAAATGATTTAAAATTTTTCCATTACCAAGGTGGGAACCTCACTTATTTACCTTGACTCATCTTAGCAGTTATATGCCAAATATTTCATACCCATTTTTCCTCATACACTTCCACTTACACACCTCTTTTTCCCATGCAATTTCCCAATCACCATTTCCTTGGTGCTCTATAATTTTTACTTATTTCACACTTCTTACCCCACACTAAAGTTTTTGTGTGGTCCTCCATGACATTACAAATAAATAAAAATACAAAGATTAAAGTGTTGACTTAAATATAATAAAGTGTGTGCAAGTAATGTGATGCTTTATTAAAAATAGCCAAAATACTATATTAAACTAGTGGCATATGCCTTATTACTTAAAGAGGAAAGAATTACTCATAATAGTAGGGTCACAGCTGACTACCATTAAAATGGCTAAGAAGGAAGTGGCCATCTAACCATTTCAATTTCTTACACTGATGGGATGCATACTATGAATAATAAACAAGCCATCCCAATGGATGTGAAGCTTTCCCAAATGGTGCAAGAACTTGGAGTAATAAACCAAAACATGCACATCTGGAGAAAAGGTCTTATTATTCAAATAGTTATCATGTCAGGCCTTTTATTTCTACTTCTCCACTCCTTAATTCCATTGCATTATAAACTAGGTTTCATCCAATTTAAGCAAAACATTTAGGCATGTTTTCAAGGACTCCTCATCATCCAACCAACCAATGTGTATAATATGTAGAGAAGGCATAAGGAATTCAAATAGGAGAATAACTTTCATACCAAACACAAGATTAAAAGGTGTACTCTTATTCAATCATTTATATCTAATCTGATGTGCCCATAACACTAAAAAAACATAATCATCCCATTTAGTTCATCCAATATTACAAATCTTAGTTGATGTATTACCCAAAATCTTATTAAACACTTTAGCTATACTATTATTCTAAGGATGGTAAGGTGTAGTCTTTTGGTACGTGATCTTGAATTTAACCAAGAGGATGTGGATGGTCTTGTTAAGGAAATGAGTTCTTTGATCACTAGTCAAACTTAATGGACATCCATATCATGTATTAATATTCTCTAAAAGAAACCTAGAAGTAATGGCATTGGTATAATCCCTGGTTAGCATTGTTTCATCCCAATGGGTAAGGTAATCAATAACAATAATAACATAGTGCATGTTAGTATGCATTCCTACTAGATTAATAGGGCCACCAAAATCAATATCCCAATTCTCAAAGGGTTCATGTGCTAGAATTGGATGAAGGTGCATAGCATCCCTTCTATTCAACTTACCCATGTGCTGACATATATCAAATTGGCATGCATAAGCTTTAGCATATTTAAACAAAGTAGGCCACCATAATCTATCTAAAATAACCTTCTAGCATCACCAACATAATGTCCTTTGGTTACACCCTCATAAACCTCTTAAATAACTTTAGCACACTCATGCTACATGATGCAAATGTGTAAAACTACATCCCACTCAAACTTATAAAGGTCACCCCCTATGATCTAGAAGGGAGTTACATAAACAACCAGTTACTTTTTTCTTGAGTGTTAAGGTGGGTTAGTGCTGAACCTGTATTTAAAAACATTATGATATCCTCTAACTCTTTGGGCACGTGCATGACTTATAAAATTTTAATTTTAGGTGACTCATATTTAATGGTGTGTACTAGTTTACCAAATTCAATGTGTTTTAAATGATCAAGGCCATAATTAACCTTATCAAGTTTCACCATCACTAAAAACTAGAACTCCTAGAAAAGCACAATCTACTAGCAAATGTGTCCATGCAATATTAGATTGTTTACTAGGTACTTTAGTGCTTCATGGTCCGTAAAGAAAATGAATGGAGTGGCCAAAAAATATTGAGAGAACTTTTAAACCATATAAACCATGGACAAAGCTTCATGTTTTATATTAGTATAATTTTATTAAGCTAGAGTGAGATTATTACTAGAAAAATAAATAGGATGGTCAAGTTTTCCATCACTAAGTTGAGTAAGGATAGTGTCTACTTGCATGCCTAAAGTATTGACATACACATGAAAGTGATTTATCAATTATTTCAATTGTGTAGCGATCTTAGCATAACATCAAATGAACTTTTTATAATATCCTATGTGTCTTAAGAAGGTGTGAACCTCCCATTGGGTGGTTGGTGATATAAGGTAAAGAATAACAAAAATATTGGTTGGATCCACTAAGAGTCAATCATGGTAAATAACATGACCAATTAAAATGCCAAATAGGGTATCAAAAACACATTTCTTCAATTTCAAAGAAATTTGAAGGTTTTGATAGCACTTAAGCATAAGGAAAATATTATAATAGTGGTCCTACACTAAATCATAAATGGTCTAGTCATCCAGGTAGACTTAAATGAATTTATGAATAAAATCCTTAAAATCCTCAATTGCAATCCATGAAAACATAGTAGGAGCATTCTTTAACTTGAAAGGCATCACATTGTAAGTTAGTGGACCCTACTCATTTGTAAATTTGGTCTTCAATTTATCATTTTCCATAATCTAGACTTGATTATATCAAGAGAATCCATCAATGAAAGTGTAGATCTTGCACCCAACAACTCCTATAATCTCCTTAGTGAAAGGCATCAAAAAGGGGTCAATTACACTAGTATTATTGAGTACATAATAGTCCACACAGACATGAATGTGACCATCCTTATTGATACTAATGACCATGGGGACCACCCATTTAAACCCATCCATAGGAGTGATGATTCTTACGTGCAGCATGTTATCAATCTCATCCTTAACTCAAGCATGAAAGTTGGGATTCATATGATAGGGCCTCTTTATGATAGTTCAAACACCCTCTACCAACTTGATGTGCATCTTGCCTAATAAATAATACACTCCTTTAATTATTGCTTAATTCCATAGAAATATGTCTTGATACTCTTTTAATAGTTCAAAAACCTTGGAGATCTTTGTATCAAACCATTAGTTTCCCATAATATCCATTTTAGGCACTTCCTTTATGCAAATATTATACTACATCATATAAAATGTCTCTAAATACAAATGCTAATCATCCTAGATGGTGTCTCAAACATTGCACATGCCATACTTAGTATGTAAATCCAAGTGACCAATATATAGATTAAGTAAATCAAAACTAGTACCTTCATCAACCTAGCATATAACCTTTTGTTTGTCTTTACAAATCTATTTTCTTAATGCATGGTCTAGTTCAAGTTCAAGCAGTGGAGATGATGATTCTGTATTAAGTTCCTATAAAATGGTCAAGCTCTCCTCCCATGCACCATGTATATGTCTGATGCAATATTTAATAGATGTTTGGCCACCTATAATATCTTGATGCATGGCTTACAAGGTGAGGCATAAATACATCTGAGGAGATAAAATAACATTACTCTTAATGAAATTTCAACAATATATTTCCTTGTGTCACTCTTCATGTACATATAATGTTCTAGCCTAAGTGTGTAGATGTCATAAATGCATGAACCCATATATACTTAGGTAAAAATGCCTCATCCACATTCCACATGTTTTCACATGCTTCAAGATGAGCTTTAGGATCACTGATGTCACTATAGCTTATTGTGCCTCAAATGTGGTTATCATGATGAAAATGATGGTATAGAGTAGAGTAAACTCGGTCTCAAGTAAGTTATGATAGTAATTTATCCACCCAATCATTTTCAAATATATACAAGGTCTCTAACCACTATGCAAACTCTCAAACTTCCATTTGACCATGAAATCTCATAGCTACATCTAACCTCATGGGTGGTGTAGCCATAATATGTCCATGAAGAAGATAAATAAACTTCTAATTTTTATGGTAATTTTTTAAAGCATATTCTTGACTACCTATAGTTCCATATATCCTTCCAATAATATCATACTCACCATGAGCCTAATAGTTGTAAGCATTACTAGTAGTGTCAGATATAGGCTGTGCATCCACCCAACATAATATGCCATCTAGACTAGGATCAAGACATGCAATACCCTAAGCTATGACATTGTAGATATGGTTAATATACTCATTATAATTATCTAGATCAACATATGGAGGTCCTTAAGCATGGTATAATGGGATTACAATGTGTTGTTCATCATTTTAAACGTTGATGTAGAAATTTTTAAAGCTTAAATCAACATTATTTACATAACACCAAGGGTGATCCAAAATATTTGTAATGTCATTAGCTTTATCCAACTTAATTACTTCAAATTCAACTTTGAAAGTGACATATAAGATATCCATGGTGGCATGTTCAAGTACTCTAATAGATAGAGTATAAGTCTTATGGGTTGTAAACAACACATGAGGAGAAGGTTTTAAATCAAGGATTACAATCTTCCTCTATGCATCCTTAGTGAGGACATTTATTTTAGTGCTAGTGTCGACTATGATATCCTAAATGACCCATACATCAATAATAGCATTAACCAATAGCTCTTTATTCCCCTATATACTAGGTTATATATGAGTCCCTTATCATTATGCATGGTTTAACCAATGATCCTCTATAAGCCTAAGTGTATGATGCCTTAGACAATTTTTTAAAAGGGGTAAAATATCCTCATCAAGGTGTCACTTTCATAACTCATGGAATTCATCACATGTTGATTCATGAAGATACATAGATTTCTACATGTCGATATGTGTAGTAACATCTCAATCCTTGAGGAATTGTATCTCTCTTTGTAGCTTCCTTACCAAATTCATGGTGTCATGTAACACTTATTTTTTTTATCATATAGATAATGAGTCACACAAGGATCTTCCCATTAAACCTTTTCATTGAGTAGGTTAGACACAAACTAAGATTAAGCACCATTTCATGTAGTAATGTTGACTTTGGGACTAGTCAGAGTAATAAGGTGTGGTCTCCATTAAGGATTTTTGATTCATATTATTTTGGCACCCTTTTCATTTCTCTCCTTCATTATGGTAATATACAAGTCTAGGTACTCCTATAGATGATGATCATTTTTATAAAAATCACACATAAAATACACTAGGAAATCATGTTGGTAGTGCTCTAGGAACCATACAGGAATGCCATTTGTGATCCATAGGAATCCAAGAAGGGAGGTTAGAAATATTTTAGTTTAATCCAAAAAAAATCAAATAAACATACTAACATTAACACTTACAAGCCTAGGTCTTAGGGGTGAGCTTAGTTAATAAAAGACAAATGAAAACACAACTAAAATGTAAAATACAACATATCATTTACCTTCCTTGGATGACCCAAATACATTATTGAGTGGCTTTCTTGGTTTGTACTCAAGAAATTTTTAAAAAATTAATCTTGTTATCTCCTCTCCTTGGCACCATGGCTTGTGTTGGCTTTATGTTGCCTGGATTTAAGATTTTGGCATTACAACCTTGCTTACTAGGCATTTTAACATTATAACACTACTCTTCTCAAAAATTTAAAGTCATTTATGCATGATAAATTTACACCAAAATATATTTTTTCTCTCTCCAAATTTGCATTATAAATTTGGCTTATGAGAGATTAAAATTCAATAGGCAAGGCATTGTATTTATAGCAAATGGAACTAACCCTAACCCAAGGTGAGTCAAGGTGTAATTTAAACATAGAATAGGTTCAAACCTAAACTAGATGAGTCAAATATAACCCTAGTAGAGTTAATAGTTGTTAATTAATCGTGATTTACAATGAATAGGCATGGGTCTCTGAAATGAGATATTTTGAGATAGTTTCCAAAGAGCTTGACAACTCATAAAGGTCATGATGAAAGGCTAGGATATTTTCATTTTTGAATTTCCTTTTTTGGTTATTCATTAATTTCACATAAATAATTTAACTATGATCTTAATTTGGTTTAGATTATTAATTAATTATGATTATCTATTTATCTCTTTCAATATTTGATTTTATTTCATGTGCCCCACTTAATATGTCTATAGGCCAAATTAACTGTTGTGATGTCGTAAGGTGCTTAGGGATGAATCCATGAGAGTTTATGATTGAATATGATGGAATACCCTAATTAGGTATGTCTTAACATGATTTGAGATTTTATGAATGATGCATAAGTGAATTTGGGATGTTTAGTGATTCTTAGGCTTAATTTACAATGGTTGGTAGGAATTGGTCTGAAGTTCAATTGGGAACCAATTGTGGCCAATTTCAGATGTCTATAGTTTGCCCCTATTTTGGAATATGTTACAAGTTATAGGCATAGTAACATCTTATCAAATAATTAAATAGGCTGAAAAGAAGAAATTATTGAATAAAAATCTCCAAACAATGTTTGGGAAGCCTTTAATGATGCCCCCTCTAGGGAGTGGCTGATACTTATGATTTATGGACAATCCCTCGAAAAGAAGTAATAATAAGAATGAAATTAATCCATGGGTGAGATTAATCTAATTAAAAAAATTATTTCATGTATTGATTTAAAAATTATTGATTTATCCATAGGTGTTTATAATTAGTAATAAAGGTTGAGACATTTTTTTCCCAAAGGTGGTTATAATCAATGGTAATGGCATATGCCCTAGTTAGGGTTGGTGAGTAAAAATAATGATTTTCCCATATGTAGTTATAATCATTAATATGACTTAGATTTAAAAATGATATTTTATTATTCCCTAATAGGGTAGATTGACAAGCATAACTCAAGGATATAACTTTTTATATAGATTAAATATGAGTGGGTGCAAATTTATATGTGATGGTCTAATGACTAAAGAATACACAAACAACCAAGCATACAAGGATAAATAAATTGATGAAAGAGACGAATATAAGAATAAATTTTTTATCAATGTGAATGATTTGGTTGTACCTACCAATGCAGATATTATCATCCTTATTAACATTGATATAAATAGAATGGACAATGGGTTGATTTGATCAAAGAGGGTGGGAGTATTTGTTAAGGTTACAAATGAGAAACATTTGTAGCTCCATTTCTTGTAAGACTTCCCAAGCTAATTTTTTCTATATCATGTGATGGTATGCCTCATGATATAACGTCATGATAAATTTTCCAAAATATTCATAAGAACTTACTCTCTATCTAATAAATAATTTAAAATAATGCACCAATGATAAAAACCATGATGACAATGTCTAAATATTAATATAGATAGACTCAAGAATAATGTGTAATGAATCACCCAATGAACACATATACATTGAGTTGAGGCACAATATTGAAAGTAAACAAATAGGTAAGCAAGCAAACAAATAATAACTAAGCAAACAAACACACAGAAAGCCAAAAGTAAAAATAATAGAAAGCATCTTAATAATGTATTTTCCTTAGTAAGGTGGATTGAGGATGACTAACTAGGCTTAGATAGGATAAATGTATTTTGGATTTTGGAATTTCATAATGTTTTTAGAATTTTGAGGTATCTTAACTTGTTATAGGTTGACAAGATACCACTCATAAAATGGGGAGAGTGTGGCTTAGGTTGCTCATAAAATAGTGAGAGTATATGGAAAAAAGGGAATGAGTTAACCTTAATGTTAATCTAGCATGGCCTAAATAGTCCCATCAAGACCTCAAGTCATAGTAATTTCATCCACACAAAATGTGGGGAGAACCAAATAGGTCATAACAAGTTCTAAAATTGAGATAAATGGTGAGGCAAATGAGAATAGTAATGGCAAGGTGATGTGACAATGCATGGTAAAGGTGTTGTTCCTAATTTGCCCATAGGTAGTTATAATTATGAAAAAAAGGCATAGGTCTATGGTAATAATTTTACCATAGGTGGTTATAATAAGTAACACAAGGTGGGATACTAATTTTCCCATAGGCAATTATAATCAATGGCACCAGTCAAATGTAAATGAAAGATAACTTGATAGATCCACTGTCACACTAATTTTATAGACTATAATTTAAATTTGAAATTGTAAAAATGATGAAACTAGATCATAATTCCCTCATTTAAAGTGTGGGAAGGACCAAAGGAACCAATATAAAAAGGGTTACATATGATGACTAAAAATAGGCTTTGGTTTAATAGGGACAACATGGTAAAATGACATATGGTATGGCATTGATGAGGATGATGATGGGATGGAAATTGGATAAAATGGTAAGAGGGTTACCCCTAAGTGGTAAGGCAAGTGGTAGGGTATGGAAAAATGGCAAGGGAATGGAAAAATGAAAATGACAAGGTATATGGAAAATGGCAATGGCAAGGGTATGGTTTTTGGTTTTATGATTTTGGCCTACTAAATGATTCTATTATGCTTGCTGATGTGGAGATGAACATCCTAATTAGTATATGACACAAATAGAATAATAAATCATGTAAATTTATAGCCCATACCTCTTTTTAATAGTTTTTAATATAAATAATTGGCTATAGATTTAGATTTCAAAAATGTTGTTGTGATCTTTGTTGGTCTTTGGATTTGTTTCCTTTAAACTTTGAGACAATATATATTCATAACCTCTATAAAGGAAAGTTAGGCTAGGGATGGTAAATATAGATAAATAGTGGATGATAGGTTGGATTTATAAATGTAAATGTAGATGATAATGGAATGTATAATTTTATGGCAACAAATGACATTTAGGATTTTTAGGCACATACAATGTTTTTAATTCAAAATTTGACATAACTTTGGTTGTGGTGGGGCTGAAGACTTCTAAATATGTTCTTGATAGGACCACAAAAAATTTCTATAATTTGGTCTTAAGAGTAACTACCATTTTATTATGTTGTAGATTTGAAGTTGTATTGATTTCATCTTTGATAATGTCTTCATCAAGTAGTGAAGAACTATTTTGCTCAGCTATTTTTGCATCAATGAGGTTTTCACTAATGAATTTGTCTTGATTGTTCCATAGTGCCTCTGAGAAGGTTTCACTAAGTAATACTAATTTTTGAATTTGATTATCTTATAGTGCCTTGAAAAATTTTTCACTAGAAGATGTTGATTTTGAACTTTGATTGTCCCTTAGTGCCTCTGAAAAGGTTTCACTAAGAGATCATTATTATTTTACATGAATGTGCTCTTGACCCCCCTGATATTATACAAGTGATATGTCACCATGGATGAAGTTCAACAAAGTGTGATTTTTTTGGTCCCAATAGACACTTTTGAGAGATGGAAGGTCAATAAAATGGATACATTGGTTGGTGTCAATAGCATGTGGAATGGTAATGGAATGGAAAGATGCAACACAATCTTCAAAGAATATACTAGGTGAACTTGTGTCGATGTTGAAGTAATCATTCTCAAAAAGTATAGAAGGATCACAAATGTATTAAAATTGATATAAAAGTCATTCATAACTAATGTTGTAATAGCCATAAATGTATTCTAATTATGAATCTAATTTCGACTCAAGGGACTCTAAATCTGATGTTGAGACTAATGTTAATTCTGATTTTGATGCTAAATATGATGCGAGTTCAATAATAAAACCTAACTTTAATTTTGATTCTTTACCTAGTGTGGATGTTTCTATAATGATGTTTTGTTTAATGTTTGGTTTTAGGTAAGTAATAGCCTATGATGGCATAATGGGCTCCACAAAGACTAGTTTATCAAAGTGAGACTCATCAATGGGTGGGAAAAGGTCAAGAGAAAACTCCTTAGAGACTAGCTTGTCAAAGGGAGGCTCTTTAAAAATAGGCATATGGTCAAGATAATGATTTTCCCAAAGGTTTTTATAATCATTAAGAAGTGATTCAGCAAGGACTGGCTTGTTAGAGTGAGACTCCTCGATAACTAGAATAGGTTGACTTATCGCAAATGGATTGTTCAATAAAAACATCATAGATTAGTTGATTATCTTGGATTTGGTTTACAAGTAGTTATAAAATATCAGTTTTGAATATATATTGGTCTTTGAATGATTTGGCTAGTTGGAGAGGTACTGATTGGATCAGTTGGGAATAGATGATTGGTAGGGGTTTTATAAAGTGGGGAATGGTTGTTAATGGATGAATAATGGTTGGTGGTTGGATAATTATAGGCTTAAAAAAAATTGGTTTATGGCCTAAGATATTAATTATTACTCATTGAGTTGTGATTGGATAACCTTGTTGGGACAACAAGATACCATATGTAGAAGGGCTTGTAATGGTAATGGTATGGAATTGTAAAGATTGGTTTATCACAATGCCAAAGGATGAGGTCCTAGAATGGTAATGGTAGAGCATTGTAAAGCTTGTTTGCTTGTATAATCCAAAGGATAAGGTCTTAGTATAGAAATGGTAGGGTGTTATGGATCTTGGTTTCTCTCAAAAGCCAAAGGATGAGGTCTTATAATGGTAATGGTAGGGCATTGTGAAGCTTAGTTACTTACACAAGCCAAAGGATGAGGTCTTGGTATAGAAATGGTAGGGAATTATGGAGCTTGGTTTCTCATACAAGCCAAAGCATGAGGTCTTAGAATGGTAATGGTAGGTCATTAAGAAGCTTGGTTGTTTACACAAACCAAAGGATGAGGTCCTGGAATAGAAATGGTAAGGCATTTTGGAGCTTGGTTTCTCAGATAAGTCAAAGGATGAGGTCCTAGAATAGAAATAGGGAATTTTGGAGATTGATTACTTGCACAATCCGAAGGATGAGGTCTTATAAAAGTGATCCTTAAATATTATGTATCTTGGTGACTCACACAATCCAAAGGAGGGTTAATGGTATAGGTGGGGGATCAAATTTCATGATTAGTGAGATGGCAAACATTGTACATCAACCAACTTGAGGAAGGTACCACTGAATATGATGCTTGCCTTTATTCTCTAGATTGAGTATTGTAAGGAGGATACAGATCCATCACACAAACCACTTTTTCACCATAAGGGTCTCAAACAAAGTCAATTTGTAAGGCCATTCTATCATAACTTAGATTGTACATGGCTCTACCATAAATGTAACAAGACATATCACATTAATGATGAATGATCCACAAAAGGCCTAGAGTTCTATAAAATCTAAAAAACATTGTCTAAAGGACAAATAGTTTGAACTTGGTCTAGGGGAATTGTATCTCCAAAATGGTCTACGAAAAATCTTGGTATAAAACAAACTAACGTCAAATGTCCAACGTTAAATATCTCACACAAAAAGGTCAAGTGGATGAATTGAAATCATAATGCCAAACTCTAGGTTAAAAGTATTTAAAATAGGTCTAATCTTGGAAAATAAAGGTTGCTAGTTCTTTTGTCCAAATGCATCATCCAAATTTAGGCTCAAAAAAAGGCATATGCTAGGAATTTTGGCAAAACAAGCACAAAAGCTAGACTTAAAAACAAGGTGAGATATTTAATCTAAAAAATCTAAAACACTTTGGCATAGACTAGGCATTTTAATTTAGACATGAAGGTGGTCAATTGGTATAAGGCATAAAATAAAAGTCACTTGGAGATATACTAGTTTATCCCAAACTAAGGCATAAATAATAGTTTTCAAATTTGGGTATAGAATTAACCTAAGTTACACAACCCAAAAGAGAAAGATCAGTGTCTAAGCCCAAATTACATAAGGAATAAATAGAAATAAATAAATGTTTGAATTTAAACTTGTCAAGGTTAATTAAAAATTCAACTTAAGAAAACTAGGCTTTGTTTGATCAACAAGCTAGACAAAGGTGAATGGCATAATGGTACTAGAAAAAGACCCAAAGGTACACATGGATTGGTTTTGAATTAGAAACTTGTACATAGGGTAAAAAATTATATGAAATGAATAGATCAGAGTAATGGTGTTATCACTCTCTAAAGGTATGATCGATGTTTTGTTTCAAGACTCTAAGGCACAAAACTTGAAATGATTTGGGCAGCATAATGTTATCCTTTCTAATCAAGTAAAACACACACAAAGTTTTGTTAAAATACTAAGGTAATTTTATGGTGTCAAATGGATGGCATAACAGCTCCTAAAACAACTAAGTAATGTGGACACAATACTTGTTTTGACATGACATAAACAAACAATTGGTCTTAGACTCAAAGACCAAGTAAGTAAAGGGAAAAAACCAAATACAACTAAGTATAATGTTGAAAGCCCTAAAACTAACAAGGTTGTATCCTATCATTGAATTTCATCTATATACATGCTCTTAGGAGGGTTTTAAGTGTTAATCTAAAAATAAAAGTGCATGAAGTAGTAGGGTTTTTACACCCCTCCTTCTCCCAAGAGATTGTATGGTGATATGGAACTTTGGGCTACTTGTCCTGCATCAACAATATGTTCATGACAAGTGGGGTTGTTCTAAAACTTAAATTTTTGACTATTTAGATGGTCCAAAGTGTGATTAACACTATATATGCCTCACTTTAATTAAATTCATACTAGTTAACTTACTATGTAAGGCTTTAGTCCTTTGCATGGTGATTCCATCTATCTACTTCTTAGTGAAATCCCCTAGTTAACCAGACCTGACTCAGATTTTTGTTATGATTAGAGAGGTTAGCCACTCAAACCCCTATAAATCATAGTATAAGTGACCTAATTTATATACCCCACCATGGATCAGGGTTGAAATAATGTTGGGAGATGAAATCTTGGGTCAAAGCTTCCCTAAATAATTCATGAGGAGGATATGAACTCCCGATCACAAGCCAAGTTGCATAAAATAAATGACCAAGTGAAAAGACTTTAGAGGTTGTGTTTAGATCACCCAAACCATATAGATTTTGGGGATAGCCTTAACAACATTATTTTCATGCCTTGGACAAAGACATAAATTGTAAGGAAGAAGCACTTTTAGTCACCCAAGCTCCTTAAAATGGATAGGGGGAGAGCATACGTGCATCCTTAATTTTAAAAAACAAACAAGTATAAAATGATCTAACATAAAATAAAACACTTCAAGTAATTTGCAACATAAGTGATGTTTATTTTATGCACCAAATTGAGATGTTTGTGAATTTTTGGCCCCTTGGCCTTAGTTACAAACTTTGAAACTTTTCACAAAATAATCCAAGCATCAAAACAACTAAATTAATTTTAAATACCAAACAAAATATTCAAGACTTAACCACTTTCAAATTTGTGCCTCTTTCCCTCTTAGGTCATGTAATTTTTCAAGTTTTTTCAATATTTTGTGAAATATTTAGGCAACATGAATGTAAACTGATAGAATATTCTAAAAATTTAGGAAAAAACATGTGGTTTTAAAAAAATCATAAAAAATGGAGTGGATGGCCCCAAATGAAGCTCCAAAATATGGCCTATTAGTCTTGGGTATACACAGTGCAAAAATATAACTACAAGTGCAAAAATGTGATTACAACTACAAAAATACAATTATGTGAGTTGTGATATTGTTGTCCAAGATCAAAACTACAATTTTAAGTATAAAACCATAATTATACCTATAAAATTGCAACTTAAGTGTAAAACCACAAATAATAGGGCAATATCATGATTTTGCAAGCCATGATATTTTAACTTAACCAAAAAAGTTTGTAATGACCGCTAGTGGCTAAGACATAAAATAATTGATGGTTAGGCAAGATCACGATTCATAGAATCATAGTATTATGATATCATGACTATAAATTCATGATATTAAAATATCACAAATAACTCCTACAAGTAGAAAACAATCATCATATTAGTAACAGTTAGGTGAAAAAATGTGAAAATAGAGGTAAAACCATAACTATGTGAGTTACGATATTATAGTCTTGAGAGAAACCTCATGACTAGTAGAAAAATGTCCCTTAACTTGAATTTTGACATGAAAATCATTAGGGGAGTGTTCTAAAATAATTTACGATCAACTTCATGGGGTGCATGTCCCATTGGGCATGCCATTTGTGATGCATAAGAATCCATAAAGGGAGGATAGTAATATGTTAGTTTAATCAATCAAAACTCAAAGAAACTTATTAACACTAACACTTACAATCCTAGATCTTAGGGATGATCTTAGTTAACAAAAGACAAATGAAAACATAAATAAAATATAAAAGACAACATATCTTTTACCTTCCTTGTGAGCTCCAAATATATTTTTGAGTGGCTTGTTCAGATTGTGCTCAATAAATCTTTGGTAAATCAAGTTTTTTGTCTCTTTTTCTCCTTGGCACCATGACTTGTGTTGGTTTTATGTAGCTTCGCTTCAAGTTTTTGGCATTACAACCTTACCTACTAGGCATTTTATCATTATAAAAATAATCTTCTCAAAGGTTTGAAGTCATTTGTGCATGATAACTTTGCACCAAGATATCTTTTATCTCTCTCAAAATTTGCATTATAACGTTGGCTTATGAGAGCTTAAAATTCAATAAGCAAGGCATTGTATTTATAGCAAATAGAACTAACCCTAACCCAAGGTGAGTCAATGTGTAGTTTAAACATGGAATGGGTTCAAATCTAACCTAGGTGAGTCAAATATAACCCCAATAGAGTTAATAGTTGTTAATTAATCATTATTTGCAATGAATAGGCACGGGTCTCCAAAATGAGATATTTTGAGATATTTTTCAAAAATCTTAACAACTCACAAAGGTCATGATGAAAGGCTAGGATATTTATATTTTTGAATTTCCTTTTTTATTTATTCATTAATTTCACATGGATAATTTAACTAGGATCTTAATTTGGTTTCGCTTATTAATTAATTCTAATTAGATATTTATCTCTTTCAAGATTTGATTTTTGTTCATGTGCCCCACTCAATAGGTCCATAGGTCAAATTGACTATTGTGATGTTGCAAGGTGCTTAGGGATGAATCCATGAGAGGTTATGATTATATACAATGGAATAATCCAATTAGGGATGTCTCAGCATGATTATGAGCTTTGACAAATGATGCACAAGCAAATTTTGGATGTTCAATGATTCTTAGGCTTAATTTGTAATGGTTGGTAGGAATCAGTCTGAAGTCTAATTGGGAGCCAATTATGGCCAATTTTAGGTGTCCATAGGTAGTGCTCTGGGAACCATACTTGTAACAAGTTCTTGGTGGAAAACATCCACATCCACATCATCGACCATAACCATGACCAAGATATCCTCCTCCATTATCATGATTAGTGGCAACATAAGTTTGATGATTACCATGCATGCACACCTCATAGATTTCACTAGCAAGATGGAAATTATTGGTATTGTGAGGATATTCATTAAATATATTATAATATGTATATACCTTTAATTATTTGGTACATTGAAGCAGGGGGTAATCCCTCACATTGTGCTCTTCCTATCAAATCTCATAGGATTGCTTCATCATGGCATGAATACTCTTTTAGGGGAAGTTATTCCTATTGTGGCCTTTATATTCACAATCTACACACCATAAAACACTATGATTTTCATGAGCATTATACATAGTGAACTTTTCCAACTGAGATGCCATAGTAGCAATCTAATCCTCCATAAAGTGACTAATCCCTGTGTCGATACTTTTAATGGATTTAATGTGAAGGGTAACTTCTAAGGCCTCACATAGGTTAGTGAAGGTATTATGTAATAAGCCATGTCAAAAGAGGATTAATAATCATCTTAAAAACCACTGGAAATGTTGAGTGGTGGAAATCTCAAAAGAAAGCTTACAAAGAAGCATCTTAAAATGTACATCATACTCGCACATGGTCTCAATAATTTCTTACTTGATTTCTTGTAAGGAGCTATGCTCTATTAGTAAACTCTTGGATATCAAATTCCTATATAAATTCTACCTTCGATTGGTCATAATTCAACATAAACTATTGCAGATCAAACTCTTATTACCACTTGTACACACAATCCAAAAGAGTGGTGGTAAATTATGTTGCCTTTTGTTTAGATTATATAATGCCATGCACTCACCAGATAAGTTCACACTTGTGAACATGTTATATAGAATTATCCACACTATCATACTTAGGTAAATGGAGTGTCATTTCATAATACATGATGGGAAAATGAGGTGATAGTAATGGACCTTGATATGATGCACTTACTATCCCTCTTGAACCTTATAGGGGAGGTCCACCAATTCCTCTTACATCCCCTTCAGATCCTCTAATCGAACCGCCACTGGTACCACCTCATATTACTCTATAATTAATATAACCATTTGATATGTTGGGCACTAATGTAGGATAATTATATATGTATGGGTTGGTACTCTTCCCACTAGCTATGTTTGGTTCACCAAGCATTCCAACCTAGGCCATAGAATTGTCTTGTAATGGAAAATAAATCAAAAATAAACTACTATCTTGGTCTTGATTTGTAAAAGTATTTATAATAGGTTTAGTTTTTGATTATACACCATCTTTATCCTTATTATGTACAAAACTGTCATCTAACTCAAGATAATGAGCACACATTATGGGTGGGGAACTAGGCCTATCCAAATTAGGTTCTTCAGTCACCATTACCTAAATTTTTTCTCTCATACATACTTGTGATGGTATTTAATGTGTTACTATGATTGGGAGTATTAATTATACCCTTATTATTCCCTAAAAACCCTTATAACACTTATTGAGTCCTCATGTCCCCTCCCTATATTTCTTCCACTCATAGTCATTCATCAAACTTCATCATACTTTCACTTTTACAATTCTCGTTGATTGGCTACTATGTTGAACCAATAATTTTACATAAAAATATGCCCCTCCATTTCCCTACCAAATAAATTCCTCATGTGAGAGAGATTTTATCCATCAATATAATATATTTCAAGTCCATAATCCACTAAGATATTCTTAATCTCGAGTGAAAAATGTCTAAGATATCTATTGCATAGTTCTCAAAGGAAATGAAACTAAGCTTCCTCTAGATAAGAGTATGTTGAGACTTCATATTCAAAAATGTAACTATTCAAAGTTATATTCCACCAATATCCACTGCACATGTCCAAGGTTCTCCCAAATGTGATAAATCTGACTGAGGCTCTACTGACCAACCTATCTTCCATCCATAGTTCCTCGACTAGTCTTGTACATATGTCAAAATTGAATTATGAAGGTGAAAAAGCACTTCTAAAAATAACATTTCATAAAGTGATTCATACATATGATTTTCTACCCATGCACATGCATAAATTATTAGTTCAATAAATGGTAATGCAAAGTTATCTTCTACTCTAGTAACCCATCATTTAATATTCTCTAGAGAATCATTCGAGCATCTTCCACCATCATGCAAATAAGCATTATGGGTCCTAGAAATGAAACCAAAATTTTGGGATATTTTAATTTAAATAGACATGTCTTTTCTCTAATTTTTCACCTAAGTAAATAAAATTTCAAATGTGTTAGTGCATTGTCATTTCATGCAAAAATAAGTTCTCAGGCTTTCACCTGAAACATGTAGCTTAAGACTGGTTCTCATTGATTTTATCACATGAAGGTGTGTTTGTCTATATTTATAGATAAGGGAACTAAAACAAGTAATTAGTAATAAAATTATCCTTGTTAAAGATTTGTAAATTTTTTCATGGTGATGTCATAGAACTGTCTGAGTGGATGAAGTTCCTTGTTAGTCAAAGTGACAATGAAAAAGTGTGCTTAAATTTGGCTTGGTTGATCTTCTATTTTGACATGGTTATATATATTCAAGGATGAGTATGGTTATTTGAGAATGTGTAATGGGTCATATAAGAGGTTTTATATGCTTTGAGATCTTGTGTTCATGAGTGGAATTCACCTGGTTCATCATTGTTCTCATCTAGACATTTTAGGTCCAATGGCAAAAAATATGAGTAGGCAATTTGATGACATCATAATTACCACATGCGGATGAGTCAAAGGGAGTTGGTCATATGGTTGTGATCACATTAGTTATTATTTTTTATGCATAAAGTCTTAGGTCATCTGCCTAAGTGGGATAAAATATATGAAAGTGCAAAGTTGGGCTCCCAAGCATTTTGACATTGTTTTCCCATTATTAGCAAATTTACAATGTGGTAAGAAGAGTCGAATAAGAATTTTGATGTATTCATATCTCACACATGTGGACATTTTAGGATAATTTTATCATATGGGTTTGTTCAATTTTTTTCCTAGTTGATTTGTTCTAACTTTTAGGTCAAGTGCTAAAGCATGACAAAAGCTATGCATGTGCAAAGTTGGTCTTTTCAAATAATTATTGACATAGTTGGCTCTATGAATAGATAAATCTAAGGAGGTGTTTTAATGTCATTATATCTCATGAATGTGAGGGTTATAGGAGTATATTGACACATGGTTGTAATCTCCTGTATAATGAGATCATATGGTTCAAATTTTATAAAAGGCACTTTACTGAAGCAAAAGATATGGAGGTCCAAAGTTGGCCTTCCGAGAAAATAAGCAATGGTCCCCATAGTCAATTTTGCACCATGTTAAAGATTAGGACCAAATGGATATCCAATGGTGCACGGTAGTTAGTAAATTTAGATCTACAATATGAAATAAGTTAAATAAGTTAAAGTGTTCAATGCTTAAACTAGGTAAAGATTGAGCTCCTTACAAAAGGATTGACAGAACGTGTTTATTCCAAGATGTCAGAATGTTGTGAGATGGTGCTAAGTGTTCATTATTTAACATTGAGTAGAGATAAAGATCAAGATTATTCCAAGGAAAAATAGTGAGTGGGTGTTTATAATAATCAAGATCAATGGTGCACATTAAATTCAAGAGGTTAAAGTGACATTTATTTAGCATTATTAAAGACTAAGCTACATACAAAAGATCAACAATGTGTGTTGAGTCAAAGTTAACAGATTGCATGAGATGAGGTCAACCGTTCAAAGTTTAAGTTTGGGCATTAACACACTATGAATTAAAGGTCAAATAATATCTATAGTGTATGATAAATTTTAATATGTGAGAGCATGATATGTGATCATATTGTCTGAAGTTTAATTGTGACCATTTGAATTCAAATATTTGAATTTAACAAAGGAAAGACCAGTGTCTGGTTTTTAAGCCAGAACTTTAGATCTATGTATAATTTGACCATTGTGTAAAAAGTGAATTTTTATAAGACTCTAAGATGAAATTTTAAATATAAATTTTAATGTTTGAATGTATGTACAAACAAATATATTGAGTTCCAAAGTTGACTGCGTGTTCAATTATGTTCTTCAAGTAACCCAAGAAGGGTAATTAAGCTAATTTTGATGTTGTTTTTATGTTTAATATTGAATTATATATTAGATCATATTTTATGCTCCATGAGGATCATATTTTTATATTATAAAGGTTTGATCAATCATATACAATATCAACAAAAGTTTAGAAGTCGACTATGTGTTTGTTCATGGTGATTGTGTGCACAAAATGTTGTTTGAGCGAATTGTGCTTAAGCATAAGGGTACTATGATGATTTTTGGAACTTAAGGAGGACATATAAGTCATTTTTAATGGTTCCATGCATTTTTTAAGTGTTTATGTGTTTTAATTTTCTCAAAGAAGTGTCAAAGAGCTAAATGAGTCTCCATAGGACCTAAAAGGTGACTTGGCTTATTTGAAAGTATGTTGTGCTTAAGTGTGGCCCATGTTATATGCCTTAAGGCTGAAGGAATGTATTGTGGCCAATATGAAATATTGTGATCTTGTTAGTTCACAATTTATCTATAAATTATAAAACCAAATGTGTTGGTTTCTATACTTGTGTGTGAGACTTTTGAGAAGACTTGTGCAAGGTGTATGTGAGAATTGTGGAGAGATGGAGAGGTAGAGTGCCCAACTGATGAATTGATGATCAAATAAGATTGATGACTATGTGTATGAATTTTATGTCATATTTCTAATGTCAAAAATGTGTTCTTGTAATTTGAGGATATGTGAAGAGGTTTGAGTGTGCATATGAGGATAGTTTGAGTAAAGAAGAAGAGAGATTGTGGCATGCATATGTGAGAGGCCAATATAAGATATAAAGAGAGTTTGTGTATGGGTTAGATAATCAAAGATCCATCATCAAGTTTTGAAGACATCAGTTCTAAGGTGGACGTCTTCACTTCAAGGAGGCTCTAAAAGACTTGATCTTCCTTAGGGGCAGTTGTTCCTTGTGAAATAGGTGTTTCACTAAAGGGCTTTAGTCAGGAGAATATGATCAAGGTTTGTTGGTCTAAATAAATTGACATATATCTTATTTTTAATTTATTATAGGATAGTAGTCCATGTGTTGCAAGATTAAGAGTGGGTTTTATTCCCCAAGAGGGTTTCCCATAGGAACTATGTTTGATCTTGTGTATGCATTGAATGAATGAGCTCTCTTGTTAATGTTGCTTAATCAGGTTGATAAATGTTGATTTATTAATAGTTTGAAAGGATTAAAATTGGAAATGAAATATTTGGGCTCACTGATTCACCCCCCTCTTAGTAATTATATATCTAATAATTAGTATCAGATCAGGCCCTTTGGTAAAGGCTTGAGAGATTTAAGGTGATCTAAGGTGCAATATGGGTAGTCATCTATGAGGTTTATCTATTAAGCAAGCATTGTTGTTCAATAGATCCAATTATTCATTTTGGAGTTCTAGGATAAGGACATGCATTATGCACCTAGGGTTTGATGTATGGTAGTCTATTATGTATGGTTATGTTCTTCCTATTACTCCTCCATCTAGTGTTACAAATAAGAAGTTTTTTTAGAACAATTTCAAGGCAATGAATGTTATCACTTGTGGTCTTTCAAAGACTAAATACACCAAGGTAATCCATTTTAAATATGCTAAAGAGATATGGGACAAAATTTAGATCATTTACAAAGGAGATTAAAATTTCAAGCTTACTAAGTTGCAAACTCATAGAAGGTAATTTGAAAGTCCCAAGATGAATGAGGAGAATTCCATGGCATCCTTTCTATAAAGAGTTTATGAGATTGTGAACATTATCAAAGGTACTTGAGAGAAACTTAAAGAGTCTATTGTATTTCAAAAGGTATTAAGTTCTCTATCCCTCAAGTTTGATCCAAAAGTATCTACTATAAAATAAAATCATGACCTTACTTAGTTGAATATGGATCAATTGCATGGCACCCTTACTACCTATGAGACGAGGAAGAATGATGATATACCACCAAAGAAGGAAGTAGCATTCAAGATAGAGATGAAGACAAAGAAAAAGTTCCAAGGTAAGAAACCCAAGGAGGATGGAATTTCTAATATAGATGAGGATGAACTAATTGCTTTAATTTCAAAGAAATTGAGAATAGGTTTAGGCAATTATAAGGGTAAACTACCTATCAAATATTACAATTGTGGAGAGGTAGGAAATTTTACTTATAAGTGCCCTAATAAGTATACTAAGGATGATTATGAAGATCATGATCAAGATCATGATGATGGAAAGAGATCTTTTAGGTTTGATAAAATAAAAAAGGGATTTAGAAGGTTTGACAACAATAAGTACTTTAAGGAAAAGAAGAGTCTCTACACCAAAGAATATTGTAGCTCATCAGATGAGAGTGAAGTTAGTGACTTAGAATATGATCATGAAGATGATAGTCTTGTTAAAGATGAAGCCATTTTCATGTCTGAGGAAGGTAGTTACTCACATCAAAATGAGTCTACTTGTTATGATTTAGATGATGATGGATATGAGGTGGACTATGAGACTGCATTGACAAATGCTCATGAAAAATTGAATATTGAGAAGAAGATCAATAAGAAGATGAAATCTAAACTCAAAGACTTTGAGGATAAATTTAGTGTATTTGAGGCAAGAATGAATGAAGATTCCAAGCATCATGAAGATATGGTCAAGCATCTTAGTTGTCAATTGTAATTCCTATCTATAAGCCTGAAAGCTAAAGAAGATAAATGTTTAAGGTATGTAATTGAAAATGAGTCATTAAGATTTGAGTTAGATAATACATCTAGTAAAGTGAAGTCATTTATGAGTTTTGGAAAGAGCTCAAGTGATCTAGATAATATTTTGAATGATCAGAAGAATGAAAGTGATATAACTGGTCTTGGATACAAAGAAGAACCAAAAAATGTAACTCAAGATAAAATGAAGACTAATGTGAGCAATGACAATCATACTTTGAAGATAAATCATCAAACAAGGAATGAATGTGTTGGCATAATGAAGACAAACCAAATCAGATAGCCAAATGCCATAAGCTATGAAAATTTTAATGGTTAATTATATATTTGTAATCAGTTTGGGCATAGATCTAGAGAATGTAGAAGACTAATTAGAAATGATTTTGCATGGGACTATGATGGGGGCATCAGTCAGAAGGTGTAAGCAAGGTTGAGATCTTAAAATTTCATGATGTGGGATACTTTGTAAAATAATATCTGAATAAGATAATATAAGCTAAGTTTCCATTAAAGAATATGATTTTCTATAATTTAAACATAGAAGTCACATTTATAGATTCTGCAAGCAAAGGACATTGAGTTAAAATATGTTTAATCAAGCTCCTAGAGTGTAAGGAAGAAGGCAAGTCAACTCATGGAAGAAAAAGGTGGTAAGTATGAGTCATGATGAGACTACAAGTCCAATTAATATATTTTCTATGGTGGAGGATACTATAGAAGTTGAAGAGTGCCAAGGCCTTTCATTGTCTGCTCATGTTGTGGATAAAGAGACCAAGCTCAAAGAGAAGACCAAGGTGCTGGTTAAAGCTAGTTTTGAGGTATGTATGGATATAACTAAACATCTTGTTATTTTTAATCAATCTTCATTAAAACAACATTAATTTTTAGTACTTAGTGATGATGTTCCAAGCTACAAGGAAGATTCTACAAATGAAAAGGTATGTCATGAATGTATGTTGTCTCTATGTATTATCAATCTAATCATATAAAACAAGGATAATGTTGTAGTGGATGAGCATGTTATTTATCTTAATCCTAATAAGAAGAAGAAGAATAACTATAATCATTAGATGACCAAGGAGGAGAAGGAATATGAGTTGTGGGTAACTCTTGGTTTCACATTGTTCTAAGACATTATGAAATAGGGTGTCTGTGCCTATGCTTCTTAAGATACATATTTCTTGTGAAGAAGAAATTTTGTGTGCTCAATATCTTAATGTGAATTTTTATAGATTATTTTCTTGATCTTATAAGGTCATTATTTAAGGGGGATCAACAAGTTCATGTGTTTACTCTAGAGGTTTGTGAAGGAGCTACAATACAAGGTCATAATGGGTGGTTCCAGGTGGCTTAATGAGATTGATGGAATGTCAAGAATATTTTGGTGCTCATAAAGGTCTTGGCACTTCATTTTGATGTGATTCAGGTGGTTGTATGGTCTGAAAGCATGTTGAAGTCAAATTGGAGGTTTTTGTTTGCTCTCAGGTTTCCCAATTTGTGCTTAAGAGTATGTAGGTCCTAAAATGGGTTATAGTATGTATGGGTTCCCAAAGATTTGTAATATAAAATCTTTGTCCATAAGTGTGTAGTGGTTTTCTCTAGTTGTATAAGAATTTTTAGAAGTAGATGTTGACTGGAAGGTGATGTGTTGACATTATTTGTTTTGAGATTTTAGGGTTTTAGGATTTATTAGAAAAGTGGTTTGCCTTAAGAGTTGAGGTTTGAGGCTTTTGAATATGTTGAATGGTCCAAATGGGTTTTCAAATAAATATTCACAAATATTTGAAGCTTTGTGGTTCTCAAGTTATTCAATTTTTTGTCAACTTGGAGGCCTAATTGGGTAGTAGGTTTGTGAATGAAGTATGTTACAGAGGATGAGCTAGATGTTGAAAATTGGTGTGCTTAAAGGGACATATGAGAGTTATATATATATATATATATATATATATATATATATATATATATATATATATATATATATATATATATGAAGTTTTAGGTCTTGAATATGTTTCTATTGAAATTTGTGGGCTCTGTAAGTTCCAGGTAGGGCTACAAGGAGTCTAGACAGGCCTAGTCTTGAAGATGTGATTTTTGTTTAATTTATCCAAAATAGCAAGGCATGAGTATTTCAAGGTCAATAATTAGGTTATTTTAGATCATGTTTCCTATTTGGTGTATGGCATGAAGTTCTGTTAGAGGTCCTTAAGGTGGTTTGAGAAAGAAGGCTAGTAAGCCTATATGGTGGTTATTCATGGTGTATGGAGATCTAAAGATGCTCAAGTGATGAAATAGATCAAGAATATTAAGGGGATTTAATATTAGATGTTTCTTATTGATTTCCATCATATTTAAATATTTTTGTGTTTTTCATTCATTTGTTATAGTGTATGGTTGAGAAGCATAAGGTGATATGTACAAAGTTAGGAGGAGCTAACTCAGGTAGCTTGAATGACTTGAGGAGCTTTGCATGATGTAAGGGGAAGCATATGTGAGATGATTCAATCATATTGAATATGTATTGATATCTACTACAAATTATATTTTAAGACTGATGACTTGATCAAACCTAATCTTTCTTCATTAGTTGTAGTTCTTGATTGAAGAGGGTATTGACATGAAATAAGAGAATTTGGAAAGAAAATAAGAGGTAGGATAAAGGAAAAGGGGAGTTTATATAATATTTATAAGGCATTCCTCTATTTTTGGTATTATTTTTAGGTCCTCAATATTATTTGGTGCCCACTTTGTCATTGTGTCAAAGGGGGAGAAAGTTCTTATTTTGAGAGTGAATGAAAAGAGAGAAGAAAAGTGAGTTGTATATTGATGGGTGTTGACATCAATGATAAAGGGGGATATTATTGGATACTTTTCAATAATGTCATGGTGATTTTGTATAAGTGTCCAAGTGAGTGGATTAATTTCACTATTAGTCAAAGTGATAATGACAAAGTGTGCAATGTGCATGTCCTAAGTGTGCTTGAAGTTGGCTTGGTTCATCTTTTATTTTGACATGGTTAGAGATGTTTAGGGATGAGTATGGTGATTTGATAATGTGAAAGGGGTCCTATAAGAGGATTTATATTATTTTATATATTTTTTTCATGAGTATAATTCACTTGGTTCATCATTATTCTCATCTAGACATTTTGGGTCCAATGGTAGAAAATTTGAGTAGGTAGTTTGATGATGTCATAATTACCATGTGTGTATGAGTCAAGGGGAGTTGGTCATATAATTGTCATAACATTAGTCCTTAGTTTATATTCACAACATATTAGGTCATGAATCTAAGTATGAAAAAATATATGCAAGTACAAATTTGGGTTCTTAGGCATTTTGATAATATTTTCCCATACTTAGCCAAATTTACAGTGTGGAAAGAAGAGTTGAGTAAGCATTTTGATGTAGTCATATCTCACACATGTAGATGTTTAAGTATAAGTTGATCATATGAGTTTGTTCATTTTTTACCTAGATTGATTTTTTCTAACTTTTAGATCAATTATTGAATAAAGACAAAACTTATGCATGTGCAAAGTTGGCCCTTCTAGACAGTTCTTGACATAGTTGGCTCTATGAACAGATAAATTTGAGGCATTTTAATGTCATTATATCTCACATGTGTGATGGTTCCAAGAGAATATCAACACATTTTTGGATTTTCCTATGTGAGGAGATCATATGGTCCAAATTTTAGAACATGCACTTGAGTAAAGCAAAAGATATGGAGGTCCAAAGTTGGCCTTCCAGGTAGATAAGCAATGGTCCCCATAGTCATTTTTGCACAATGTTAAATATCAGGACTAGATGGAGACCCAGTGATGCATGGGAGTTCATAAATCTAGATCTATAGTACATATCAAGTAAAATAGGTAGATTTTTTTGATGTTTAAACTATGTAAAGATTGAGCTCCTTAAAAAAGGATAGATTGAGTGTGTTTATTCCAAGATGTCAGGATGTTGTGAGATGGTGTGAAGTGCTCATTATTTAACGTTGAGTAGAGATAAAGATTGAGCTTATTTCAAGGATAAATAGTGAGTAGGTATTTGTATTTATTGAGATCAAAGGTGTGCATTAAATTCAAGAGGTCAAAGTTATAGTTGTTTAGCATTCTTAAAGACCAAGCTACGTACAAAAGATTGACAGTGTGCATTGAATCAAAGTTGCTAGATTACATAAGATGAGGTCAAATATTAAAATTTTAATGTTTATAAATTGGTGAACTATTCATTAAAGGTTGAATAAGTTTGATGGTGCATGATCAATCTGAATATATGAGAGCATGAGATGCAAGAATATTATCTGAAGTTTAATTGAGACCATTTGAATTCAAATATTTGAATTTAATAAAGGAAAGACCACTGTCTGGTTTTTGAGCCATAACTTTTGATCTATGTAGAATTATACCATGGTTTAAAAAGTGAATTTGTATAGGAATCTAAGCTACATCTATAAATATAAATTAAAATGTTTTAATGTATATACATATAAATATATTTAGCTCCAAAGTTAACCATGTGTTTGACTGTGTTATGTAAGTAACCTAAGAAGGGTAATTAATCTCATTTTGATGTTGTTTCTATGTTTAATATTGAATTAGATATTGGATAATTTTTCATAATCTATGAGGATAATCTATGTGAATTATTAATGTTTGACCAATCTTATTCAGTATGAACAAAAGTTTAGAAGTTGACTATGTGTTCATTCATGGTGATGATGTGCACAAAATGTTGTTTGAGTGAATTATACTTAATCAAAAGGGTATTGTAATGGTTTTTATCACTTAATGAGGACCTATAGGTCATTTGAAATGGTTCCATGCATTTTTAAAGTATTCCTATATTTTAGTTTGCTTGAAAAAGTGTCAAAGATTTGAATGGGTTTGTATAGGACCTAAAAGGTGACTTGGGCTTATTTGAAAGTGTGATGTCCCTTACTTAGGGGCTCCTTTATCTACACAAAAGCTCTGATACCACTGTAATGTCCCTTACTTAGGGGCTCTCTTATCTGCACAAAAACTCTGATACCAAAGACCAAAGCTCTGATACCACTGTAATATCCCTTCGAATATCAAGACAAAGCTCCAAATTGCTTATCTGAATTTC
Organism: Torreya grandis; assembly: GCA_037957365.1. Classification (NCBI taxonomy): domain Eukaryota; kingdom Viridiplantae; phylum Streptophyta; class Pinopsida; order Cupressales; family Taxaceae; genus Torreya; species Torreya grandis. Next base: position 2,572,504 of record JARHVA010001443.1, read on the forward strand.
TACAAAATATCTTCAAATAGATGAATAAATCACAGTATAATTTCTTATTTATTTGCTCATAAGCTTACAATTAGAGATCCTCTATTAGGTATACAAAGAATATCGAAAGTTCGGCCTTATAGCCTGAAGATTCCGCGAACTGGGTTGAATCTGGCACGTCTCGGCCTGCTGTGTAAAAAACACAGTCGCCGACGTCGGTTATACTGCCGTCGTCGGTCGACCTGTAGTGGTCCCCTTGCCGACGTCGGTGATGAGTCGATCGATGTCGGTCTCTGTAAGTTCCTGTTCACCGATGTCGGTACCTGAACTTTCTGTAGATGCGTACAGATTTTTCGCAGATTTGTACGGAAGTCGTACGGCTGCTGATATAACACACCCTGTATGCCTGATCCTGATCTGTAGAATTATGGGCTGACACAAAAGATCTATATCTGGATAATTCTTGAATCAAAAACCCAAAATAAAGAAAATACCTGTAAACCCTTGTGATAGCTTCTGAGTGAAGTTATCTCTCAAATACCTGTAATACTATGATAACTTCTGGGTGAAGTTATCTCTCAATTCGGCAATAGATCGGCTGATCTTTCACAACCTCTGAATCGCACACAATGAAGAGTTGACGTTCTTCACTGCAATTGGAATCTTGGAACCCTTGGCTCAATCTTCACAGAAGAATTTCTTAACAAGAATCAATATCAATAATAAGCATAATCCATAATGGCCTCCATGTGAAACCCTTATACCCTCAAAAGATATGCTTGCCCTAATTAGGGTTTTCTTAAATTAGCATTAGGGTTTCTAATTTAAAATTAGACCAAATAATTAATAATTAATTATTAATTATTAATGAGACCAATTAATTAATATTTGATTAAATCAATCAAATATTAATATCTCCCTCAATATACGTCGGATCCTCAAACCGATCGAAGCAGGTGAATCAGGGAGTGATTTCGCACGTGACCATACCAAAATAAAGGTGCTCCGTTGCATATCCAATATCCCTAAAAAGTAGGAGTCTGGCCAAATATGTCTGAAATAACCTGAATGAAAATCAAATGTAGAAATCCTGTGAATCAAAGTCAAGCCAAGCTCCATTATGACCCTCTATCCATCCTATTAGCCTACGAAGGTCGTGTAATAGGCTAATCATCAAGACTGTCAATGTCCCAGAAAAAGGGGACATGACAGAAAGTATGTTGTGCTTAAGTGTGACCCATGTTAGATGAATTAAAGGTGAAGGAACATATTTTGGCTAACAATAAATATTTTGATATTTTTAATTCATGATTACTATATAAATGGTAAAACTAAATGTGTTGGTTTCTAGACTTGTGTGTGAGACTTTTGAGAAGACTTGTGCAAGGTGTACATGAGAGTTATGGAGAAAAGGAGAGGTAGAGTGCCCAGTTGATGAATTTATGAGTAGAGGAAATTTATGACTATGTGTATGACCTATAGATCATATTTATAATGTCAAAAAAGTGATCTTGTATTTTTATGATATGTGAAGAGGTTTGAATGTGCATATGAGGATAGTTTGAGTAAATAATAATAGAGATTGTGGCATGCCTATGTGAGAGCCCTATATGAGATAGAGAGAATTTGTGTAGGGGTTAGATAATTAGAGATCCATCATTAGGTTTGGAATAAATTAGTTTTAAGGTGGAGGTATTCACTTTAAGGAGGGCCTAAAAGACTTGATCTTCTTTAGGGGCAGTTGCTCCTTGTGAAATAGGTGTTTCACTGAAGGCCTTTGGTCAGGAGGATATAATCAAGGTTTTCTAGTCTAAAATAATTGACTAGTCTCTTATTTTTAATTTCTTATAGGATAATATTCCATGTGTTGTAGGTTTGAGAGTGGGTTTTATTCCCCATGAGGGTTTCCCACAAGAACTATGTGTTATGTGTTTGATCTTATGTATGTATTGAATGAATAACCTATCTTGTTAATGTTTCTTAATCAAGTTGATATATGATGATTGTTTAATAGTTTGAAAGGATTGAAATTAGAATTAAAATATCTAGGCTCACTGATTCACCCCCCTCTCAATAATTGTACCTCTAATAATCCTTAGTCTTATATTTAATTTAGCTTACTTTTATATCACTTAATGATCAGAAGAAAAAGAATTTGGCATAAATGATAACAAATAAAATCAACCCTATTATTACCATTAACAAATCAACACAAGATTTATGTCAACATGGGATTCTTTCCATTATATCCATAAGTGATGTCAAAGAGTATAGTGATTCAAATTTAAAATGATAACTAACTTTCAATCAACTCATCAACAATAATACAAAGTAGATTACATAAATAGGGTATTTATACTTGGTTTACCCTGACCAATCAGTTATAGAAGTAAATAAAAATAAGATGAATTGCCAATGATTATCAATAGAATTGAGTCATGGAAGCCATTTACAATAAATTATTATGAAATTAGGCCTATCTTCCCCTATATTCTCTCTCGATATTATATCCTCATTA